>CM061749.1:283080632-283740933 GCA_030979885.1 Lolium multiflorum
CCCATGTCATCCTCATGTACTATAAACTTTCTTTTTCTTGATTTTTTTTGGCACCTCATATTTGGTCACTTGCCTTTTTCTTTCGATCTCATGCCGCCTCTCAAACAGTGATACTTCTTTGCTAAATGGGACATGTCATCCTCTATGTACTTCTGCTTTCTTTTCTTGGATTATTTTTGGCTCCTCATATTTTTTCACTTGCCTTTTTCTTTTGATCCTTGCACTCTCAAGCGGTGTCCCATTGCTGCTAAATGGGACCATGTCATCTATGTACTATAAACTTTCTTTTCTTGAATTATTTTGGCTCCTGATATTTTTTCACTTGCCTTTTTCTTTCGATCTCATGCCACGTTTGAAACGTTGAGGAACCTGCTGGCTCATGGGACCCGCATGTCATCCTCTATGTACTATAAAAGTTCATTTTCTTGGTTTTTTTTCACCCTCTGATTTTTGGCAATTTCTTTTTTCTTTTGATCCCTGCCGCCTCTCAAACGGTGATACCGCTGCTGCTAAATGGGACCCGCATGTCATCCTCTATGTACTATAAAACTTTCTTTTCTTGAATTATTTTTGGCTCCTCATATTTGGTCACTTGCCTTTTTCTTTCGATCTCATGCCAAGTTTGAAACGTTGAGGAACCTGCTGGCTCATGGGACCCGCATGTCATCCTCTATGTACTATAAAAGTTTATTTTCTTTATTTTTTTTCACCCTCTGATTTTTGGCTATTTCCTTTTTCTTTTGATCCCCTGCCGCCTTGGAAACGTATGGTAAGCTGCTGACTCATGGGACCCGCATGTCATCCTCTATGTACAATCAACTTTCTTTTCTTTTGATCTCAACCTTGCACAGCATTTGAAATATTTGAACGCTCTTTGCTAAATGGGACCACTTTATGTCATCCTCGTACAATAAAGTTTCTTTTCTTGGATTTATCTTTTGGCTCGATATTTTGTCGCACCTTTTTCTTTTCGATCTCATGCACTTCTTTTGAAAGCGTTGAGTAAACTCTTTGGCTCATGGGTCTGTCATCCTCTCTGAGCAATAAAGTTTCCTTTCTTGGAGTTATTTTTTACCCCTAATTTACGGCTGTTGCCTTTTTCTTTTGATCTGGAATTGCTTACCTTTCACGAGAAGCGATGAGGGTGACGTTGCTTGGTCGGTCCGACATGTCATCCTCTATGAACAATAAAAGTTTCCTTTATTCGTTGTACTGAGCCCCTCGTGAATTTACGGATATTTCCCTGCCAGCCTTGGAATCGTTGAGGATCTTTGTGCCTCATGGGTCGCGTATCCTCTGCAGGCGATTAAATGTTTATTTTCTTGGATTTTGTTGACAAGCAGATTTTGGCTTATTTTTCTTTGATCCTTTGCAGCCTTTAAAAAAGCGTTGAGGGCGGCGTGGCTCACGGGTCCCATGTCAACCTCTGAAACGATAAGCGGCCGAGGATCTTCTTTACCTCATGGGTCCAGCATGTCATCCTCCGAAACCCGAAAATGTTTCTTTTGCTTGGATTTTTACCAACAGATTTTGGTTTATTTTTTCTTTCCATCCCCTGCCGCCTTTAAAACGACGCTGCTGGGGGTCCCGATGTCAGCCTCCCCGTACAAGAAACATATGATATCTTGATTATTTTGCAGACAATAAACAATGTATTGCGCTCTGAGCTATTTCAAACGGATAATTAAATCTTTATTTTTACATAAACAAACTTATATGTTGAATCTCCTTGTTTTTTTGTCTTTGCGAAGCATAGGACTTTCCTGTTAAAATCCGAACTTTCCTGTTTTGGAGTGGGCTGAAATTGTACGAGTCAAAAGGCCCAGAAAGATAGTTCGAAGGCCAGATGTCCAGATGCAGCCCAATTGAAATCTTTCTTCTTGGATTTTTTTCACCCCCTGATTTCTGGCTACTTCATTTTTCTTTTGGTCCTGTGCCGCCTTGGAAACGTTGAGACCGCTGCTGCAAAATGGGACCCGCATGTCATCCTCTACGTACAATAAAATTTCTTTTCTTGGATTATTTTTGGCTCCTGATATTTGGTCACTTGCCTTTTTCTTTCGATCTCATGCCGCCTTTGAAGAACGCTGCTGCAAAATGGGACCCATATGTCATCCTCTATGTACAATAAACTTTCTTTTCCTTGGATTATTTTGGCTCTGATATTTGGTCACTTGCCTTTTTCTTTGATCTCATGCCGCGTTTGAAACTTTGAGGAACCTGCTGGCTCTGGGACCCGCATGTCATCCTCTATGTGCTATAAAAGTTTATTTTCTATGGTTTTTTTCACTCTCTGATTTTTGTCTATTTCCTTTTTCTTTTGATCCCCTGCCGCCTTGGAAACGTTGAGTAAGCTGCTTACACATGGGACCCGCATGTCATCCTCTATGTACAATCAAGTTTCTTTTCTTGAATTATTTTTGGCTCCTGATATTTGGTCACTTGCCTTTTTCTTTCGATCTCATGCCACGTTTGAAACGTTGAGGAACCTGCAGCCGCATGTCATCCTCTATGTGCTATAAAAGTTTTGTTTTCTTGGATTTTTTTTCACCCTCTGATTTTTGGCTCTGATATTTGGAGTCACTTTGCCTTTTACTTTTTGATCCCTGGCTTGCCCAGAAAGCGTTGAGTAAACTCTTTGGCACATAGGACCCATATGTCCTCCTCTATGTGCTATAAAACTTTCTTTTCTTAAATTATTTTGACCCCCTACTTTCTAGCTACTTTCTTTTTCTTTTGATCCAAGCCGCATTTCAAACATTGAGACCGCTGCTGCAAAATGGGACCATGTCATCCTCTATGTACAATAAATCTTTGATTATTTTGGCACCTCATATTTGGCCACTTTCTGCGTTTTTTCTTTTCATCTCATGCCACCTTTGAAACGTTGAGTAAGCTGCTGGCTCATGGGTCCCCAATGTCATCTATGAACAATAAAAGTTTCCTTTCTTGGAGTTATTTTTGACCCCTAATTTCTGGCTACTTCCTTTTTCTTTTGATCCCCTGCCGCCTTTGAAACGTTGAAAACTTTCTTTTCTTTGATTATTTTTGGCACCTCATATTTTGTCACTTGCCTTTTTCTTTCGATCCCCTGCCGCCTCCCAAACGGTGATACCGCTGATGCTAAATGGGACCCGCATGTCATCCTCTATGTACTATAAAACTTTCTTTTCTTGGATTTTTTTTGGCTCCTGATATTTGGTCACTTGCCTTTTTTCTTTCGAGACCTCCTGCCGCATCTCAAACGGTGATACCGCTGCTGCTAAATGGGACCCGCATGTCATCCTCTATGTACAATAAAGTTTCTTTTCTTGGATTATTTTTGGCTCCTGATATTTGGTCACTTGCCTTTTTCTTTCGATCCCATGCCGCCTTTGAAACGTTGAGGAAGCTGCTGGCTCATGGGTCCCGCATGTCATCCTCTATGAACAATAAAAGTTTCCATTGTTGGAGTTATTTTTTACCCCTAATTTCCTGGCTACTTCCTTTTTCTTTTGATCCACATAAGCCTTTGAGCGTTGAAGAATGCACTTCAGCTAATGGGTCCCATGTGAGACTCTATGGGCGATAAACCTTTCTTTCTTGGAGTTATTTGACCTAATTTCACGGCTATTTTGCCTTTTGGATCGATGGCGCCTTGGAAACGTTGAGGATGCTGCTGCCTCATGGGTCCCGCATGTCATCTCTCCAGGCGATAAATGTTTCTTTCTTGATTTTTTACCAACTGATTTTTGATTTATTTTTTCTTTCGATCCCCTGCCGCCTTTAAAACTTTGACGACGCTGCTGGCTCATGGGTCCCGATGTCAGCCTCCCCGTACAAGAAACATGTGATATCTTGATTATTTTACAGACAATAAAAAGTGTATTTCGCTCTGAGCTATTGCAAACGGATAAATTAAATCTTTATTTTTACATAAACGAACTAATATGAATCTCCTTGTTTTTGTTTTGTTTTTGCGAAGCATAGGACTTTCTTGTTTTGGAGTGGGCTGAAATTGTACGAGTCAAAAGACGTCCAGCAGGTTAGAAGGCCCAGATGGCCAGGCAGCCCCAATTTATATCTTCCTTATCTTGGATTATTTTTTGATCAAAAGGCCCAGCAGGGGTACATCCTTTTTCTTTTGGTCCTGTGTGCCGCCTTGGAAACGTTGTGGACGCTGCTGCCTCATGGGACCCGCATGTCATCCTCTATGAACTATGAACTCTAAAAGTTTCTTTTTTCTTGGATTTTTTTTCACCCCTCTGATTTTTGGCTATTTCCTTTTTCTTTTGTTCCCCTGCCGCCTTGGGACCCGTATGTCATCCTCTATGTACAAAAAACTTTCTTTTCTTGGAGTTTTATTCCCCCTAATTTCGGGCTACTTTCGTTTTCTTTTGATCTCAAGCCGCATTTGAAACGTTGAGACCGCTGCTGCAAAATGGGACCCACATGTCATCCTCTATGTAAAATAAAAGTTTCTTTTCTTGGATTATTTTTCACGCTCTGATTTTTGGCTATTTCCTTTTTCTTTCGATCCCCTGCTGCTTGGAAACGTTGAGGATGCTGCTGCCTCATGGGTCCCACATGTCATCCACTATGAACAATAAAAGTTTCTTTTCTTCGATTTTTTTCACCCTCTGCTTTTTGGCTATTTCCTTTTCATTTGATCCCCTGCCGCCTTGGAAACGTTGAGGATGCTGCAGCGTCATGGGACCCGCATGTCATACTCTATGTACAATAAAAGTTTCTTTTCTAGGTTTTTGGCTCCTGATATTTGGTCACTTGCCTTTTTCTTTCAATCTCATGCCGACTCTCAAAGGTACAATAAAAGTTTCTTTTCTTGGATTATTTTTGGCTCCTGATATTTGGTCACTTGCCTTTTTCTTTCGATCTCATGCCGTCCTTGAAACGTTCAGACCGCTGCTACAACATGGGACCCTATGTCATCCTCTATGTACAATGAAAGTTTCTTTTCATGGATTATTTTTTGCTCCTGATATTTGGTCACTTTCCTTTTTCTTTCGATCTCATGCCGCCTCGGCCCTCTGAAACGACGAGTAAGTTGTTGGCTCATGGGACCCGCATGTCATCCTCTATGTACAATAAAGTTTTTTTCTTGGATTTTTTACCCCCTGATTTTTGGTCACTTGCCTTTTTCTTTCGATCCTGTGCCGCCTTTGAAATTGTGGACGCTGCTGGCTCATGGGTCCCACATGCCAGCCTCTATGAACAATAATATTTCTTTTCTTGGATTTTTTTTTACCCCTGATTTCTGGCTATTTGCCTTTTTCTTTGGATCCCCGACCGCCTTTGAAACGATGAGGACGCTGCTGGCGCATAGCTCCCACATGTCAGCCTCTAAGAACAATAAACATTTCTTTTCTTGGATTTATAGTTGACCCCTAATTAATGGCTACTTCGCTTTTTTTTTCGATCCCCAGCCGCCTTAGAAACGTTGAGGACGCTGCTGGCTCATGGGTCCCATATGACAGCCTCTATGAAAAGTAAAACATTTACTTTCTTGGATTTATTTTTGACACCTAATTAATGACTACTTGGTTCTTTTCTTTTGATCCCGTGACGCCTTTGAAACGTTGAGGGCCCTGCTGGCTCATGGGTCCAACATGTCAGCCTCTATGAACAATAAGAGTTTCTATTGTTGCATTTATTTTTGACCCCTAATTTCTGGCTATTTGCCTTTTTTCCATTGCCTGCCACCTTAGAAACGTTGAGGACGCTGCTGGCTGGGTCCCACATGTCAGCCTCTTTGTACGATAAAAGTTTCCTTTGCTGGATTTATTTTTGACCCCTAATTTCTGGCTATTTGCCTTTTTTCTTTCGAACTCCACCGCCTTTGAAACGTTGATGACGCTGCTGCAAACTGGGTACAATATGTCAGCCTCTTTGTGCGATAAACCTTTCCTTTCTTGGATTTTTTGGACACCTGATTTCGAGCTACTTGCCTTTTTCTTTCGATCTCCTGCCCCCTTTGAGAAACGCCGAGAACGATACTGGTTCGTGGGTCCCACATGTCATCCTCTCTGAATGATAAATGTTGGGGCCGCGGCTGCAAGATACGTCCCACATGTCAGCCTGACTGTTGAATAAACGTTTCCTTTCTCGAATTTATATTTGACCCCTGATTTCTGGCTACTTTGCCGTTTCTTTCGATCCCCTGCATGTCTGCTACTCCACCGAAAAACAGACCGGCATGTATTCATCACAATACTGGTAGCTAATTTAGGAAAAATGTGTTCATCACGGGATTCAAACAAAGATCTTCATCTCTGCTAAATTTTGATTTCACCAAAAACCGAACAGCGTGTGTTCATGACTTTAACTTCACAAACACTATGGTTTCTCTATAAAATAAGGTCACCATCCGTTCCTTTATTGTAGGCATTTGCGAAAAGTGTCTTTGGCTAATGGGCACCAGTGCTCTGCTGTTTAAAAAAAATCAAATAGCATACATATTTGTTTCAAAAAAATCTGAAAATGAATGTAGACATAATAAATAAAGTAACCTACAAGCGTGTAAAATTTTAATATGATATTCTTTATATTGTAGACTACACAAAAAAGACAAAATCTGTTGAAATTTGGAGATTTGAAATATGCATACCCAGATCCACACGTTTGTTACTTTTGTGTAGCCCAGAATTTTTTGTATTTGAAACTGAAATTTTGCACGTTTATGGGACAATTCATTAGCTACTCCATGATTTTTTTTCTAATTTTTTGAACAAATAAATATATTTTTTATTTTTTTCTAAAATAGCAGGAGCAATGGTGCCCAAGAGCACCAAATCTCTTAATAGGCATTTGCGCCTAATAGCGTGAGCTTAGCTAATTTTTGAAGAAAAAAAAGATGTCCATTGTGGTATTCAGGACAAAGATCTTCATGTCTGCTACTGCACCAAACAACAAACCAGCATGTATTCATCACAATACTGGTAGCTAATTTAGGAAAAATGTGTTCATCACGGGATTCAAACAAAGATCTTCATCTCTGCAAAATTTTGATTTCAGCAAAAACCGAACAGCGAATGTTCATGAGGTTAAGTTCACGAACACTATGTTTTCTCTATAAAATAAGGTCACCATCTGTCTCTTATTTCTCAAGGAAAAACAGGTGGAAGTGTTGGGACGAACCACATGGGTGCTTCGGCTCTATGTTCAGTCTTCTCTTTTTTGTACTGCAATCTTGAGCCTATGGCAGGACCTCCATTGACGTGCATTCTGCACCAATTTGGCCTTGGACGTATCCATGTATCACGGGCGCGATTGTGGGTAGCAAAGACACAGTCAGGTTTGAACAATTGGAAATCTGGTTCTGCAGCCTCTGCGTCGACTGGCGGGGGTAGCATGAAAATTGGGTGATTGAGTCCAAGAAATAAAGAACGCCCCTTCAAATTGTTCAATCTTTCCCACCTTGCCTCTTCTACAGGGTCCAAGGTATGGGCAGATCTCAAGAAAACGTAGCACCGTACCAAAGGATAAGACCTCAGCTTGTTACCCATATGTAATATTGGAGGACCGAGGATGGGCCGATAACCTTTAACCTGAATCCACGCGAGATCAGATTCACCAGTAATGGACTCTGCTCTCATTGGTGCCAGGAACCAAGTGCGCTGGTCAGAAAATCCAAGAAATACATCTTCATCTTCATAATTATGATTATCACCATCATCATCTAATTCTTCATCATCTAATTCTTCATCATCAAATTCGTCTTCTTCTAATTCTTCTTCTTCTAATTCTTCTTCATCAGCATCATTATCTTCATCGGCACCTCCATCGCCTTGAGCCACATTTGCTTCATCATCTTCCATGACAGCATCTCCCTCGATTTGAGCGAAAATTGCAGCCACTTCTGCTTCTTCATCTTCAATGACAGGGGCGTCAATGAGACGCGGGGCTGCATGTGTCCCTGCAATGCACAAAGATCAACCACAATGCAGCAAGTAGGAACTACACTGAAAATTATCTCTTCTCTTCTATCTTCTATTTTCTACTACTATAAGGCACCAGTTTTTAACAAGACATGTAGCAGCAATTCCAACTGTTGGTGTCCAAAATCTAACGGTTGGGATTAGAGGTATTCGCGTGAAAAAAATACCACACCAGTGTCCACGTGTTTCTAGAACCGTCATGTTTCCATTATGAAGAAAAATCAGAGCAGTCTCACACCGATATCACACGTCCCACTTGATAGTGATTAAGAAAGGTTCCAAATTTTTGTTCATATTTATAAACTGTATGCTCACACTTATTTTGATGGTATAACCAAATTATTAGTTGTATTGAAAGTTTGAACAACATTTAGAACGCAACTTTTATACATCAGTATTGCGAATCGTAATTGGTCCAACATGTGCAGCATGCCATTTACTAGTTAAGACATAAAACAAAGACTCACCACAGGTATATGGTTCCCAAACCAGAACATCTCCATACGGATATGTAACTGCGTATACACGATGTAGGTGTGAACTTGTACCATATCCAGGAATGCCCATGGCATCGACATAGCTGTTTCTATCAAAGAATTCAGGGTTTCTCAGGATATTCCACTCCTTTTCTAGGGGCGCTTGTAGGATAGCGATCAATTCGTCAAATACAACGATTACCTCGTAATGCCATGGCCCTGCTAGATCATCTTTGTACGGCCTCTTGACGATCCGTACTTTGAGCAGTTCCAAACTTTTATCTATTTTGTATTTGAACAGGAATGGTGGGCTGCCATGCCACCATTCACTAGTAGGGCCCAAAGAAATTCCTGCATCTTGCAGAGATGGAAGAGGTATAATAGTATCTGATATGTATATGTTGCGGATCGTCAAGTGCCCGTCCTGCTGGACAAATGCCACCCAGTCGCCGTTACAACCCACCCAGTGCATGGGTCCATGTCCATCCAGTTCCTCCTTGGTATGGATAAATGCTGGAACTGTCGGCTTGTCTAATGGCATCAGCAACGCGTGAATGCCCTGCAAATAGGATTTGTTTCAAAATTGTCTATGCATGCAAGGTATTCGACAGAATGAAGAGCGGATTGTGCAGAACTGAAGCACAGATGTAATGGATAAATAAAGCAATTCCGAAGAGTACATGTGCATAGTGAAGGCAGCAAACCTTACAGTACTCCCAAATCAGGTGATTATGTTGAGTCTAAATTCATGCATGATGTTTGGCAATAAGAAAAGTTGATTGAAAAAACACAAGCTGAAACGAGATGAGTAAATAAATAAATACTCTTACAGTATTGTCGCGGTCGTCTGGCCATGTCTCGGGGTCGCAGTGGAGCAGGCTCGGTAAACCGAACGGAACCTTATGCGCTCCGCGGATGGCATGCCGCATGCCGATCATGCCTCGAGCGAGGCGACCAGTGCTGAGGATATCCGCCCGCTCGGCTATGTTCTCCACCAGTGGGTAGTGGAGGTTGCCCCACCCCATGGACTGGTGGTAGCAATCAGGAATCTCCTCAATCTTACGCTTCTGCTTCATTGGAGTCGGTAATCCAATGCAAGGGAGAGAGGGGTGAACGGGAGAAAGAGACAGAAGAGGGTTTTTTTTGGAGAAGATGCAGTAGTAGTACTACGATACTAGGAGGTGGAGATGCGGGGCATGTTTCCGGGGGAGAGGAACCACTATTTCCCTTTAAAAAAATAACAGCACTTGCGCATTAGAACTTGGGGCGGGGATATAGCGGTAAGAGGTATTGACCAACTTTCCCTCACCTTGACCCCACGTGGTTGTGAACCCGAGATAATTCTTTTTGATGAACCCGATATACTTATTATAGTACTAAAATAGTACAAGTATATACCTTGTACTCCTATATACTAACATTACTATTTTAAGGACTTATGTTCCATGAGCAACAACTTCCCCCACTCCGCTCATCCGAAATCCTAGCCCCTCCAACTTCAAGGACCAATCAACATAGCTATGGCCTTCTAATTTGGCTCAAGTCGCCGCACACATAGTCCTCCCGCCGACAAGGAATAGGAGCATCAGCCCTTTCGTCGCTTGTTGTTACACATAATCATATACAGTACCATATATATTTCAAATTTCCATATCAAAAAATAGTTCAAATCTGAATTTTAACATCTCAAGCTAAACCCTCGCTTGCTCTTAAACATAAGCATACCATAGTTCTACTTTTGTCTTCACCGAACAACAGAACACAATTTCATCACAACATAGCCAACCGGAGTACCTAGTAATGTAACTAGAGAAGTGAACCTATAGTTGATCAAGCCTTCAACTTTAACACAATAATACCCCCACATTATGTGTTGAGGAGCCACACCCATATATTTAAGAGTACCATCATGTAGACCACAAATGCATCAATGAAGAGAGGGGTATACTTATAGACCACCTCTTTACAAAACAGTTGTAACTAGTAGACCACAATTGCCTCGTTCATTAGCTATGAAATTACATACTATCAGTAGCTACAATGGCTGCAGGCCCTGTTTCAGAATTAAACATCACACTTGTTCCAATCCGGGGCGTTGGCGAAGTTTGGGATGAACCAAAGCGGTGTCTTTACCAGGTACCTATCTTTTTTTGTTTTGCATGTTTTCTCCAAGGCGTTGGTTTGGAAACCAACGGCGCAATCTTCACGATTCAGACTGAATCGGCATATTTCAGGCAGCTGCGAATTGCGAAGCCATGCTTCATTCGGCAAGGTGTACACACAATTTCTTCTCGTCAGACATCCTGGGACAACATCTGCACCGCCTAATGGCAGCATAATCGGATAGTTCACTCCAAGGAAAAGAGAATATTCTCCAAGGTCATCAATCTTTTCCCATGGAATACCTTCATTTAACTTACTAGTGTCCTTCGTGAACACCAGGCAACCAAACCCAGAAGCATAGTTGCCAACAGTGCGACCATGATGAACACGACGATCAGAAGCAGTATGGCAAACTTTACAGGAATATTCCCTTTCATCAGCAATGCCCAGTGTATGGATCAGAAGAAGTCTAGAACCATCTATAGATCTTGCTCACAGACAAGTATTCAGGGGGTTTTGATATTGCAGATAAATAAAGTACAAGTAAATAAAATGCGAGAGAAATAATTGCAGCGAGTGGCCCAATCCTTTTTAGCACAAAGGACAAGCCGGTTTGTTTACTTATAATGACCAAACGTTCTCGAGGACACACGGGGATTTTTCTAGTGCTTTCGCTACATACAGCTGATTAATCTTCATTGTTTTGATAAGTGTTGTGTGGGTGAACCTATGCTAATGCACCACCCTTCCTAGGACTAATACATACTTGTGATTATACCCCTTGCAAGCATCCGCAACTACAAGAAAGTAATTAAGATAAATCTAACCACAGCCTTAAACTCTGAGATCCTGCGATCCCTCCTGCATCGATATACTAACGGGGGCTTAGGTTTCCGGCAACTCCGCAATTAGCAACCGAATACAAGATGCACTCCCCTAGGCCCATAAATGGTGAAGTGTCGTGTAGTCGACGTTCACACGACACCACTAGAAGAATGACACCACAACTTAAATATCATAACATTGAATATTACTCAACCATAATTCACTACTAGCATTTAGACTTCACCCATGTCCTCAAGAACTAAATGAACTACTCACGAGACATCATATGGAATACAATCAGAGGTGATATGATGATGAATAACAATCTGAACATAAACCTTGGTTCAATGGTTTCACTCAATAGCATCTACAACAAGTATAGAATAACACCGGGAGAGTTTCCCCTATCAAACAATCAAGATTTAACCCGAATTGCTACAGCGATGACGAGGTGCAGCGGTGGTGATGGCGGTGTAGATGGTGGAGATGATGATGATGATGATGGAGATGATGTCCCGCTCGATGACGATGGCGATGGCGTCGATTTCCCCCTCCGGGAGGGAATTTCCCCGGCGGATTCCTGCGAGAGCTCTTTTCTCTCTGGTGTTCTCCGCCCCGCAGAGGCGGCTGTAACCCTTCGTGAGGATCCCTCTGTGGCTTAGGTTTTCGGGACGAAGGAGTACGCGAAGAAAAGGAGGCGAAAAGGGTCGTGGGCCCCCCAGAGCATAGGGTGGCGCGGCCAGGGCCTGGGCCGCGCCGCCCTATGGTCTGGGCCCACAGTGGCCCCTCTCTTCTTCCCCTTCTGGCTACCTCCGTCATTTGGAAAAATAGGAATTTACGTGAAATTCCCTTCCACAGTTGATCTTCCGAAATATTGTGTTCTGACGGTGCTTTTTCCAGCAGAATCCTGGCTCCGGTGCTTGATCCTCCAATGATGATGAAACATGCAAAATAGATGAAATAACATAAGTATTGTGCCCCAATATGAAATATATCAATGAATAACAGCAAATTATGATACAAAATAGTGATGCAAATTGGACGTATCAACTCCCCCAAGCTTAGACCTCGCTTGTCCCCAAGCGAAACTGAGCTCGATAAACAAGACCACATGTTTATGGAGTGAAGAGTCGATAAATAAAATACGGACAAGAAGCATCATATTCATTCACACAAGACATTCTAGTAAACAACTTCCTCATATAACTCATCTCGAAATAAGTAAAGAGAAATCACAAGTAAAGGTGCATAAGAAATCATAATTGGTGATGGCAAACTTTGTTCTTGGTCAGAGAACTACTAACGGATTGTACTTCTAAGCAAAGCTTTCATATTAGATTTTATAGCTGAGCCTTCATATTTAAGCATGACAATCTCTTCATAATCATTGATAACTTCAAAGTCATATTCATTCAGATAAAATTGGTACTAAACAAGAAAGTATAAAAGACATGATTAACTGAATCATAGCATAAATGATTGGTTCACAACAACTCAATTGCTTGCTTGAGATAGAGAGAAATAGGTTTACTGACTCAACATAAAAGTAAAAGACAGGCCCTTCGCAGAGGCAGGGATAAATCATGTGCTAGAGCTTTTCAAATTTTGAAATCATATAAAGAGAATAAAAGTAATATTTTGAGAGGTGTTTGTTGTTGTCAACGAATGGTAGCGGGCACTCTAACCCCCTTGCCAAACGAACCTTCAAAGAGCGGCTCCCATGAGGGGCGGCATTGATACGTCTCCAACGTATCGATATTTCTTATGTTCAATACTTTAGTGATGATACCCATGTTTTATGCACATTAACCAATAATACGTATTCGCGACACCACCGGAACTAACCTATTAATAAGATGCGAAGTACGAGTTCATTTTCTTGTTTGTTTCGAAATCTAGTAAATATTCGAATGAGGGCGAAATCGCGGGTTCTATTTTCCGCAACTAAGTGCAGGGAAGGACGGAGGCCTGACCCAGCCCGGGAGAGTGTAGAAGCTGACTAGGGTTGGCCGGCAGCCTTACCCTAAACGTCTCTTAGACCCTCTGCGTAGCCCTCCAGCCTATAAAGCCACTGCATCGAAAACCGCGCGCCAGGAAGAGACGCGATCACGAGAAAAGTTCGAGAGCCAGCGCATGCGATCGTAAGCCAAGATGCGGGGGCGAGTCTGCGTTGGCGCCTGTAGGGCGAGGAGAATGCCCCGGAAGGCTTCTCCATCGATACCACTGCCATCTTCACCGCCATCTTCATCACCGCTGTTGTCTCCCATGAGTAGTGCTCCATCGAGGCTCGGGGCTGTACCGGTAGCTATGTGGTTAATCTCTCTCCTATGTACTTCAATACAATGATCTCATGAGCTGCCTTACATGATTGAGATTCATATGAGTTTTGTATCACTACTATCTATGTGCTACTCTAGTGATGTGTTATTAAAGTAGTTTTATTCCTCCTGCATGTGTGCAAAGGTGACAGTGCGTGCACCGTGTTAGTACTTGGTTTATGCTATGATCATGATCTCTTGTAGATTGCGAAGTTAACTATTGCTATGATAATATTGATGTGATCTATTCCTCCTACATATGCATGAAGGTGACAGTGTGCATGCTATGCTAGTACTTGGTTTAGTCGTTTTGATCTATCTTACACTTAAGGTTACTTAAACATGAGCATTATTGTGGAGCTTGTTAACTCCGGCATTGAGGGTTCGTGTAATCCTACGCAATGTGTTCATCATCCAACAAAAGTGTAGAGTATGCATTTATCTATTCTATTATGTGATCAATGTTGAGAGTGTCCACTAGTGAAAGTGTAATCCTAGGCCTTGTTCTAAATCTTTATTTGAGTTACTACGCGTTTCTTGTTTCTTGTGTTACTACTGCTTTGCAATACTACCATCACCACTACACGCCCGACCAAGCTACTTTCCCCAGCTGGTTACTTCTCATATATATTCATACCACGTATTTCACTATCTCTTATTGAACTAGTGCACCTATTTGGTGTGTTGGGGACACAAGAGACTTCTTGCTTTGTGTGCAGGGTTGCATGAGAGGGATATCTTTGACCTCTTCCTCCACGAGTTCGATAAACCTTGGGTGATCCATAAGAGGCTTCTTCTTTGTTCTACAAACCTCACACTTGGAGGCCCAACTACTTGTCTACAGGAAAGGAGGGGAGCGTGGGCATCAAACACTACGCCGTTCGCGGGAGAAAGGTAAAGGTACTCCCACACTCAGGATCCTAGGCTACTAGCTATTTTCGACCATTGTAGAATTTTCAGCTGGCTTCCTTTAGACTCTGCAATTGCGACATTTGGTTTCTTGTTTACACTAGTTAGGCATAATGGAAAACAACAAAAATATGAGAGATCTTTATGAACTTTATCTTGAATTAGGACATGATGTGTTTGAAGAGAAAATTAAAAAACCCATGGAACTTTATATGCATGATAATGGGAATGTTATTAGTATGAATGCTTTGAACACCATTGTTGCTAATGCTATGGAAAATTCTAAGCTTGGGGAAGCTGGTTTTGGTGAGCATGATATTTTTAGTCCCCCAAGCATTGAGGAGAAAATTTACTTTGATGATACTTTGCCTCCCATTTATGATGATTATAATGATAGTAGTCTTTTGGTACCACCTGTTATGGAGGATAAATTTGATTATGATTACAATATACCTCCTATATTTGATAGCTACTTTGTTGAATTTGCTCCCACTACAATTAATAAGAATGACTATGCCTATGTTGGGAGTAGTAATTATTTTATGCATGAGACTCATGATAAGAATGCTTTATGTGATAGTTATATTGTTGAGTTTTCTCATGATGCTACTGAAAGTTATTATGAGAGAGGAAAATATGGTTGTAGAAATTTTCATGTTACTAAAATGCCTCTCTATGTGCTGAAATTTTTGAAGCTACACTTGTTTTATCTTCCTATGCTTGTTACTTTGCTCTTCATGAACTTGTTTATTTACAAGATTCCTATGCATAGGAAGCATGTTAGACTTAAATGTGTTTTGAATTTGCCTCTTGATGCTCTCTTTTGCCTCAAATACTATTTCTTGCGAGTGCATCATTAAAACTGCTGAGCCCATCTTAATGGCTATAAAGAAAGAACTTCTTGGGAGATAACCCATGTGTTTATTTTACTACAGCAATTTTTGTTTTGTTGAGTCTTGGAAGTTGTTTACTACTGTAGCAACCTCTCCTTATCATGTTTTTGTGCCGTAAAGTTTCTATGTCAAAGTTGATGTTATATTTGGGATGTCTTGAAGCAGCATTGCTGTCTGTCGCAGTCTGGGCACAGTTCTCATTAGAAAGAATTAGAAAAAATCTGCCAATTTACGGGCGTGATCCTCAGATATGTAAGCAACTTTCATTAGTTTTGAGTTTTTCCATTTGAGCAAGTCTGGTGCCATTTAAATTCGTCTTTACGGACTGTTCTGTTTTTGACAGATTCTGCCTTTTATTTCGCATTGCCGCTTTTGTTAAGTTGAATGAGTTTCTTTGTTCCATTAACTTTCAGAAGTTTTGTGCAATGTCCAGAAGTGAAAATAATGATTGTGTCACCTCTGAACATGTGAATTTTGATTATGCACTAACCCTCTAATGAGTTTGCTTGAAGTTTGGTGTGAAGGAAGTTTTCAAGGGTCAATAGAAGAGGGTGATATAATGTGATCGAGAAGAGTGAAAGGTCTAAGCTTGGGGATGCCCGATGGTTCATCCCTGCATATTTTAAGAAGACTCAAGCATCTAAGCTTGGGGATGCCCAAGGCATCCCCTTCTTCATCGACAACTTATCAGGTTTCTTCTAGTGAAACTATATTTTTATTCGGTCACATCTTATGTACTTTACTTGGAGCGTCTGTGTGCTTTTATTTTTGTTTTTGTTTTGTTATCTTAGTTCTCTGAATAAGTTCATCCTTGTGTGGGAGAGAGACACGCTCCGCTGGTTCGTATGAACACATGTGTTCTTAGCTCATAATATTCATGGCGAAGTTTCTTCTTCGTTAAATTGTTATATGGTTGGAATTGGAAAATGCTACATGTAGTAATTCTAAAAATGTCTTGGATAATGTGATACTTGGCAATTGTTGTGCTCATGTTTAAGCTCTTGCATCATATACTTTGCACCTATTAATGAAGAAATACATAGAGCTTGCTAAAATTTGATTTGCATATTTGGTCTCTCTAAGGTCTAGATAATTCTAGTATTGAGTTTTGAACAACAAGGAAGACAGTGTAGAGTCTTATAATGTTTACAATATGTCTTTTATGTGAGTTTTGCTGCACCGGTTCATCCTTGAGTTTGCTTCAAATAACCTTGCTAGCCTAAGCCTTGTATCGAGAGGGAATACTTCTCATGCATCCAAATCCTTGAGCCAACCACTATGCCATTTGTGTCCACCATACCTACCTACTACATGGTATTTACCCGCCATTTCAAAGTAAATTGCTTGAGTGCTACCTTTAAAATTCCATCATTCACCTTTGCAATATATAGCTCATGGGACAAAATAGCCTTAAAAAAAACTATCGTAGTATTGAATATGTACTTATGCACTTTATATTTTATTAAGTTGCTTGTTGTGCGATAACCATGCTTCTGGGGAACGCCATCAACTATTGTTGAATATCATGTGAGTTGCTATGCATGTCCGTCTTGTCTGAAGGTCTATCATTTTAGTGGTTGGAGCATGCAAAATTGTTAGAGAAGAACATTGGGCCGCTAACTAAAGCCATGAATCATGGTGGAAGTTTCAGTTTGGACATATATCCTCAATCTCATATGAGAATAATAACTTTGCTACATGCTTATGCATTTAAGAGGAGTCCATTATCTGTTATCCATGTTGTCCCGGTATGGATGTCTAAGTTGAGAATAATCAAAAGCGAGAAATCCGAAATGCGAGCATTCTCCTTGGACCTTTGTACAGGCGGCATGGAGGTACCCCTTTGTGACACTTGGTTGAAACATGGCATGCGAAGATCCGGTAGTCCAAGTTAAGTAGGACGAGGTGCGGGCACTATTAGTATACTATGCGTGAGGCTTGCAACTTATGGAATATAATTTTCATAACTCCTTATGCTTTATTACTACCGTTGACAAATTGTTTCATGTTTCAAAACCAAAGCTCTAGCACAAATATAGCAATCGATGCTTTCCTCTTTGAAAGGACCTTTCTTTTACTTTTATGTTGAGTCGTTCACCTATTTCTCTCTACCTCAAGAAGCAAACACTTGTAGGCTTGTGCATTGATTCCTACATACTTGCATATTGCACTTGTTATATTACTTTATGTTGATATCATGAGATGCCCTGTTATAAGTTGAAAGCAACAGCTGAAACTTAATCTTCCTATGTGTTGCTTCAACACCTTTAATTATTGCTTTACGAGCTAACTCTTATGCAAGACTTATTGATGCTTGTCTTGAAGTACTATTCATGAAAAGTCTTTTCTTTATGATTCAATTGTTTACTCATGTCATTACCATTGTTTTGATCGCTGCCATTCATCTCATATGCTTACAATAGTATGATCAAGTTATGATAGCATGTCACTTCAGAAATTATCTTTGTTATCGTTTTACCTGCTCGGGACGAGCAGAACTAAGCTTGGGGATGTTGATACGTCTCCAACGTATCGATAATTTCTTATGTTCCATGCTACTTTATTGATGATACCTACATGTTTTATGCACATTATATATCATTATTCTGCATTTCTGAGACAACCTAATAACAAGATGCGAAGTGCCGAGTTCATGTTTCATAATTGTTTTGGTTTCTGAAATCCTAGTAGCAGTATTCTCGAGATCGGACGAAATCAACGCCAGGTTCCTATTTTCTGAGCTTCAGGAGAGCTTGCAGGGAAGGGACGGGAGGAGACCCACAGGGCCCACCCGGGGGAGGTGGCAGCGCCGACCTAGGTTGGCCGCGCAACGCCTTACCCCCTCGCCGCCTGCCCGACCCTCTGCGCCCGCCTCTTAGCCTCTGCCAGCACATCCGAAGCCATAGGAAGGAAGCCACGATGCGAGAAAGAGTTCAGGCCGCCGGCGGTCATGAAGCCAGATGCGGGGGACCAGAGTCTACATTTCGAGCACCGCCGGGCCCGGGGAGATGCCGGAGAATATATCGACACATTGCCATCTTCACCGCCATCTTCATCACCGCTGTTGCTCCCTGAAGAGGGAGTAGTTCTCCATCGAGGCTGAGGGCTCTACCGGTAGCTATGTGGTTAATCTCTCTCCTATGTACTTCAATACAATGATCTCATGAGCTGCCTTACATGATTGAGATTCATATGAGTTTGTATCACTACTATCTATGTGCTACTCTAGTGATGTGTTATTAAAGTAGTTTTATTCCTCCTGCATGTGTGCAAAGGTGACAGTGCGTGCACCGTGTTAGTACTTGGTTTATGCTATGATCATGATCTCTTGTAGATTGCGAAGTTAACTATTGCTATGATAATATTGATGTGATCTATTCCTCCTACATATGCATGAAGGTGACAGTGTGCATGCATGTTAGTACTTGGTTTAGTCGTTTTGATCTATCTTACACTTAAGGTTACTAAACATGAGGCATAATTGTGGAGCTTGTTAACTCCGGCATTGAGGTGCTCTAGAATCCTACACAATGTGTTCATCATCCAACAAGAGTGTAGAGTATGCATTTATCTGATTTATTTATGTGATCAATGTTGAGAGTGTCCACTAGTGGAAAGTGTAATCCACTAGGCCTTGTTCTAAATACTGTGAGTTACCTCTTAGCGTTTCTTGTTTTCTTGTGTTACTCTTTGTACTGCAATACTACTGCCCATCTACTACCGCTTGACAAGCTACTTTTCTTGGCACCGTTGCTACTAACCATATATATTCATACCACAGTATTTCATATCTCTTCGCCGAACTAGTGCACCTATTTGGTGTGTTGGGGACACAAGAGACTTCTTGCTTTGTGGTTGCAGGGTTGCATGAGAGGGATATCTTTGACCTCTTCCTCCCTGAGTTTGATAAACCTTGGGTGATCAACGAATGGTAGCGGGCACTCTAACCCCCTTGCCAAACAGACCTTCCAAGAGCGGCTCCCATGGAGGACGGCATCTCTACCAGCAAGGTAGATCATCCCCCTTCTCTTTTGTTTACACATGTATTTTAGTTTTATTATGGGTGACACTCCCCCCAACCTTGGCTTTCTCAATCCATGGCTAACCGAATCCTCGGGTGCCTTCCAACATTCACATACCATGGAGGAGTGTCTATTGCAAAATTAAGTTGCTTGCTGATCAGGGCAAAACATGTGAAGAGAATTATTAATGAAGGTTATTAATTGGGGCTGGGAACCCCGTTGCCAGCTCTTTTTGCAAAATTATTGGATAAGCGGATGAAGCCACTAGTCCATTGGTGAAAGTTGCCCAACAAGATTGAAAGATAAAACACCACATACTTCCTCATGAGCTATAAAACATTGACACAAATAAGGAGTAATAGTTTGAATAATTTAAAGGTAGCACATGAAGTATTTACTTGGAATGGCAGAAAATACCATGTAGTAGGTAGATATGGTGGACACAAATGGCATAGGTTTGGTCTAAGGTTATGGATGTATGAGAAGCATTCAGTACAAGTCTTTGGCTAGCAAGGTTTGATAGCAAGCATAAAGGTTGAGGGAAACAAACAAATATACATATGATAGAAACAATCATGCATCTTTCTCATAAGTACAAGCAATTTTAACTTTAGAATACTAAGCATAGAGATAATAGAGTAATGTATCTAAGTGTATTTCTCTCTTCTATTAAACATCAAGATGTTGTTGCTATTGACCAATGCTAAGTTTGCCAAAACCAAATAGATTTACTTGATGCTCCCAAAGTGATATCAATACTCATGTCAAGAGTAATCATATAATGGAGATTGCAAACTAAAATAAGATGTGCAAAAAGTAAATGATAAGACTTCTCATTAATATTCCATAACGATAACTCACACCAACGGATACATAGATAACTAACTAAGAGAGATACTTCCACATTGCATACTATTCCATATGATAACTTCCCTACTCATGATATGACACTACTTGATAGTAAAAGATAAAGGTGGTGGTGATGTGATACCGCGGCACTCCCCCAAGCTTGGAACAAACCAAGGGGATGCCAATACCGATGATGAATTACTCCTTCGGTGATGATGGTGAATCTTTGTCGTCATCAGACTTCCATGGAAGAGGCCCTCCATCAACAAAAGACATCTTGGTCTCCGGAAACCTGAAACTAGCAGCATGACTTATGCGCTTAAACCTGTTTTCATACTCACAGTTTTGATTATGGACATCATAGAGTTGAGCTTGGAGTTTGTTGGTGGTGTCGTGAAGTGAGAAGATATCGTCCCACAGCTTTGCAGTCTCCTTCTTGTGTCCATCAATGAGTTCAGACACAATCTTGTGAAAGATATCCACTTCACGCTCAGCCATCTTCTTGTAGTTGAAAACCTCTTGTTCCAGCTTCTCCATCCTGTCTTCCAAGCTCCCTTCTCCCTTAGGACCCTGGACATCTTTGATCTGCAACTCTCCATCCACGAGCTGCAACTCTTTGGGGTGCATCTTCAGCTCGTTCATGTACGGGTTGACGACGTCCTCAAAGAAGCTGTCCTTCTGAGTTCCCGACGAAGACATGATGGATCTAGATCCGAAGCAGATCCTGGCAGAAAACAGCTCGAAACAAAACACGACGAGAAAACGATATTACGGACCTCCAGGGGTCCGGGGGATTATATAGCAAATATTTTTACGACAAAAGGAAGGTTCCAGGCCGAAAACGAGAGGCGGTGGCCTCATAGGTCGGCGCGGCCAGGGTGGGGCCCGCGCCGGCCTATGGTGGCACGCCCTCGCGCGTCTTTTCCACTCCGTTTCGATTCCGTAATTTTTCATATTTTCCAAAAACAGCAGAAATAATGTTCGGAAAGGTAAACGCGGACTTTTTATTACCTATACTGTCTATTCAAAGTCGAGTTCTGGCGGACTGTCAATTTGTCCTTTGATGAAGGCCTCCGGTGTTTCCACTTGAATAATATCAACATCAACATTATAAGAATCGCCCGAGATATAATGCTTGAGTCTTTGTCCATTCACCACTTGTGTGGCATTGCCTTGGAGAGAGCTAATTTTAATTGCTCCTGAACGATACACCTCCTCAACAACATATGGTCCTTCCCACTTCGAGAGTAATTTCCCTGCAAAGAATCTGAGACGAGACCGATACAATAGAACTTGATCTCCAACATTAAATTCTCTTTTGATGATCCTTCTATCATGCCATTTCTTAACTTTTTCTTTAAAGAGTTTAGCATTTTCATAAGCTTCACTTCTCCATTCATCTAGAGAACTTAATTGCAACAACCTCTTATTACCGGCCAATTTAGGATCTTTATTTAGTTCTCTAACAGCCCAATAAGCTTTGTGCTCTAGTTCTAGAGGTAAATGACAAGCTTTTCCATAAACCATTTTATAAGGTGACATTCCCATAGGATTTTTATAAGCAGTTCTATAAGCCCATAACGCTTCTTTCAATTTGCTAGGCCAATTCTTTCTAGATTTATTAACAGTTTTACCTAAGATAGCTTTAATCTCTCTATTTGATAATTCTACTTGACCGCTAGTTTGAGGGTGATAAGCAGAAGCAATTCTATGATTAATACCATACTTAGCAAGAGTTTTTCTAAAACCTCCATGAATAAAATGAGAACCTCCATCAGTCATAATATATCTAGGTACTCCAAATCTAGGAAATATAATATCTACAAGCATTTTTATAGAGGTCTCACCATCAGCACTTTTTGTAGGTATAGCTTCTACCCATTTAGTAACATAATCAACAACGACAAGTATATGAGTGTTACCGTCTGAAGAAGGGAAAGGACCCATGAAGTCGAATCCCCAACAATCGAATGGTTCAATAACAAGAGTATAATTCATAGGCATCTCATTGCGTCTAGAGATATTACCAACTCTTTGACATTCATCACAAGATAAAATAAATTTCCTTGCATCTTTGAAAAGTGTTGGCCAATAAAAACCTGATTGTAGAACCTTTTGCGCGGTTCTATCTCCAGCGTGATGTCCTCCATAAACACTTCCATGACATTTATTCAATATCTCCTGTTGTTCATATTCAGGAACACATCTTCGCATAATACCATCCACTCCTTCTTTATATAAGTGTGGGTCATCCCAAAAATAATGCCTCAAGTCATAAAAGAATTTCCTCCTTTGCTGAGCTGAAAAGGTTGGAGGCAAATACTTCGAAACAATAAAGTTAGCATAATCTGCATACCAAGGGCTCTCTCGCGAGCTCACCTTTATTACAGCCAATTGTTCATTTGGAAAACTATCATTAACAGGAACATGATCATAAGCAATATTTTCCAATCTAGACAAATTATCAGCAACAGGATTATCAGCACCTTTCCTATCTATAATATGTAAATCAAATTCTTGCAACAGAAGTACCCATCTAATAAGCCTTGGCTTAGCATCTTTCTTTGTCATAAGGTATCTAATTGCAGCATGATCAGTATGAATTGTAACTTTTGAATCAACAATATAGGGTCTAAACTTATCACAAGCAAAGACTACAGCTAACAATTCTTTTTCAGTTGTAGCATAATTTCTTTGAGCAGCATCAAGAGTCTTACTAGCATAATGAATAACATTTAACTTTTTATCTACCCGCTGTCCAAGAACAGCGCCTACAGCAAAATCACTAGCATCACACATAATTTCAAAAGGCAAATTCCAATCAGGAGGTTCAACTACAGGAGCAGTTGTTAAGGCTTTCTTTAGAGTTTCAAAAGCTTCCTTACAATCATCATCAAAAACAAAAGGTACATCTTTTTGAAGAAGATTAGTAAGAGGCTTTGAAATTTTAGAGAAATCTTTAATAAATCTCCTATAAAACCCAGCATGACCAAGAACACTACGAATACCTTTAACATCCCTCGGATAGGGCATCTTCTCAATTGCTTCAACTTTAGCTCTATCAACTTCAATACCTTTCTCAGAAATTTTATGTCCCAATACAATTCCTTCATTAACCATAAAATGGCATTTCTCCCAATTAAGAACAAGGTTAGTTTCTTCACATCTCTGCAAAACTTTATCGAGGTTTCGCAAGCAATTATCAAAAGAATTCCCATAGACAGAAAAATCATCCATGAACACCTCTACAATACTTTCGCAAAAACCATGAAAAATAGCAGACATGCATCTTTGGAAAGTAGCAGGAGCATTACATAAACCAAAAGGCATACGCCTATAAGCATAAGTTCCATAAGGACAAGTAAAAGTGGTTTTCTCTTGATCTTTAGCTTTAACAGCAATTTGTGAAAACCCAGAATAACCATCAAGAAAGCAAAAATGAGTATTTTTAGACAACCTCTCTAACATTTGATCAATAAAGGGTAAAGGGTAATGATCTTTCTTAGTAACTTTATTAACTTTTCGAAAATCAATGCACATTCTATAACCTACAACTATTCTTTGAGGAATAAGCTCATCATTATCATTAGGCACAACAGTCATTCCTCCTTTCTTAGGAACACAATGAACAGGACTAACCCATCTACTATCAGCAATAGGATATATAATACCAGCTTCAAGGAGTTTTAATACCTCGTTTCTTACCACTTCCTTCATCTTCGGAATTAGACGACGTTGATGTTCAACAACAGGCTTTGCATCTTCTTCCATATTAATAGCATGTTGGCAAATAGAAGGAGAAATCCCTTTCAAATCATCAAGAGTATAGCCAATAGCTCCTCGGTGTTTCTTCAATATTTCCAATAACCTTTCTTCCTCAATTTCTGAAAGCTTAGAACTAATAATAACAGGATATATTTTCTTATCATCAATATGAGCATATTTAAGATTATCAGGTAAAGGCTTTAGATCAAAAACAGGATCTTCCTTTGGTGGCGGTGTTGTACCCAAATCTTCCACCGGTAAATCATGCTTGAGAATAGGTTGGCGACGAAAAATTTCCTCAAGCTCATCTCTTTCTTTCCTAAAAGCTTCACTTTCACTATTCTCCAAATGTTGCTGCAAAGGGTTATTAGGAACAAGAACAATAGATGCACACTGCTCCATTTTAAAATCATTACTAGGCAAGTCAGCTTTATAAGGAGTTTTGGTAAATTTAGAAAAGTTAAATTCATAAGGTTCACCAGCAAATCTAGTCAAAATTTTCTCTTTCTTACAATCTATAATAGCTCCACAAGTATTTAGAAAAGGTCTACCAAAAATGATAGGACAATGATCACTAGCAGCAGAACCAAGTACCAAAAAGTCAGCAGGATATTTAATCTTACCACATAGAACTTCCACATCTCGAACAATACCAATTGGAGAAATAGTTTCTCTATTAGCCAAATGAATAACCACATCAATATCTTCAAGTTCACAAGAACCAATTTCGTGCATAATCTCCGTGTAAAGTTCATAAGGAATAGCACTAACACTTGCACCAATATCACATAAACCATAATAGCAATGATCACCAATTCTAACAGATAGCATAGGAACACTAACTTGTTTGGATTTATTAGGATGTGAAACAATATTAGAAGCATCTTCACAGAAAATAATATGACCATCCTCCACATTTTCAGTCACAAGATCTTTAACTATAGCAACAGCAGGTTCAATTTTAATTTGTTCTTCAGGTTCTTTAGGTTTCTTTTCACTTTTATTAACCGCACTAGATATGACAGAGTACTCCTTCATTTTAGCAGGGAAAGGAGTTTTTTCAATATAAGCTTCAGGAATAACATTATCAACAGTTTCAACCACTACACATTTGTTTACAGATGAATCAATTTTATCTTTATACGGTTCATGATACTTATCAAAATTCTTCTTAGGCAGTTCATAATGAGAGGCAAAAGCTCTATAAAGATTTGCAACAACTTGGGAATCAAGACCATATGTAGCACTCATATTACGAAATTTATCAGTATCCATAAAAGCTTCAATGCATTTATAATCATAAATTATACCTGATTCTCTATCTTTATCATTCTCCCATCCTTCAGTATTTTCTTGGATCCGATCAAGAAGGTCCCTTTTAAACTCTTCTTTATTGCGTGTAAATGATCCAGAACAAGAAGTATCCAGCAAGGTCTTGTCTTGAAAAGAAAGTCTTGCATAGAAATTATCAATAATAACATTACCAGGAAGCTCATGAATGGGGCATTTGAGCATTAAAGACTTCAATCTCCCCCAAGCTTGGGCGATACTCTCTCCATCATGAGGCCAGAAATTATATATGCGGTTCCGATCTTTGTGAATTTCACTTGGAGGATAAAATTTGGAATAGAATAAAGGCACAATGTCCTCCCAATCAATAGAATCACCATTCTTCAGCAATTTATACCAGTGCGCCGCTTTACCAGACAGCGATATAGTGAATAGTTTCTTTCTAACTTCATTCATAGAAATACCTGCACATTTGAATAACCCGCATAATTCATGCAAAAACAATAAATGATCACCAGGATGGACAGTTCCATCCCCTTCATAGCGGTTATCCATAACACGTTCAATAATTTTCATAGGTATTTTATATGGTACTACTTCCTCACCTGGCGCTTCATCCACTACCGTTGCAGTAGTAGTAGATTTCCCAAATAGAAATTGAAGAGAAGATCTCTCCATAATGACTTATAGCAGCAGGCAGAAATAAAATCAGCACAAACAGTAAATTTCCTTACCAATTCCACTTACCAATAGCGCTTCACTCCCCGGCAACGGCGCCAGAAAATAGTCTTGATGACCCACAAGTATAGGGGGTGTATCGTAGTATCTTCGATAAGTAAGAATGTCGATCCCAACGAGGAGCAGAAGGTGTTGGCAGCAGTTTCGATGGAGGATTCACTGTAAATGCTCACAGACAAGTATTCAGGGGGTTTTGATATTGCAGATAAATAAAGTACAAGTAAATAAAATGCGAGAGAAATAATTGCAGCGAGTGGCCCAATCCTTTTTAGCACAAAGGACAAGCCGGTTTGTTTACTTATAATGACCAAACGTTCTCGAGGACACACGGGGATTTTAGTCTAGTGCTTTCGCTTCATACAGTTGATTAATCTTCATTGTTTTGATAAGTGTTGTGTGGGTGAACCTATGCTAATGCACCGCCCTTCCTAGGACTAATACATACTTGTGATTATACCCCTTGCAAGCATCCGCAACTACAAGAAAGTAATTAAGATAAATCTAACCACAGCCTTAAACTCTGAGATCCTGCGATCCCTCCTGCATCGATATACTAACGGGGGCTTAGGTTTCTGTCACTCCGGCAACCCCGCAATTAGCAACCGAATACAAGATGCACTCCCCTAGGCCCATAAATGGTGAAGTGTCGTGTAGTCGACGTTCACACGACACCACTAGAAGAATGACACCACAACTTAAATATCATAACATTGAATATTACTCAACCATAATTCACTACTAGCATTTAGACTTCACCCATGTCCTCAAGAACTAAATGAACTACTCACGAGACATCATATGGAATACAATCAGAGGTGATATGATGATGAATAACAATCTGAACATAAACCTTGGTTCAATGGTTTCACTCAATAGCATCTACAACAAGTATAGAATAACACCGGGAGAGTTTCCCCTATCAAACAATCAAGATTTAACCCGAATTGCTACAGCGATGACGAGGTGCAGCGGTGGTGATGGCGGTGTAGATGGTGGAGATGATGATGATGATGATGGAGATGATGTCCCGCTCGATGACGATGGCGATGGCGTCGATTTCCCCCTCCGGGAGGGAATTTCCCCGGCGGATTCCTGCCCGCCGGAGAGCTCTTTTCTCTCTGGTGTTCTCCGCCCCGCAGAGGCGGCTGTAACCCTTCGTGAGGATCCCTCTGTGGCTTAGGTTTTCGGGACGAAGGAGTACGCGAAGAAAAGGAGGCGAAAAGGGTCGTGGGCCAGGGGGTGGCGCGGCCAGGGCCTGGGCCGCGCCGCCCTATGGTCTGGGCCCACAGTGGCCCCTCTCTTCTTCCCCTTCTGGCTACCTCCGTCATTTGGAAAAATAGGAATTTACGTGAAATTCCCTTCCACAGTTGATCTTCCGAAATATTGTGTTCTGACGGTGCTTTTTCCAGCAGAATCCTGGCTCCGGTGCTTGATCCTCCAATGATGATGAAACATGCAAAATAGATGAAATAACATAAGTATTGTGCCCCAATATGAAATATATCAATGAATAACAACAAATTATGATACAAAATAGTGATGCAAATTGGACGTATCAACTCCCCCCAAGCTTAGACTTCATCAGCAATGCCCCAGTGTATGGATCAGAAGAAGTCTAGAACCATCTATAGATCTTGCTAACCACCACATGCCATAATCGACCTCGTGATCATGGCCAAGAGCATCATCAAGTGCACACCGCCATTCAAACACAATGGGCGGTGGCTCTACGATCAGCGGAGGACCTGCTTGAAAACGAAATTACTGTTAAGAAGGGTATGTTTGGTTTGCACAAATCTGAAAACGTAAGAATTGGGAAAACGCATTAGGATTCAGATGGGATGATATAATGGCATTTCCATTCAATAATACAGCATATTGGTGTATTTGAGTACATCACATGGGAAACCAAAGGATTCATTTCAAGAAGTTCAAGTAGAGGTCAAAATCCAACATAATTCAATCTGAGAATAAAACTCCTAATTATACAATCCTCAAATTTTTCTATGGTAATCATCTCGAATAAAAAGTCTAAATACCAATGAAATTTCATCCGAAGCAAATATGCCCCAAGCCTCCAAGTCAGATCAGTCAGGTTCGAAAATTAATAAGTTTGTGCATTAAAATTATCTTTACAGCCATGAATAATGAAGCTCATCATACACTACTTACGTCCGGAGGAAAATTACCAGCTTGCTGAGGATTCCATGCGTGAACAGTGCCAGTATGAGTTGTGGCAAACACAAGCCCATTGTGGAGAATTGCATCGCTGTAATTGTAAAAGATGTGGGACTTGGGCTCTGTAAGAACTGTCCATCCAGAATCTTCGCCGCAAAGGAGGGCAACTCTGATGTCAAAAACAGCAACAAGAGAGAAATTTTTGTACCCCCCAGCAGCTGTGGGAACTTGGCAAATATATATCTTGTGAAATATAATAGCACGAAGGTTGTGGTGGTATATATTTGGAATGTGGGTGGTTTCAAACGGCACAGGGAGAGGAATTTCACGGCGAGTGTAGACGTTGACAAGTTTCCATTTGCAAGCAGGAAAGCCAGTGTCAACCATGGCAACCCAATCTCCATTGGCACCTACCCACTGCTTACCCGTACCGTCTGGCATCACAGCGTCGGAGGAGAACCTGTCCAGCGGCGTCAGCTTGCAATCCCGTGCTACCTTCGTCGGGTGAGAATGAAGAACACATGGGAGGCCAAACGGGAGAGAAAAAGATAGAGTTGCACTATCATTTGCAGAGTCGAAAAATAGTTTGGACGAACCGACGAGGCTCGCGGCGGTGATGACGTCGCATCTTGTTACGAGTTCTTCAAGGGGACCTTCGGAAAAGACCTTCTGAAACAGTTCAGAGTCATCATTTTCCTTGTTCGATGCCGCCATCGCAGGGCAGGGGGTGGGTCTATGAGGTTTGGGTTCAACTGATTGGAGTTTAATTTGGGTTCGATGGCGGCAGGTGGCGGGGAAGATGAAGAACGGAGGCTCTCAAACTGGGCGGTGGAATTGATTCTAAAGCTGCATGGCGGCGGCACTGGCGCGTGCTATGGAAGGTGGTCGATTGGTGCGGGCGGGGGCGGAGGTAGACGATGGAGGTGAACAGAAATAGGGCAGGTGGGGGCGGGGCGCTTGACTTCGCTCCTCTACACTCTACAGCATCTCCTCCTGTTTCTTGGAAAGTGTATAGACCCATAATAAAATGTCACTGTTCCCTCTGAAAAGGTGAAGAACAAGTCACTGGTCTAACGTGCAAATTTGGACATCCCAAGCTATGTGTTGTCATGTCAATTCAATGTCCATGGCAGTATTTTGAATTTTGCGTGACCAAAAGAAGTACGCCTTGGCCTTTCACAATCGGGGTTTCTTTAGAGCAAGAACAATAGAAGAGCCAACAGCTGGCAAAAGTACCACGTAGGCGGGCTATAAGCGCCCACTATTGTCCTACTTCCTCTTGGCGTGATACTCCCTCCGTCCACAAATAAGTGGACGTGCAGGATTTTCAAGGTAAATTAGTAAAAGGAAAGAAAAAAATGCATTGGAGCACTCGTATCTTAAGAAACACATGTACTCAACCACGGTTGTAGATTTTCTCGGCGCAAGACTTTTCCCCAGCAGTTGTGGCTTTCAGTTATTCGTGGGTGTGGGGAGGAGCTCCGCCGCATCGGTAAAAAGCAAAGAGGGACGGCGGCTCTCGATCGTGCGGTGTACTCGTAAATCACGTGTGACCCATGCCCTAATAATTCACAATGCATTGATGAGGGCTATCACTTCATCATCCAATAAAATGTACTTAGTAACTATGGTAATAATATTGTCTTCTCGCAAAAAAAATGGTAAAAATATTGTCTCTTAAGCCATGTACTAGTACAGTGCAAGATGCTTTAGAGAAATAAACCTATATTTTATTGCTACTCCGTAATACACATGGTTATTTATTCTAGGCAAATGCCTACCGAAAGATGTAGGAATAGGGAAATGTAGGATTGCAATGTCATGTCCACTCCAATCCTATAGGAATTCATAGAATCCAAACTTTGTTTGATTCCACCATAGGAAAAGTAAAGCATTCTTAAAAAGAGGTATGAGTAGATGTTTAATTTTCTATGGAATCTGTGCAAAGAAATCCTTAGGAAAAATTCCTATCGGAAACAATCCTACAAATCAAACAGCCAAGGATTCAATTGTACCAATTCCCTATGCAAATCCTTGGTGTTCACCCAATCCTCTCGAATACTCATCCAAAAAATGCACTAATACTTTGATGGGGAGTTTTTGTATTCTAGGCAAGAATAGAGGGTTTGCGGGGATCACTTGAGAAGTGTATTAACCAAAGAAGGCATAAGTAATACACCAACACACACTAACATGCCCTTAATGGATGTATCTCCATAAACTCCCTCTGTTCTTTATTACTACTACTAGTTTATGTACTTCTTAACTAATATGGGATAATCATGAAATATATTTTCTAACATTCAGCCAAAATATATTGTTTCGACTTTTTAAAATACTGAAAAACTAGTAATTAAAAATATTTGAGCTATCAAATCTAGGAAGTTTGAAAATATTTTGTATTCCGTCTGAAAGTTGTGTTACTTGGTGTAAGATTCACACAAAAATGATGAAAATATCAAACCTTCAAAAAAATTGCAGTAATTCAAACGTTATGTGCGTTTCATAATTTTGCAAAATCTATTCTATTTGCAATTAAAACTATAGTAGTTGGTGGTCCCCGATCATCTGATTTGCTCTTAAACAGCTCAATCCTAAATTTGAAATTCCCTGCAACAGAACACGATAGTTGGTGGTTTGTGCGGAAAAAAATTACAGTTTTAAAAAGTGTTTTAAGCAACGAAGGCAGCAATAAGCGGTAGTTTGTGCAATTTCCTCGTGTAAACAACATGTAGCGTCGAAGTAATAGTACTAGCAGTACAGAAATCTTGTGTAATTTCTAGTTCTACATATTACTAGTGTCCACTGTTTGAGAGTTGATGGTGAATGGGTCTGATTTTCAATCGAATGAGAATTAGCAAATTGATTTTTATGACAAAAGCATACAAAGGGAGTAAAACAACATACCCGCATTCGCCGCTGCTACCAGCATGCGATGCCTCCACGAGTGCATTGACGGCTGCTGCAAATCCTCGGAAGGCATCTAGGTTTTGCAGATCGTCGATTGCCGCTGTCCGGCTAAGCTTAACCAGCATAGCTGCCGCCAAGATATCTCGGATTTGGACCACAGGCAGAAGCTGATTGGGGTCGAAGGATTGCCTGATTCGGAATTTGAAGTACCAAGCCCTCGGCTCCGATGATGGAAGTTTGGAACTCGGCCCGGCCAGAACCTCCCAAATCTGTGTGTGGCAGTGGATGCCCATCGGCATCCCCAATGCTGCCGACGCCGTGATGTGGTCGGTCGCACTTTGGTCCCCACTAAAGGCTGGGGCTGCAGCACGTCGCCGCCGCCCCCGACGTCCCCACGACGGCAACGCCATGGACCGAGGCGCTGAGTTTGTTGGCGAACCCGAAGCCCTGGATGGCAAGTGCTTCTTCACAATGGAAGCATCCTCACCCGGCGAGGTTCGCCCCCGGCGCATGCCTATGCTCCGACCAGCCCACTTTGCCGCTGCTGCCTGGGCTGCCGCCGATACCTGGGCCACCGCCGCTTCATGGGACCCCCTCCCTCCTCTCCCTCTCCTAGATCAAAGGGCGCCAGGAGTCTAGCCACAGCAAGACACAGAGCCGCCTGCTTCATCGCACACCAATGGCACACAGACATTTGCGAGCTTTTAGCGCACACCCCTCCGAGGCTGAGTCGTGGAGCCTGGGTGCACGGGGCTATGGCTGGAGGAGTCGCCATGGGACGAGGGGTGTCGAGTGCTCGGGCAAATACGGGAAAGGCGAAGTTTTGGATAACCTTATATGATCACATCAATGCTTCTCAAGGAGCCAAATACTGTATGAGAAACCGGAAAAGTTTGAACGTTTGAAAACTTTGCCGGCATAATGCATCCTTCCAATGCACGCCTACTAAGGTAGAAAGCCAACTCAATTGCTACTTTGTTGGCAAAATGTACCATGGCTCAATCTTGGGTCACACACATCTATCAATTGGTATATTTTGGTCATATTCAAAATTTTACTTGAAACTTGTTGGTCATGCCATTCTACTACTCGCCTAACACTTTTTCTACGCGGGAAGGAGGGGGGTATGATGCTACCCTGAATTTTTATGCCCATTTGTATCTTGGACAAATCCTAGGTTTGACCAAAATTTAAAACATGAAGATGAAAAATTAAGCCTGGATCCACTACAAGAAAAGTTGCCAAACTTTTCTTGTAGTGATCCTTCTTAATTAGTAACTTCAAAATGAAGCTTTTGGAAGGTTTTTGAAATTTCCATGTCTGAAACCCAAAACACCTCTTCATGATTGACTTCATAAGACAAATCGAGTTTAGGGTTAGGGGTAGATACATGATTTTTCTAGTTTGAATATGTCTAGACCTGGCTTATCAACTTGAAAGCTTAGTATATGACATAAGAAGATGTACTATGTGCATTGGTTTTTTATTTATTTGATTTGTTTTGAATTTTTATGCCGAATCAAATTTTGGTCAAATCATAGGTTTAACCAAGATTTAAACAAGTTTAAAACATTAAAATGAAAAATTAAGCATGGATCCTTCTCAATCACTCCAAAATGAAGCTTTTGGGAGGCTTTTGAAATGTCTATGTTTGAAACCCAAAACCACTTCTCTTCATGCTTGACTTCATAAGACAGATGAGTTTAGGGTTAGGGGTAGATACATGATTTTTCTGGTTTGAATAGGTCTAGACCTTGTTATCAAGTTGAATGGCTTACTATGTGACATAAGAAGACTATGTGCTTTGGTTTTTCATTTTTGATTTTTTCGATTGTTTTTATGCCCATTTGAATCTTGGCCAAATCCTAGGTTTGAACAAGAATTTAAACAAGTTTAAAACATGAAAATGAAAAGGTAAGCATGGATCCTTCTTAGTCAGTCCGAAATGAAGCTTTTGGGCGGTTTTCGAAATTTCCATGTTTGAAAACCCAAACCACTTCTCTTCATGCTTGACTTCATAAGACAAATTTAGGGTTAGGGGTATAGATACATGATTTTTCTTGTTTGATATGTCTAGATATTGTTTATCAACACTTGAATGCTTACAATATATGTGACGCAAGAAGACTATGTGTTATGGTTTTTCATTTTTGGGGGTTTTTTCGAATTTTTTATGCGCACTTGAATCTTGGTCAAATCCAAGCTAGCTAGGTTTGACCAAGCTTTAAACAAGTTTAAAACATGAAAATGAAAAAGTAAGCATGTATCCTTCTTAGTCACTCCAAAATTAAGCTTTTCGGAGGTTTTTGAAATTTCCATTTTGTAAACCCAAAACCACGTATCTTCATGTTTGACTTCAAAAGACAGAGTTTAGGGTTAGGGGGTAGATACATGATTCTTCTTTTAATATGTTTAGATCTTGTTTTATCAAGTTGAATGTTGACTGTATGACATAAGAAGACTATGTTTTTGAATTTTTTATGAATCTTGGTCAAATCCAAGGGTTGACCAAGATTTAAACAAGTTTAAAACATGAAAATGAAAACGTTTCAAGTTCACCTTTGGTTCGATCTTTCAGTAACCAGGCGCATATATATATGGATGCAAATTGAGATAATTAATTCGTGAAACATTGGAAATGTCCATCGTGTGTCATGTTTCCCCCTCACATGAAAATTGGATTGGTGGCAGACAAGTAAAAGCACATTTATGTGCGACAACCCAAAATGCACATATTTTGCTGAGTTTTCATGCATGCATTAAAAGTTGTGAATATATACATAAAATGCATGTGGGTCATGATTGAAAAGTTTGACATGTATATGGTTCTTGTGTAGTAGTAGTACTATAGTAGATTAGTAGGTACGCAAACTCCCATCCATCTTCTTTGTCAAGAGAAGACGCGCACCAGGATGCGTAGTGGAAGTCGTCTCTGGATCCTTCTGTTGTCCCTCTCACGGAAAAGAAAAAGAAAAAAACATCTCTCTCATTCTCGGCCTCGCTCGACTCGCTCGCTCGCAGCCTCGCACCTCCTGCGCACTGACAAACGCTGCACAACAGTCAACATCACCAGAAAAAAGATATACACCATAAATAATAAGAGGGGCCCCGTGACTGCTATCCCTTCTTCTCCTTCCGTGTGATCCCTCTTCCTCCGAGTTTCACTGGACGGGCAAACACACATGTGCTGCATAGTAAAAATAAAAAAGTAAAAAATCGACCTATGAATCTATGATTAAATAGGTAAAATCCTGGGTTTTATCAAGGTTTAAACAAGTTTAAAACATGAAAATGAATAGGTAAGCATGGATCCTTCTTAGTCACTCTAAAATGAAGCTTTCGCGAGGTTTTTGAAATTTCCATGTTTGAAACCCAAAACCACTTCTCTTCATGCTTGACTTCGTAAGACAGAGTTTAGGGTTAGGGGTAGATACATGCTTTTTCTGGTTTGAATATGTCTAGACCTTGTTTATCAACTTGAATGCTTACTATATGACATAAGAAGGCTATGTTATTTGGTTTTTCATTTTCTGTTTTTTCTGATTTTTTATGCCCATTTAAATCTTGGTCAAATCCTAGGTTTGACCAAGAGTTAAACAAGTTTAAAACATGAAAATGAAAAGGTAAGCCTGGATCCTTCTTAGTCACTGTAAAATGAAGCTTTTGGGAGGTTTGTGAAATTTCCATGTTTGAAACCCAAAAGCACTTCTCTTCATGCTTGACTTCATAAGACAGAGTTTAGGGTTAGGGGGTGTAGATACATGATTTGTCTGGTTTGAATATGTCCAAATCTTATTTATCAACTTCTGAATGCATGCTACTCTCTCAAAGAAAACCTTTTGAATGCTTACTATATGACATAAGAAGACTATATGCTTTTAAAATTCAAACATATGGTAAGCATTCTTATGACATATAGTAAGCATTCAAGTTGATAAACAAGCAAGGTTTGGACATATTCAAACCAGACAAATCATGTATCTACCCCTAACCCCTAATTAAATTGTCTTATGAAGTCTAGCATGAAGAGAAGTGGTTTTGGGTTTCAAACATGGAAATTTCAAAAACCTCCCAAAACTTCATTTTAGAGTGACTAAGAAGGATATACAAGCTTCCCTTTTCATTTTCATGTTTTAAACTTGTTTAAATCTTGGTCAAACCTCTAGGATTTGACCAAAAGATTCAAATGGGCATGGAAATTCATAAAAAAACAAAAGAATGAAAAACCAAAGGACATAACATTATTATGTCATATATATATAGTAAGCATTCAAGTTGATAAACAAGGTCTAGACATATTCAAACCAGAAAATCATGTATATATCTACCCCTAACCCTAAACTCTGTCTTATGAAGTCAAGCATGCATGAAGAGAAGTGGTTTTGGTTTCAAACATGGAAATTTCGAAAAACCCTCCCAAGAGCTACATTTTGGAGTGAGTAAGAAGGATATATAGATGCTTAATTTTTCATATTCATGATTTAAACTTGTTTAAACCATGTTCAAACCTAGGATTTGACCAAGATTAAAATGGGCATAAAATTTTAAAAAAATCAAAAAATAAAAAACAAGTCACATAGTATTCTTATGTCATATAGTAAGCATTCAATTAAGTTGATAAACAAGGTCTAGACATATTCAAACCAGGAAAATCATGCATATATCCCCTAACCCTAGCTAAACTCTGTCTTATGAAGTCAAGCATGCATGAAGAGAAGTGGTTTTTGGTTTCAAACGTTTAAGCCAAAAGCCCCTTTTCAAATATTTCAAACTTATTCAAATTTGGTTCAAATATGAAAGACATACAAGTTATAGCACACATAGTGCATACATTTTCACACATACTGCACTAGATGCTAACCCTATAGTTTGAGGCCATTTGGGTGACCTAGGTCGAAAAAATTCTTGGATTAGAATCGTGTTGTTCGAACCCCGTAGTTGGATTTTTTTGAACCCTTGATCTGTAGAACTGGGCAAAACCCTAGTTTAACCTATTTAATTACAGATTCGTATATCGATTTTTCTACGAGTACTACCTTTTTATTATTATTATTACTATGCAGCACATGGGTGTTTGCCCGTCGAGTGAAACTCGGAGGAAGAGGGATCACTCGGAAGGAGAGAAGAAGGGAGAGAATTATGGTGTCTCCCCTTTTTCGGGTGATGATGTTGACTTTTGTGCAGGGTTTGTCAGTGAGCAGGAGGTGCGAGCGAGCGAGTCGAGCGAGGCCGAGAATGAGAGAGATTTGTTTTTTTGTGAGAGGGACAACCGAAGGATCTAGAAGGACCCACAGACTTCCAAAACGCATCCTGATGCGTCTTCTCTTGACAAAGAAAATGGCTGGGAGTTTGCGTACCTATTGCACGTGACTTGTGCTCACTGAAGTGTGGGACCTCACGCGTGGGCACCACACGTAAGTGACAGACCTGTTGGTGTAAAAACTCGGTTGATTATAATAGTGCATTAGAACAAAGTTTCCTATGGATTCAAGGGTAGGAAATCCAAGTTAACTCATTTACGTGTTAAACTTGTCTATATATTGGTCAAACCTAGGATTTGACCAAGATTCAAATGGGCAGAAAAATAAAAACAGAAAAATGAAAAACCAAATCACATAGTTTTCTTATGTCATATAGTAAGCATTAAAGTTGATAAACAAGGTGTAGACATATTCAAACCAGACAAATCATGTAGCTATACCCCCTAACCCCTAAACTCTGTCTTATGAAGTCAAGCATGCATGTGAAGAGAAGTGGTTTTGGGTTTCAAACATGGAAATTTCAAAAACCTCCCAAAAGCTTCATTTTAGAGTGACTAAGAAGGATCCATGCTTCCCTTTTCATTTTCATGTTTTAAACTTGTTTAAATTATCTTGGTCAAACCTAGGATTTGACAAGATTCAAATGGGCATCAAAATTGAAAAAAATTGAAAAAAGAAAAACCAAAGCAAATAGTTTTCTTATGTCATATAGTAAGCATTAAAGTTGTTGATAAATAAGGTCCATACATATTCAAACCACACAAATCATGTATCTATACCCCCTAATTAACCCCTAAATTAATTAACTCTGTCTTATGAAGTCAAGCATGTGAAGAGAAGTGGTTTTGGGTTTCAAACATTGAAATTTTAAAAACCTCCCAAAAGCTTCATTTTAGAGTGACTAAGAAGGATACAGACTTCCCTTTTCATTTTTATGTTTTAAACTTGTTTAAATCTTGGTCAAACCAAGGATTTGACCAAGATTCAAATGGCCCTAAAAATTCAGAAAAAAAATCAAAAGAATGAAAAACCAAAGCACATAGCATTCTTATGTCATATGTATATTAAGCATTCAAGTTGATAAACAAAGGTCTAGAGACATATATATTCAAACCAGAAAAATCATGTATATATCTACCCCTAAAACTCTAATTAAACTATGTTTTATGAAGTAAATCATGAAGAGAAGTGGTTTTGGGTTTCAAACATGGAAATTTCAAGAACCTCCCAAAAGCTTCATTTTAGAGTGACTAAGAAGGATCCAGAAGGACCCACAGACTTCCAATACGCATCCTGATGCGTCTTCTCTTGACAAAGAAGATGGCTGGGAGTTTGCGTACCTATTGCACGTGACTTGTGCTCACTGAAGTGTGGGACCTCACGCGTGGGCACCACACGTAAGTGACAGACATGTTGGTGTAAAAACTCGATTGATTATTATACTGCATTAGAACAAAGTTTCCTATGGATTCAAGGGTAGGAAATCCAAGTTAACTCATTTACGTGACATTATTATTTCCATGAAGCAAAGTTAACACATCTATCGATTGGTACATTTTTGAGTGACTAAGAAGGATCCATGCTTACTTATTCGTTTTCACGTGTTAAACTTGTCTAAATCTTGGTCAAACCTAGGATTTGACCAAGATTCAAATGGGCAGAAAAATAAAAAACAGAAAAATGAAAAACCAAATCACATAGTCATCTTATGTCATATAGTAAGCATTAAAGTTGATAAACAAGGTCTAGAAATATCAAACCATACAAATCATGTATCTACCCCCTAACCCCTAAACTATGTCTTATAAATTAAGTCAAGCATGAAGAGATGTGGTTTTGGGTTTCAAACATGGAAATATCAAAAACCTCCCAAAAACTTCATTTTAGTGTGACTAAGAAGGATACACGCTTCCCTTTTCATATTCATGTTCTAAGCTTGTTTAAATTATCTTGGTCAAACCTAGGATTTGACAAGATTCAAATGGGCATCAATATTGAAAAAAATCAAAAAAAAAGAAAAAACAAAGGAAATAGTTTTCTTATGTCTTATAGTAAGCATTAAAGTTGATAAACAAGGTCTAGACATATTCAAACTAGACAAATCATGTATCTATATATACCCCCTAACCCCTAAACTCTGTCTTATGAAGTCAAGCATGTGAAGAGGAAGTTGTTTTGGGTTGCAAACATGGAAATTTCAAAAACCTCCGAAAAACTTCATTTTAGAGTTTCTAAGAAGGATCCATGCTTAACTTTGCATATTCATATTTTAAACTTGTTTAAATCATTATCAAGCCTAGCATTTGACCAATATACAAATGGGTGGGCACAAAATTCAAAAAAAATCAGAAAAATGAAAACAAATTAAAGCACATAGTCTTCATATGTCATATCGTATGAATTCAAGTTGATAAACGAGGTCTAGGTATATCCAAACCAGACAAATCATGTATCTATACCCCCTGTCGATCTTATGAAGTCTAGCATGAAGAGAGAAGTCGTTTTTGGTTTCAAAAATGGAAATTTCAAGAACATCCCAAAAGCTTCATTTTAGAGTGACTAAGAAGGATACATGCTTCCCTTTTCATTTTTATGTTTAAACTTGTTTAAATCTTGGTCAAACCTAGGATTTGACCAAGATTCAAATATATGGGCATAAAATTCAAAAAAAAACAGAAAAATTTAAAACCAAGGCACATAGTCTTCTTATGTCATATAGTAAACAATCAATTAATTAAGTTGATAAACCAGGTCTAGACATATTCAAACCAGGAAAATCATGTATCTACCCCCTAACGCCCTAGCTAAACTCTGTCTTATGAAGTCAAGCATGCATGAAGAGAAGTGGTTTTTGGTTTCAAACGTTTAAGCCAAAAGGTAAGCATGGATCCTCCTTAATTAGTCACTGTAAAATGAAGCTTTTGGGAGGTTTGTGAAATTTCCATGTTTGAAACCTAAAAGCACTTCTCTTCATGCTTGACTTCATAAGACAGAGTTTAGGGTTAGGGGGTGTAGATCGATACATGATTTGTCTGGTTTGAATATGTCCAAATCTTATTTATCAACTTTTGAATGCATGCTACTCTCTCAAAGAAAAACTTTTGAATGCTTACTATATATATGACATAAGAAGACTATATGCTTTTAAAATTCAAACATATGGTAAGCATTCTTATGTCATATAGTAAGCATTCAAGTTGATACACAAGCAAGGTTTGGACATATTCAAACCAGACAAATCATGTATCTACCCCCTAACCCCTAATTAAATTGTCTTATGAAGCAGTCTAGCATGAAGAGAAGTGGTTTTGGGTTTCAAACATGGAAATTTCAAAAACCTCCCAAAAACTTCATTTTAGAGTGACTAAGAAGGATATACAAGCTTCCCTTTTCATTTTCATGTTTTAAACTTGTTTAAATCTTGGTCAAACCTCTAGGATTTGACCAAAAGATTCAAATGGGCATAGAAATTCATAAAAAATCAAAAGAATGAAAAACCAAAGGACATAACATTCTTATGTCATATATATATATATAGTAATTAAGCATTCAAGTTGATAAACAAGGTCTAGACATATTCAAACAAGAAAATAATGTATATATCTACCCCTAACCCTAAACTCCGTCTTATGAAGTCAAGCATGCATGAAGGGAAGTGGTTTTTGGTTTCAAACATGGAAATTTCGAAAACCCTCCCAAGACCGAGCTACATTTTGGAGTGACTAAGAAGGATATATAGATGCTTAATTTTTCATATTCATGATTTAAACTTGTTTAAACCATGTTCAAACCTAGGATTTGACCAAGATTCAAATGGGCATAAAATTTTAAAAAAATAAAAAAATAAAAAAACAAGGCACATAGTATTCTTATGTCATATAGTAAGCATTCAATTAAGTTGATAAACAAGGTCTAGACATAATCAAACCAGGAAAATCATGCATCTACCCCCTAACCCTAGCTAAACTCTGTCTTATGAAGTCAAGCATGCACGAAGAGAAGTGGTTTTTGGTTTCCAACGTTTAAGCCAAAAGCCCATTTTCAAATATTTCAAACTTATTCAAATTTGGTTCAAATTTGAAAGACATACAAGTTATAGCACACATAGTGCATACATTTTCACACATACTGCACTAGATGCTAACCCTATAGTTTGAGGCCATTTGGGTGACCTAGGTCGAAAAAATTCTTGGATTAGAATCGTGTTGTTTGAACCCCGTAGTTGGATTTTTTTGAACCCTTGATCTGTAGAACTGGGCAAAACCCTAGTTTAACCTATTTAATTACAGATTCGTATATCGATTTTTCTACGAGTACTACCTTTTTATTATTATTATTACTATGCAGCACATGGGTGTTTGCCCGTCGAGTGAAACTCGGAGGAAGAGGGATCACTCGGAAGGAGAGAAGAAGGGAGAGAATTATGGTGTCTCCCCTTTTTCGGGTGATGATGTTGACTTTTGTGCAGGGTTTGTCAGTGAGCAGGAGGTGCGAGCGAGCGAGCGAGCGAGTCGAGCGAGGCCGAGAATGAGAGAGATTTGTTTTTTTGTGAGAGGGACAACCGAAGGATCCAGAAGGACCCACAGACTTCCAATACGCATCCTGATGCGTCTTCTCTTGACAAAGAAGATGGCTGGGAGTTTGCGTACCTATTGCACGTGACTTGTGCTCACTGAAGTGTGGGACCTCAAGCGTGGGCACCACACGTAAGTGACAGACCTGTTGGTGTAAAAACTCGGTTGATTATAATAGTGCATTAGAACAAAGTTTCCTATGGATTCAGGGGTAGGAAATCCAAGTTAACTCATTTACATGACATTATTATTTCCATGAAGCAAAGTTAACACATCTATCGATTGGTACATTTTTGAGTGACTAAGAAGGATCCAGGCTTACTTATTCGTTTTCACGTGTTAAACTTGTCTAAATCTTGGTCAAACCTAGGATTTGACCAAGATTCAAATGGGCAGAAAAATAAAATAAAAAACAGAAAAATGAAAAACCAAATCACATAGTCATCTTATGTCATATAGTAAGCATTAAAGTTGATAAACAAGGACTAGAAATATCAAACCATACAAATCATGTATCTACCCCTAACCCCTAAACTATGTCTTATAAATTAAGTCAAGCATGAAGAGATGTGGTTTTGGGTTTCAAACATGGAAATTTCAAAAACCTCCCAAAAACTACATTTTAGAGTGACTAAGAAGGATGCATGCTTCCCTTTTCATATTCATGTTTTAAGCTTGTTTAAATTATCTCAGTCAAACCTAGGATTTGACAAAGATTCAAATGGGCATCGAAAAAATCAGGAAAAAGAAAAACCAAAGCAAATAGTTTTCTTATGTCATATAGTAAGCCAATTAAGTTGATAAACAAGGTCTAGACATATTCAAACTAGACAAATCATGTATCTATACCCCCTAACCCCTGAACTCTGTCTTATGAAGTCAAGCATATGAAGAGAAGTGGTTTTGGGTCGTTTCAAACATGGAAATTTGAAAAACCTCCCAAAAACTTCATTTTAGAGTGACAAAGAAGGATACATGCTTCCCTTTTCATATTCAGGTTTTAAGCTTGTTTAAATTATCTCAGTCAAACCTAGGATTTGACAAGATTCAAATGGGCATCAAAATTGAAAAAAAATCAGAAAAAGAAAAACCAAAGCAAATAGTTTTCTTATGTCATATATAGTAAGCCAATTAAGTTGATAAACAAGGTCTAGACATATTCAAACTAGACAAATCATGCATGCATCTATACCCCCTAACCCCTAAACTCCGTCTTATGAAGTCAAGCATATGAAGAGAAGTGGTTTTGCTCCCAAAAGCTTCATTTTAGAGTCACTAATAATAAGGATCCATGCTTACCTTTGCATTTTCATATTTTAATCTTGTTAAATCATTATCAAGCCTAGGATTTGACCAAGATACAAATGGGTGGGCACAAAATTCAAAAAAATCAGAATAATGAAAAACAAAAGCATGTAGTCTTTTTATGTCATATCGTATGCATTCAAGTTAAACGAGGTCTAGGTATATCCAAACCAGACAAATCATGTATCTACCCCATGTTGATCTTATGAAGTCTAGCATGAAGAGAAGTCGTTTTGGGTTTCAAACATGGAAATTTCAAGAACATCCCAAAAGCTTCATTTTAGAGTGACTAAGAAGGATACATGCTTCCCTTTTCATTTTCATGTTTTAAACTTGTTTAAATCTTGGTCAAACCTAGGATTTGACCAAGATTCAAATATATGAGCATAAAATTCAAAAAAAAACCAAAAATGAAAACCAAGGCACGTAGTCGTCTTATGTCATATAGTAAGCAATCAATTAAGTTGATAAACAAGGTCTAGACATATTCAAACCAGGAAATCATGTATCTACACCCCCTAACGTACCCTAGCTAAACTCGATCTGTCTTATGAAGTCAAGCATGCATGAAGAGAAGTGGTTTTTGGTTTCAAACGTTTAAGCCAAAAGGTAAGCATGGATCCTCCTTATATAGTCACTGTAAAATGAAGCTTTTGGGAGGTTTGTGAAATTTCCATGTTTGAAACCAAACCACTTCTCTTCATGCTAGACTTCATAAGATCGACAGGGGGCAGATACATGTTTTAAACTTGTTTAAATCTTGGTCAAACCTAGGATTTGACCAAGATTCAAATATATGGGCGTAAAATTCAAAAAAAACAGAAAATTTAAAACCAAGGCACATAGTCTTCTTATGTCATATAGTAAACAATCAATTAATTAAGTTGATAAACCAGGTCTAGACATATTCAAACCAGGAAAATCATGTATCTACCCCCTAACGCCCTAGCTAAACTATGTCTTATGAAGTCAAGCATGCATGAAGAGAAGTGGTTTTGGTTTCAAACATGGAAATTTCGAAAACCCTCCCAAGAGCTACATTTTGGAGTGACTAAGAAGGATATATAGATGCTTAATTTTTCATATTCATGATTTAAACTTGTTTAAACCATGTTCAAACCTAGGATTTGACCAAGATTCAAATGGGCATACAATTTTAAAAAAATCAAAAAAATAAAAAACAATGCACATAGTATTATTATGTCATATAGTAAGCATTCAATTAAGTTGATAAAGTAGGTCTAGACATATTCAAACCAGGAAAATCATGCATCTATCCCCTAACCCTAGCTAAACTCTGTCTTATGAAGTCAAGCATGCATGAAGAGAAGTGGTTTTTGGTTTCAAACGTTTAAGCCAAAAGCCCCTTTTCAAATATTTCAAACTTATTCAAATTTGGTTCAAATATGAAAGACATACAAGTTATAGCACACATAGTGCATACATTTTCACACATACTGCACTAGATGCTAACCCTATAGTTTGAGGCCATTTGGGTGACCTAGGTCGAAAAAATTCTTGGATTAGAATCGTGTTGTTCGAACCCCGTAGTTGGATTTTTTGAACCCTTGATCTGTAGAACTGGGCAAAACCCTAGTTTAACCTATTTAATTACAGATTCGTATATCGATTTTTCTACGAGTACTACCTTTTTATTATTATTATTACTATGCAGCACATGGGTGTTTGCCCGTCGAGTGAAACTCGGAGGAAGAGGGATCACTCGGAAGGAGAGAAGAAGGGAGAGAATTATGGTGTCTCCCCTTTTTCGGGTGATGATGTTGACTTTTGTGCAGGGTTTGTCAGTGAGCAGGAGGTGCGAGCGAGCGAGCGAGTCGAGCGAGGCCGAGAATGAGAGAGATTTGTTTTTTTGTGAGAGGGACAACCGAAGGATCTAGAAGGACCCACAGACTTCCAATACGCATCTGATGCGTCTTCTCTTGACAAAGAAGATGGCTGGGAGTTTGCGTACCTATTGCACGTGACTTGTGCTCACTGAAGTGTGGGACCTCAAGCGTGGGCACCACACGTAAGTGACGGACCTGTTGGTGTAAAAACTCGGTTGATTATAATAGTGCATTAGAACAAAGTTTCCTATGGATTCAGGGGTAGGAAATCCAAGTTAACTCATTTACATGACATTATTATTTCCATGAAGCAAAGTTAACACATCTATCGATTGGTACATTTTTGAGTGACTAAGAAGGATCCAGGCTTACTTATTCGTTTTCACGTGTTAAACTTGTCTAAATCTTGGTCAAACCTAGGATTTGACCAAGATTCAAATGGGCAGAAAAATAAAATAAAAAACAGAAAAATGAAAAACCAAATCACATAGTCATCTTATGTCATATAGTAAGCATTAAAGTTGATAAACAAGGACTAGAAATATCAAACCATACAAATCATGTATCTACCCCTAACCCCTAAACTATGTCTTATAAATTAAGTCAAGCATGAAGAGATGTGGTTTTGGGTTTCAAACATGGAAATTTCAAAAACCTCCCAAAAACTACATTTTAGAGTGACTAAGAAGGATGCATGCTTCCCTTTTCATATTCATGTTTTAAGCTTGTTTAAATTATCTCAGTCAAACCTAGGATTTGACAAAGATTCAAATGGGCATCGAAAAAATCAGGAAAAAGAAAAACCAAAGCAAATAGTTTTCTTATGTCATATAGTAAGCCAATTAATTAAGTTGATAAACAAGGTCTAGACATATTCAAACTAGACAAATCATGTATCTATACCCCCTAACCCCTGAACTCTGTCTTATGAAGTCAAGCATATGAAGAGAAGTGGTTTTGGGTCGTTTCAAACATGGAAATTTGAAAAACCTCCCAAAAACTTCATTTTAGAGTGACAAAGAAGGATACATGCTTCCCTTTTCATATTCAGGTTTTAAGCTTGTTTAAATTATCTCAGTCAAACCTAGGATTTGACAAGATTCAAATGGGCATCAAAATTGAAAAAAATCAGGAAAAAGAAAAACCAAAGCAAATAGTTTTCTTATGTCATATATAGTAAGCCAATTAAGTTGATAAACAAGGTCTAGACATATTCAAACTAGACAAATCATGCATGCATCTATACCCCCTAACCCCTAAACTCCGTCTTATGAAGTCAAGCATATGAAGAGAAGTGGTTTTGCTCCCAAAAGCTTCATTTTAGAGTCACTAATAATAAGGATCCATGCTTACCTTTGCATTTTCATATTTTAATCTTGTTAAATCATTATCAAGCCTAGGATTTGACCAAGATACAAATGGGTGGGCACAAAATTCAAAAAAATCAGAATAATGAAAAACAAAAGCATGTAGTCTTTTTATGTCATATCGTATGCATTCAAGTTAAACGAGGTCTAGGTATATCCAAACCAGACAAATCATGTATCTACCCCATGTTGATCTTATGAAGTCTAGCATGAAGAGAAGTCGTTTTGGGTTTCAAACATGGAAATTTCAAGAACATCCCAAAAGCTTCATTTTAGAGTGACTAAGAAGGATACATGCTTCCCTTTTCATTTTCATGTTTTAAACTTGTTTAAATCTTGGTCAAACCTAGGATTTGACCAAGATTCAAATATATGAGCATAAAATTCAAAAAAAAACCAAAAATGAAAACCAAGGCACGTAGTCGTCTTATGTCATATAGTAAGCAATCAATTAAGTTGATAAACAAGGTCTAGACATATTCAAACCAGGAAATCATGTATCTACACCCCCTAACGTACCCTAGCTAAACTCGATCTGTCTTATGAAGTCAAGCATGCATGAAGAGAAGTGGTTTTTGGTTTCAAACGTTTAAGCCAAAAGGTAAGCATGGATCCTCCTTATATAGTCACTGTAAAATGAAGCTTTTGGGAGGTTTGTGAAATTTCAAGAACATCCCAAAAGCTTCATTTTAGAGTGACTAAGAAGGATACATGCTTCCCTTTTTATTTTTATGTTTAAACTTGTTTAAATCTTGGTCAAACCTAGGATTTGTCCAAGATTCAAATATATGGGCGTAAAATTCAAAAAAAACAGAAAAATTTAAAACCAAGGCACATAGTCTTCTTATGTCATATAGTAAACAATCAATTAATTAAGTTGATAAACCAGGTCTAGACATATTCAAACCAGGAAAATCATGTATCTACCCCCTAACGCCCTAGCTAAACTATGTCTTATGAAGTCAAGCATGCATGAAGAGAAGTGGTTTTGGTTTCAAACATGGAAATTTCGAAAAAACCTCCCAAGAGCTACATTTTGGAGTGACTAAGAAGGATATATAGATGCTTAATTTTTCATATTCATGATTTAAACTTGTTTAAACCATGTTCAAACCTAGGATTTGACCAAGATTCAAATGGGCATACAATTTTAAAAAAATCAAAAAAATAAAAAACAATGCACATAGTATTATTATGTCATATAGTAAGCATTCAATTAAGTTGATAAAGTAGGTCTAGACATATTCAAACCAGGAAAATCATGCATCTATCCCCTAACCCTAGCTAAACTCTGTCTTATGAAGTCAAGCATGCATGAAGAGAAGTGGTTTTTGGTTTCAAACGTTTAAGCCAAAAGCCCCTTTTCAAATATTTCAAACTTATTCAAATTTGGTTCAAATATGAAAGACATACAAGTTATAGCACACATAGTGCATACATTTTCACACATACTGCACTAGATGCTAACCCTATAGTTTGAGGCCATTTGGGTGACCTAGGTCGAAAAAATTCTTGGATTAGAATCGTGTTGTTCGAACCCCGTAGTTGGATTTTTTTGAACCCTTGATCTGTAGAACTGGGCAAAACCCTAGTTTAACCTATTTAATTACAGATTCGTATATCGATTTTTCTACGAGTACTACCTTTTTATTATTATTATTACTATGCAGCACATGGGTGTTTGCCCGTCGAGTGAAACTCGGAGGAAGAGGGATCACTCGGAAGGAGAGAAGAAGGGAGAGAATTATGGTGTCTCCCCTTTTTCGGGTGATGATGTTGACTTTTGTGCAGGGTTTGTCAGTGAGCAGGAGGTGCGAGCGAGCGAGCGAGTCGAGCGAGGCCGAGAATGAGAGAGATTTGTTTTTTTTGTGTGAGAGGGACGACCGAAGGAACCAGAAGGACCCACAGACTTCCAATACGCATCCTGATGCGTCTTCTCTTGACAAAGAAAATGGCTGGGAGTTTGCGTACCTATTGCACGTGACTTGTGCTCACTGAAGTGTGGGACCTCAAGCGTGGGCACCACACGTAAGTGACAGACCTGTTGGTGTAAAAACTCGGTTGATTATAATAGTGCATTAGAACAAAGTTTCCTATGGATTCAAGGGTAGGAAATCCAAGTTAACTCATTTACGTGTTAAACTTGTCTATATCTTGGTCAAACCTAGGATTTGACCAAGATTCAAATGGGCAGAAAAATAAAAACAGAAAAATGAAAAACCAAATCACATAGTCTTCTTATGTCATATAGTAAGCATTAAAGTTGATAAACAAGGTCTAGACATATTAAACCAGACAAATCATGTATCTATACCCCTAACCCCTAAACTCTGTCTTATGAAGTCAAGCATGTGAAGAGAAGTGGTTTTGGGTTTCAAACATGGAAATTTCAAAAAACTCCCAAAAACTACATTTTAGAGTGACTAAGAAGGATACATGCTCCCCTTTTCATATTCATGTTTTAAGCTTGTTTAAATTATCTTGGTCAAACCTAGGATTTGACAAGATTCAAATGGGCATCGAAATTGAAAAAAAAAGTCAGAAAAAAGAAAACCAAAGCAAATAGTTTTCTTATGTCATATAGTAAGCATTAAAGTTGATAAACAAGGTCTAGAAATATTCAAACTAGACAAATCATGTATCTATACCCCCTAACCCCTGAACTCTGTCTTATGAAGTCAAGCATATGAAGAGAAGTGGTTTTGGGTTTCAAACATGGAAATTTGAAAAACCTCCCAAAAACTTCATTTTAGAGTGACAAAGAAGGATACATGCTTCCCTTTTCATATTCATGTTTTAAGCTTGTTTAAATTATCTCGGTCAAACCTAGGATTTGACAAGATTCAAATGGGCATCAAAATTGAAAAAAATCAGGAAAAAGAAAAACCAAAGCAAATAGTTTTCTTATGTCATATAGTAAGCCAATTAAGTTGATAAACAAGGTCTAGACATATTCAAACTAGACAAATCGTGTATCTATACCCCCTAACCCCTAAACTCCGTCTTATGAAGTCAAGCATATGAAGAGAAGTGGTTTTGCTCCCAAAAGCTTCATTTTAGAGTGACTAAGAAGGATCCATGCTTACCTTTTGCATTTTCATATTTTAATCTTGTTAAATCATTATCAAGCCTAGGATTTGACCAAGATACAAATGGGTGGGCACAAAATTCAAAAAAACAGAATAATGAAAAACAAAAGCACGTAGTCTTCTTATGTCATATCGTATGCATTCAAGTTAAACGAGGTCTAGGTATATCCAAACCAGACAAATCATGTATCTACCCCATGTTGATCTTATGAAGTCTAGCATGAAGAGAAGTCGTTTTGGGTTTCAAACATGGAAATTTCAAGAACATCCCAAAAGCTTCATTTTAGAGTGACTAAGAAGGATACATGCTTCCCTTTTCATTTTCATGTTTAAACTTGTTTAAATCTTGGTCAAACCTAGGATTTGACCAAGATTCAAATATATGAGCATAAAATTCAAAAAAAACAAAAAATGAAAACCAAGGCACGTAGTCTTCTTATGTCATATAGTAAGCAATCAATTAAGTTGATAAACAAGGTCTCTAGACATATTCAAACCAGGAAATCATGTATCTACACCCCCTAACGTACCCTAGCTAAACTCTGTCTTATGAAGTCAAGCATGCATGAAGAGAAGTGGTTTTTGGTTTCAAACGTTTAAGCCAAAAGGTAAGCATGGATCCTCCTTAGTCACTGTAAAATGAAGCTTTTGGGAGGTTTGTGAAATTTCCATGTTTGAAACCCAAAACCTCTTAAGACAGAGTTTATGGTTAGGTGTGTAGATACATGATTTTTCTTGTTTGAATATGTCTAGACCTTGTTTATCAACTTGAATTTTTTACTATATGATATAAGAAGGCTATATATATGTGCTTTGGTTTTTCATTTTTTGATTTCTTTTGAATTTTTATGCCTATTTAAATCTTGGTCAAATCCTAGGTTTAAACAAGTTTAAAACATGAAAATGAAACGGTAAGCATGAATCCTTCCTTACTCACTCTAAAATGAAGGTGTACTTGAAAATTTTATGTTTGAAACCCAAAACCCCAGTTCTCTTCATATGTTTGACTTCATAAGACAGAGTTTAGGGTTAGGGGTAGATATGATACATGATATTTCTACTTTGAATATGTCTAGACCTTGTTTATCAACTTGAATGCTTACTATATGACATAAGAAGGCTATATATATATGTGCTGTGTGCTTTGGTTTTTCATTTTTTTTGAATTTTTCTGAATTTTTACTCCCATTTGAATCTTGGTCAAATCCTAGGTTTGACCAAGGTTAAAACAAGTTTAAAACATGGCAATGAAAAGGTAAGCATATGGATCATTCTTAGTCTCTCTAAAATGAAGCTTTTGGGAGGTTTTTGAAGTTTCCATGTTTGAAACCCAAAATCACTTCTCTTCATATGCTTGGCTTCATAAGACAAAGATTAGGGTTTAGGGGTAGATATATACATGTTTTGGGAGGTTTTTGAAATTTCCATGTTTGAAACCCAAATCCACTTCTCTTCATCCTTGACGTCTTCATAAGACAAAAGTATAGGGTTATATATATATATGCATGGGTAGATACATGCTTTTTTCTGGTTTTAATATGTATAGACCTTGTTTAAAATTATCAACTTAATTGAATGCTTACTATATATATGACATATATAAGAAGGCTATATATGTGTTTTGTTTTTTCATTTTTCATTTTTTCCTGATTTTTTATGCCCATTTGAATCTTGGTCAAATCCTAGGTTTGATCAAGATTTAAACAAGCAGTTTAAAAATGAAAATGAAAAGGTAAGCCTGGATCCTTCTTAGGGCTCCTTTGATTTAAAGGATAGGAAAAGTATAGGAATAGGAAAGGCATAGGATTGGAATGACACATGTCTACTTGAATCCTATAGAAAGATGAAGTGTGTTTGATTGTAGCAAAGGAATTTTTTCATGAGGTATGAGCCAATGTTTTTTCCTATAGGAATTACGCTACAAGATTCCTATAGGAATTTTTCCTATAGGATATGTTTCTATGAATCAAACAACATGTATAGGAAATTTTCCCATAGGAACCAAATCCTACACAATTCCTATGCAAATCCTATGAATCAAAGGAGCCCTTAGTCACTGTAAAATGAAGCTTTTGGGAGGTTTGTGAAATTTCCATGTTTGAAACCCAAAAGCACTTCTCTTCATGCTTGACTTCATAAGACAGAGTTTAGGGTTAGGGGGTGTAGATACGACATGATTTGTCTGGTTTGAATATGTACAAATCTTATTTATCAACTTTTGAATGCATGCTACTCTCTCAAAGAAAAACTTTTGAATGCTTACTATATGACATAAGAAGACTATATGCTTTTAAAATTCAAACATATGGTAAGCATTCTTATGTCATATAGTAAGCATTCAAGTTGATAAACAAGCAAGGTTTGGACATATCCAAACCAGACAAATCATGTATCTGCCCCCTGTCGATCTTATGAAGTCTAGCATGAAGAGAGAAGTCGTTTTTGGTTTCAAAAATGGAAATTTCAAGAACATCCAAAAAGCTTCATTTTAGAGTGACTAAGAAGGATACATGCTTCCCTTTTTATTTTTATGTTTAAACTTGTTTAAATCTTGGTCAAACCTAGGATTTGTCCAAGATTCAAATATATGGGCGTAAAATTAAAAAAAAACAGAAAAATTTAAAACCAAGGCACATAGTCTTCTTATGTCATATAGTAAACAATCAATTAATTAAGTTGATAAACCAGGTCTAGACATATTCAAACCAGGAAAATCATGTATCTACCCCCTAACGCCCTAGCTAAACTATGTCTTATGAAGTCAAGCATGCATGAAGAGAAGTGGTTTTGGTTTCAAACATGGAAATTTCGAAAAAACCTCCCAAGAGCTACATTTTGGAGTGACTAAGAAGGATATATAGATGCTTAATTTTTCATATTCATGATTTAAACTTGTTTAAACCATGTTCAAACCTAGGATTTGACCAAGATTCAAATGGGCATACAATTTTAAAAAAATCAAAAAAATAAAAAACAATGCACATAGTATTATTATGTCATATAGTAAGCATTCAATTAAGTTGATAAAGTAGGTCTAGACATATTCAAACCAGGAAAATCATGCATCTATCCCCTAACCCTAGCTAAACTCTGTCTTATGAAGTCAAGCATGCATGAGAAGTGGTTTTTGGTTTCAAACGTTTAAGCCAAAAGCCCCTTTTCAAATATTTCAAACTTATTCAAATTTGGTTCAAATATGAAAGACATACAAGTTATAGCACACATAGTGCATACATTTTCACACATACTGCACTAGATGCTAACCCTATAGTTTGAGGCCATTTGGGTGACCTAGGTCGAAAAAATTCTTGGATTAGAATCGTGTTGTTCGAACCCCGTAGTTGGATTTTTTGAACCCTTGATCTGTAGAACTGGGCAAAACCCTAGTTTAACCTATTTAATTACAGATTCGTATATCGATTTTTCTACGAGTACTACCTTTTTATTATTATTATGCTATGCAGCACATGGGTGTTTGCCCGTCGAGTGAAACTCGGAGGAAGAGGGATCACTCGGAAGGAGAGAAGAAGGGAGAGAATTATGGTGTCTCCCCTTTTTCGGGTGATGATGTTGACTTTTGTGCAGGGTTTGTCAGTGAGCAGGAGGTGCGAGCGAGCGAGCGAGCGAGTCGAGGCCGAGAATGAGAGAGATTTGTTTTTTTTGTGAGAGGGACGACCGAAGGAACCAGAAGGACCCACAGACTTCCAATACGCATCCTGATGCGTCTTCTGACAAAGAAAATGGCTGGGAGTTTGCGTACCTATTGCACGTGACTTGTGCTCACTGAAGTGTGGGACCTCAAGCGTGGGCACCACACGTAAGTGACAGACCTGTTGGTGTAAAAACTCGGTTGATTATAATAGTGCATTAGAACAAAGTTTCCTATGGATTCAAGGGTAGGAAATCCAAGTTAACTCATTTACGTGTTAAACTTGTCTATATCTTGGTCAAACCTAGGATTTGACCAAGATTCAAATGGGCAGAAAAATAAAAACAGAAAAATGAAAAACCAAATCACATAGTCTTCTTATGTCATATAGTAAGCATTAAAGTTGATAAACAAGGTCTAGACATATTAAACCAGACAAATCATGTATCTATACCCCTAACCCCTAAACTCTGTCTTATGAAGTCAAGCATGTGAAGAGAAGTGGTTTTGGGTTTCAAACATGGAAATTTCAAAAAACTCCCAAAAACTACATTTTAGAGTGACTAAGAAGGATACATGCTCCCCTTTTCATATTCATGTTTTAAGCTTGTTTAAATTATCTTGGTCAAACCTAGGATTTGACAAGATTCAAATGGGCATCAAAATTGAAAAAAAGTCAGAAAAAAGAAAACCAAAGCAAATAGTTTTCTTATGTCATATAGTAAGCATTAAAGTTGATAAACAAGGTCTAGACATATTCAAACTAGACAAATCATGTATCTATACCCCCTAACCCCTGCCCTCTGTCTTATGAAGTCAAGCATATGAAGAGAAGTGGTTTTGGGTTTCAAACGTGGAAATTTGAAAAACCTCCCAAAAACTTCATTTTAGAGTGACAAAGAAGGATACATGCTTCCCTTTTCATATTCATGTTTTAAGCTTGTTTAAATTATCTCGGTCAAACCTAGGATTTGACAAGATTCAAATGGGCATCAAAATTGAAAAAAATCAGGAAAAAGAAAAACCAAAGCAAATAGTTTTCTTATGTCATATAGTAAGCCAATTAAGTTGATAAACAAGGTCTAGACATATTCAAACTAGACAAATCGTGTATCTATACCCCCTAACCCCTAAACTCCGTCTTATGAAGTCAAGCATATGAAGAGAAGTGGTTTTGCTCCCAAAAGCTTCATTTTAGAGTGACTAAGAAGGATCCATGCTTACCTTTGCATTTTCATATTTTAATCTTGTTTAAATCATTATCAGCCTAGGATTTGACCAAGATACAAATGGGTGGGCACAAAATTCAAAAAAACAGAATAATGAAAAACAAAAGCACGTAGTCTTCTTATGTCATATCGTATGCATTCAAGTTAAACGAGGTCTAGGTATATCCAAACCAGAAAAATCATGTATCTACCCCCTGTTGATCTTATGAAGTCTAGCATGAAGAGAAGTCGTTTTGGGTTTCAAACATGGAAATTTCAAGAACATCCCAAAAGCTTCATTTTAGAGTGACTAAGAAGGATACATGCTTCCCTTTTCATTTTCATGTTTTAAACTTGTTTAAATCTTGGTCAAACCTAAGATTTGACCAAGATTCAAATATATGAGCATAAAATTCAAAAAAAAACAAAAAATGAAAACCAAGGCACGTAGTCTTCTTATGTCATATAGTAAGCAATCAATTAAGTTGATAAACAAGGTCTAGACATATTCAAACCAGGAAAATCATGTATCTACCCCCTAACCCTAGCTAAACTCTGTGTTATGAAGTCAAGCATGCATGAAGAGAAGTGGTTTTTGGTTTCAAACGTTTAAGCCAAAAGGTAAGCATGGATCCTCCTCAGTCACTGTAAAATGAAGCTTTTGGGAGGTTTGTGAAATTTCCATGTTTGAAACTCAAAACCACTTAAGACAGAGTTTATGGTTAGGTGTAGATACATGATTTTTCTTGTTTGAATATGTCTAGACCTTGTTTATCAACTTGAATTTTTTACTATATGATATAAGAAGGCTATATATGTGCTTTGGTTTTTCATTTTTTGATTTCTTTCGAATTTTTTATGCCTATTTAAATCTTGGTCAAATCCTAGGTTTAAACAAGTTTAAAACATGAAAATGAAACGGTAAGCATGAATCCTTCCTTACTCACTCTAAAATGAAGGTACTTGAAAATTTTATGTTTGAAACCCAAAACCCCAGTTCTCTTCATATGTTTGACTTCATAAGACAGAGTTTAGGGTTAGGGGTAGATATGATACATGATATTTCTGCTTTGAATATGTCTAGACCTTGTTTATCAACTTGAATGCTTACTATATGACATAAGAAGGCTATATATGTGTTTTGGTTTTCCATTTTTTTTGAATTTTTTGAATTTTTACTCCCATTTGAATCTTGGTCAATTCCTAGGTTTGACCAAGGTTAAAACAAGTTTAAAACATGGCAATGAAAAGGTAAGCATGGATCCTTCTTAGTCACTCTAAAATGAAGCTTTTGGGAGGTTTTTGAAATTTCCATGTTTGAAACCCAAAATCACTTCTCTTCATGCTTGACTTCATAAGGCAGAGTTTAGGGTTAGGGGGTAGATACATGATTTGTTTGGTTTGAATATGTCTAGACCTTGTTTATCAACTTGAATGCTTACTATATGACATCAAAAGACTATGTTCTTTGGTTTTTTTCCGTTTTTTTTGAATTGTTATACCCATTTGAATCTTGGTCAAATCCTAGGTTTGACCAAGATTTAAACAAGTTAAGAAATTGAAAATGAAAAAGGTAAGCCTGGATCCTTCTTAGTCACTGTAGAATGAAGCTTTTGGGAGGTTTGTGAAATTTCCATGTTTGAAACCCAAAACCAGTTCTCTTCATATGTTTGACTTCATAAGACAGAGTTTTTATCAACTCGAGTGCTTAATATATGATATAAGAAGGCTATATATGTGCTTTGGTTTTTCATTTGTTGATTTTTTCCGAATTTTTATGCCCATTTAAATCTTGGTCAAATCCTAGGTTTAAACAAGTTTAAAACATGAAAAGAAAAGGTAAGAATGGATCCTTCTTAGTCATTCTAAAATGAATGAAGCTTTTGGGATGTTCTCACAAATCGATCTAGTCTACATGACTTTGATAAATTTTAATTAAGAAGCAGCAACTTAACAATAATTACCCAAAATCTAACAGCTGGTTCGACAACAACCTGGACGTTACGCTAAAATGAACTGCGAAAACAACGAACAGCACTTTTGTAGTACTGTACTCGGTACTCCGTACTTGCTCCAGATAATCCCCATTGCTTCACTACTACAGTAGTACTACCCTGGCTCGCATTCATTGTTTCCCCTGACTATTCAGAGCTTTGGACGTCCATCAGAGTTGTAGTCAGTAGTACAGTACTGCTAGCTCGATTAATGGCGTGCTATAAAATTCTATACTAGCCGACAGATGTCCATTCCTCGGGTTGCGCGCCAGAGCCTTCGAAGAGAAGGTAGCCGCTCTGTCCCGTTGATTTACGGTGGACGGACAGGATACTCCGGACCGCTCTCGATTCATTTGCTTCTGCTCCCGCGTCCTGACCCTTCGCGGACTGAGATCCAGTGACTTCACTAAGAGAAGTCACCATGCGACTTTACACACGTGAGCCACTCGATCAAGATCCAACGCTCGCGGTTGATCCAAATTTCGAACTTAAACTAAACTAATATTTTAAATGGACTGGAACTTTCCGAGAATACGTCTTAATGTAAAGTTTTTCTGTTTTTTTCTGAGCTACAAAATTTTAATTTCAAATTTTAGATCGACCATGTTCGTTGGATCTTAACCTGATGGCTCGTATAGGTAAAGTTCATGGTAACTTCTGTTGGGTAAAGTCACTGGATCTCAGTTCGCAAGGGAGCCCCCTCTCGGCCGTTGATTTAGGATGGGCGGACCAGGTTGCTCGAAGCGAGGGCAGGAGACGGTTGTCTGGTTTTAATAGGGGGGAGTACTTCTTCCATCCCCTTCTTGCTTCACTTCCAGTCTCCTTCCACTTCCAGCGATGCCTCCGAAGTCAAGGCCACCATCTCGCTTGAAGAAGCACCATCTAGTGTTGACCAAGGACGCGGAGAGTTCCCGCCGGCGGTCTATCCAGATGCTGGCCGCGAGAAAGGGCCCGCCAGAAAACGAAGGCCCTGCTTCGCGCTCGTCTCGGAACGGCGTCAGTCGTGCGGTCGAAGATTCCTGGTTGGTTTCCATCGCCATGTTTCTTGATTCTTCCTGGCCCGGAGGTCCCAACTCTTTATTCCGTATTAATCCTTTTTATACATATCTCAGTGCCCCACGACGCACCCTGACATCTTCTCATGACGACTTCAACCCCTGTCTCCTGCGCTTAGAGGTTACCACTGATTGGACATTTTCGTCTTCCTCTCGTCACTTTGTTTCGGTACTGATGATATTGCCATGCAGGAAGCATCGGCGTGTTTCAGAGATGAGCTTAAAACTCTCGTGGAACTCGCCTCCAACTTTCGCGATGATGTCGATACTTTGAAGGACGAGGTCACCGGCCGGGGCAAGCTGCATGATGTGAGGGTTCCATCAAGTGAGGAAACGAACTCTGTCATCAAGAAGCTCAAGGGCGAGAATTTGATGCTTAAGATCGAGTGCGGCTTTCTTCGCGAAGAAAACGTCGAGCTATCAAACAGGTGCGTTCAAGCTCTCAACGGGAGCCTCAACACCCAACATGATGCGGTGAAGAAGATGATGGATGACAGCATCTTGAAGAAAAACAATATGGTGGAGGACACGCGCGGGATGGTCGATCCAATCCAGGCACCGCAGAAGGAAGTCGATGCGCTCCGAGTCCAGCCACCTTTGCGTAGGTCGCCGAGGCGCCCTCGCGCAGGTCACTGAGGAGCGCACGTCGCCGAGTAGGCTGGGGGATAAGGAATTCCAACGAGAGAAGCGGAATCACCACCTGTCCTGATGGAGGGCCACTCCGCCAAGTAGGCTGGGGGAGAGAAACACTGCCTCTCATTGTTCTTTAGCTAGTCCTCCGATCCATATTACTTGATGTTAAAATGGATGTATCTACAACTGAAATATGTCTAGATACATATATTTTAGTATCACAAAGTAAGTATCAACGTTTATATTGCCCAAGTCTTATTATCCATCCCTAAGGTGGGTCGCTTTTGTAACTACTGATTGCAGATTCGACTCTTCTGCAGACCGAAAGATTTTTAGAGTGACTAAGAATGATTCATGCTTAGCTTTCCATTTTCATGTTTTAAACTTGTTTAAATCTTGCTCAAACCTAGGATTTGACCAAGATTCAAATGGGTTTAACAATTAAAAAAATCAGAAAAATGAAAAACCAAAGCACATAGTATTCTTATGTCATATAGTAAGCATTCAAGTTGATAAACAAGGTCTAGACATATTCAAAACACACAAAACATGTATCTACCCCCTAACCCTAAACTCTGTCTTATGAAGTTAAGTATGAGGAGAAGTGATTTTGGGTTTCAAACATGGAAATTTCACAAACCTCCCAAAAGCTTCATTTTAGAGTGACTAAGAAGGATCCATGCTTACCTTTTCATTGCCATTTTTTAAACTTGTTTTAACCTTGGTCAAACCTAGGATTTGACCAAGATTCAAACGGGCGTAAAAATTCAAAAAAAAAACCAAAGCACATATATAGCCTTCTTATGTCATATAGTAAGCATTCAAGTTGATAAACAAGGTCTAGACATATTCAAACCAGAAATATCATGTATCATATCTACCCCTAACCCTAAACTTTGTCTTATGAAGTCAAACATATGAAGAGAACTGGGGTTTTGTGTTTCAAACATAAAAATTTCAAGTACCTTCATTTTAGAGTGACTGAGAAAGGATTCATGCTTACCTTTTCATTGTCATGTTTTAAACTTGATTAAACCTTGGTCAAACCTAGGATTTGACCAATATTTAAAACTTAAAAAAATGAAAAAATGAAAACCAAAGCACATATATAGCCTTCTTATGTCATAAACATTCAAGTTGATAAACAAGGTCTAGACATATTCAAACAAGAAAAATCATGTATCTACGCCTAACCAAAAACTCTGTCTTAAGTGGTTTTGGGTTTCAAACATGGAAATTTCAAGAACATCCCAAAAGCTTCATTTTAGACTGACTAAGAAGGATACACACTTCCCATTTCATTTTCATGTTTTAAACTTGTTTAAATCTTGGTCAAACCTAGGATTTGACCAAGATTCAAATAAGTAAAAACATGAAAATGAAAAGGTAAGCATCGATCCTTATTAGTCGCTCTAAAATGAAGCTTTTGGGAGGTTTTTGAAATTTTCATGTTTGAAACCCAAAACCACTTCTCTTCATGCATGCTTGACTTCATAAGACATAGTTTAGGGTTAGGGGTAGATACATGATTTTTCTGGTTTGAACATGTCTAGACCTTGTTTATCAATTTGAATGCTTACTATATGACATAAGAAGGCTATGTGCTTTGGTTTTTCATTCTTACGATTTTTTTCTTAATTTTTATGCCCATTCGAATCTTGGTCAAATCCCAGGTTTGACCAAGATTTAAACAAGTTTAAAACATGACAATGAAAAGGTAATCAATCCTGGATCCTTCATAATTAATAAGTTAGTCTAATTAAAATGAAGCTTTTGGGAGGTTTTTGAAATTTTTGTGTTTGAAACCAAAAACCACTTCTCTTCATGCTTGACTTCATAAGATAGAGTTTAGGGTTAGGGGTAGATACATGATTTGTATTATTTGAATTGTCTTGACCTTATTTATCATCTTTTAAATGCTTACTATATATATGACATAAGAAGACTATGTGCTTTAGTTTTTCAATTTTCTGATTTTTTAATTTTATGCCCATTTGAATCTTGGTCAAATCCTAGGTTTGACAATGATTTAAACAAGTTTAAAATATGAAAATGAAAAGATAAGCATGGATCCTTCTTAGTCACTCTAAAATAAAGCTTTTGGGTGGTTTTTGAAATTTCCATGTTTGAAACCCAAAAGCACTTCTCTTCATGCTTGACTACATAAGACAGAGTTTAGGGTTAGGGGGTAGACACATGATTTTTCTTGTTTGAATATGTCTAGACCTTGTTTATCAACTTTAATGCTTACTATATGACATAAGAAAACTATGTGCTTTGTTTTTTCATTTTTTTATTTTTTTGGAATTTTGATGCACATTTGAATCTTGGTAAAATCCTAGGTTTGACCAAGATTTAAACAAGTATATAACATGAAAATGAAAAGGGAAGCATGTATCCTTCTTAGTCACTCTAAAATGAATTTTTTGGGAGTTTTTTGAAATTTCCATGTTTGAAACCCAAAACCATGCACTTCTCTTCATGCTTGACATCATAAGATAGAGTTTAGGGGTTTGCGGATAGATACATGATTTGTCTAGTTTGAATAAGTCTAGACCTTGTTTATCAACTTTAATGCTTACTATATGACATAAGAAGACTATGTGCTTTCGTTTTTCATTTTTCTATTTTTTTATTTTATGCCCATTTGAATCTTGGTCAAATCCTAGATTTAACCAGGATTTAAACAAGTTTAAAACATGAAAATGAAAAGGTAAGCCTTGATCCTTCTTAGTCACACTAAAATGAAGCTTTTGGGATGTTCTTGAAATTTCCATGTTTGAACCCAAAACGACTTCTCTTCATGCTAGACTTCATAAGACAGAGTTTAGGGGTTAGCGGGTAGATACATGACTTGTGTAGTTTGAATAAGACTAGACCTTGTTTATCAACTTTAATGCTTACTATATGACATAAGAAGACTATGTGCTTTGGTTTTTCATTTTTCTATATTTTTATTTTATGCCCATTTGAATCTTGGTCAAACCTATATTTGACCAGGATTTAAACAAGTTTAAAACATGAAAATGAAAAGGTAAGCCTTGATCCTTCTTAGTCACACTAAAATGAAGCTTTTGGGATGTTCTTGAAATTTCCATGTTTGAAACCCAAAACGACTTCTCTTCATGCTAGACTTCATAAGACAGAGTTTAAGGTTTAGGGTTATAGATACATGATTTGTCTGGTTTAAATATGTATAGACCTTGTTTATCAACTTGAATGCTTACTATATGGCATAAGAAAACTATGTGCTTTGGTTTTTCATTTTTCTGATTTTTTTAAATTTTGATGCCCATCGAATCTTGGTCAAATCCTAGGTTTGACCAAGATTTAAACAAGTTTAAAACATGAAAATGACCAGGGAAGCATGTATCCTTCTTAGTCACTCTAAAATGAATTTTTTGGGAGGTTTTTGAAATTTCCATGTTTGAAACCCAAAACCAGTTCTCTTCATGCTTGACTTCATAAGACAGAGTTTAGGGGTTAGGGGGTAGATACATAATTTGTATGGTTTGAATATGTCTAGACCTTGTTTATCAACTTTAATGCTTACTATATGACATAAGAACACTATGTGCTTTGGTTTTTCATTTTTCTGATTTTTAAATTTTAATGCCCATTTGAATCTTGGTCAAATCCTAGGTTTGACCAAGATTTAAACAAGTTTAAAACATGAAAATGAAAAGGGAAGCATGTATCCTTCTTAGTCACTCTAAAATGAAGTTTTGGGAGGTTTTTGAAATTTCCATGTTTGAAACCCAAAACCACTTCTCTTCATGCTTGACTTCATAAGACAGAGTTTAGGGGTTAGGGAGTAGATACATGATTTGTATGGTTTGAATATGTGTAGACCTTGTTTATCACCTTTAATGCTTACTATATGACATAAGAAGACTATGTGCTTTGGTTTTTCATTTTTCTGATTTTTTTAATTTTCTGCCCATTTGAATCTTGGTCAAATCCTTGGTTTGACCAATATTTAGACAAGTTTAACACGTGAAAACGAACTGATAATCCCATTTGTTGACTCATTTAACTAGTTAATCCCATTTGTTGACTCTCTGTTGACCAGGCACTTGAGGTAAAACTGAGTATATTGCACTAGCCAGTATTAGTACTCAAGGGGAAAACCGAGCACACAAAAAATGCTACAGTATAAGACTCGAGAGTATATCTAAATTTCCAGGGTTAGACTCGAGTACGCGTGTTGCGGTGCAGAAGTGGAAGACGTGCAATTGTTGACGGGTACTGACGCGAGTCGCGGTGCAGAAGTCGAAGACGTGCAATTGTGGACGCGTGTCGCGTTGCAGAAGCCCAAGACGTGCAGACGTTAAATGGTGGACGCGTAGGACGCGGGTCGCATTAACCACCCCTCGCCTTTATAGACGCCTCCTCGCACTATCTCTGTCACTCTCACTCGCTCATGCAACGCCGCCTCTCACGTCCCATCATCTTCTCCAAAGCAAAAACCCTCTCCCTCTCTGCAGGCGAGATGGACATGGAGAATGCGAATCCCATCGTCCATGACGCCGTCGGCTCCAAGCGCGACGCCTCCCTCTTCGACGTCGTCCCCTCAAAGGCCGTCGCCGCCGCCGGTGGCGGTCGTATCCCGCCGGGATGGGACCCCTATGAGCCGGTGCCGTACATCTCGCCTCCGAACCCCTACGACACCTTCATGGACGACCCATGGAACGAGGTAACTATGGTTTGCTCCCTTTTTTCTTCGCCCATTCCTTTTTGAACCCTATTTTTGCTGGTTCCCTAGTAACTATTAGTGCCGATCTGTAGATGGTTGAGTATTGGGTTAATATTTGCGCCGATTTTATTCCATTTTGCTTTGATCCCTTCTTGATTTCGTTTAAGATTTGGAGTTCGGCCGTTCGGTTAATTTATGCAAGTAATAATGGGATCTCAATCAGTTAATTTATGGGATCTCAGTCAGTTATTTTATGCAGGAATCAAAAGATATCAACCGTTTAATTTTGCAAATATTCTGGAATCTGTTCAAAATCAGATCTGGAATCTGTTTCTTTGCCTATGATGAATCGTTGGGCACAAATTTTTACAGAGTGGGTTCAGCGAACCATTGCTGTGTACAAATCTGTTGTGCATGAGCTATGGTTCGCTAACACCATCCCTGTAGACATATAATCGTGTCCACTCTAACTGAGGCTGGCTCTGTTTTTCCTTACTTTGTTATCATGCACGTTAGTCATCGTTGCATCTCATTCACTAATAGTTCCCGTTTGATATGGATCAGCTGTCTGGCAGCGACGTCGGCAGCGACGACGAGCACCATGACGTCAAGACTCGCCAGGTGCTGCGGAGGCTGCAGGTCGGCCAGTACGTCTCCTACTTCGCCAAGGGTGTCTACAGGTGCCCCTTCTGCACTAGGAGGCTCGGCCGCACTGACTTCAACTGCCTCCTCACGCATGCCGAGAACATCGGCAACACCAACCCCAAGGTCGGCGCGTCGGTGAACCCCCACTCCTTCCGCGCCAAGCACATGGCGCTCGGCATGCACCTCCGCAGCATCCAGCGGGTGGAGATCTCCGCCGGGCGCATGCCTCCGCTCAAGCCCAAGGCTCCCAAGGGGAGCAACAAGTGGAGGCAGATGGGGTAGGCGGAGTCCCGGACGTGTGCTGCTGCTGCTGCAAAGCAGCTTCTATTTTGTTGTTAGCTAGGGATCCCTTGTTGTTATGTTGTTAGTATGATGGTGTTGTGAAGAACCTCGAACCTGTTGGCTGCTGTGTATGCAGCTTATTATCTAGGGAGGGATCCCTATTATCTATCCCTATTCTACTGGAGTATATTTTGTTGGCCCTACTTTGTTTTCTCGATTTACTATTACTGCGAATTTGTCGTACGGAGTACATTACCCTGGAGATTTGCTTCTAGATTTAACTACATACATATGGACCAGAGGGAGTACTAGATTTGCTGCCATATTGGGCAAACAACGAGGGCCAAAAGGCACAAATAATTGAAGAAAGACAGAAATGCAAGCTTCTCTAGATTTGATACTAATTTGGTTAATAAAGACAAAGAGACAGAGGGGGAAAAGGTGCTCTTAAAAATGCCAATTCGCGCCGAGAGAGACAGAACCCAGCTCCTGCTCACGTACAACCAAACGCGGTCTCGTCCTGTCCCACGCGGTCCCTTTCTACTAGCCCCACACGTCAGCACGGAACGGTCAACTAAACTGGAATCCTCCCGTCTGAGCTCCTTCTGCGGGTTACAAATAAGGGCTTGGCGAAAACTGAGGAAAAACATAAGGCAATCTTATTGACTAATATAGCTGTTTAATTAATAAAAGGATTAGCTACAACGTGCTCAGTTTGCCCATTTATTAAGGTATAAGACTGGCAGGAGAGAAAGTAATCGCTAGTTTCCTCATTTTGCCCCTGCATGCTCGCACGATTAAAGCTCCTTCCGCACGCGCTGGACTCCTCGTTTCCTTAAACCTCCTCGTTTCTCGGGATAGACCAACAGTTTTTCAGGATCTTGGGGTTTTTTTTTTGACAATCAATACCACAAGACGGCGCAGAGTGCCAGAGTGCATGGCACGGAACTCTTCATCGGTGGCATGCCATGGGCATGTCACCGGATGCATGATTTTTTTCGCAATGTTTTAAATTTGAATTTAGGCCGCATGTCACACGGTGACATGCAAAAGGTGCATGTCACCTGGTGGTGGTAGGCAACTACCCTTATTTACGGCGGCGTAGGCGACTGGACGCCGCGTGGCCAGCCGCTGCCTCGTGGCCGCCTCGGTTTCCACGCGGGAGACCATTAAACGCCGACGACCAACCTTCCCGCGTCACGGTTAGCGACTATGACTATAAGGGCAAAACGCTAAACTCTCTCGTTCCATTCACTTTCTTCCTCTCTCCACCTAACAAACATTTGTTCGTCGCTCTCTCCTCCAGCAATGTCTTCAAAATTCAGGTCGTCGGCGGTCAAGTACGCGGAGAAAAAACGCCGGCTCGAAATTTCGAGAGACGCTTCCAGAAACCAAGTGGGCTCGCCGTCGCCGCCGCCGCCGCCGAAACGCGTCCGTGCTGTGCTCACCGGGTTAGTTTCCTTCGCCATGTACTTTCGTTTCTTTCGTCGCTCTCTCCTCCAGCAATTAATGTGTTCAAACTTCAGGTCGCCGGCGGTCAAGTACGCGGATAAAAAACGCCGGCTCGAAATTTCGAGAGACGGTTCCAGAAACCAAGTGGGCTCGCCGTCGCCGCCGCTGCCGCCGCCGCCGAAACGCGTCCGTGCTGTGCTCACCGGGTTAGTTTCCTTCGCCATGTACTTTCGTTTCTTCTTGCCCGGGCTCAAGCTCTTTAAGAGTCTCTATGGTTATACATCTTAAAGGGTTGGAAGTTCCAACGACGCCCCTACTGCACCAACTTCCACGACCAAGGAATCATCGTCGTCCGATGATTTCAACCCGGCCCTACCCCGGCGAAATGAGGTAGCACCAAGCACTGTGTAGTTATCTTCTTCTTCTTCTTCTTCTTCTTCTTCTTCTTCCTTTGCGCTTACTTGCTACCGATGATTTCGCCCTGAAGGAAGCGGCGCCGACTATCGACACCACTGTCGCCATCTTGATGGAAAAAAACGAGGAGCTCAGCTTAGAGTGTGATCGCCTCCGAGACGATTTGGCTGCCAAGAAGAAGAATTCGAAAACTCTTGTGGAGCTCATTTGCAGCCTTCGAAATGAGCGCGATATGTTGAAGAACGAGCTGATTAAGCAGAAAGCATCAGCGGAGAAAGCCAGCAGCATACTCAAGACTGTGTGCCTCGACAGAGACAAGTCTGATATAGAGTACAAAATCCTTCTTCAGGATAAAGTACAGCTCCAAAAGTTGAACCTTGAATATGCTGACATCGCCATCCTTGCCCTTCTCGAGAGGCAGAAGGCACAAGATAAGTTGATGCACCTGATGTTGGAGAGCTGCAGTGAAAGAGAAGAGACATTGAAAGAAGTGAGCAGTTTGGTGGGATACATGAGTGACGTCGGGCGAACTTCGCAGAATCCGCCCCGGCTGAGCTCAAATTCCAGCGGAACCAGCTTTCAGCAATGCATGTTAGGCGCACCTACAACTTCTACTCATTGATTAGAGGTCGCACGACATGGCATTTTCCCTCGAAATAGTAGTACTGTACTAATAGTTGTACTACTTAATATGTACCTTTTTGTAAAGTAATTTCTTACATGTATTAGAAACTACCCCTCTCGTTTCTGGATGCACCCGGGACATTGTCATCCGGCCCTCTTCTGGACAAACCCCCTCGGGAAGGGCGGTATATTTTGCACATTTCGCTACTAGTACTTCTAATTCCACCGCTTATTTTTCTAATCCGTTAAATCGTTAATTGGATGACCAACTGATGGAAGCTGCGATAGATTAGACCAACAAGTGGTGAATTGTGCAAAAGATATGTCCGTGTTTTATGCAAAAGAGTGATATGGGGATCTGGTGGAATCTTGAATTTCCTCTTCAGTGGTAGGCATGCTTCACTTATAGCTGGAGTACATTGCGGACCTGGTGCATTTCGTCAGTACCGATCAGCTATTTTTGCTTATCCGGGAAGAAAAGGTAGTACTAGCCTTTTCTGTGAGATGTCTTTTCAGTGCTACGGAGTTGTCTGTTCACTGCTTGCTTTGTCTGTCGGTGACTTTGCCAAGCTGACTTTGCCATGACTTTGGGTGACTGATATGTGGACCACAGTTGTAAGTGACTCAAAGTCACTGACTTTGGGGACTCGTGAATGCTTCGTATATTTCTGACGGTTTCTGAATTATGTACTCCGTACAACTTTTGTAATATTGGTCAAACTAGTTTTGACCAGGGTTTGTGTAGGGTGTTTTTTTTTGGTTGGTCCAAATGGTGTTGTGTGGTCCAAATGTGATGTATCATCACACCACCATGTGCCCCCCTCCCCCCACCCCACCCCTAGGTTTTGGTAATGCCATTCTGATACATGCTTCTTAGAAGGAGTACATTTTTTCCGTTAGGGCATGACAATTTTGAAAAATTCAAAAAAAAATGGGAAGACAGAATGGTAACATCATTTTCCATGTGATGATGCACCCCTGTGCCAAATTTTGGTTCATTTTAAGAATGTAAGGTGACAAATTACTCGAGGAAGCTAGTTGGAGTAGACGGGCATGATCGGATTGGCATAGGCGATTTATTTTTTGAAGGATGTTATTTTTCATAGACAATATCTGACACAAAAAATAAAATGTTAAGGTCTCATATTATTCTGAATGATTTTGAATTACTTATGACGTTTGGAAGTATTGGTATACATGAGTCCCACATGAAGTTAAATGGTCCAAAAAAAAGTTTCGTACACGTCTCCCAGAAAGTGGAAAGTCGAGTACATGCATGACTTCACGCGTCCACTACTGGATACAGGGAGTCGGAGGCTATAACATAATCGGCCTCATCATCTCTCGCGAGCTCGTCCTCTCCACTCCCCCAACTTGCCTCCCCCACACTGTGAAAACCCCCATCCACTCACCGCACCTCTGAGGCATCGACTTTCCCGTTTCCAACCACAACAGCATGAAGATAGGTATTGCATACGAGGCGGAGCAATAGGCGACCGCCCACGCAGAGGATGCCTCTACGGTAGTGGCCGTCGTGGTGGGTGAGGCTTCACCGGGCACCCAAGCCGCTCGTCTCCTCTGCTTGTCGGATTCTTCGACCTCGGTCGAAATGGGCATCCTGGCCGTCACGACGGGTGAGGCTTCACCGGGCACCCATGCCGCTCGTCTCCTCTGCTTGTCTGGTTCTTCGACCTCGGTCGAAACGGGCGTCCTGGCCGTCGAGCAGAAGGTGGATACCAACGTTGTTTATCCCGCCGAAGATGTGCACGGCGTTGCAGGCCACCACGGCGAGGTCTTCCTAGGCCCGATGCTGGACGCGAACCTCGACCCCTTCGACGATTTCGGCCCAAACGTTCAGTTCCAGGAGGATGTTGAGGGTGATGACGAGGAGGTACTTCTCTTTTACCGAAACTGTCCCAACCCTCTTTGTGTCATATTGCTGTTCACATGGTTTGCACGAGCCTGGTTCTTGATTGATTTGATATCCTACCTTGTTCTTGTAGATGTAATTGATTCTACGATTCGTAAGATCAGATTCTAGTTTAATTTCGACTAATCTGCCATGTAGTCATATAATCAATTTATGTGTTCATACTTAGTGGACTTGCAATTGTTGTGGCTAATGTTCATGGTTGTTCATAGGGTTTCTCATGATTTATTACGATTTCTTCTGCCATTTACTTGTTCTACACATTTAATTTTAGGGTTTCTAAGGTTTGATTATGTTAGTGGAGTATTTATTCGATCTGTCATAAAAAACCTGATTATGTAGTACTTAATAATTCATAGGAGTATTCTGATGACATGGACAACAACAAGGTGCGCAGGGACCGGAAAAGCCGCTATGTTCTCAAGCGGCTGAAGGGTGGTGAAATTCGTTTCTGCATGCGCGGGGAGCTATTTTGCCCATTATGTGGCAAATTTCTCTAGAAGGACATCCACAGCCTGATCCAACATGCGATGGGTGTAGGCCTAAGTACATAGGGGGAAACACCGCCCTGCAACCAAGGCCAAGTACGCATCATATGGCCTCTTCCTCCAGAATTACGTCTTGCCTAGCTTGCTCCACGTCAACGCCCCTGCTGCTGGCCCTCATGCTCCTGGTCATGTTTAAAGTTCATATGTGTAATCTTAATCCCTTTGGAAGTTCAGCATTAAACTCTACTAGTACAACCGTGGTGGTCTTGTGATGTAGTACTCTTTTGATGCATTTGTGATGTAGTAGTACTTTTTTTGAAATGATATAGTACTATCTAAGAAAAGTACTCCCTCCGATTCACATTCATTTCACATCAAGAAATATGGATCAGAGCGAGGGAGTAAATTAAACATGGCATCTCGTGCATGAAGCTTGACATATCGATCAGGTTGGCTAGAATAGCAATACAATGTTGCTCATTAGGCAAATGCATGCCATGTACGATAGTATACATCCAGTAAAGAAGTCTATACTGACATAAAAAAACTACTTTGGGGATGAGAGTCAATTGGGGCATCTACAATATAGAAAATCTTGCTCGTAGATGATTTTGGCTAAGAGGGTTTTACTCACATTACACGTGCCACTTTCCTTGTCTGCAAAACAAGTTCCAATAAAGGGAGAGGAAAGAAGAGGGTATTGTGGGCGAGATTGAACACCTTTTTTATGTGTTAATCTGAGGCCTCGTTTAGATGAGGATTTCGACTTATGCCTAACAGCTCAACACATCCACAAATAACTCTGCTTGCGCACACCACCGTTCATTAAAAATAACAATATTAGCTCGCAAGATTAAGAACAAAGTGAATTTAAGTAACTTGGTAAGCTTTTCAAGCAATATATTCAGAGAAAGAGCACACATGTTCGGCTCAAAATAATCATAAGAGAAGAACAATAAATCTAAGACACCACATGGATTCATACCTTGAGTCGACGCTGGCTCGTAGAAGGGCGGACGCGCCTCGAGGATGCCGGGGACGTCTCCACCTCGGTCTCACATGTGACTGCTTATCGGCGGGTGGTGCGCCGCGCCATGTAGAAGATCTATCAAGAGATGAGAGCCCGATGACGCTACCGACGCCTCAACCTTGATAGCACCGACTTGTTGCTCCGCACCGAGATGCGCCACGTGCAAGATTTAGCGGATGCACTAATTTTAGAGATATGTCATGATCATTGTAACAAATTTCAACGTGATGATGATTTGATCTTGTACTCGGCCTTGAACATAAGAACTAGTACAATCTCACCTTTTTTTATCATTATCCTTTGCGAGATTTAGCGGTTGCGCCAAATTCAGAGAAATATCATGATCATGGTAACACAATTTTCAATATAATGATGATTTGATGTTGCACTCGACCTTGAACATAAGTACTAGTACGGTCTCACAAATTTGTATCATTATACTTTGCAAGTTTTAGTGGATGCGCCCATTTTCAGAGGTAGATCATGATCATGGTAAGTTGGTAACAAATTTTCAACGTGATGATGATTTGATTTTGCACTCGGCCTTGAACAGAGGTACTAGTACGGTCTCACAATTTTTTATCATTATACTTGGACGGTGGCCAAATTCAAAATCTCATAGCGGCAAAACTTCCCGCCCACAAAATACAAAAATTTCACACGCTTCCAAATTCCCATTCTACCCCTGTGGAGATGGCAGCAAAGTCGGTTGGTGGGGGGGTCTGCCCGTCATTTTTTGGATCACCACCTCCCTAGCCCGGAAACCCTCCCAAAAAAATTCATTTCCCTCAGACCACCCACCGGAACTTCCCAAGTCCCTCTCTCCCACCTCCACGACCACCGCACCGGAACATCCCCGCCGGACTTCCCTGGCCTACCCGAGGCCTCGCGATCCTCGTCATCCGGCTGCCTGCCGGAGCCGCTTCATCGACGCCGTCATCAACCGGACCGGATCATCCCCGCCGAACCTCGAAACCATATGCTCATCCAGCAGTCTACCGCAGTCGCTTCAGCTGCGGTATCGTCCACCCCGCCGGAGCCGCTTCGCCGGATCCGTCGTCCACCGCATCGGATCTTGCTCACCGACACCGCTGTGCATGAACCGGATCTGCTTCACCGGCGCAGTGCATGATCTAAACTCTTCTACTGTCGCTTTTCTATTGCTTGCCTGCAAGTTCTTGTTTAATCTTGGGGGAACCTGTTTGTGCTAACGACGCGCCATTACGTTTTTGCAGATGAGATGAGTAACCATGAAGTGTAATGGCCGTCTCTCCAACCCCAAGTAGCACATGTAGCGTACTTCATCACCGGATCTATCAACCCCAGGAAGATCTGCTGTGACTCCCACAGAGTGCTTCTCCTAATGTAAGTCCCTTGTTTTAGCGCCATGTTCTGGGTTCAGTTTCTTGTTTGTCTGAAGCTCTTTTAGTTCATTCCTAGCTATGACCGTAACACGTTGCTATTTTCTACTTCATTGCTAACTTTAAGCGATTGAACATTTTGGTTTGCATTCCCTGCTCTGTAGATGTAGCCATCATAACTTCTATCTTGCTCAGTCGTTGTTACAAAAATTATAGGTATTATAGTAACATCCTGCTATTATTTAGTTCATGGCCAATTTTAAGTAATTGCACATGTTGGTTCGCATTCCCTGCTCTATAGCTTTTGGCATCGTAACTTCTATATTTGGTTTACATTCCCTGCTCTGTAGATCTAGCCATCATAACTTTATCTTGCTCAGTCGTTGTTACAAAAATTATGGCCTGCTACTATGTTGTTTGTGCCAATTTTTTACTCCATGAACATGTTGGCTTGCATTCCCTGTACTACAGGTGATGCCATTGTTTTGTATCTAGTTCATTGTAAGCTAACAAAGTAAGGACTTAGTTTGGCATGCTATCACTCTGCTATCTAGCCTGTAGTACAAATAAACTTGTCATACTACTAGATAATAATTTTGCGTGCCATCTTGTTCTTCAAAAGCTGCATTATTGACTTGTTTCTCTGACTTGGCATGACGCTCACATATGGAAAGCTGAACATATTGGTTTGCATTCCCTCTTATACAAGTTCACAGGTGATCCCACTATATTCTGTATCTGGTCCATCCTAAGCTCCAGCATCAACTATCCTCTATGTGTTGCTCATTACAAGTTTATATCCCGAAACATCTTGATTTGCATCCCCTTCACTATAAGTTCAGGAGTATTATTTAGTTCACGGCCAAAATGAAGTAATTGCACTTGGCACATGTTGGTTCACATTCCCTCCTCTTTAGCTTTTGCCATCGTAACTTCTATTTTTTGGTTTACATTCCCTGCTCTGTAGATGTAGCCATCATAACTTCATCTTGCTCAGTCGTTGTTACAAAATTTATAGCCTGCTACTCTGTTGTTCATGCCAATTTTGTACTCCCTGAACATGTTGGTTTGCATGGGACTCGACAGTAGTAAGTCTGCTGTTTCATTCTAACATGCTCTGTTATATTGGCTGTTGGTATGCGGCATGCACTCTTTGTTTGCTTATTGTGCGCATTACAATGATCTTGTTATAACGACGAAATGATGAGTTCCAAATTCTTTGGCAAACAATATTGTAGTGTCTTTGCCTTTCCATTGTTGCTGTCTTAACTTGTAATGTCTTTGTTTCAGATATAGGTGCTGCATGGACAACTTAAAAGATTGCCGGATCGCTTCATTGTATTGCTAGGTTTAATTACCATTCAATTTCTCTGGGTTCTGTAATATTTTTTCAATGCCTTGCAGCTGATGTAATATTTAGTTAGTTTTTATAGTTCTTTCGCGCATTTTTTCTTTGGTGCTTGTGGTAAGTGAGGCTATCCGACAGAAATCAATGCTGCGTAAATATTCTCAGCATCTAAATCACGAATTCCCATCCCTTAAACGGCCCAATTAAGCGAAATCACATATGTGCCTGCCCGCAAAATCCTAAAGCGCATATTATGCCGGCATATAAACTAAACGGGCTGGCCCACTTACTTCTTGGGCCAGCCCATTTGATTTACGGTGGACCCCACACACTAATTGGGCTGGCCCACTTGCTTTAAGGTGGACCCCACCAACTACTGGGCCGGCCCACTAATTAGTTGGGCCAGCCCATTTGCTTTTTTGGAGGACCCCACATAATAAATGGGCCGGCCCTTTAAGAGGAAAGTGGGACCCACTGTGTTTTTGGCCCGGCCCACTATCTTGTTGGGCCGGCCCACTTGCTATATGGTGGACCCCACATACTAGTTGGGCCCTTTAACAGGAAAGTGGGGCCCACTGTGCTTATTGGGCCGGCCCACTATCTTGTTGGGCCGGCCCACTTGCTCTATGGTGGTCCCACATGGTAAATGGGCCGGCCCTTTAAGTGGAAGGTGGGACCCACCTGTGTTTTTGGCCCGGCCCACTATTTTGTTGGGCCGGCCCATTTTGTATGGTGGACCCCACATACCAAATGGGCCGCACCATTAACAGGAATGTGGGACCCACTGTGTTTTTGGCCCGGCCCACTATCTTGGTGGGCCAGCCCACTTATATGGTGGGCCCCACATACTAAATGGGCCGGCCCTTTAACAGAAAGTGGGGCCCACTGTGTTTTTGGCCCGACCCACTATTTTGGTGGGCCGGCCCACTTGCTATATGGTGGACCCCACAAACTAAATGGGCCGATCCTTTAACTGGAAAGTGGGACCCACCTGTGTTTTTGGCCCGGCCCACTAGCTTGTTGGGCCGGCCCACTTGCTATATGGTGGACCCCACAAACTAAATGGGCCGGCCTTTTAACAGGAAAGTGGGACCCACCTGTGTTTTGGCCAGGCCCACTTGCTTCTTGGGCCGGCCCAGTTGCTGTAAGGTGGACCCCACATGTTAAATGGGCCGGCCCATTTAAGTTTTGACCAGTCAACCTTAGAGGTTAGGCCCGGCCCACTTAACTAATGGACCAGCCCAGCTGTATAGTTGACCGGTCAAACTATGTCATCTGGCCCGGCCCGCTTAAGACGTGGCAGGCCTCGTGTGGGCCTACCATCTACCACGGGGTTTCAGCCGGTTAACGCCGTTAACTGGCAGTTAACGGCGTCGCCACGTGTCAGTTTGCATGACGTCGCAGTCAACGGGCTCCCGGAAACACTTCCGCAACGGTCCGATTTTCCGTGGCGGAAGGGCGCCCAAGCGCGACGGACCGAAAAAATCGTCGTTGGACTTTGCCTGACGCAGTTTCGACAACGGAACCCATATCGTCGGGTTAGGCCCATAGGCGACGAAAAATGCCCCTTAGTTGACGATTTTGGGACGTTGTCTATCAGAACTTTTCTTGTAGTGCCGGTGGGACATCCTCAACATCAACCACATCGCCATCTACATCTGAGATGGCGGAAAGCATTCCGGTCAAGTACGAGGACCTGGCTGACAAGCTCCAGAAGAAGCATGACAAGGTCAAGGCGGTCCTCGGAACCGAACTCGTCGGCTCCTGTGAGAAGATCCGTTCGCACGGCATCAAGCTCAATGGAGACACACGTCCGTTGCCTGGTGTCAACACGGTCGATCTCAGCCACTCCATAAGAGAACCAGGGTTCTCTTTCGATGCCAATATGGCGGGGTTCGTGATTCGCCATGACGCGGACAAAGCAGAGAGCAGCCACGCTCGTGGCAAAGAGAAAGACGAGGCCGTTCCACGTGACCGGCCCCAAGACGACAATAAACGGTACCTGGCCGAGGAGGAGGTGGAAACATACGGCATCCACGCCCATTGCCCGAGCATCTCCTCAGCAAATATAATCAGCCATACGACCGACGGCGCCGCTACGGCGAAGACGATCAAAGAAATCATCGGTCTGATGCGGACGGGAGGTATCGTCGGACAACGGCCACGACGACGGGTACGAACGTCGCGCCAGAGGGAGGTTTGAGGAGCCGGACAACGTGGATAGGCACTGGGACTGCCCCTTCTTCAGACACTGCTGGGATTCCGGAATGAGCCGATTGCCAACGATCGGCAATTGCCCAGAATGTAAACAAAAGAAGAAGGGTACAGCTAAGGTGTCCGTGTTCGAGCGTCTAGGGCCTCTCCCGCCTTGGAGCAAGCATACTGAGTCCGTTCAGATGGGAGATCACGAGGAACTAGAGGACGATGATGAAGAGGATAAGTATCATCGGCCAAGATGGTGTCCTGATGGGCTCAGCCACTCCCAAAAACGAAGGGTTCAGCGACTACGTGCGTTGGAAGAAGCCGAAAGGTTATATCTGCACGCGCTGAGGAAGGCACGGCCTGACCTGGCCGCCAAAATTCAGCGAACCCTGGATGAAGAAGGTCGGCCACAAAGAAAAGAGTGGCGCCCTAGGCAAAGGAAAGCCGATGATGAAACATCGGCTGGCACAAACATGGTCTTCATCCTTCCTGCGGAATTTAGCGCTCCAAGGTTATATGAAGCACCTGTGGCACAATTGGACTGCGGCCCACGGCCGGTCATCTTCGAGAAGCCGCGAGAAAGGAGTTACAGGCATCTGAAGGCCCTGTACTTACGAGGTTACATCAATGGGCAGCTTGTCAATAAGATGTTGGTGGACACCGGAGCGGCAGTCAACATTATGCCATACTCCATGCTACGGCGGTTGGGACGCTCCAGCTCGGATTTGATCAAAACCAATGTAACATTGAGCGATTTCAACGGCCAAGCATCTGACGCGCAAGGTGTTCTAAACGTGGATCTGACCGTAGGAAGGAAGACTATCCCTACGACGTTCTTTGTTGTCGACAGCAAAAGCACCTATGCTGTAATATTAGGGAGGGATTGGATCCACGCCAACTGTTGCATCCCATCCACGATGCACCAATGCCTAATACAGTGGGATGGAGATGAGGTGGAGGTCGTCCACGCCGATGATTCAGCCGAGATTTCAACAGCCGGTATGGGCATTTGGGAGGCATCAGGTCAAGAGCCACTCTCGGGCATCAATTTGGACGACTGCGAACGCATCGATGTGACAAAGAACGGGGTAAGGCTGGTTCTATCCACCGGACTGATGGACGAGTAGCAAGACTACGTCAATAAGCAAAGGTGGCGAGGCTGATCCTTGCGATCGGCCCTCCAAAAATTTATGAAGGGACGTTACAAAACCTTCACCGAGCAAGCAACGTGGAGGCCGATTCCAGCAATCGGCCAAAATTATCCTCACCATCTATTTTGCCTGGGATCAACGTTTGACCCAACAGGGACTACCTGAAGAGCCGATACCATCAATTCTCTTGACAGAATCGGCTCGGGGGGCACCTAGGTGGATAAAACATGAGGATATGAGATAGTACTATCAAATATGGGGGCCGACACACAAATCGGCCTAAAAATTCAAAAATTTGAGCACAGCCGATGCAGGCCATCGACTCAAGGAATACCACTGTTGCAAATGGAAGCCCGGTATCTTAGTTGAAAATCAGTGTTGGCGTCCGGGGCCACTTTTAGTCCATTAGAGCCACTACATCTGGGGGCCTCTCCGTTCAAGGGGGAGGTTGGCGGCATCAGCTCTTTGGATGGAAGTTTTTTCTGCTACATTGATGGAAGCTGAAGAAGCTCGGGGGGCAGTTCTCGTTAAAGGTCCTCTGCTTTTGAAGAGCCGATTTGGTTAGAATCGGTTGGTGCTACACCACAGGATGAGGCTCTGCGAAGATTTCCCCAACCATTTGATGACTTAGGTCTTCTTCGCGAGGACCTCCAGCGTTGTTTACAAACCCTCAGTGTAACGCTGTGGCAAATTCGGATTGCAGCCGTGCTCAATCAGGCTAGAGTCAAGAGAACAACCGGCGATCATCCGGCTAGGTTGAACTCATTTGCACCAGAGGTTGCCCCATTGGTCTGAAGATCCTGTTGTTAAACATCCGATTTGATTAGGATCGGTTGATGCTGAGTGAGAGATAGTGGCCCGATACTACCGGTACACTTCCATGCTCACCTTGGTCAAAGGCTCGGGGGTTATACCATAACTTGTCAGAGGAATAGCGCTGGTGTCACCAAAATATATCAGTTCCCACATCAATTGAGAGACAAGCCTAGAGCTCCGTTGAGGACACTTGCCCAAGATCAAATTACCAGCCTGCGGGGTTAATGGGTAAGAGTCATGATCCTGTTTGAAGTGTCTCATGGTGCAAAACCGATGCGCGGCCATCGGCTCTAGTACGAGCGCTCAAAGTTGCCTCATTACCAGTTTGGCAATGCTGTTATGAGAGAGTTGGCATCCCCAGACAGCCTATTGTTCATTGAGTCAGGGGTGATCGCCTAAAGTAGTGGCTGACAATGGGAGAAGGGTGATCGGCTGGGTGGCCCTGCGCGATGTCTCTTCCAGGCGTGATCAAACCTGGGACTGTTTGTTTGAATTGCGGGCCATCATCGGGTTCTCACCCCGGCTGAAGCTCGGGGGCAGCTGGCCTCCTGGATGCTCTGTTGGAGAAGCCGATTACATGGTCATCGGCTGGTTCCGTGGATACGGGTTTGTTGAGCACTGACCAGGCTCACAATCATTCCGGTGCCAAAAGGATGGGGGATCGATGTGTGGAGATCGGCTCGTTAAAAATCGATTGAGTTGACAATCGGCTAAGTTAGCATAAAAAAGAATCAGTGAAATCAAGTTGGGGAATTTTCCATTGATAACTAGATTTCTTACAAGGGAGGAACCGATTGCTTAAGAAGAGAAGAACAAAAGGAGGGGCCACTACTACTAGACCTACACTAGTAGATCCTAATCTACGGGCCGTCACTGCCTTCATCATCATCCCCGGAGTTCCCATCGGCGCTGCTGCCGACGGGCTCCTCGTCGCTGCTCCCGAAGCCCTTTGCGGGGGCTTCATCCTCTTCTTCGTCATCGCTGTCGTCGTCGTCCCACCACATGCGGAGGCGCTTCGCTGGTGGGTAACCCTCGAGGGAGTCGTCGTCGTCTTCTTCCTCCTCTTCCTCCTCCTCGTCGGAGGAGAAGCCCCCTTCCCAGGGGAAGAGGTCGTCGTCGCTTGTTGCTTCCAGCTCTCCGTCAAGGAGGAACTGAAGGTCTTCTTCCCCGTCGGTGAGGGGTTCGTCGTCTTCCGACTCTTTGGAGAAGTCCCAGTCCCGCGCGTCCCAATATTCTGGGGCGCGGGCCTCGTAGATGGCCATCAGATCGACCTCCTGCTCGAGCTCGCTGGAGGAGGAGGACTGGAGGGACAGGCCAGAGGAAGCAGTGGAAGAGGAAGAATCCATGGGGGCTAATGGGGGTTTTTGGTTTGCCGATGGCTACTGTGGAGCAAGGGGATGAAGAAAGGAATTATGGGGAGTGGCCAAATGAAAAGGGGCAAAGCGATTTAATGCCCAAGCAGTTTCCGAGGACGTGGTGCCAGAACCGTCAAATCGCGCAGAGAAGGCGAGGAGGCAAGACGTCATCATGAAGTATACTGCGACAGTTCTGCTCTGCCATGACATGACCCGACGGAAAAAGCGTAATGATTTTGGAAATGTCATTTCCAAAACCAGGGGGGCATGTGTTATCACCAGAATTTGACCAAGTCAGAGGTGGGCCGCGATCAAGATGGACGTGAAGATTGTACATGGAAGAAATACGTGAATCGGCCTTTTATACCAAGTTGGGCTAAACTGCCCATGTATCTGTAACATATTAGATCGCATCTTAGTTTAGAAGTTAGAGTTTTACCCGTGCACGGTTTGGTGCACGCCTACATTAGAAAGTCCCCTGGACTATAAATATGTATCTAGGGTTTATGGAATAAACAACAACCAACGTTCACCACAAACCAATCTCGGCGCATCGCCAACCCCTTCGTCTCAAGGGTTTCTCCGGTAAGCACCATGCTGCCTAGATCGCATCTCGCGATCTAGGCAGCACGAGCCTGCCCACGTTGTTCATGCGTTGCTCGTACTGAAGCCCTTTGATGGCGAGCAACGTAGTTATCATAGATGTGTTAGGGTTAGCATTGTTCTTAGTATCATATGCTGTCGTAGTGCAACCCTTGCGCATCTAGCCGTCCTTGTACCTCATCATGGGTGCAGGGGCGGCACCCCGCTTGATCATTATTTAGTAGATCTGATCCGTTACGATTGCTCCTTGATTCATCAAGGATTAGTTTAATATCTGCAATAGTTAGGCCTTACAAAGGGTTGGAGGATCCAGCGGCATGTAGGGTGTAGTTTGCTGCCCCTAGACAGGATGTTCCGAGGATCAACCTAGTGTTGGTTTTTAGGCCTTGTCTAGGGCTGGCTTACGATCACCGTGCGTGAGCGCGAGGCCCAATCGTGAGTAGGATGATCCGATTATGCGGTGAAAACCCCAAATCGTCGTGGATCTCATATGCTTTATCTTGATCAAGCAGGACCACCATATATTCGGCCACCTTGGACGAATCATGGGTGGATCGGCTCCATGAGCCGATTCACAGGATAACCTGAGAGCCGATCGAGGCTCGTATTTAACGTGCACGTGTGTGCCCTGCAGGAGACTAAGCGAGGCATCATCCACACCTTCCTGACCAGGTATAGGTCAGGTGGCACGCCTTGCAATTTGCATCGACGCGCGACCAGGAGGCTTTGCGGGCCGTCGCTCGAGGGACTGGGGCCAGCCGCAGCCCTAGTTGTTCCCGGCTCTACGGTGTTGACCAGTCACTGCCCGCCGGTGGGTTTCTGACGTCAACACATGTGCTAGAGCTTTTCATTTTTTTCAAAGACAGAAATAAAATTGTTTTGAGAGGTGTTTGTTGTTGTCAACGAATGATAGTGGGCACTCTAACTACCTCGTCAACCAGACTTTCAAGAGCGGCTCCCATGAAGGACATTATCTCTACCAGCAAGGTAGATCATCCCTCTTCTCTTTTGTTTACACATGTATTTTAGTTTCATTATGGATGACACTCCCCCCAACCTTTGCTTACACAAGCCATGGCTAACCGAATCCTCGGGTGCCTTCCAACATTCACATACCATGGAGGAGTGTCTATTTGCAAATTAAGTTGCTTACTGATAAATCAGGGCAAAACATGTGAAGAGAATTATTGATGAAAGTTAATTAATTGGGGCTGGGAACCCCGTTGCCAGCTCTTTTTGCAAAATTATTGGATAAGCGGATGTGCCACTAGTCCATTGGTGAAAGTCTGTCAAGAGTAAATGACAAGGTTGAAAGATAAAACACCACATACTTCCTCATGAGCTATAAAACATCAACACAAATTGAGAAGTATTTTGAAGGTTTAAAGGTAGCACATGAGAATTTACTTGGAATGGTTTGAAATGCCATGCATAGGTATTTATGGTGGACACTTTGGAATAACTTGGTTTTCAGGGATTTGGAAGCACGAGCAGCATTCCCGCTCAGTACAAGTGAAGGCTAGCAATAGACTGGGAAGCGACAATCAAGAGAGCAATAACTGTCATAATCATGCTTGTGACAAAATAAAATTAACGGAGGCATAAAAGTGATACAAGAACTCTGAAGCAAAGTAAATCATCGAGGCTTAATTGACTTTTGTTCAGTCATATGCATGCGTGAGCATGTGCCAAGTCGATTCAAATGAATTATTCAGAGGAGGATACCACAATGTCATACCTATCTATGAATAAAACAATGCAAGCAGATATTCATGACATGCTACTCATTATTAATAAATTGGAACTAAACATGAGAGATCATGAACTACTAGACTTTCATTAAATGACATATACCTCACATGAACCAACTAAGCATGCTCACATGGATGAGTATATGTACAAAAATGAAAACAAATAGAGTTCATACCAGCCTCTCACCACAGTCGAGTTGTCGTAGATCGTCATTATTGCCTTTCACTTGTGTAGCTTGAATAATATGGAATGAAAACCAAGCTCCAGCCACCGGAGACCGCTGAACTCCCTAATAAACTTTACAAAACAGAAGAAGAACAACAAATATTTTTGGTGTTTTCGGGTTAGAAATAAGAACAAAAGGAAACAAGCAAACAAAGCAAAATCTTTTTGGATTTTCTCATAGCAAACTAACGATAGCAAATAAGGTAAAATAGGAACAAAGAACCAAATAAACAAATGGTGAAGAGAAACAACAGAAATATTTTTGGTCTTTTTGTGTTTTAGGAAAGAAACAAAGCAAAAACAAGAGAATGAAAACTAAAAGAAACACAGAAAAGCAAGGTGGCAGAAATCTGCCAAAACTTGACAGCAGTACAGTAATATATTTTTATGAAAATCTTCCGCTGCTCAACTCGAAAAGTGTTCAACTAATGAAAGTTATATAACAACCTGCGGAACATGCACAAAAATTGGAAGCTCAAAATAACGTTCTGGCTACGCACAGGAATTTTTTTAGTATCAGCCCAGAATCTGTTTTCAAACAGCACTTCCCCAAATATCATCTCCCTCTTATTAGAAACCACCTTAAGAAGCTAAACAAGTATGTACAAGTATCCGGCAATTGTAATATGCAATGAATGAGTGATGCCGGCATACCTCCCCCCAAGCTTAGGCTTTTGGCCTAAGTGGAGGTCAATCCCATGGTGCCCACGAAGTGGCACCTCCGTAGTATGACGAAGAAGGATCCTGTTCTGGGTATGTGCTGGAAGACGCACCAGGATACGTGACGGTGTACCCGTAGGAGGGCTCGGCGTCCTCGGAGTCATGCTGCTGGTGGAAACCATGTATCCTCAGCTGCTCATCCACCTCCTCCTTAGAGCGCGACCACGGTTTCCTGTGAACACTGAACAAATCGGCCTGCGGCAAAGGGATTTCCCTCTCATCCCCGTCAATAAACAACATTTTATAGACAATATTTTCTAAACTAGAGTCAGTTGTGACAAATTGGTGACTCTTCATAGCAGCAATATCAAGCCTTATAGGAGTTAATTTCTCATCAGTAGGATCAAGAGGAAGATCTAGATATGCCATAATACGCGACGCAATAATTCCTCCATAGATAGGTCCCCTACTAGATAGGCGACGAGCAATAAGAGCACCAAGATGATAAGGTGTGCTACCAGTCAATGCAGCAACAAGAAAAGCAAGATGATAACTAGAAATGTTGCTAGTGTTCTCCCTACCAAGAATGCTAGTAGCAAGATAGTAAGTGAAATATCTAATGGCAGGGAGTTGAATGTTTCTTATCTTGCCGCGCTGAATGGTGCGGCTATCATCATTGGTAACTTCTCGATAGAGCTCCGTCAAAGCCTTGGGGCTTTTCTCGATCTTCTTCGCTGTACCTACAGGAGCAATATCCAATGCAACACAAAAATCCTTCAACTTCATAGTAATAGGCCTATCATAAATCCTGAATGTAACTGATGGTGTGAAGTGTGTGTTGTTGAACTTGAAGCTTTCAACAAAGATTTTAGTTAGCATGTAGTATTGACTCCTCTCATCTTCCATATAGGTAGATAAGCCCACATTATTGATGAGGAATAAGAAGTCATCAAGCAACCCTGCATTACGCAAAAAGTCATAGCATGGAAATGATGAAGCATTAGGAACTCCATTATCCTCTTCAACTTCGAAGCTCGGTGCGATGACATCCTCATTATAGGATCGTCTAATTCGAGTGGCTGCCCTTGAGGGCCTCCCCGTGCTTGTCGTCTCTCTTTCGAACACCTCTCCAAAGTTGTGGTTGTCCATTTTCCTTTTCTGAAATTTTTCAACAATCATTATAAAATTTGATTTCAAGACATATAATTGAGGGAAACTACTATAGGAGCTTGCTAGAGTACTAAACATGCATCAAAACTCATTTCTACAACTTGAATCAAGCATGCAAGCTCACTTAACATGTCACCTACAGCAGCAAATTTCTCAAGATATACTCAACCAAACAAAATTCTATTTGGATAATCGAAGGAGTCACATACCGGAGAGCAAATGTGCCAAATTTCAGACAGAAATCTGGGCTGAGTAAGGAGATCGAAAAATCCTGAGCTCTTGAGCAAAAACGCGAGTGAGAGAAAGCTGGTACGAGTTTTTTCGGGAGAGAGAGTGCAATGAGTGGAAGGGATGATGGAGTGGGGCCAGGAGGGGCCCTCACCACAGGGTGGCGCGCCCCCCGCGCCGGCACATGGGGGCCAGCCCTGGGGTGCCCCACTGGTCAGCCCCAGGCACTCCCAGGTTGCTTTTCGAAAAATAGGACCAATGGTATAATTTTTGTAATTTCTTGAAAACTTCGAAAAATGCACATTTCTGGGTGTTAAAGTAATTATTACAGGGCAGGAAAATGCTTTCCAAAATTTTAAACAACTAAAGCATCTTGCAAAACAAATAGTACTACAGCAAGTAAAACAAGTGGAGAAGGAAAGAAGTGTTGTTTAGCTCTCTCATGCATTTAAAATATACTTGTTAACAAGGTTGATCAAGTCTTGCTACCAAATAAATTTTACATGACATAAGAAGAAATAAACCTCAAATCAATCATGTTACCTTATATTGAATTGATATGGATCCAATCACAAGAGTTTGATATTCTTCTTTAGGCTCATATATAGGACAATCAATAGTTCCCACCTTGATAGTTCTCAAATTAAAAATTGTATTAACTCCATATACTTTATCAATCCTCTTGGGAAAATAAACAGTATGTTCCTTGTCATCAACATTGAAAGTGACTTTTCCTTTATTGCAATCAATAACAGCCCCTGCAGTATTAAGAAAGGGTCTTCCAAGAATAATAGACATATTATCATCTTCAGGCATTTCCAACACAACAAAATCAGTTAATATTAAGCAATTTTGAGTAACTTGAACAGGAACATCTTCACATACACCAACAGGAACAGCAGTAGATTTATCAGCCATTTGCAAAGATATATCGGTTGGTATCAACTTATCTAAATCAAGTCTCTTGTAAAGGGAAAAAGGCATCACACTAACTCCTGCTCCCAAATCACATAGAGCAGTTCTAACATAATTATTCTTGATGGAACAAGGAATAGTTGGTATACCTGGGTCTCCCAGCTTCTTTGGAACCTTGCCATTGAAAGAGTAATTAGCGAGCATAGTGGAAATCTCCTCATTAGGAATTTTCCTTTTGTTAGAGACAATATCTTTCATATACTTTGAATAAGGAGGCAATTTAATAGCATCAGTCAAAGGGATTTGCAAAAACAAAGGTTTCATCCAATCACAAAATTTATTATAGTGTTCTTCCTCCTTTGATTTTAGTTTCTTAGCAGGAAAAGGCATTTGCTTTTGAACCCAAGGTTCTCTTTCATTACCATGTTTCTTAGCAATAAAATCTTCTTTAGTGTACTTTTTATTTTTAGCATGCTTTTCAGGTTCATTTTCAATCTCTTCTTTATCAGAAGCATCATTCTTATCATTATCTTTATCATGTTCATTACCACTTTCAGTTTCAGCATCAGAAATAGAAATACTATTAGGATCATTAACAGGTTTAGAGGATTCTACAACAGTTTTATGTTTCTTCTTCTTTTTCTTAGAAGGACCACTAGTTTCTTTAGTTCGTTGAGAATCTTGTTCAACTCTTTTGGGATGCCCTTCAGGATATAGAGGATCCTGGGTAGAAACACCACCTCTAGTTGTTACTTCATAAGCATGTTTTTCTTTATGAGTATTTTTTAACAAGTCATTTTGCACTTTAGTAAGTTGATCAATTTGAGTTTGAATCATATGAAAATGTTTAACAAGCATCTTAACATCATTGGAGGTTCTCTCCACAATATCATGCAATTTACTAATAGCTTGAGAATTTTCCATTAGATGATTCTCTACTCTCATATTAAAGTTATTTTGCTTAACAACATAATTATCAAATTCATCTAAACATTGATCAGGAGGTTTTGAATAAGGAATGTCTCCTCTATCAAAGCGTTGAAGAGAATGTACCTCAATCGTGGATGAAGGGGGAATTATCTTACATAGATCTTCTATAGGAGGTAAATTCTTCACATCTTCAGATTTAATACCTTTCTCCATAAGAGATTTCTTGGCTTCCCTCATATCTTCATCATTTAATTCAATCATACCCCTCTTCTTCAATATTGGTGTTGGGGTTGGTTCAGGTGTAGTCCAATCATCATGATTTTGGCTTATTTTAGCCAATAATTCTTCAGCTTCGTCCGGAGTTCTTTTCCTGAAAACACAATCAGCACAACTATCCAGGTATGCCCTAGACTCAATGGTTAGTCCACTATAAAATATATCAAGTAAATCATGCTTTTCCAATTCATGTCCAGGTCGAGCTCTAATAAGAGAGCAAAACCTTGCCCAAGCTTCAGGCAATTTCTCTCCATCTTCTTGATCAAAACTATAAATTCTCTGCAGAGCAATATGTTGAGCACTAGCGGGAAAATATTTTCGAAAGAAAACATCAAGCAAACAACTTGGACTATCAATAGAATCAGGAGGCAAACTATTATACCAAATCTTAGCATCATCCTTTAATGAGAAAGGAAAAATTTTAGCAACAAAATAAGTACGCATCTTAACATCATCAGAAAACAAGCTACTTAAAGTAGAAAGCTCATTCATGTGCTCTACAGCACTTTCTTTTTCAGTACCACAAAAAGGTGTTTTCTCAACAATAGATATATGAGATAAATCAAGAGAAAAATCATAATCTTTATCCTTAATGTTTATAGGAGATGTGGCAAATTTAGGATCAGGAGACAGTTTATATCTAAAAGCATGTTGTGTGATGCGCGTAATGTACACGTCCGTTGGGAACCCCAAGAGGAAGGTGTGATGCGTACAGCAGCAAGTTTTCCCTCAGAAAGAAACCGAGGTTATCGAACCAGTAGGAGTCAAGAAGCACGTGAAGGTTGTTGGTGGAGGAGTGTAGTGCGGCGCAACACCAGTGAAACCGGCGCCAACGTGGAACCTGCACAACACAATCAAGATACTTTGCCCCAACGTAACAGTGAGGTTGTCAATCTCACCGGCTTGCTGAAAACAAAGGATTAAACGTATCGAGTGGAAGATGGTGTTTGTTTGCAAAGAACAGTAAAGAACAATGATTGCAGTAGATTGTATTCAGATGTAAAAGAATGGATCGGGGTCCACAGTTCACTAGTGGTGTCTCTCCAATAAGATAACTAGCATGCTGGGTGAACAAATTACAGGTGGGCAATTGACAAATAAAGATTCAATACATATCAATGATGATTACTATGAGATTTAATCAGGCATGCATCTATGCCTAAATAATCCACCTTTGGGTTAGCATCCGCACCCCCTCCAGTATTAAGTTGTAAAAACAGATAATTGCATTAAGTATGGTGCATAATGTAATCAACACAAATATCCTTAGACAAAGCATTGATGTTTTATCCCTAGTAGCAACAGCACATCCACAACCTTAGAACTTTCTGTCACTGTCCCAGATTAAATGGAGGCATGCACCCACTATCGAGCATAAATACTCCCTCTTGGAGTTACAAGTATCAACTTGGCCAGAGCCTCTACTAGCAACGGAGAGCATGCAAGAACATAAACAACACATATATGATAGATTGATAATCAACTTGACATAGTATTCTAGATTCATCGGATCCCACCAAACACAACATGTAGCATTACAAATAGATGATCTTGATCATGTTAGGCAGCTCACAAGATCTAAACAATGATAGCACAAGCGGAGAAGACAACCATCTAGCTATTGCTATGGACCCATAGTCCAAGGATGAAATACTCACGCATCAATCCGGAGGCGGGCATGATGATGTAGAGCCCCTCCGGTGATGATTCCCCTCTCTGCAGGGTGCCGGAGGCGATCTCCTGAATCCCCCGAGATGGGATTGGCGGCGGTTTTCCGTATCGTGGCTCTCGGTACAGAGGGTTTCGCGACGAAGGCTTTAAGTAGGCGGAAGGGCGGAGTCGGAGGGGTCACGGGGCCCCACACGCTAGGGCCGCGCGGCCCCCAGCCGCGCCGCCTAGTGTGGCGACGCCCGTGGCCCCACTTCCTTTCCCCCTCGGTCTTCTGGAAGCTTCGTGGAAAAATAGGACCCTGGGCGTTGATTTCGTCCAATTCCGAGAATATTTCCTTTGTAGGATTTCTGAAACCAAAAACAGCAGAAAACAACAACTGGCGCTTCGGCATCTTATTAATAGGTTAGTGCCGGAAAATGTATAATAATGCTGTAAAGTGTGTATAAAACATTCAAGTATTGTCATAAAAGTAGCATGGAACATAAGAAATTATAGATACGTTTGAGACGTATCATTGTGCAATAAGCTTTTTAAGGTTACTTGTACTAGTAGTAGCATTGCATTTATCAATAAAATCATCATCAAGTTCCACATAATCTTCATCAAGGTCATCAGACTCAGGTGAATTAACAGGTGTAACAGTATTTTCATTAGGAATTTCAGTATTTTCAATTTGTCTAGACCTAGCAATTGTAGCATCTAGAAAAGGACCTAATGAACCATTTTCATCAAGCACAGTAGAAGCATCATCAAAATTATCAGAGGAATTTTCAGATTCAGCAGAAGTACCAACACGTGAAGCTTGTGGTGGTGAAACAAGTTGACTTATCACAGATGGTGAATCAAGAGCAGCAGAGGTACTCAGAGTTGTACCTTTTCTTGTAGTGGATGGTAATATGGCGACTTTAGCATCACGAGTTTTACCCATGATGGAGGATTTGCAGCGAACAATATCAATTCAGGTGAACTTGCAAATAAAGCTATGCTCCCCGGCAACGGCGCCAGAAAATAGTCTTGATGACCCACAAGTATAGGGGATCGCAACAGTCTTCGAGGGAAGTAAAACCAATTTATTGATTCGACACAAGGGGAGCAAAGAATATTTGTAAGCCTTAACAGCGGAGTTGTCAATTCAGTTGCACTGGAAACAGACTTGCTCGCAAGAGTTTATCGGTAGCAACAGTTTTATAGCGTTAGTGAAATATAAGCAGCAGTGTAATAAAGACAGCAGTAGTGATTTTAGTAAACAACAGGATTAAAATACTGTAGGCACAGGGATGGATGAACGGGCGTTGCATGGATAAGAGAACTCATGTAACAATCAAGGCATGGCATTTGCAGATAATAATAAAGCGGTATCCAAGTACTAAACAATCCATAGGCATGTGTTCCGTATATAGTCGTACGTGCTCGCAATGAGAAACTTGCACAACATCTTTTGTCCTACCAGCCGGTGGCAGCCGGGCCTCTAGGGAAACTACTGGCAATTAAGGTACTCCTTTTAATAGAGTACAAAAGCATTAACACTCCGTGAACACATGTGATCCTCACATCACCGCCTTCCCCTCCGGTTGTCCCAATTTCTGTCACTTTGGGGCCTCGGGTTCCGGACAGCAATATGTGTATACAACTTGCAGGTAAGATCATAAAACAATGAATATCTTCATGAATCAATAACATGTTCAGATCTGAGATCATGGCACTCGGGCCCTAGTGACAAGCATTAAGCATAACAAGTTGCAACAATATCATAAAAGTACCATCTACGGATACTAGGCACTATGCCCTAACAATCTTATGACTATTACATGATCAATCTCATCCAATCCCTACCATCCCCTTCAGCCTACAGCGGGGGAATTACTCACACATGGATGGGGGAGTCATGGATGGTCGATGGAGAGGCGTCGGTGGTGATGATGGCGATGATCTCCTCCAATTCCCCGTCCCGGCAGGGTGCCAGAACGGAGTTTCTGATCCCGAGATGGAGTTTCGCGATGGCGGCGGAGTTCTGGACGTCTTCTGGAAATATGGTCGAACCCCCTGGCGTTTTTAGGTCGAAAGCGTTAAGTAGTCCAGAGGAGAGCGTCGGGGTGGCCGAGGCGCCCTCACCATAAGGCGGCGCGCCCCCCCTCCAGGCCGCGCCGGCCTATCACTACAAAGGAAAACAATTTTTTTGACAAATCACTTTCGTCATATTAAGGCCAATTTTCGTCAAGGATTACTTCGCGGTGACAAAATTTGATCGTCATGGGGTTCGTCAAGGAAGCTCCGTCATAAAATATCGGGGGTGACGGTATGCATTTTTTCGTCAACGTCAAATGTTTGATGGTGACGACCTGCAAATTCGTCAACATCAAAGGTTCATTGTTGACAGACAGGTTTGTCACGAAAAATTGCAACTTTCGTCAATATCTAAATCTTGGGAAGTTTCTGATTGGTCCAAAAAAAGCATACGTGGCCTTACATGTGGGTCCCATTTGGCTTCTGACAACATGGGTCCGACGGCGCTGACATGGATATCTGTCATGTGGGACCGGCATGGTGCTGACTGGTGGGACCCACAAAATATTATGACAAGCTGGACCCACAATATTCTGACCGGTGGGATCCACAAAATTCAGACAAGTGGGACCAGGTTGTTGCCGACATATGGGTCCCAATAATGCTGACTGGTGGGACCCACAAATTCTGACAAGTGGGACCAGAAATTGGTGCCACGTGGTTTCATTTAATAGTGACGTTGTGACATTTTCCGTCACCTTTTGAATTTGACAAAATTTGAGAGCATTTGAATTATTTGCGAAATTTGGGGAACAAAAAAACTGGCGAAATATCAAAAAGTAGACAATAAATATCATACTTAAATGGTGGCACAAGAAGTATATATGTCTCTCACAGACCGAAAGATTCATAAGAAAATTACAATTGGAACACAAAGAAATTAAAAGACCTATGATTAATAATGTTGTAGGACGGTGGTGCAATAGATTAGTTGCCCTGGGATTGAGACATGGATGGTGGCTGGGATGTCCTCAAGAGCAAATTAAGCACGGCATCCATTTCTGTCAGCCTCTTTTCATAAGCCAGAGTCTTTTCTTCTTGGGCTTTCTTCACAGCTTCAAGTTCTTCCTCCTGCTTCTTCCTGATGTCTTCAAATTTTTCATCTTGTTCTTGCAGTCTTGCCTGCATCTCACTGTGGTACGTTTCAGCTGCCTGTATGGAGTTCTGCTCTTGATCTGCCAGTCTTTGTTGTAGCTCTCGGATGCGTGTAGCTGAGACAGAAGACTTCCTGGAACTTGTTGCGACGCCCAATCTTGGTAGGAATGTGCTGTTGCAGGTGGTGGATGGGCTTTTCTCGCTCAGAACTAGCTGAACAATTTGCAAATCAGTCAAATCAGGTTCATCTTCATTGCGTGGCGCCGCTTTTTTTGCCACCATTTGATCCTGCATAAAGATTACAATCATTGCATGGACAACATACAAAACTGGATTATATTATATTGTGCTAATAAGAAATATTTCTTACATATGCACTTTTTGCTTCAGCACTCATAATGTTATCCTTGTTAGTGTGTGTGATTCTAAAAAATTCAATTGGAGAGGTTTCTTGTTCCTGCTGCTTAGCCTTCTGCTTGAAAAAATGTAGAATGCACATTACCATTGTACACTGTGTATGACAGAAGTATGAACTGTATTGGGAAATTCAGAACACTTACTAGATGTTCCCAGTGAGCAACATAGCTTCGAGATCCAGTGGTATGGAACTGTTTCACAGCTTCTCTGTTCTTTCCATTTATTACACACAGTCCCTATGTTCAGTACATGCATTTTATTTATCCAGATCAGAGAAATGTAAGAATTCAGTAGCTGTTATTGAAAGGAATAACGTTTATGTACCTGGTACTTCTCATCAAACCATCTTTTCACCAGTTCTTTCCAGCTTTTCTCTTCTACATGACCTGGCTTCTCGAGATATGCTTGCTCCAGTGTGAGATTTTTAATTTTCGGCCAATACTCCTTTTTAAGCCTATATCGGAACTGCCGAATACTAACTTGCAGCATATCAGTGCACACATCTTGAGCCACCTCATCATTTTTGTCCATATTAAACTTTCCCTGCAAAATAGTGATGCATTAATCAGTAGATTCTTAGATAGTTGATCATGTAGCATACTAATTAGGTTAAACCAAGATTGTACAGGACTCACCGCTACTGTACTTATAGCATGAGGAATGACATGTTTGAGAGTTGCATCTTTCTTGTACTGTGTCCAGTGTGTTGCAAGCGGCATTTTTTCACGGATGTGAATACCAACCTCATTGCTCAGCTTTGCTGACTGGACATAATCCTTGGGTCTCCTGACACCAGGAGTGAATTCAATTGGCATCTTATTGCCACCATGTCTTCTTGTGTACTCATGTAGTCCATGGCCCATGGTACGTCTGCGTCCACCTCTCTTTCTCTTACTACCGTCAGATGTTGTCAATGTCTCTGAAATAAGAGATATGAAATGATTCTCTTTTATATGAAATACCTTGCCGCTCAAAGTTTACAATTTGATTGTCCTCAGGAGATGAGGTGCTGCCTCCAGATGTCATGATCTGGTTAGGTGAGGGTGCTCCTTCAGTGTTCAGACCAGCAGTGGCCGTCGGCTCATCAGATGACCCAGCTTGAGGTTCAGTTGTTGCCATTGATCTTGTTGCAATGTTGGATGGTGCAACTTCAGGTCTGGATCGCTTCTTCTGTGCAACTATTGCAGAAGAAGCAACTATCTGCAAGCAAAGTAGAGGCTACATTAGTAGGAAACATTTAGCATGTACGTATTTCCTATCATAGTTCAGACATAGTTCCACAGACCTGAGCTGAAGTTTTGCCGACAGTGCGCTGATCCTCATCTGAATGAAGATCATCATCAGCAGTAGCTATCTCTTCTGGATTCGGTTCATACGAAGGGTCCTCTTCGACCTCCATCTCTTCGCAGTCTGTGTCCTTTAGATTGTTACTAGTTCCTATTTGTACCCCACCATACACTAATGTACGTGCAAAACCAGAGAAATCTTTCTGAAATTTGTGGCCAGGTCCATATCTTTCAGCGAAATTTTTTTCCATGCGTACTACATTTTCTTGCATTTGTTTCTCCTTGGCAAGCTCATATGCCGGCTTGACGGGTTTTTGTGTCTCCGCTGAAATAATCGGAAGAGCGGAGCGTGAACAAAACATAAGAGGGGGCCAATTCCATAGAAAACAGCAAATAATTGTCTTTGCAAAATATTGTACAGCAGCAAATGATTGAAAACATAAGAGTCTACGTATGATGTCGGCGAACAAAACATAAGAGGGGGCATATGCCAGGCTAAGGGACATCATGTGCTTTTAGATATCTACTCGTAACAAATAATTGACACATGAGACTCCCCTCGCACACTGAATTATGCATGTCTGTTGATAGCTGGTTTCAGTCTGTTATTGGACAACTACCACCTCACATGGTGGATACTACCCTTCTGGTTGCTTGGCGGGCTTGGTATGCACGTAATGAGGTATCGGTAGTTCAGTCCTATACCGATAGAAGTTCAGATATGTGCTGATAGAAGTTCAGATATGTGCTGATAGAAGTTCAGATTTGTGCTGATAGAAGTTCAGATATGTGCTGAAATTTGATTTTTGACTTTTGAAAGACATAGATAAACAAAAATTGTGGAAATAAATAGACTGATGAAACAAAGTACATGATTAAAAAAACTTCATTACATTGTTAAGACGTGCATTGCACGTGCAAACTAACTAGTTCCATAGAAAACAACAAACAATTGTTCTAGATCAAACTCTGCTTCCCTCTGAAACTGAGGAATAAAAGTCTGAAGCAATGTCGTTGTTCACTGTAGCTCGTCAGGCTGTTTTCGGCAACGGCTGGAATTAGTTCAGTTAAGTGTTTCGGCAAACAATTGTCTATGCAAAAGATTGTACAGCAGCGGGATGGCAAAGATTGTATAGCACGGCATGATTGTCTCTGGAATAAAAACGATAAACCCTATACGTATGATGTCGGGATTGGATCTATCAAATATGCAAGATCTAGATATAGGTCAAACGGGCGTGGTAGACATGTAAAACCGATCTCTCGATCTAACCATCCGAAAAACACAACAACAAGCCGATCACCGACAGATTTACCTTGGCGTTTCTTCGAGCTGGGCGCCTTCTTCGGCGTGTGTGCGCGATTTTCCTTCCCCCCGACGTTTCGACGACTGCCGGCCATGGCGACCACCGGCCGGGGAGATAGTTGCGAGATGGAAGAACGTCCGGCGAAGACACCGGATCGGGGTGAGCACGAGAGGATGAGGTCGGGGGGTGGGGAGTTAAGATGCTCGTAAATCATGGGGGAGAGGCACGACGTATATAAGGGAGGGCGAAATATTTGATAGGTGGGGTGCGCGGGAGGAGTGGAGGGAACGAAAAATTTGTGTGTTTTGGCAGCCGTCGTACTAAAATTTGGAGGGAACAAGGTTTTGCCGTGGAAGAAAAAATATTACTCTGAAAATGGAACTGTACATGTATATTTAAAAAATACCAGAACATGAATGGGATGCATGAAAAAAATCTAAATTTGGGACCCTCCTTTCGTTCGAAAACCCCTCTTTCGACACATGAATGGAACATGAATGGGCCATTCCCCCCTCTTTTCGTCCGAAAACCCCTCTTTCGACACATCTACACCATGGGGACACCATGCCACCAACTCCAAAAAATCAAAACCCATAGCAACCAAGGTGTCATATCACAATGTGCACAAGGGTGCCAAATCATGCCCCAATCCATGGTGGTTTGGTCAGTTTTTGGCCATTCCCCCTCTTTTCGTCCGAAAACCCCTCTTTCGACACATCTACACCATGGGGACACCATGACACCAACTCCAAAAAATCAAAACCCATAGAAACCAAGGTTTCATATCACAATGTGAACAAGGGTGCCAAATCTTGCCCCAATCCATGGTGGTTTGGTCAGTTTTTGGCCATTCCCCCCTCTTTTCGTCCGAAAACCCCTCTTTCGACACATCTCCACCATGGGGACACCATGCCACCAACTCCAAAAAATCAAAACCCATAGCAACCAAGGTTTCATATCACAATGTGCACAAGGGTGCCAAATCATGCCCCAATCCATGGTGGTTTGGTCAGTTTTTGGCCATTCCCCCTCTTTTCGTCCGAAAACCCCTCTTTCGACACATCTACACCATGGGGACACCATGACACCAACTCCAAAAAATCAAAACCCATAGAAACCAAGGTTTCATATCACAATGTGAACAAGGGTGCCAAATCTTGCCCCAATCCATGGTGGTTTGGTCAGTTTTTGGCCATTCCCCCTCTTTTCGTCCGAAAACCCCTCTTTCGACACATCTCCACCATGGGGACACCATGCCACCAACTCCAAAAAATCAAAACCCATAGCAACCAAGGTTTCATATCACAATGTGCACAAGGGTGCCAAATCATGCCCCAATCCATGGTGGTTTGGTCAGTTTTTGGCCATTCCCCCTCTTTTCGTCCGAAAACCCCTCTTTCGACACATCTCCACCATGGGGACACCATGCCACCAACTCCAAAAAATCAAAACCCATAGCAACCAAGGTTTCATATCACAATGTGCACAAGGGTGCCAAATCATGCCCCAATCCATGGTGGTTTGGTCAGTTTTTGGCCATTCCCCCTCTTTTCGTCCGAAAACCCCTCTTTCGACACATCTACACCATGGGGACACCATGCCACCAACTCCAAAAAATCAAAACCCATAGCAACCAAGGTTTCATATCACAATGTGCACAAGGGTGCCAAATCATGCCCCAATCCATGGTGGTTTGGTCAGTTTTTGGCCATTCCCCCTCTTTTCGTCCGAAAACCCCTCTTTCGACACATCTACACCATGGGGACACCATGCCACCAACTCCAAAAAATCAAAACCCATAGCAACCAAGGTTTCATATCACAATGTGCACAAGGGTGCCAAATCATGCCCCAATCCATGGTGGTTTGGTCAGTTTTTGGCCATTCCCCCCTCTTTTCGTCCGAAAACCCCTCTTTCGACACATCTACACCATGGGGACACCATGCCACCAACTCCAAAAAATCAAAACCCATAGCAACCAAGGTGTCATATCACAATGTGCACAAGGGTGCCAAATCATGCCCCAATCCATGGTGGTTTGGTCAGTTTTTGGCCATTCCCCCTCTTTTCGTCCGAAAACCCCTCTTTCGACACATCTACACCATGGGGACACCATGCCACCAACTCCAAAAAATCAAAACCCATAGAAACCAAGGTGTCATATCACAATGTGCACAAGGGTGCCAAATCATGCCCCAATCCATGGTGGTTTGGTCAGTTTTTGGCCATTCCCCCTCTTTTCGTCCGAAAACCCCTCTTTCGACACATCTACACCATGGGGACACCATGCCACCAACTCCAAAAAATCAAAACCCATAGCAAACAAGGTGTCATATCACAATGTGCACAAGGGTGCCAAATCATGCCCCAATCCATGGTGGTTTGGTCAGTTTTTGGCCATTCCCCCTCTTTTCGTCCGAAAACCCCTCTTTCGACACATCTACACCATGGGGACACCATTTTTTGAGGTACCTAACTTGAAATGGACTGAAATTTGGCACAAGGGTGCATCAACATGTGGGTAATGACGCTTGCATGCTATCTTGGCAGTTTGGTTTGAAAATTTTCAAAAATTCATCCCCTAAACTCAAGAAGAGGCATCACTTGTCAAGCATGTACATCTTAGGGTATTGGGAAAATTGGGAACACGTGTTGGTCTGATTTGGCATCACCACATTACCCTAGAACAGAAGTTTCACTTTGAAAAGGTTTGACAACCTCTTAGTACAATGGGGTGAACCTAGGTTTGACCAAACACTCAAAATTCCAGCCCTAATCATGTTATGAAATTCTTAGAAATTTGAAAGAATTTACATACTCGATTCATTTTTTATTTATTTCTTTCTATGTGTGATCACTAATTCGTATTTAAAATATTTTATAGTTTTTAATACCCATCTTGAAAATTCTGTGCCTGCCCATCCGTCATGCGTGGGACCCATGTCAAAGTAATGGGAAAGTGGACTACATGCAGGAATCCACGTTTTCACACGCACGCGTCACACAGAGGAACCCAAACGGCAGCATCTACTGTATATCCATCGGCCCCATCGTCTCTCCCACCCGCAACTTCTATTCCCCAATCTGGCAAAAAACCCTGCTTGCACCTCCACCAGCGCACCACCGACCTCCCCTTCCACCGAAGATCCCGAAGATGAAGCGTGTTCGCGGAGACGAGCCGGAGGCGAGTGCGGTCGTCAACGTCGACAGAAGCGACGGCGATGCTCCGGTAGTCGTCGACGCCGCGGAGGCGGGATCTTCCTCCGGAACTAGCAGAGCCGCTCTTCGCCGCGCCGTGACCGTGGAGGGCTCCGCCCAACCGGCCGTGGTCGCCGTCGCTGATGAGGCCAACGGAGACGTCCTCGCTCCCGCGGCACAAGCAGATGACCAGGGCTTTGATCCGAATGACCCGTTCTACCGCCACTCCAGGCAGTACCGCGAGCTATATGGCCCCAGAGAGTGCGACGAGTTCGAAGAGGAGGCCTCGGACAACTGCAGCGAGGTACTCTACTATTCCGATCGATCCCCTGTTTTTCTTGATCTTACTGTTCACCTTAGGGTTTGCTCGTACGGTAGATTGATTTGCCCTGTCTGCAACTTGTTGTACAAATTGATGATTCTGGGGGTTCTTACTCATCCGATTTATGGTTTGTAGTTACTAGATTTGTAATATTTGATGCACATCTTGATTCAACTGTACCAAAGTATCAACCAAATGATTTATGGTACCATGAATATTCATGCATGTTTCAAATTAGTAGATGACAGTTATCTTAATTAGGTCATGATTCCTTGTGTGTGATGAATCATACCTGCTTAGTGTAATGCTCACTGCATTTCAAACTTAAATTCATCCGAATATGGATCATACCAGAGTGATCAGATGCATGTAATAGTGTGTACATCATTTTTATTTAGGGAACAAATGAATGATCAGATGCATGTAATTTATGACCACCATTCTTGAATTCCTGCTTATTGACGTCATGAATCCATATTGTTTTATGAATCAGTACATCTTCAGGGAACAAATGATTGATCCCTGATCCATGATATTTATAATCACCATTTTATCTTAAATTGGTGCTTAGTTATATTACTGAAATAATGATTGGACTACCCATGAACAATTTGTGACAACAGTTTAAATTGGTGCATATTTATATTAGTGAACTAATTATCTATGGTTGGATCTGGATCATAAATGTTGATTCTACATGATGATTACTTCTTAGTAATGTTCATAAAAAAATATTTAATGCTTGAATTGTATTTCAGTTAATTTCCTTCTCTCACTTCTTCTTTACTTTCAAATTCGCAGGAAGACTCTGAGGACATTGGCAGCGACAAGGAGGACCGGGACCGGAAGAGCCGCTTCGTTCTGAAGAAGCTGAAGACTGGCCAGATCCCTTTCCGCCGGGACGGTAAGCCTAATTGCCCATTCTGCGGCAGGGTTTTCCCGAAGGATATTGAGAGTCTGATCCAGCACGCGACGGGAGTTGGAAAAGGTAGCGCGCACAAGCACAAGGCTGCTAGCAAGGCGAAGCACGCTGCCTTTGGCAAGTTCCTCAGGGACTACGTCAAGACTGGCCTCATCCCGCTCGTCGGTCCAGCTGTTGGCCCTCATGTTGTCCACTAAATTTAGTTTCTGTTTAGTTGTTCCCCTGGAGGTTCATGGTTAAACTATGTCATGTTTCAAAGACTATGTTCTACTTTTGTTATTTGGAACCTGGGCAATCATACCCAGTTGTTTAAGACTATGTCATGTTTATATGTTGTTTGCTGTTGCAGAAGCATTACTGCTGCACATCTTATCTCTTTTTTCATGTTGATGCACGCTGCATTTGTGTAGATGTTTGGCTACAGCAGAGTTGTGTAGATTACATATCCCTTTGTCCCACAAGTTTACTACTTTTATGTCTCCTTTTTTCGACTTGTAGTTGCTGTTGTTAGTTTCAAGTTTTGTTTTCATAAATACAATCTGTGTTGGTAATCAGCAAAATTGAAACCTCACAGGACAATTTGGAGGATGTGGTGCTCGAATAATAGTGGAAATGTGATATTATTTTTTACATGCATAATATATAGAAAATAGCTAGATCTCTAAATCGATGCATATGAAGCTACATATAAATTCTTGGTCATAATCCCCTTATCTAAAGGGGATGGATGCATGGCTTCACGTCGTCGTCGCTTTCATCGTCAGTATCTTCGCCGTCTGAGTAGTAGTACCTCCTGCACATTGTTCCGTCGAACACCTTCACTGTGAGCACATCATCGCCTTCATATTTGAAGTGTAAGAACCAGCCGAAATCCACACCATGCGCGATGGCGAATTTCTCCCAGCCCTTGTCGAGGTACATCCGGCCTTGTCCGTCAAATAGGACCTCCACGGTCCAGAGACGAGGACCGCAGTCAGCTGCTCGCAGATACACCTTAGCTGGCTCCTGGCCGTCAAGATAGTCCGCAAATTTTTTTGGTAGTTCCTGCAAAGAGATCGAGCGCCGATCGTTTCAAATTAAAGGTTTTTTAAAACATGCCCATAATTAATCACATGCATCATATATGTGGGAACGCGTACATACCTTCTTGACCAAAGGGTCTTCACAGACGACGATGAAGAACTCCTCTATGATCAATGGCAGTGTTGACGGTGGTGGTGGCAATGATGATGATCCACTTCCCCTTCCCCTTCCCCTTCCCCTTCCCCTTCCTCCGCGTCCGAGACGTGGAAGCCATGGCAATGGATCAACTGTATGTGAACAAAGAAGAGAGAGGCAGAACCTATTGACAGAAGGGATGGCCGTGTGGGTGTTTATAAGGGAGAGATGACCGTTGTAGGTGTTTACACAATAAAATAAGGAGGAGATGACCGTTGTGGGGGTTTACACAATAAATTATGGAGGAGAAGACCGTTGTGGGGGTATATATCTCAACTAAAAAGTAATGCGGACTATCTTGACGGAAATTGAACAAATGGGTACAACAAATCGTTGATGGTTTATCTTTTTTGCGTGAAGAGTTGTGTAGATTACATATCCCTTTGTCCCACAAGTTTAGTACTTTTATGTCTCCTTTTTTCGACTTGTAGTTGCTGTTGTTAGTTTCAAGTTTTGTTTTCATAAATACAATCTGTGTTGGTAATCAGCAAAATTGAAACCTCACAGTACAATTGTTGACATTTCATGGCAAAATATTTACTTATATATAGTAAAAACCAACTAGCAAAAAGCATCTACAGTTTGAAAAGAACTGAGTAGTAGCCAAAAGCACCTCACGCAGGAGGGAGACCAAACCAAAAGATCAGGTGGTCATGCAGCATCAAGGACTCTGTCGACCACGATCTTGCGGTAGAGCTCGTAAGAGACCCAAGCATCAATGGCTGCATAGTCGATGTTCATATTTGGAAGTGGGAAGTCCCCCCACAGTCTGTGCCGATGGTGGTGGAACTTCTTCTTCATATCACCGTAAGATGAATCAATGAGTCTGGCTGCCATGGTAGCCATGCCAGCCCTCGGATGACCAGTGTACTTGAAGTACTCGTCCTGGAGATCGACGTAGTACTCAGGAGGAATCTGCATGTGCCATGACCTCCACAGAACTTTCGTGTCACCACGGATGTCAACACTCGCAAACGTGATTCCTTCTCGAAAGAAATCGCAGATAGCCGGAGCGTCCCACCGGGCAGCACTGCAGTAAACAAAGTAATGTACTAGTCACAGATCGAGCATATGAACTAGGAAACAAATTGGGGATCAAGTAATGTAAAAAGGAAGTCACAGATCGACCATATGAACTAGTCAATCAAATGAGGAATCAAGAAAACTAAAAAAGAGTCACAGATCGAGCATATGAACTAGTCAATCGTACGACGAATCAAGTAAACTAAGTAGCAAATATGCAAGAACCTACATAGGAGACGAAGATGAAACAAATTAATAAATCGGGAACAATGTCTAGCAGATTTAGATCGGGAATGTACTGATATTCGGGAACAATGTCTAGCAGTTGTAGATCGGGAATGTACTGATTTTCGGGAACAATGTGTAACGAGAGTCGAAGAGAGACACAACGGCGGAAACTAAAAAACCCCAATCCAAAGATTCAAAAAGGGGATTAGTTCTTACGCTGCGTAGTGGAACACCAGCACATGTCGACGCATGCAGAGTTGAACCACGGCGATCTTCTTCTCGTCCTCGGCTCGATGGTTGGTGTACTCGAAGTCGAGGCCCACGAACTTGTGCTCCTCCTCCTTGAGCCACTCCGTGTACATGTCGAGGACGCGGCGCACTTGCCAGGGGTCGTTGGTGTAGACGACTTCCAGTTCCTGGCCGTCGTGGATGTGGACTACGCGCGTGCTGGACCAGTAGTACACTTCCTGCTCATCCATGTCCATGGCGACGCGGCGGCGGGAGACGAGGACAGTGAGGGAGCGGAGACGACGAGAAGTGGGAAACCAGGAAGCGGTGCGAATATTGAGACGGTAGGGGAGGGGGAAGGGGATAAAAATCATCCCCATTAATTACTCCGTGCGAATATTGAGACGCGTAGACGACGAGAATATTGACGCGGGTCTTGACTTCTGACGTGGAGTCCAACTGACCAGTGGGGCCTGCGCATTCGATCGTGTTGTCACGTCAAAACCCAGCACCGCCCATTTGCCCTCCTCTTGACCTACCGAAATTTACTCCACGATATAACTGGCCATCATATCACGACCTCCTTCAGCCGCCGCCAGATCTCGCCACGTCTCTCGCCGCCACAGCTCGCCACGTCTCTCGCCGGCGACACTTGTAAGACTCTCGCTCCGCGTCGAGACCAAGGATGGCGCCTACTAGTGGAGTAAGTAAATAAAATGTACGTCTCGCGATCGATCGTTGTTTCCGATTTGTAATCTTTCTTCATATTTTTTCCAGTGTCCAGTTTGCTTTGACAAGAAGGGGATGTGCGGCGGAGGGGGAGTCACGTTAGGTTTTTTCGTGCAAACACTACAAGAGGGTTTTGAGGAGAAGACGGTACATGCGCTTATAAGTTTAAAATTCATTCAGATGTTTTATTAATTCACCGCCACATCAAAGTTTAACACGTGATCCTATTAGTTATTGCTAGTTTAGTACTATTATTCAGATGTGTGTAATAATTGTTCTTCACCATATGTATTAACCGCTTATTTATGGTTGAGTTTTAGGATAGTTGTGATAAATTTTACGTTCATATGAGTTTTACGATAGTTGTAGCTGTTAGAGATAGAGGTATCGGTAGAAGTTCAGATATGTGCTCATAGAAGTTCAGTCCTATACCGATAGAAGTTCAGATATGTTCTGATAGAAGTTCAGATATGTGCTGATAGAAGTCCTAGATACATACGATGTATTACTTGCGCAACAATGTACCTCCCCTATATATTAATGAGATCTGAGAATAGTTAACTTACTTTTGTATTAACTCTACTGAATTTAGGTCATCCCTTGCTACTATAGACCGTATTTCCTTCAGAAGTATGGTGTCCAGACCTCCGACAGGACAACTTTTGAAGTTGCACTTAGAACCAAAGATGGCCATGCATTTGTTGTTAATGTTACCAACAGAGCTGGCAGAACCTATATCAACGGAAGATTTTGGAACGAATTTGCTAGAGTGTACAATTTTAAGGTTGGCATGGAGTTAATTTTCAGAATTAACTCATCTGGTCAGGATACTCTTGTAATAACTGGAACTGAACCACTAATCCATCCAGGTAATTTTCCACCTTTGGACAGAATGATTGATCATATTAATTATTCCATATTAAGTCAGTTATTTTAATTATGCAGCTTACTACCAGTTGTCCCGTACGAAGCGTGACATTGTTGACTCGCTCAGTACTACTGATGGAACAATGATAAATTGGAGGATGATGCATACCGTCATTCTTCAGGTGGACAACTTGGACTACCTTGTTGAGTACCACAATGCTGGAGATTATGATCAAGGAGCACTAGTTGTCCCAATGCTGCATACTCTGAATTGGACAAACAGCGAAAATTACAACAAACACGTGGTAAGCAGTAGATCATATCATTTCATTAACTTTGCGACCTACATTACGTACAACTGTTTAACTAAACTATGTCTCTACTGTTGGAACAGAAAATCCCTAGCCGTTTGGTTCCTAAAGATATGGAACAATATGGTGCAATCAGTATTGTGTGCCATCCCAGTACTTTGGTGCGTGCGTCCTACGCAATTTCTTCTGACGATGGTCGTCTCTGCGTCAGTGGGTGGAAGGAGTTCATGGACAAGGAAAAGCACCTTGAGATGGGTGACAAGATGTTGTTCTTGCTTTACCTGGGAAATGCAGGGGTTTACTTGTTTGCTACCCATGTGCCTGAAATCGATCTGGAGTAACTAGTCAGTGATTCATGGTGCCCGTGAGTCCAACTATGCAGCCCCTTTAGGTTTAAATTAAGTTGTAAAACTCTTTATGCGATTGTCGATTTTGCTTGTGTTAAAACAATAGTTAGTCATATCGTGCTGCTGGTTGTAATCGTGTCAAGTGTCGATTAATTAAAACCATTGTCCAAGTTATGGTACCGAACATATAAATAAGAACATTTCAAATGTTTGGAACAAAACATATAGTTGTATGTATGCATTACATGTTTCTATCAATCAACATCACTATCTTCTTCTGAATTTTTTCCCTCGTCATCATGTATGTTCTCTTCCAATATGAGACTCTCTTCCTCATTCTGTAGTTCATCTTCGCTCATATCCATGTCAACATTGGGACTATCTTCCCCATTCTCTAGTTCACGAATTGTACGAGCATCATGAATACGTACAACTTCATCAGCACGATGATCATCCTCCTCTGCTTCCACCTCTGCTTCCTCGTCTAGGTCGACAACATCATGAAATGTATGGTCGACTGAACCTTCATCCTCCTGGTATGCGTCTTCATTCCGTACAAATGCATCATCGTTACCATCTTCTAATTCTGGAACGTCGTACACGTGTCTATGGCTGAACTTCTGCACCACTTTCCACGGATCACCAAACTTTGTATCCTCCAAATAGAAGCATGTTTCAGCTTGACTGGCCAATATGAATGGTGAATTCTTGAACCATAGGACAGAAGTGTTAACGCTTTTAAAATAACCATCATCTTTTATCTTGGAACCCCTGCTCGCAAGGTCGAACCAGTCGCAACGAAACAAGTACACGGACCTGTCACCGTGCTTGTTACTCCCGTACTGCAGTTCAAGAACTTCTTGCAGAACACCATAGTACTCGGTCTCATCTGCATCACCAAAAGATCCCTTAGTCGCTACGCCCGAATTTTGAGTCTTCAGGTCTTTATCCCGAGTAAGCGTGCGAAACCTCGCACCCTTTACGTTGCAACCAGCGTATACTACTACACGCCGGTCTGGCCCAGCAGCCAGAGACTTCAAATCTTCTGATGCATTGTCCAACTGTCTCACATGGTTTGAAAACCAACCTGCAAACTCTCTCTGAACCGTCTCCTCGATGTCACGCACACCCCTACCTCCCAATTCTTGTCGGAATTCACTGAAACATAGAAAAAACACATATGAAATACAGGACAATTATGTCTGCAACATTGAGAAGTAGTTATTAAAGTGAAGCTAACTACTTACATGATATAACGTTCTACATCGTCACAGTTGTTCAGCACATACCAAACCATTTTGTCAAATTCCTTGTCAAAATGTTTCAAAATGGATTTCCCAAGACCTTTAGCTCCAACTGAAAATACTTCCATCTCGTCACGATCAGGTTTTCGCCGTACGTCTTGGTTCCTATCATCTTTGTTAAATCTTGTTTCTGTGCCATCCTTGAAAAATCTAGAGCAAAAAATCAAACACTCATCAACAATGTAGCCCTCTGCGATAGAACCTTCTGGCCTTGCTTTGTTACGGACCGTAGACTTTAGATAACCTAATCTTCTCTCAACTGGATACATCCAACCATAATGAACAGGACCCCTCAAAAGAGCCTCCTCAGGAAGATGAATAGCTAAGTGCACCATTACATCAAAAAAAGCTGGGGGGAAGAGCTTCTCAAGTTTGCATAGGATCACAACAATTTCAACCTTCAATCGATTCAGCACATCAACTTTCAGTGTTTTGGCACACAGCTCCCTAAAAAATCTTCCTAGCTCTGCAATAGCCACATACATTTCCTTGGATGCAATTCCCTTGAGCCCAGCCGGCAACACTCGCTGCAGAAGTATGTGGCAATCATGCGTCTTCATACCGGTAACCTTACAACCATCAATATTCACACATCTTCCCCAGTTTGCGCAATAACCATCTGGGAACCTAGTGTTTGCCAAATACCTACACAAATGTCTCTTCTGTTCCTTCGAAAGCGTCCACGGTGCAGGGGGCTTCGCATAAGTTACTGCTGCATCATCATCATCCTTCACAATTTTCTTCAACCAATACTTCTCCCAGATTTTGAATTTCTTCAAATCAATTCTAGCACTAACAGTGTCCTTATTCCTGCCCTCAAGTTCAAGTAGTGTACCAACAATATTGTCACATATGTTCTTCTCAATATGCATCACATCTAAGTTGTGAGCTATCTTAAGTTCTGGCCAGTACGGTAGATGATGTAAGCTGACTTTCAGGTGCCATGTTGGTTCACCGGGTACAGTTGCACGCTTCCGCTTTCTACTTATTGGATTTTTCCCATGTTCAAAATCCTTAACCCTTTCTACCTTCGCAGCTACCTCTTTGGGTGTGTACTTCCTTGGTGGATCTCTAGTCTCAGCTTTACCATTGAAAAGTCTGCTTCTCCTGTATGGGTGACTTTTATCAAGAAATCGCCGATGCCCAATATATCCAATTTTGTTTTTCAAAGATTCAGCGCAAGGATTCTCATCGCAATGCACACACGCATGAAATCCTCTTGTGCTTCGGCCTGACATAGTGGCATATCCAGGATAATCATGAATAGACCAAAGAAACGCAGCATGCAATGGGAAATATTCATCTGTGCATGCATCAAATGTCTGCACACCACTCCATAGCTGCATCATATCTTTTATCAGTGGCTGCATAAATACATGAAAATCTTTCCCTGGGGAATACTTTCCGGGAATTAGCAATGCCATCATGTAATTCGATTGATCCATGCACATCCATGGTGGGAAGTTGTAAGGAATCACAAAAACAGGCCACATACTGTAAGGATTACTCATACTTCCAAAGGGACTGAAGCCGTCTGTGGCAAAACCTAGTCTTATGTTACGAGGATCTTTAGCAAACCAATCAAACTTGCCATCAAAGTGCTTCCATGCCTCACCATCAGCAGGGTGCCTCAGTACATTGGGCTCAACAACCCTCTTCTCTTTGTGCCATCTAGTATGTGTCGACATTTCCTTTTTAACAAATAGTCTCTGCAACCTTTTAATTATAGGAAAGTACCTTAACACCTTGTGAGGGATTTTCTTTTTTCCAGTAGGGTCTCTATATCTTGATACTCCACAAACATGGCAGTGCGTATCGTCCTTGTGATCTCCCCAAAATAAAGAACAATCAAACTTGCATGCATGAATTGTCTCATAACCAAGCCCAACATCAGAAAGAACACTCTTAGCATCAGCATATGATTTGGGAAAGTCCACATCTGGCAAAGCTGTACGTAAAAGCTGAAGTAAGAGATCAAATCCTCTGTTTGTTATCCGGCTGTATGATTTGACATGAAGGAGCTGAATAATGAACGACAACCTAGTGAAAGTGGTGCATCCCTTATGAAGTTCTTTTTTCGCTGACTCAATTAGATTAGCATACATATTTGGCAGGTCAGGACCTTTATTTCCAGACTTCTGCAGTTCATCGATCATACTAGACGAATCATCAACATAACAATCACCATTGTCTTCCTCTTCATCGTTGTCACTATCATACGCACCATCGTCGTCTCTATCCCGCCCTTCGTCATCACTAAAATCTTCCCCATGTCTAGTCCATCTTGTATACGTCATGGACATACCTGAACAATTGCAGTGATCCTCGACTGTTTTTATATCCTGACGTATCAGATTTAGGCAGTCCTTGCAAGGGCACAAGATTGGTTCATCTGTATTGTCCAAGTGGTCTTGCGCAAACTTGATGAAATCCCTAACACCTGCCACGTACTTTGTTGTGAACTTCTTGGTGCCATCAGTTATCCAACTTCGATCCATTGCCTACAATTCAGTTAAGAACATGCCAACGTTCTTCAGAACAGATCTTGACAACTGATTAAAAAATCTAGACCTAACGAACAATCAGGAGAACTCACCGATGATGCGTCTCGCCGCCACCACAATGGAGCCTTCACGGAATTCTTCTCACCTCGACGAGAACCCTAGTCGATTCGACTGTTAGCAAGATCACCTATATAGGCCGTGTCTGCTAGCGGCGCGACTTAAACGAGGCACCCTCGGCCGACATAAATATTAATAAGGGAATTATTATGTCGTAACATCTAGATCACACCATTGAAATAAATATGTAGAATAGACAAGTTACGGATCCAGATCAAAATTCCATATCTACCTTAGCGGTAAGACTCCGCGTCGGTCACGCCAAAGCCCTGGTTCGATTCTTCCAAACCACAATTTTTACTTAATTAAATATGTTCCTGACAAGTGGGTCACGCATGATATATAAAACTAATAACATTTAATAAAGTAACTTAGTATTATTTCGTCACCACGATCTTTGATTTCGTCACCTATTAACAGACACGATGGAAGCCCTTCCCGCTTGGGTAATGGGTGACGATTTTTTGTTGACGAAAAATCATACCGTCAAGCATTACCTTAAATGCTTGACGAAAGATGAATTCGTCACCTATAAGGACACATCCTTGACGGTATGCATTTTTGTCACCAGGGTTTTCGTCAATAAATCCCCCATCTCTTGTAGTGTATGGTGTGGGGGGCGTGGGCCCCCCTGGCTTGCCCTTTTGGCCTAGTGAGTTCTCTGTGAAAATAGGCCTATTGCGATTATTTCCGGGGATTTTCCTAAAAGTTGAGTTTCTGCACAAAAATAAAGACACCAGTGCAATTCTGCTGAAAATAGCGTTAGTCCGTGTTAGTTGTATCCAAAATACACAAATTAGAGGCAAACCAATAGCAAAAGTGTTCGGGAAAGTAGATACGTTTTGGACGTATCAAATCCCCCCAAGCTTAGCTTATTGCTTGTCCTCAAGCAATTCAGTTAACAACTGAGTGCGATAAAAGAACTTTCACGAACACATTTGCTCATATGATGTAAATATTCTCATGATATGGACGAGTACTTAGGCAATTCATAATAAGATACATGCAAATAAAGTCATCTAATAGTTATGTCAATCATGAAAGAGATACCAACAAACTAATAACAAGCATCATGAAACACTTCCATAAGCAGGATTGCAATGTTCATAGAAAGATATGATAAAGTGGTATCTCGCTTGCCTGTATTTGTACAGCAAAACATAAATGCCCAGGCACCTCTGAATTTCATGGAAAGACTAGAAGTAAAGATTATCAAAGATAAAAGCATCAAAGTTATACCACAGCTGATCATATTTTGGGACAAGCATATTATACTAAGAATGACAGTTATGCTCTCAAGAAGGTGCTCAAAGAAAGGATGGTGACTCAACATAAAAGTAAAAGATTGACCCTTCGCAGAGGGAAGCAGGGATTAACATGTGCTAGAGCTTTTCATCCAAAAGCAGAGGTTTTAGAACAGCAAGTTTCCCTTAAGTGGATCACCCAAGGTTTATCGAACTCGGGGAGGAAGAGGTCAAAGATATCCCTCTCATGCAACCCTGCAACCACAAAGCAAGAAGTCTCTTGTGTCCCCAACACACCTAATAGGTGCACTAGTTCGGCGAAGAGATAGTGAAATACAAGTGGTATGAATGAATATGAGCAGTAGTACGGTGCCAGAAAATAGCTTGCTGGCGTGCAGTTGATGGTAGTAATATTGTAGGAAGTAAACAAGCGGTAGTAACAGCAGTGGTAACGCAGTAAAACAGTAAACAAGCAGCGATAGCGATATTTAGGAACAAGGCCTAGGGATTAGACTTTCACTAGTGGACACTCTCAACATTGATCACATAACAGAATAAATAAATGCATACTCTACACTCTCTTGTTGGATGATGAACACATTGCGTAGGATTACACGAACCCTCAATGCCGGAGTTAACAAGCTCCACAATTAAATGTTCATATTTAAATAACCTTAGAGTGCATGAAAGATCGACACGACTAAACCAAGTACTAGCATAGTATGCACACTGTCACCTTCACACCATGTAGGAGGAATAGATCACATCAATACTATCATAGCAATAGTTAACTTCATAATCTACAAGAGATCATAATCATAGCCTACGCCAAGTACTAACACGGATGCACACACTGTCACCATTACATCGTGCAGGAGGAATAAACTACTTTAATAACATCACTAGAGTAGCACATAGATAAATTGTGATACAAAACACATTGCAATCATAAAGAGATATAAATAAGCACTTCACTATGCCATTCATAACAGTGAATAAGTATTCTGTGAAATATAGCCTAAGAGACCCACACGGTGCACACACTGTCACCTTTACACACGTGGGACAAGGAGTCTCCGGAGATCACATAAGTAAAACCCACTTGACTAGCATAATGACATCTAGATTACAAGCATCATCATATGAATCTCAATCATGTAAGGCAGCTCATGAGATTATTGTATTGAAGTACATAGGAGAGAGATGAACCACATAGCTACCGGTACAGCCCCGAGCCTCAATGGAGAACTACTCCCTCCTCATGGGAGCAGCAGCGGTGATGAAGATGGCGGTGGAGATGGCAGCGGTGTCGATGGAGAAGCCTTCGGGGGCACTTCCCCGTCCGGCGGCGTGCCGGAACAGAGACTTCTGTCCCCCAGATCTTGGCTTCGCGATGGCGGCGGCTCTGGAAGGTTTCGCGTACCGTGGCTTATTCGTATCGTGTTTTAGGTCAGGGACCTTTATATAGGCGAAGAGGCGGAGTCGGAGGGCTGACGAGGCGACGACACACTAGGGGGCGCGGGGCCAGCCCTGGCCGCGCCACCTGTCGTCTGGGGCCCACAGGGGCCCTCCTCTGCGCTCTCGGGTGTTGGAAGCTTCGTCCAAAAATAGGATCTTGGGAATTGATTTCGTCCGATTCCGAGAATATTTCCTTACTAGGATTTCTGAACCAAAAACAACAGGAACTGGCCCTTCGGCATCTCGTCAATAGGTTAGTTCCGGAAAACGCATAATAATGACATATAATGTGCATAAAACATGTAGATATCATCAATAAAGTAGCATGGAACATAAGAAATTATCGATACGTCGGAGACGTATCAGCATCCCCAAGCTTAGTTCTGCTCGTCCCGAGCAGGTAAAACGATAACAAAGATAATTTCTGAAGTGACATGCCATCATAACCTTGATCATACTATTTGTAAACATATGTAATGAATGCAGCGATCAAAACAATGGTAATGACATGAGTAAACAAATGAATCATAAAGCAAAGACTTTTCATGAATAGTACTTCAAGACAAGCATCAATAAGTCTTGCATAAGAGTTAACTCATAAAGCAATAAATCAAAGTAAAGGTATTGAAGCAACACAAAGGAAGATTAAGTTTCAGCGGTTGCTTTCAACTTATAACATGTATATCTCATGGATATTGTCAATGCAAAGTAATATAATAAGTGCAATATGCAAGTATGTAGGAATCAATGCACAGTTCACACAAGTGTTTGCTTCTTGAGGTGGAGAGAGATAGGTGAACTGACTCAACATAAAAGTAAAAGAAAAGCCCTTCGCAGAGGGAAGCATTGATTGCTATATTTGTGCTAGAGCTTTTATTTTGAAAACATAAAGAGAGCATAAAAATAAAGTTTTGAGAGGTGTTTGTTGTTGTCAACGAATGGTAGCGGGTACTCTAACCCCCTTGCCAGACAAACCTTCAAAGAGCGGCTCCCATTTTATTTTATTTTTGGGTGGCACTCCTTCCAACCTTTCTTTCACAAACCATGGCTAACCGAATCCTCGGGTGCCTGCCAACAATCTCATACCATGAAGGAGTGCCTTTTTATTTTAGTTTTATTATGATGACACTCCTCCCCACCTTTGCTTTCTCAAGCCATGGCTAACCGAATCCTTCGGGTGCCGTCCAACAATCACATACCATGGAGGAGTGTCTATTTTTGTTAATTAATTTGGGACTGGGAATCCCATTGCCAACTCTTTTTGCAAAATTATTGGATAAGCGGATGAAGCCACTAGTCCATTGGTGAAAGTTGCCCAACAAGATTGAAAGATAAACACCACATACTTCCTCATGAGCTATAAAACATTGACACAAATCATAGGTAATAACTTTTGAATTGTTTAAAGGTAGCACTCAAGCAATTTACTTTGGAATGGCGGAGAAATACCATGTAGTAGGTAGGTATGGTGGACACAAATGGCATAGTGGTTGGCTCAAGGATTTGGATGCATGAGAAGTATTCCCTCTCGATACAAGGCTTAGGCTAGCAAGGTTATTTGAAGCAAACTCAAGGATGAACCGGTGCAGCAAAACTCACATAAAAGACATATTGTAAACATTATAAGACTCTACACCGTCTTCCTTGTTGTTCAAACTCAATACTAGAAATTATCTAGACCTTAGAGAGACCAATTATGCAAACCAAATTTTAACATGCTCTATGTATTTCTTCACTAATAGGTGCAAAGTATATGATGCAAGAGCTTAAACATGAGCACAACAATTGCCAAGTATCACATTATCCAAGACATTTTACCAATTACTACATGTAGCATTTTTCCAATTCCAACCATATAACAATTTAACGAAGAGGAAACTTCGCCATGAATATTATGAGCTAAGAACACATGTGTTCATACGAACCAGCGGAGCGTGTCTCTCTCCCACACAAGGATGAACTTATTCAGAGAACTAAGATAACAAAACAAAAATAAAAGCACACACAGACGCTCCAAGTAAAGTACATAAGATGTGACTGAATAAAAATATAGTTTCAGGAGAAGGAACCTGATACTTTGTCGATGAAGAAGGGGATGCCTTGGGCATCCCCAAGCTTAGACGCTTGAGTCTTCTTTAAAATATGCAGGGATGAACCACGGGGGCATCCCCAAGTTTAGAGCTTTCACTCCTCTTGATCATAGTATATCATACTCCTCTCTTGACCCTTGAAAACTTCCTTCACACCAAACTTCAAGCAAACTCATTAGAGGGTTAGTGCATAATCAAAAATTCACATGTTCAGAGGTGACACAATCATTCTTAACACTTCTGGACATTGCACAAAACTTCTGAAAGTTAATGGAACAAAGAAACCCATTCAACAAAGCAAAAGCGGCAATGCGAAATAAAAGGCAGAATCTGTCAAAAACAGAACAGTCCGTAAAGACGAATTTTAAAATGGCACCAGACTTGCTCAAACGGAAAAACTCAAAACTAATGAAAGTTGCGTACATATCTGAGGACCACGCTCGTAAATTGGCAGATTTTTTCGAATTATCTACAGAGACTTGTGCCCAGATTCGTGACAGACAGCAATGCTGTTTCTGCGCAGCGATCCCAAATATAACATCAACTTTGACATACAAACTTTACTTGGCACAAAAACATGATAAGGAGAGGTTGCTACAGTAGTAAACAACTTCCAAGACACAAATATAAAACAAAGTACTATAGTAAAAAAACACATGGGTTTTCTCCCAAAAAGTTCTTTCTTTATAGCCATTAAGATGGGCTCAGCAGTTTTAATGATGCACTCGCAAGAAATAAGAGTTGAAGCAAAAGAGAGCATCAAGAGGCAAATTCAAAACACATTTAAGTCTAACATGCTTCCTATGCATAGGAATCTTGTAAATAAACAAGTTCATGAAGAGCAAAGTAACAAGCATAGGAAGATAAAACAAGTGTAGCTTCAAAAATTTCAGCACATAGAGAGGTGTTTTAGTAACATGAAAATTTTTACAACCATATTTTCCTCTCTCATAATAACTTTCAGTAGCAACATGAGCAAACTCAACAATATAACTATCACATAAAGCATTCTTATCATGAGTCTCATGCATAAAATTATTACTCTCCACATAAGCATAATCAATTTTATTTGTTGTAGTGGGAGCAAATTCAACAAAGTAGCTATCATTATTATTCTCATCATCAAATATAGGAGGCAAAGTATCCTCAAAGTAAATTTTCTCCTCAATGCTTGGGGGATTAAAAATATCATGCTCATCAAAGCCAGCTTCCCCAAGCTTAGAATCTTCCATAGCATTAGCAACAATGGTGTTCAAAGCGTTCATACTAATATCATTGCTACTAGCATGCAAATAAGATTCCATAGGTTTTTTAATTTTCGCATCAAACAATCCATGTCTTAACTCAGGAAATAGAATAAGAAGCTCATTGTTGTCCATTATGCCTAACTAGTGTAAACAAGAAACCAAATGTCGCAATTGCAGAGTCCAAAGGAAATAGCTTCGAGTACTTACAACGGCGCCGGAAAGTAGCTTAGGAGCCGAGATCCGGAGTGTGAGTACCTTTTACCTTTCCTCCCCGGCAACGGCGCCAGAAAAGTGCTTGATGTCTACGGGTGCTTCTATTCTTGTAGACAGTGTTGGGCCTCCAAGAGCAGAGGTTTGTAGAACAGCAGCAAGTTTCCCTTAAGTGGATCACCCAAGGTTTATCGAACTCGGGGAGGAAGAGGTCAAAGATATCCCTCTCATGCAACCTGCAACCACAAAGCAAGAAGTCTCTTGTGTCCCCAACACACCTAATAGGTGCACTAGTTCGGCGAAGAGATAGTGAAATACAAGTGGTATGAATGAATATGAGCGGTAGTACGGCGAAAATAGCTTGCTGGCGTGCAGTTGATGGTAGTAATATTGTAGGAAGTAAACAAGCAGTAGTAGCAGTAGTAACGCAGTAAAACAGTAAACAAGCAGCGATAGCAGTATTTAGGAACAAGGCCTAGGGATTAGACTTTCACTAGTGGACACTCTCAACATTGATCACATAACAGAATAAATAAATGCATACTCTACACTCTCTTGTTGGATGATGAACACATTGCGTAGGATTACACGAACCCTCAATGCCGGAGTTAACAAGCTCCACAATTAAATGTTCATATTTAAATAACCTTAGAGTGCATGAAAGATCGACACGACTAAACCAAGTACTAGCATAGTATGCACACTGTCACCTTCACACCATGTAGGAGGAATAGATCACATCAATACTATCATAGCAATAGTTAACTTCATAATCTACAAGAGATCATAATCATAGCCTACGCCAAGTACTAACACGGATGCACACACTGTCACCATTACATCGTGCAGGAGGAATAAACTACTTTAATAACATCACTAGAGTAGCACATAGATAAATTGTGATACAAAACACATTGCAATCATAAAGAGATATAAATAAGCACTTCACTATGCCATTCATAACAGTGAATAAGTATTCTGTGAAATATAGCCTAAGAGACCCACACGGTGCACACACTGTCACCTTTACACACGTGGGACAAGGAGTCTCCGGAGATCACATAAGTAAAACCCACTTGACTAGCATAATGACATCTAGATTACAAGCATCATCATATGAATCTCAATCATGTAAGGCAGCTCATGAGATTATTGTATTGAAGTACATAGGAGAGAGATGAACCACATAGCTACCGGTACAGCCCCGAGCCTCAATGGAGAACTACTCCCTCCTCATGGGATCAGCAGCGGTGATGAAGATGGCGGTGGAGATGGCAGCGGTGTCGATGGAGAAGCCTTCAGGGGCACTTCCCCGTCCGGCGGCGTGCGGGAACGAGACTCCTGTCCCCCGGATCTTGGCTTCGCGATGGCGGCGGCTCGGAAGGTTTCGCGTACCGTGGCTTATTCGTATCGTGTTTTAGGTCAGGGACCTTTATATGGCGAAGAGGCGGAGTCGGAGGGCGACGAGGCGACGACACAGGGGGGCGCGGGGCCAGCCCGCCACCACCTGTCGTCTGGGCCACGGGGCCCTCCTCGCGGCTCTCGGGTGTGAGAGCTTCGTCCAAAAATAGGATGCTGGGAATTGATTTCGTCCGATTCCGAGAATATTTCCTTACTAGGATTTCGGAACCAAAAACAGAAAACAGGCGGCCCTTCGGCATCTCGTCAATAGGTTAGTTCCGGAAAACGCATAATAATGACATATAATGTGCATAAAACATGTAGATATCATCAATAAAGTAGCATGGAACATAAGAAATTATCGATACGTCGGAGACGTATCAGAAGCATTGATTAACATGTGCTAGAGCTTTTCATTTTTTCAAAGACAGAAATAAAATTGTTTTGAGAGGTGTTTGTTGTTGTCAACGAATGATAGTGGGCACTCTAACTAACTCGTCAACCAGACTTTCAAGAGCGGCTCCCATGAAGGACATTATCTCTACCAGCAAGGTAGATCATCCCTCTTCTCTTTTGTTTAACATGCATTTTAGTTTCATTATGGATGACACTCCCCCAACCTTTGCTTACACAAGCCATGGCTAACCGAATCCTCGGGTGCCTTCCAACATTCACATACCACGGAGGAGTGTCTATTTGCAAATTAAGTTGCTTACTGATAAATCAGGGCAAAACATGTGAAGAGAATTATTGATGAAAGATAATTAATTGGGGCTGGATAAGCGGATGTGCCACTAGTCCATTGGTGAAAGTCTGTCAAGAGTAAATAACAAGGTTGAAAGATAAAACACTGATACGTCTCCAACGTATCGATAATTTCTTATGTTCCATGCTACTTTATTGATGATACCTACATGTTTTATGCACACTTTATGTCATATTCGTGCATTTTACGGAACTAACCTATTAACAAGATGCCGAAGTGCCGGTTCTGTTTTCTGCTTTTTTTGGTTTCAGAAATCCTGTAGAAATATTCTCGGGTGGACGAAATCAACGCCCGGGTTCCTATTTTGCCGGAAGCATCAGAACACCCGAGAGCCGCCGGAGGGCCTGTGGGCCCAGATGATAGGGTGGCGCGGCCTGGGCCCTGGCCGCGCCGGCCTATGGTGTGGGCACCCCTTCGACCCTCCGGCTGCCCTTCGCCTATTTAAAGCCTCGTCGCGAAAACCCTATTACGGAGGACGAAACCCAGAAACCTTCCAGCCGCCGCCATCGCGAAGCCAAGATCAGGGGACAGGCGTCTCTGTTCCGGCACCCTGCCGGACGGGGAAGTGCCCCGAAGGCTTCTCCATCGACCCTGCCATCTCAGCCATCTTCATCACGCTTTGCTCCCATGAGGAGGAGTAGTTCTCCATTGAGGCTCGGGGCTGTACCGGTAGCTATGTGGTTCATCTCTCTCCTATGTACTTCAATACAATAATCTCATGAGCTGCCTTACATGATTGAGATTCATATGATGATGCTTGTAATCTAGATGTCATTATGCTAGTCAAGTGAGTTTTACTTATGTGATCTCCGGAGACTCCTTGTCCCACGTGTGTAAAGGTGACAGTGTGTGCACCGTGTGGGTCTCTTAGGCTATATTTCACAGAATACTTATTCACTGTTATGAATGGCATAGTGAAGTGCTTATTTATATCTCTTTATGATTGCAATGTGTTTTGTATCACAATTTATCTATGTGCTACTCTAGTGATGTTATTAAAGTAGTTTTATTCCTCCTACACGGTGTAATGGTGACAGTGTGTGCACTCGTGTTAGTACTTGGTTTATGCTATGATCATGATCTCTTGTAGATTGCGAAGTTAACTATTGCTATGATAGTATTGATGTGTATTATTCCTCCTACATAAGCATGAAGGTGACAGTGTGCATGCTATGTTAGTACTTGGTTTAGTCGTTTGATCTTTCATGCACTCTAAGGTTATTTAAATATGAACATTGAATTGTGGAGCTTGTTAACTCCGGCATTGAGGGTTCGTGTAATCCTACGCAATGTGTTCATCATCCAACAAGAGAGTGTAGAGTATGCATTTATCTATTGTTATGTGATCAATGTTGAGAGTGTCCACTAGTGAAAGTCTAATCCCTAGGCCTTGTTCCTAAATACTGCTATCGTGCTTGTTTACTGTTTTACTTGACTACTGCTGCGTTACTACGCTTGTTTACTTCCTACAATATTACTACCATCAAGCACACGTAAGCTATTTTCTGGCGCCGTACTACTGCTCATATTCATTCATACCACTTGTATTTCACTATCTCTTCGCCGAACTAGTACACCTATTAGGTGTGTTGGGGACACAAGAGACTTCTTGCTTTGTGGTTGCGGGGTTGCATGAGAGGGATATCTTTGACCTCTTCCTCCCTGAGTTCGATAAACCTTGGGTAATCCACTTAAGGGAAACTTGCTGCTGTTCTACAAACCTCTGCTCTTGGAGGCCCAACACTGTCTACAAGAATAGAAGCACCCGTAGACATCAAGCACTTGGCGCCATTGCCGGGGAGGAAAGGTAAAGGCACTCATACTCCGGTTCCAGGTAACAGTACTTTTCTGGCGCCATTGTGTGTGTGCTCGAAGCTATTTCCTTTAGACTCTGCAATTGCGACATTTGGTTTCTTGTTTACACTAGTTAGGCATAATGGACAACAATGACCTTTTTATTCTATTTCCTGATTTAAGACATGGATGGTTTGATGCGAAAATTAAAAAAACCCATGGAACATATTAATATGAATGCTTTGAACACTATTGTTGCTAATGCTATGGAAAATTCTAAGCTTGGGGAAGCTGGCTTTGATGAGCATGATATTTTTAGTCCCCCAAATTGAGGAGAAAATTTACTTTGATGATACTTTGCCTCCTATATTTGATGATGAGAATAATAATGATAGCTACTTTGTTGAATTTGCTCCCACTACAACTAATAAAATTGATTATGCTTATGTTGGGAGTAGTAATTATTTTATGCATGAGACTCATGATAAGAATGCTTTATGTGATAGTTATATTGTTGAGTTTGCTCATGTTGCTACTGAAAGTTATTATGAGAGAGGAAAATATGGTTGTAAAAATTTTCATGTTACTAAAACACCTCTCTATGTGCTGAAATTTTTGAAGCTACACTTGTTTTATCTTCCTATGCTTGTTACTTTGCTCTTCATGAACTTGTTTATTTACAAGATTCCTTTTCATAGGAAGCATGTTAGACTTAAATGTATTTTGAATTTGCCCCTTGATGCTCTCTTTTGCTTCAAATACTATTTCTTGTGAGTGCATCATTAAAACTGCGCCCATCTTAATGGCTATAAAGAAAGAACTTCTTGGGAGATAACCCATGTGTTTTTTTACTACAGTACTTTGTTTTATATTTGAGTCTTGGAAGTTGTTTACTACTGTAGCAACCTCTCCTTATCATGTTTTTGTGCCAAGTAAAGTTTCCATGATAAAGTTGATGTTATATTTGGGATCGCTGCGCAGAAACAACATTGCTATCTGTCACGAATCTGGGCCTAAGTCTCTGTAAAAAATTCGAAAAAATCTGCCAATTTACGAGCGTGATCCTCAGATATGTACGCAACTTTCATTAGTTTTGAGTTTTTCCGTTTGAGCAAGTCTGGTGCCATTTTAAAATTCGTTTTACGGACTGTTCTGTTTTGACAGATTCTGCCTTTTATTTCGCATTGCCGCTTTTGTTAAGTTGAATGAGTTTCTTTGTTCCATTAACTTTCAGAAGTTTTGTGCAATGTCCAGAAGTGTTAAGAATGATTGTGTCACCTCTGAACATGTGAATTTTTGATTATGCACTAACCCTCTAATGAGTTTGCTTGAAGTTTGGTGTGAAGGAAGTTTTCAAGGGTCAAGAGAGGAGTATGATATACTATGATCAAGAGGAGTGAAAGCTCTAAGCTTGGGGATGCCCCGTGGTTCATCCCTGCATATAAGAAGACTCAAGCGTCTAAGCTTGGGGATGCCCAAGGCATCCCCTTCTTCATCGACAAAGTATCGGGTTCCTTCTCTTGAAACTATATTTTTATTCGGTCACATCTTATGTACTTTACTTGGAGCGTCTGTGTGTGCTTTTATTTTTGTTTTGTTATCTTAGTTCTCTGAATAAGTTCATCCTTGTGTGGGAGAGAGACACGCTCCGCTGGTTCGTATGAACACATGTGTTCTTAGCTCATAATATTCATGGCGAAGTTTCCTCTTCGTTATATTGTTATATGGTTGGAATTGGAAAAATGCTACATGTAGTAATTGGTAAAATGTCTTGGATAATGTGATACTTGGCAATTGTTGTGCTCATGTTTAAGCTCTTGCATCATATACTTTGCACCTATTAGTGAAGAAATACATAGAGCATGCTAAAATTTGGTTTGCATAATTGGTCTCTCTAAGGTCTAGATAATTTCTAGTATTGAGTTTGAACAACAAGGAAGACGGTGTAGAGTCTTATAATGTTTACAATATGTCTTTTATGTGAGTTTTGCTGCACCGGTTCATCCTTGAGTTTGTTTCAAATAAATCTTGCTAGCCTAAACCTTGAGAGGGAATACTTCTCATGCATCCAAAATCCTTGAGCCAACCACTATGCCATTTGTGTCCACCATACCTACCTACTACATGGTATTTTTTCCGCCATTCCAAAGTAAATTGCTTGAGTGCTACCTTTAAACAATTCAAAATTTATCACCTCTTATTTGTGTCAATGTTTTATAGCTCATGAGGAAGTATGTGGTGTTTATCTTTCAATCTTGTTGGACAACTTTCACCAATGGACTAGTGGCTTCATCCGCTTATCCAATAATTTTGCAAAAGAGCTGGCAATGGGATTCCCAGTCCCAAATTAATTAACAAAAATAGACACTCATCCATGGTATGTGATTGTTGGACGGCACCCGAAGGATTCGGTTAGCCATGGCTTGAGAAAGCAAAGGTGGGGAGGAGTGTCATCTAAATAAAACTAAAATAAAAGGCACTCCTTCATGGTATGAGATTGTTGGCAGGCACCCGAGGATTCGGTTAGCCATGGTTTGTGAAAGAAAGGTTGGAAGGAGTGCCACCCAAAGATAAAATAAAATGGGAGCCGCTCTTTGAAGGTTTGGCAAGGGGGTTAGAGTACCCGCTACCATTCGTTGACAACAACAAACACCTCTCAAAACTTTACTTTTATATTCTCTTGATGTTTTCAAAATAAAAGCTCTAGCACAAATATAGCAATCGATGCTTTCCTCTTTGAAGGACCTTTCTTTTACTTTTATTGTTGAGTCAGTTCACCTATCTTTCTCCACCTCAAGAAGCAAACACTTGTGTGAACTGTGCATTGATTCCTACATACTTGCTTATTGCATTTGTTATATTACTCTATGTTGACAATTATCCATGAGATATACATGTTACAAGTTGAAAGCAACCGCTGAAACTTAATCCTCCTTTGTGTTGCTTCGATACCTATACTATGAAATTATTGCTTTATGAGTTAACTCTTATGCAAGACTTATTGATGCTTGTCTTGAAAGTACTATTCATGAAAAGTCTTTGCTTTATGATTCATTCGTTTACTCATGTCATTACCATTGTTTTGATCGCTGCATTCATCTCATATGCTTACAATAGTATGATCAAGGTTATGATGGCATGTCACTTAAGAAATTATCTTTGTTATCGTTTTACCTGCTCGGGACGAGCAGAACTAAGCTTGGGATACGTCTCCAACGTATCGATAATTTCTTATGTTCCATGCTACTTTATTGATGATACCTACATGTTTTATGCACACTTTATGTCATATTCGTGCATTTTCTGGAACTAACCTATTAACAAGATGCCGAAGTGCCGGTTCCTGTTTTCTGCTGTTTTTGGTTTCAGAAATCCTAGTAACGAAATATTCTCGGAATTGGACAAAATCAACGCCCGGGTTCCTATTTTGCCCATCGAACATCCGAGAGCCGCCGGGGGGGGCCCTGTGGGCCCCAGATGATAGGGTGGCGCGGCCTGGGCCCTGGCCGCGGCAGCCTATGGTGTGGGCACCCCTTCGATCCTCCGAGGCTGCCCTTCCGCCTATTTAAAGCCTCCGTCGCGAAAACCCTATTACGGAGGACGAAACCCACAGAAACCTTCCAGAGCCGCCGCCATCGCGAAGCCAAGATCTAGGGGACAGGCGTCTCTGTTCCGGCACCCCGCCGGACGGGGAAGTGCCCCGGAAGGCTTCTCCATCGACACCACTGCCATCTCCACCGCCATCATCACCGCTGCTGCTCCCATGAGGAGGGAGTAGTTCTCCATTGAGGCTCGGGGCTGTACCGGTAGCTATGTGGTTCATCTCTCTCCTATGTACTTCAATACAATAATCTCATGAGCTGCCTTACATGATTGAGATTCATATGATGATGCTTGTAATCTAGATGTCATTATGCTAGTCAAGTGAGTTTTACTTATGTGATCTCCGGAGACTCCTTGTCCCACGTGTGTAAAGGTGACAGTGTGTGCACCGTGTGGGTCTCTTAGGCTATATTTCACAGAATACTTATTCACTGTTATGAATGGCATAGTGAAGTGCTTATTTATATCTCTTTATGATTGCAATGTGTTTTGTATCACAATTTATCTATGTGCTACTCTAGTGATGTTATTAAAGTAGTTTTATTCCTCCTACACGGTGTAATGGTGACAGTGTGTGCACCGTGTTAGTACTTGGTTTATGCTATGATCATGATCTCTTGTAGATTGCGAAGTTAACTATTGCTATGATAGTATTGATGTGTATTATTCCTCCTACATAAGCATGAAGGTGACAGTGTGCATGCTATGTTAGTACTTGGTTTAGTCGTTTCGATCTTTCATGCACTCTAAGGTTATTTAAATATGAACATTGAATTGTGGAGCTTGTTAACTCCGGCATTGAGGGTTCGTGTAATCCTACGCAATGTGTTCATCATCCAACAAGAGAGTGTAGAGTATGCATTTATCTATTCTGTTATGTGATCAATGTTGAGAGTATCCACTAGTGAAAGTCTAATCCCTAGGCCTTGTTCCTAAATACTGCTATCGCTGCTTGTTTCTTGTTTTCTTGAGTTACTACTGCTGCGTTACTACTGCTTGTTTACTTCCTACAATATTACTACCATCAACTGCACGCCAGCTATTTTCTGGCGCCGTACTACTGCTCATATTCATTCATACCACTTGTATTTCACTATCTCTTCGCGAACTAGTACACCTATTAGGTGTGTTGGGGACACAAGAGACTTCTTGCTTTGTGGTTGCGGGGTTGCATGAGAGGGATATCTTTGACCTCTTCCTCCCTGAGTTCGATAAACCTTGGGTAATCCACTTAAGGGAAACTTGCTGCTGTTCTACAAACCTCTGCTCTTGGAGGCCCAACACTGTCTACAAGAATAGAAGCACCCGTAGACATCAAACACCACATACTTCCTCATGAGCTATAAAACATCGACACAAATTGAGAAGTATTTTGAAGATACGTTTTGGACGTATCACTCACATCATCACTGAAAACAGCAAAAACAGTAACAAGACACCCGTTTGAGAAGCAAGCTCTTGAACAATTCACACATGACATATTCCAGAAGTTCCAAATTGAGATCACAAACAACACGGCATTCAAGGTAGATGGATCACTTGAACCTGGTCGCCACCTGCGGCTGAAAAGAATAGTGAAATTCTACGACCACATGGAATTCGAAAGGGAGTGTTTGACGTCACATTTGACGATGAAAAAAGAACTTCATGTGTTCCTGCAAGAAGATGCAGAGGGATGGTATACATTGCTGCCATGTAATAAAAGCAATGGTTCACATGGAGATCAATGATTTGCCAGAGAGTTTTGTGATTCAAAGATGGAGAAAAGACATAGACATGGAACTCGCAACATTAGGAAATGTCGCAGATGCTTCTTGCGGAGACGAAACACTAAAGTTTGCCGGTGTGATGAGCCATATGGCAGAACTTTGCAACAAAGCGTGCCCAAATGACAAAGCATATAATGTCATGATTCAGTGTATGCGTGATATGGAAACAAAAGTGCTGGCAGCAATAAGAGAAGATGAAGGAGCCAAAAAACTACACGATGAAGAAACAGCTAGCAACGAAACATTACGTGACCCACCAATGTCCGACAGAAGAGGAACAAAAAGAGGAGACAGAATGATGCCAGGTTCAGAAAAAAAACAGAAAACTAGACAAATAACATGCGGCCACTGCAAAGTATCAGGACACAACAAAACAGGATGTGAAACACTGAAAGCAGAAATAGCAGCACAGGCAGCACAGGCAGCAGCAGCAGCAGCAGCACAGGAAGCAGCATCACAGCAAAGGTATACAAGCAATACAGCACAGGATCAATCAACAGATAGACACACAAATGATGATAATAACACAACAGAAAGAACAACACAACCAGGAAACACGTACGGTATGTACTACCACAACGGAAGAATAAGGTGTAACATGGAATATCTAGTATTTGGAACACAAGACATATTAAAACGGTAAGTGTGCCCATGAAATTACTTTTGTCAGTGATGAAAACCTACTGATGTAAATATTAAGCTTTTTCCAAAAAGCTAAACATAAATTTGAAATATATTTATTTTGCAGAGGTCGAAGATGAACAAAAGAAATCGAAGGAAAGCAATAAAAGTAGGAATCACACAAGCAGGAGGCCACAGAATATTTAGAAAACCTCATTGCATAGATACCACAGTAACGCCTCGCGCTTGTCCTAATGGTCAAAAAGAAAGAAACAATTAAATCCAAACACAGTAAACAAAATAAAATCATAATTCACATTAAGAAAAGATGATTACTCTGAACAAGAAGGGGTGCCGCAAACTTTTATCTTGAACGATGAGATGTTTAATCCCTCAACACCATGAAGATGACTGTAAAGTTTCTTGAATGATTTGCACTGAAAACAATAAAAAATAAAAGTTATTGTTGTCATGTGTAAATAATTATTTAATTAGCTAGATTACAACGAAAACCATACAATTCTTTCAGTAGAAGCCATCTGAGCTTCAGTCAACTCCAGTGAGCTAGACACTCTAAATTTCCTGAAATGGATGTCGACAAAGATAACCCACCAATGGGTGTAATCGCAACAGGTAATGTAGACCTGTTTGAAAATAAACAATCCCACGAGAAATAAGAAAGCATCCAAGATACTTGTAATAGAAAAAACATAAGCGTCAAACAAAACAAGACAAAACATACCTCTTCCCTATTCAAATTATAGTACTTCAGATCATGTTCAGCAAAACTTGCAGCCAGATGAATAGGGTCCGCCTCATCCACATCAAGGATATGCTGAAAAAAGCAACAAGAAAATGACTAAAAAACTAAATGCTAAAATATCTAGTTAAAAAAAAAATCTAAAACATATACACATGACGTACCGCCAAAGAACTTGGAATATATAAGAAATCAAGACCATCATCAACGCACTTAAGAAAAACATCCATAACAGAAGGATCCATAAACCCACCACCCTTCATAGCAAGGTAGAAACTATGCCAGCTGACAGACTTTCCACCAACTTCAAGTATTTTCTCACTACTGCAATTGTTAAAAACAACAAGAATAACCATCAGTCTATAAAAAAATAGATGAAAAATAAATGGAAAATTGAATTCCAACGGTTACCCTTCAATGTAATTCCTAGGAGCCTGAAGTACATCAGCAAACAAAATTCTATGCAAAGCAGATACAGGAATATCCTCTTCCTCAGTTAGCTCCAAACGCTCAAGACAATCATCAGAATCGGTGTCTGGATAGGCATCATACTTCTGGGCCATAGAACTACCTCCAACAACATTTTCAGTTTCAGGCTCCTTTCCCATGCAAGTACATGGCTCTGCATAGGCATCATACTTCTGGGCCATAGAACTACCTCCAACAACATTTTCAGTTTCAGGCTCCTTTCCCTTGCAAGTACATGGCTGCTTTTTCAACTCAATTGACAAAAGAGAAACCATATCACGCATCTGGTCAACAAGACCATGTCCCATTCTTATCATTGAGGAAGTGAAGAAAGTCTTCCACATTTCTTTAAGCTTACAACGTAACTGTAAACAAAAAAAAACACAATTAAGAATGCAGTTTACAATAACACAGTAATTAAAAATCAAAAAACATAACAAAAAGCTCACATCATTATGCATTTCACCAGGAAACATATCTGAAATGTGACGATCAACTGCTTCACGAAGATGGTCGGGAATATCCGCACGAGAGTGAAAACCTGGCTCTGACATCTTTTCCAACCTGTTAACACAAATTACACAATTATATGGGTATGCAACTAAAACACCATTAGGTGCACAAGTACCAGAGAAATAGGAGAACAACTAAAGAACAAATTGCCACGCGAGTACCAAAGACAAAATCGAACAAGTACCCGACACAAACGGCTGGACACACACACAGGTACAAAACTATAGCACAAAGAAGTACCAAACCACCTTCTTAACAAGCACTGGAGAACTGTAAAAATAGTTCAGGTACGATGTGTGCATCTTATAACTTTTGAAACTAGAGAAAACAGGACGACGAAAAAAGAGTCCAAGAGAAACCACACAGACCACCTACGTCGTCGCAATTGCATATCTTCACTAAACTTCTAAAACGATTCGCGCATCTGGCACAGATACATCGACAACCAAACAAACCAAGAGAAACCAACATAATTTACAAACCGAAAACTCTAGAAAAAAGGAAACACTAGCACCTTTGGTACCGCTAACTCTACAACAAATAGACCAAAGGAAACTAGACAACGATAAAAACTAGCACAACGAAAACCTGGCTCTGACATCTTTTCCAACCTGTTAACACAAATTACACAATTATATGGGTATGCAACTAAAACACCATTAGGTGCACAAGTACCAGAGAAATAGGAGAACAACTAAAGAACAAATTGCCACGCGAGTACCAAAGACAAAATCGAACAAGTACCCGACACAAACGGCTGGACACACACACAGGTACAAAACTATAGCACAAAGAAGTACCAAACCACCTTCTTAACAAGCACTGGAGAACTGTAAAAATAGTTCAGGTACGATGTGTGCATCTTATAACTTTTGAAACTAGAGAAAACAGGACGACGAAAAAAGAGTCCAAGAGAAACCACACAGACCACCTACGTCGTCGCAATTGCATATCTTCACTAAACTTCTAAAACGATTCGCGCATCTGGCACAGATACATCGACAACCAAACAAACCAAGAGAAACCAACATAATTTACAAACCGAAAACTCTAGAAAAAAGGAAACACTAGCACCTTTGGTACCGCTAACTCTACAACAAATAGACCAAGGAAACTAGAGACAACTAGATAAATAACTAGCACAACGACAAACTATAGAAAACAAGACCAATATGATTTACCAGCACAATTACAATACATATAGGTGCACAAGTACAATAGATATAGGAGCACAAGTACAAGAGATATAGGTGCACAAGTACAAGAGATATAGGAGCACAAGTACGATAGACTAAGCTACGCAAGTACAGAACAAATTATCACACGAGTACCAAGGACAAACACGAACAAGTACCAGAGACAAAGGAAAGCAAGTACCGCAGAAAAGGCTGGACACACAAGTACTAGATAATAACACACAGAAGTACAAAACCATCTTATGAACAAGCACTGCACAACCCTAAAACTAGTTCAGGTACGATGTGGGATACATATAAACCCTAAAACAAAAATACACAGATAGAAACCACAAGAACAAGCAGCATCGTCGCATTTGCATGTCAACACGAGACGGGAAACTCAGCGGCTCCTCCAAGGCGGGTAAATCGACAAGAAAAAAGACCAAGAAACCCTAAATAATAAGATGCATGTCATCACGAGATGTGTAACCGAGCGGCTACTCAGAGAAAACGCATCTGCATCCGCCTTCCGCATTTTTCCAATTGAAAGTGCTACCTCCCTCCCATTAATTCCCCAGAAAACTCACAGCCCGGAAATACAAAGGGAAAAACTGATTCGATCTAATCGAATCAAAGGGAAAAACCAAGATCTTAGAAACCCTAAGCAGGCAGAAAAACACGACGGCGCTTACCACTGGAGCAGGAAAAACGTCCGCCGACGATGAGTTGCGAGAGGTTCCCGACAGCAACGGAGGAGAAGGGAAAATAGCAGCGCCGCCGACGAGACGACAAGCCGAAACAGCGAGCCACGAAGATAGGCGACGAAAGAAGAAGACTAAGGGAAAAACGGAGATAAAGGCAAACGCGAATCGGGTACCCGTAAACCCGTTAACTGGGAAGCGCGCCCGTTACGAGAAATTGACGGTTCGCAAACAAGCCCGAACGCAACACGTGTCGCGTGCGGAGGCAGTCCACCGGCAAATTCCGCGTCCCACGTTCTCCCACGTGTCGCGCACGGAGAGAGTCGCTTCCCTTCCCAGAGGTCAGCCTTTTTCTAGAGTTTTCGTCAGTTCACGGGAAAACCTATATACCGACCATCTACCGGCCACCGCACACCCCCTGGTCGGGTTTGGACCAGGCCCATTTTTTCGGTTTAGCCTGTATTTGTTCGCTTTTTCATTTTGCTTTCCTTTTTTCTTTTCTAATTTCTGTTTCCTTTTTTTGTTTTCTCTTTTCGGTTTTGTTTATATTTATTTTTTTAGATCTGAAAAAACTTAAATTTAAAAAAAATCAAATTAAGAAAATGTTCAAATTAAAAAAATGTTTAAATTTGAAAATCATTCGATTTTGCGAAATGTTCAATTCTGAAAATCGTTCAAATTTGAAAATTGTTCAAAAGTGAAAAGTGTTCAAAAAATGATTTTTTTGAAAAAATAAAAATTCTAATCCTAGAAAATGTTAAAATTTAAAACATGTTCATATTCAAAAATGTTCAAATTTCAAAAAATCTGAAGAATGTTCAAATTTTGAAAAAAAATTAAAAATATAAAAAAATGTTCAATCTCAAAAAAGTTCATGTTCGAAAAATGTTCAAATTTTGAAAATATTTAAATTTCAGAGAAAACTAAAATTTTAAATTCTAAATTTTGAAAAATCGGATCTAAAAGTATCAGCCTTTGGAAAACGTAAAAAGAAAATAGAAGAGAAAAAAGGATAATAAAAAAATTAAAAAAAGGAGGGGGAATGTTGGACCGGCCCAACAACCCCTCTGGGGGTGTACGGCGCCTGATCCGTGTTGTCCAGGTCGGCATACAACACCCCCCTCAGTTCAAGGGTACCCCTTTATGGTTATAGCTTCCAAATGTGCCGACCCATTAGATCCCGACTGTTTCAGTGTTTTTCAGGAAGATACTAGAATCTTCTGGTCGGGTTTATCCGGCCTTTTCTGGTTCGGACGAGTTCTAGGATGTGTTTGTTTGGGCTGGAGCTCCATAGTTGCAGCTATCACAACTGCGACAGCAGAATCAGCGGTAGGTGCTAGCTAGGGCTGGAAGGTTGGAGTTGTGTGATGTTTGTTTGTTTCGGCTATAGCAGCTGTAGCTGCATCTAAAATATGTTGAAAATGACCCTGCACTCTTGTTGATTAGGTTTAAGTTTTAGCTATACTGATATTAAAATGTGTCTAGATATATTTGTATTAAACTAAGTTTCAACACTAGTTTTAAAACCGAGGTAGTATTGTCACTCGTGAGAATCCTAGGTAGTACTGAAAATTTCGCACTTTTGACTCAGTTGCATCAGGCTACCGAAACTAGATTGAATTTCAGATTATTTGCCAATGAAACCTGGATCAGCAGCTAGCGCACATGGTCACAACTCAGAACTCACGAGTATGCAGTTTTCAGATTTTCAGATTATCATAGTAGGGAATGATGTTATTTCGCTGGTTATAAAGAGACGACCCTGCCGTTGAGCATTTGGATCGGTCAATACAGGAATACAGGATGCACGCCGGCTTGGTGGACGGGCTTGGTATGAGATACGGTCTCGGAGCCGACTGTCCACACGGCGACAGATCGAGCGGGCCGTGGTTGGGGGCTTGGCCACAGGATGTCACCAAGTAGCTGGGAGACGAAGGCCGAGATTTGACCCAAATCTCGGGCGTGGGATGAATTGGCGGCTCCGTTTTGCCGGTCTGAGAAACAAGGAGTCGCTGGTGGCCGGAGATCGAGCAGGAGCGGCGAGTTGGGAGGCAATGGTGAAACCCGTCTAGTTCCATCTGTTCACTCGAGGGAGAAACAAAGAAACGGAACTAACCGTTTAGGGGTAGATTGTGCGAATTATAGGATTTGGTGGAAGGGTAAACCAGTAATAGCATTTATTAATGGGAAAATATACAGAGAAGCGCCGCACGGTATGGCTCCGTGTGCGGCGGTTGTTAAGATTGGTGAAAGGGCATCGCGCCCCTATAGGAACGGGAGCCGACCCATCCGCACCTTATCCTGTTGTTGTGTCTTCTTCCCCACGAGCTAGCTGGCCACACACGCAATCCTTTCTCTTTCTCAGACCGCCATGGGGGGCAGCGCGTGACTGCGTGAGGATGCTGCCGAGCACCACCGTGGGGAGGCCGCTGCCCGGGGAGGTTGCTGCCGCCGAGCACCGCCCGCGGGTAGGTCCTCGCCGGGGAGCACCACCGCGGGGAGGCCACCGCCGGGGAGCACAATCACGGGGATGCCGCCACAGGGGAGGTCGCCGCCGCTGAGCACTTCCGTGAGGAGACGCTGCGCCGGAGAAGGACGAAAGGGGGAGCCGGTTGTCGTGCAAGCACGCAGCAGGGAAGGACGCCGGCGCGCGAGCACGCAACAACAACAGGGAAATCCGGCGCCGTCGAGCACGTACGCTGGAGGCGTGCGCCGACGAGCACAAGGACCCGCGCTGGCAAGGAGTGACTTCCTCCCTCTTCCATGGCGCTACAGACGGAGAGAGTCTCGTGTGTGGGATAATGCGGGCAGATGATGCTAATGAATTTGGCAATTAAGTTTAATTAACCGGGTAATTAGTACCTTCTTAATCTGGCAATTAGTAGGACTAATCAACATGCTAATTACTGGCAATTGTAACTAAATAATCGGGAAATTATACAGAATTAATTGGGCAATTACTAACAATTGGCCTATGAATTAGCACTAAATTAATCAGGCAGTTAGTACTGAATTAATCAGGCAATTAGAAACGCTGCATACTCCACTAGGACTCCCACTGAATTAATCAGGCAGTTAGTACTAAATTAATCAGCAGTACTTATAGGCTGTTTTAGTCCTGACAAGCTCAGAAGATGTGCACGTACAAGGACTGAAAAAATTTGCGGGCCGCGATACCTCGCACCAGGCCCTGACACATTGGTTATTTCCGGCTATTTAATATGGGCCGCCGCACGATAAGACTTCTATGCGGCGCCGCCGTGTAGTCGTATCCTTTATTAATTTGTAGACTCATTTTATCTTAAGGTGTGTGATGCAAACTCTCAAATTAAGTTACTCCCACTAGTGACATGATCATCTACTTCCCCAAATCCACGTACAGGCCCCCAAGCTCCCCTACTCCTGCATTAGCAGGTCAACAACGCCTACGTCCCTGCTCTCGGTGGTGGGTCCCGCACAGCTGGCCAACGTGGGTCCATACAGCTCGAGGTCGGCGCCCCTCTGTCCCCGCTCCACCTTTCTTTTCCTTCTCGTCTGACGTGGGCATTACCTTTCGGGTAACTGTTATTGCCCTATCTTGTACAGCCCAACTGGAGGCCCATGAAGACACCCGATGGCAAGGTGGGCCACTACGGCAGTGTCAAAGAAGATTCCTTGAAGGACAAGACGGAAAGGAACCGAACAAGGAAAGTTTAGAGCTAGGTCTTTTGTAACCTAGTCGTACCCGGACAGATCTCCCGAGACCTGGCCCCCTATATAAGCCGGAGAGGGGCGCCGGGGACACACAATCAATCGTAGCAACTTTAGCCACCATAAGTCCAGAGCTAGGTTCCCGTAGCGCTTAGCTTCTCGACGAGACCATAGCCGAAACCTTCGGCACCCCATTGTAACCCGATATTCTTATAATCAAGATCGGACAGGCAGGACGTAAGGGTTTTACCTCATCGAGGGCCCCGAACCTGGGTAAATTGCTCTCTCCGCTTGTCTGTTAACCGATGTCTCGTGTCAGCCTACATGATTCCATCAACCCTAAGCCCTAATCGGAGGGCATTGCCGAGGAGTACCCTCGACAATTGGTGCCGTCTGTGGGAACCCTGTCGGCACAAGATCCGTCATCGGCAGATCCAGCCATGTCGTCGGCAGCTTCGTCGACGCCATCATCGTCATCATCGCCAATCTTGGGAGTCCGATCCGATTCGGCTCCTATGAGTTCACCCCGCACAGCGACTCTTCTCGCTCGACTTTTTTGGATCTGCAAGGAAACATGGAGATGACGTTCGGGAGCGTCCACTACAACGTCAACGTGGAAGGAGTCCTTCGACTGCTAGAACCGTACGCCCCCAGATCAGCGAGGAAATCACCCCCATCGGCCGCAGGATCGATCATGTCATCATCAATCGACCTTTCGGCTGGCCTGACAGACTCGACGAATTCATCCTCGCCATCAACCCCTCGATCGACGTCTTCGATGTCGGTTGGATCCGATAACCCCGTACCATCAGAGATGACCTCGTACTACTGCTTGAACTGCGACACCAGACACGGGTTGGGATCGAGTGACACACCGTTCATCTGCAGTGCCCAGTATTCATCGGGAGAGGACAGTGTCGACAGCGTTGTCAAGGAAGTCACCTGGAGAACGGCGCACCACCAAGTTTATGCTGCCAACAACACAGGAAACGCAAGGAACGGGGGAGGTGGAGATCACACCCCTCGCTCCAGCAGGCGACGAAGCTTTGAAAACAGTGCCAGTAACAATAATAGCGATTACACCATCGCGGAGGAAGAATGGGCAGCCGCCAGGGCAGCCGTACTTAACAACACACCGCTTCCCGCCGGAACTTCGGTTGGAACCCTCAATGCCTATCGCTCAATATTGGAGAAGAATCGGGAGCGGCTATCGAATGAGCAAGCCACCCTCGAGAGACGTCTGCTCGCGGCAGAACAATCTAGTGAACGACGAAGGGGCTCGCGAGGAAGCGCTTCCCGAAGCAGCCAAGGCGCGGGGAAGCACCGATCAAGGCTATCCAGACTTTCAGAAGACGATGCTAGGGAAATAACGTCAAACCTATCCAAGTCCTTCATGACCACGGACACTGCAGGAATGTTAAGGCCAAAAATCGTCGAGGGAGCAACTGCCAACCTCGCGGCGTACCTCATCAACCAACGACCCGAAGGTTCTATGGCTCAAGCTCATCGGGGCGCCCTGGAAAGCCTCGCAATCCTGGGAGACAATCTGGTTCCACGGAAGGAAAAGACCACGCTCCAAGCTAGCGGCTCAAAGCATCGCTCAAGGGATGCCCGAGACGAGATTACCCAGAGCAGAATCGACAAAGCCAGACGACGGCGAGCCGCGAGGGGGGGAATACGATAGCGACGCCTCAGAAGAAAGCCAGGAGTACGACGGCGAGTTGAGGGGGGCTGACTGCTTGAGCTACAAGATCCGTGAGACAATGCCACCCAAGAAGTTCAAACCTACCCTACTAACGCCGCTAAGTATGACGGACAGCAGGAGCCGAGGTCATGGATAAACGATTACTTGCAGACTGTGATCCTACACAAAGGAAATCAAATAGCAGCAATGAAGTGCTTGGAGCTTTACCTGAAAGATTCGGCACGAGCCTGGTTGAGGGGCCTGCCGAAGGGATCCATAAAATCATGGGACGACCTGGTGGATGCTTTTGTCGCTAATTTCCAAGCGACATACAAGAAGCCTGTTGGGATCGAAGAGTTACGGCATTGCCAGCAGAAGCCGAAGGAGTCAATGCGTGCATACATCGGGAGATTCACTAAACTCCTGAACGCTGCCGAAGATGTCTCCGTTGATAGAGCAATCGATGCCTTTAGCGATGGCATCCGACGTGAAACCTACATAGAGGAACTTGGGCGCAAGAAGCCAAAGACTATAACCAAGTTAATGGAAATTGCCAACAGCTGGGCTGATGGCGAAGACAATGTACAAAGGCCACGACAACGCAGTGACGACGAAGACGACGACCAGCCGAAGAGCGATTCAGGTGGTCGCAGGGATCATCGCAAGAAAAGGAAAGACCGCAATTACGATGACAACAGCCTGGTAGCCGCTGGATATTCCGATCGGCAAGATGATCGGTATGATGACAGGCGAGATGATCAACAGGACGGCAACCGGAGCAACTCTGGGAACCGCGGCAACTACAACTCGACCTCAGAGGACCCCGAGTTACCCTTCGAGAAGATAAACGCTCCTTGCTACTGCATGCGTATATTGACTCTAAAGATAACAAGAAAAAGTCGAGTCATCTGCTCAGAGACTATCGACAGTTCATCGAGATGCAGAAGCTCATCCAGCAGCAGCAGCAACCAATCCCACTGATACGTCTCCAACGTATCTATAATTTCTTATGTTCCATGCTAGTTTTATGACAATACCTACACGTTTTATTCACACTTTATAACGTTTTTATGCATTTTCTGGACTAACCTATTAACAAGATGCCACAGTGCCAGTTCCTGTTTTCTGTTTTTGATTTCAGAAAAGCTAGTTTACAAATATTCTCGGAATTGGACGAAACAAAAGCCCACGGCCCTATTTTCCATGGAGTGTTCCAGAACACTGAAGAGGAGTCGAGGAAGGCCAGCAGGGGGCCCACACCATATGGCGGCGCGGGTGGGCCCCTGGCCGCGCCGTGATGTGGGGAGGGAGCCCCCTGGCTCCCCCGACGCTGCCCCTTCGCCTATTTATTCCTTCGTCCGCGAAAACCCTAGTACCGAGAGCCAAAATACGAGACCAGTTCCAGAGACGCCGCCGCCGTCAACCCTAACTCGGGGGGTTCAGAAGATCTCCTCCGGCACCCTGCCGGAGAGGGGAATCATCACCGGAGGGCTCTACATCACCATGCCCGCCTCCGGACTGATGTGTGACTAGTTCATCCTTGGACTACGGGTCCATAGCAGTAGCTAGATGGTTGTCTTCTCCTCTTGTGCCATCATGTTTAGATCTTGTGAGCTGCCTATCATGATCAAGATCATCTATTTGTAATGCTACATGTTGTGTTTGTTGGGATCCGATGAATATGGAATACTATGTCAAGTTGATTATTGATCTATCATCCCAACGGACGTGTACATTTACGCGCATCAAGACTGTTTTTCTGGCGCCGTTGCCTGGGACCTGAAGAAAAGTTACACCCGAGAGATTTTTAACTCCCACGTCAACTACACGCCAGCAACTGTTTTTCTGGCACCGTTGCCGGGGAGATCAAGACACGCTGGGAGTCTCCACTTCAATCTCTTTACTTTGTTTTTGTCTTGGTTTACTTTATTTTATTTACCGTCTTGTTTGCTTCATATTAAAAACACAAAAAATTAGTTACTTTACTTACTGTCTTGTTTACTAGCTCTATATCAAAAACACAAAAAAATTAGTTACTTGTCTTTATTCTATTAGTTTATTTTTATTGCTACTAAAATGAGTAATCCTGAAGTTGAAGTTCGTTCTTTTAAGCAACAAGGTGGAGAAAGTTTTAAAGATGCTTGGTACAGAATTAGTAATGCTCATCATAGGTGCATAAAGAAACACTCCACTATTATCCTTCTTAGGAACTTTTATTAGGCTTATCTAGTTGGAATAGGTATGTTCTTGATACTCTTTCGGGAGGTAATTTCCTAGGTACTCCCGCTTTAGAGGCTAGTTGCATCATTGAGAGTCTAGTTGGAATACCACCTGTTAATGAAGTTAAAATTGAAATCTCTCTTGAGGATGTTATGAAAAAATTGGAAACCATAGAGAAAAAATTTCCAAGTATTGAAACTAAATTGGAAATGTTACTTGATAAAACCGATGAACTTGATAAATCCTTAGGAGGAATTGATGAAAGAATTAGTGTCCTAGGAACTTGTGTTGTCCATGACAATCAAACCAATAGGATTGATGAACTTGAAAAAGCTATGGGAACCTTGGGTTCAACTTTTTCTTCTCTTAAGTATAAGGAGAAAGCTTATGTGGGTAAAGAGCAAAAATTCATGTATGCCTCTAAGGTGCCTAAACAAAAGAATTATTATAGGCCTAAAATTGATAAAATCCCTAGCACCACCATAGGAGATTTAGATAATGGAACATCTAAGGTGCCCTCTGCAACAAGTTGTGTTTGTAAGAGAAATAATGATGTTAATGCTCCATCTCTTGATGTTACTTGATTTGCACTTTCTGCGCCTAGCTGAAAGGCGTTAAAGAAAAGCACTTCTTGGGAGATAACCCAAGTTTTATTTTATTTACTGTATTGTTGAGTCTTGGAAGTTGTTTACTACTGTAGCAACCTCTCCTTATCATGTTTTTGTGCCAAGTAAAGTTTCTATGTTAAAGTTGATGCTATATTTGGGATTGCTGCGCAGAAACAGCATTGCTGTCTGTCACAAATTATCGCAGAAGTCTCTGTAAAAAAATCGAAAAATCTGCAAATTTACGAGCGTGATTCTCATATATGTACGCAACTTTCATTAGTTTTGAGTTTTTCCATTTGAGCAAGTTAAGTGCCCTCCAGATTCATCTTTACGGACTGTTCTGTTTTTGACAGATTCTGCCTTTTATTTCGCATTGCCGCTTTTGCTATGTTGAATGAGTTTCTTTGTTCCATTAACTTTCAGAAGCTTTGTGCAATGTCCAGAAGTGTTAAGAATGATTGTGTCACCTCTGAATATGTGAATTTTTGGTTATACACTAACCCTCTAATGAGTTTGCTTGAAGTTTGTGTGAAGGAAGTTTTCAAGGGTCAAGAGAAGAGGATGATGTACTATGATCAAGAAGAGTGAAAGGTCTAAGCTTGGGGATGCCCCGGTGGTTCATCCCTGCATATTTTAAGAAGACTCAAGCATCTAAGCTTGGGGATGCCCAAGGCATCCCCTTCTTCATCGACAACATTATCAGGTCACTTCTAGTGAAACTATATTTTTATTCCATCACATCTTATGTTCTTTACTTGGAGCGTCGGTTTGCTTTTATTTTTGTTTTGGTTTGAATAAAGTTGGATCCCACCATTCTTATATTGGAGATATTACGCTCGCTTTTTCATATGGAACACTTGTGTTCTTAATTGTGCTTTAATGTTCATGGCGAAGGCTGAAATTGCTTCGTTAAATTGCTATTTGGTTGGAATCAGAAAATGCTGCATATGGTTTGGTAACTTGGCAATTGTTTGAGCTCTCATAGATCATGTTTAAGCTCTTGCATCATGTAGTTTAATCTATTAATGAAGAACTACCGTAGAGCTTGTTTAATTTGGTTTGCATGATTGGTCTCTCTAAGTCTAGATATTTTCGGGTAAAGTGTTTGAACAACAAGGAAGACAGTGTAGAGTCTTATAATGCTTGCAATATGTTCTTGTGTAAGTTTTGCTGTACCTGTTCATACTTGTGTTTGCTTCAAACAACCTTGCTAGCCCAAACCTTGTACTTAGAGGAAATGCTTCTCGTGCATCCAAACACCTTGAGCCAAAATCCATGCCATTTGTGTCCACCATATCTACCTACTATGTGGTATTTTCCTGCCATTCCAAAGTAAATTACTTGAGTGCTACCTTTAAAATTTCATTCCTTTACCTTTACAATATATAGCTCATGGGACAAATAGCTTAAAAACTATTGTGGTGATGAATATGTAGTTATGTGTCTTAATTCTTATAAGTTGCTTGTTGAGCGGTAACCATGTTTCTGGGGACGCCATCAACTTTACCTTTGTTGGATATCATGTGAGATGCTATGCATGTTCGTCTTGTCTGAAGTAAGTGCGATTTCATGATCAAATGGTTTGAGTATGCATATGTTAGAGAAGAACATCGGGCCGCTAACTAAAGCCATGTATCATGGTGGAAGTTTCAGTTTGGACATACAACCTCAATCTCTTATGAGAATATTAACTGTTGTTGAATGCTTAAGCATTAAAGAGGAGTCCATATATTGTCTATGTTGTCCCGGTATGGATGTCTAAGTTGAGAATAATCAAAAGCGAGAAATCCAATGCGTGCTTTCTCCTTAGACACTTGTACAGGCGGCATAGAGGTACCCCTTTGTGACACTTGGTTGAAACATATGTTATGCGATGATAATCCGTGTTTCCGAGCTAAGTAGGACAAGGTGCGAGCACTATTAGTACTCTATGCATGAGACATGCAACTTGTAGGAAGTATTATGCATAGCACATATGAATTATTACTACCGTTGACAAAATTGTTTCTATGTTTTCAAAACAAAAGCTCTAGCACAAAAATAGTAATCCATGCTTCCCTCTGCGAATGGCCATTCTTTTACTTTATTGTTGAGTCAGTTTACCCACTTCTTTCTATCTTAGAAGCAAACACTTGTGTTAGCTGTGTGCATTGATTCTTACATGTTTACTTATTGCACTGTTATATTACTCTATGTTGACAAATATCCATGAGATATACATGTTACAAGTTGAAAGCATTCGCTGAAACTTAATCATCCTTTGTGTTGTTTCAATGCATTCTACTTTGAATTTATTGCTTATGAGTTAGCTCTTATGCAAGTCTTATTGATACTTGTTTGAAAGTATTATTCATGAAAAGTTTTGCTATATGATTCATTTGTTTAGTCATTACCTTTGTTAGCAATCTTTTGCTCAGATCACTCCGTTCATCTCATATGCTTTACAATAATGTTGATCAAGATTATGTTGGTAGCATGTCACTTCAGAAATTATTTGTTTTATCGTTTACCTACTCGAGGGCGAGTAGGAACTAAGCTTGGGATGCTTGATACGTCTCAAACGTATCTATAATTTCTTATGTTCCATGCTACTTTTATTACAATACTTGAATGTTTTATACATACTTTACACATTATTATACATTTTCCGGCACTAACCTATTAGCAAGATGCCGAAGCGCCGTTCTGTTTTCTGTTTTTGGTTTCAGAAATCCTAGTAAGGAAATATTCTTGGACGAAATCAACGCCCAGGGTCCTATTTTTGCACGAAGCTTCCAGAAGACCGAAAGGGAGATGAAGTGGGGCCACGAGGTGGCCACACACCAGGGCGGCACGGCCCAAGCCCTGGCCGCGTGGCCCTACTGTGTGGGCCCCTCGTGATGCCCCCTGACCTACCCTTCCGCCTACAAATAGCCTTCGTCGCGAAACCCCTGTACCGAGAGCCACGATACGGAAAACATTACTGAGAGGCCGCCGCCGTCCCATCTCGGGGGATTCAGGAGATCGCCTCCGGCACCCTGCCGTAGAGGGGAATCATCACCGGAGGGCTCTACATCATCATGCCCCCCTCCGGATTGATGCGTGAGTAGTTCATCCTTGGACTATGGGTCCATAGCAGTAGCTAGATGGTTGTCTTCTCCACTTGTGCTATCATTGTTTAGATCTTGTGAGCTGCCTAACATGATCAAGATCATCTATTTGTAATGCTACATGTTGTGTTTGGCGGGATCCGATGAATATAGAATATTATGTTAAGTTGATTATCAATCTATCATATATGTGTTGTTTATGTTCTTGCATGCTCTCCGTTGCTAGTAGAGGCTCTGGCCAAGTTGATACTTGTAACTCCAAGAGGGAGTAATTATGCTCGATAGTGGGTTCATGCCTCCATTGAATCTGGGATCGTGACAGTAGGTTCTAAGGTTGTGGATGTGATGTTGCTACTAGGGATAAAACATCAATGCTTTGTCTAAGGATATTTGTGTTGATTACATTACGCGCCATACTTAATGCAATTATCTGTTGTTTACAACTTAATACGGAAGGGTTCGGATGATAACCTGAAGGTGGATTATTTAGGCATAGATGCATGCTGGATAGCGGTCTATGTACTTTGTCGTAATGCCCTGATTAAATCACATAGTAATCATCATTGATATGTATTGAATCTTTATTTGTCAATTGCCCACTGTAATTTGTTCACCCAGCATGTTAGTTATCTTATTGGAGAGACACCTCTAGTGAACTGTGGACCCCGGTCCATTCTTTTACATCTGAATACATTCTACTGTTTTTTGTTCTTTGCAAACAAACACCATCTTCCACTCGATATGCTTAATCCTTTGTTTTCAGCAAGTCGGTGAGATTGACAACCTCACTTTTACGTTGGGGCAAAGTACTTTGATTGTGTTGTGCGGGTTCCACGTTGGCGCCGGTTTCACTGGTGTTGCCGCACTACATTCCTCCACCAACAACCTTCACGTGCTTCTTGGCTCCCACTGGTTCGATAACCTTGGTTTCTTTCTGAGGGAAAAACTTGCTGCTGTGCGCATCACACCTTCCTCTTGGGGTTCCCAACGGACGTGTACATTTACGCGCATCAATGTGCTGTTGCCACTAGGGATAAAACATCAATGCTTTGTTTAAGGATATTTGTATTGTTTACATTACGCACAGTACTTAATGCAATTGTCTGTTGTTTGCAACTTAATACTGGAAGGGTGCGGATGCTAACCCGAAGGTGGACTCTTTAGGCATAGATGCATGCTTGATGGCGGTCTATGTTCTTTGTCGTAATGCCTAAGTAAATCTCATAGTAGTCATCATGATATGTATGTGCATTGTTATGCCCTCTCTATTTGTCAATTGCCCAAGTGTAATTTGTTTACCCAACATGCTATTTATCTTATTGGAGAGACACCACTAGTAACTGTGGATCCCGGTCCATTCTTTTACATCTGAAATACAACCTCTGCAATAATTGTTCTCTTTTGTTTTCTGCAAGCAAACATCATTCTCCACACTATACGTTTAATCCTTTGTTTTCAGCAAGCTGGTGAGATTGACAACCTCACTGTTAAGTTGGGGCAAAGTAGTTTGATTGTGTTATGTAGGTTCCACGTTGGCACCGGAATCTCTGGTGTTGCGCCGCACTACACTCCTTCACCAACAACCTTCACGTGATCTTCATCTCCTACTGGTTCGATAACCTTGGTTTCTTACTGAGGGAAAACTCGTTGCTGTACTCATCATACCTTCCTCTTGGGGTTCCCAACGGACGTGTGCTTTACCGTCACAAGCACCCACCACCGCCTCCACCTCAGCACCAGGTCCAACAAGTTCATCCCCACAACCCAACGAGTCCTTTCCGCCACCACGTGGGCAAATGAGTATGATTCACAGGACTGGTGTTTCAAGAAGGGAGATGAAGAAGCTCACTCAAGAAATCAACCTGGCAGAAAGCATTATGGCTAATATCCCTGAATATATCGACTGGTCATCTCAGAGCATTATGTTCAGCAGAGCAGATCACCCGATGACAATTCCAAAGCCAGGACATGCTGCCTTAGTAGTTGAGGCGCAAATTGGAGGATTTAAGATGAGCAAAGTTTTCATGGACGGTGGAAGCGGATTAAACCTGATATTCCTCGACACGATCAAAAGTATGGGAATTACAATGAGGATGCTAGAAGAAACAGATACATGTTTTCATGGGATCCTCCCCACCTCACCGGCGTACTCTATTGGCAAAGTTTACTTGAACGTTGTCTTTGGTAAACCCGACAACTTCAGGAAGGAAAAGATCGAGTTTGAGGTAGTAAATTGGGAATCACAGTACCACGCTATACTCGGAAGATCAGCTTATGCCAAGTTCATGGTTGTGCCGCACTACGCATACCTCAAGCTGAAAATGTCTGGGAATAATGGAACAAACATCACGGTCTATGGAAGTTTTTTCACGCTCGGATAATTGTGATCGGGAGTTTCAGAGGATTCCTGCAAAATTCGGGTTAAGACAGAAAAATTGTCGACTTCCCTTCAAAATCGTCAACACCCGATAATAAGGAAGACGAACGTGTCAGGAAGATGAAGAAGAAGCCAGCCGATCCTGCTTTGGAAGCTTCGACAGTAAAAACATCGGCAGTTGATGGCGTGACAGTTGTAGAAGAAAACAAAACTCTGGCAATCACCGCCAGAACTCCTGATGAAACTAGTGATGCCTCCGAAGCCGCTGGCACAGGGGACAAGCTCCAAGATAAGAAGAATCCTCCTCTTGCTTAAGAAAGGACGGATAGCGTTTAGTTTTTCTCTTTTCAGTAGGGCTCTTTTTCGCCCCTTAGTTTTTTGCCTACTTTATTAATGAAAACTTAAGTTTTGTTTCTTTGAAGCATTGCAGTAATTCGGGACACCCGAACCACATCATCATGAACTTTTTTTTGCATATTTCAGCAAACATTGGTGCGATGCAAAATACGCCCACAGATTGCGCTCTAAATCCTCTGAAACTACGAGTGCTACGATGCAAAATCGACGGGGACCTTGCTCTGTTCCTTTGCTATAGATGCCTCAAAGAGTGCCGCAGATAGCAAGGATCATGAAACATGTACGAAAACGACCCACGCTCGATACTTTAAATTACAGAAGTATCAAAGAGCAACGGAGTCATCGGCAGATCTAGTGCCACCGATCTATTCGGGAGCTGTTGTCAAGTCATGCATCGGTTGAAAGCAAAGTTGCACATACAACGGGTTTAGCAAGACCTGCAACACGAGCTGATCACTCAAACAATTTGCTGCCGACAAACATACGTATGCATCTTAATTCAGATGTAAAAACGAGTAATTAAGATTTACTCCTTCAAAATTTGCCAACGGCACTAACACGGTAGAGGTACATGTACATACCCTTGCCGATAAAAAATAGTTTAACCATAATCATCCGAACATTCGAATATAGCAAGTCACTAAGTCTTCTATTTACAATAGGGACATGACTTTGAATTACTACTGTGGAGTCTCCTTTCCTTCGGATGCCGTTGAGGTTCCTTCAAGTTTTTCGACAATAATGGCGGCAGGTAGGCCCACCTTCGGGTAAAGCGGCCTTAAATCGCCTACCGCATTGGCAATTGCCAGCAGGTCCGCCGAAGGATAACGTACAAGGACGAGGGCAAGTGTAGCTCTAGCTCCTGCAAGAAGTTGTGCCCGAACTAAACTTCGGATCTTCTTGGCGTTACTAAATTCTGACATTAAAGTCAACAGCGTGGGTGGAACCGCGTTCAGAGGAAACATCGTCTTCCAGATTACTCTCAGCCCTTTATAACACTAGTCGAAGAAACGGTGGACTTGCTGGACCCGGTCTTGGAACTTCGCGACAGTCGAAGCCTTCGAGTTCATTCTGATGATGATAATTGAGTCAATGCGTTTACACGTTCGTGAATCCGCTTGTTTTCCTCAGCTGGGTTCAGAGCTATAACTAAAAAAAGAAACAAATGAAGATAAGAAGATATCGTTCATGGAAAAACAAGGAGCAAGAGGATAAGGGTGCTTACAGTTCAAACTTTCTGTGGCTCTATGCAACTCAGTAAGAGCGTAGCGCTCTGCGTCAGCCGCAAGCTCGTTCTTCTTCCTGATAATAGCAGCCAATGCGTAAGTACTGCGCATATCTTTTTCCATCTGAGCGATTCGATCCTTCATGTGTTGGAGCCGATCAGCCTCAGAACGAGTACCCGAAGAATCATCGGTAAATACAGGCACAGGAAAAACCTGCAAAACATTGTTAAAAGGCATGATGGATTATATGGATTCAACACTGGAATTTACTCCCATCGGGAGCGTGCAAATAAAAGTGTTATAGCAAGAATACACTGGCAACATTGCCAGTATGGAATTCATTACAACCATGGAAGTCTTATGACAGGACATTGTTCTAATTGAGCAAGATTACAAGAATAAAATCAGGGGGCCTGAGTCTGGTTTGACAAGCTTGGACCGATGGACGATTTCCCTGCCGAGACCAGCTCGAGGAGCTGGCGAGCACACTTGAGAGCCGAGGTCTTAAAGGCAGTCAAGTCAACAAATCGCCCATCTTGTTCTTTCGGCAGCTCTTTGTACATCTCTTCAATATTGGCTTTGAAGCCATGACCCATCATAAGTTGGAAGGCTAGGAGGGCACCATAAGTACACGAAGTACGTTTGAATACCTCGATAACCTCCTTTGTGTTGACGGCAAAAGCGTCAATCAGTTGTCCCAAGGTCTTGTTTTGATCGATCTTGGGGAAGATCATCAAGTGCATCGTTGCCATGGCTCCCTTACCCTTCTGAAGGAGGTCCTCAACGAGGTGGTGAGACGCGAGGGTCATCGACAGAGCATTTACCGGAGAGTTGCTCGGGAGCTTGTCCAGAGCCTCGACAGGAATATGAGCAGCTTCTGTAAAGAACGAAATAAGAGGAGCTCGTTAACTAAGGAATTGAATTCGTAAAAGGTAATAATCAGTGAAAGAACGAAAAGAGGATTACTGAGCAAGGCCAAGGAAGACTGGCGAAGAAGATCATCCTTCTCAATCACCCAGGCTTCAGCAGTCAGCCTGGATGCCTCTTCGTCCTTTAGCCTCCTCTTCAGCCCCTCGAGTTCCTCCTTCAAGGAGTCAACCTCTTGACGAGCCTCGGCAGCCATCTTTATTGCGCCCTCCAACTTCGAGGGGAGCAGCTCCTTGTGACAGTAAAGCACCGTCCGTTAGGAACCCCAAGAGGAAGGTATGATGAGTACAGGCGAGTTTTCCCTCAGTATGAAACCAAGGTTTATCGAACCAGTAGGAGATGAAGGCCACGTGAAGGTTGTTGGTGAAGGAGTGTAGTGCGGCGCAACACCGGTGATTCGGCGCCAACGTGGAACCTGCACAACACAATCAAACTACTTTGCCCCAACTTAACAGTGAGGTTGTCAATCTCACCGGCTTGCTGAAAACAAAGGATTAAACGTATGGTGTGGAGAATTATGTGATAAGGGGTGGCCCGATCTTCTCAGTAAGCAACGGTGGTGATGATGATCACGGGGGGATAGCAGCGGAGGAACACGACGATGAAGTGGATGATAACTTGTATGACGCAACGAGATCTCTCGATTGGTCCCTGTCGCCAATGCAACAGCTCTCAACCCTGCAAGATATTCGCAACTCCACACACTTGCGCACGTAGCCGCCGACCACGAAGCGGTAAGTTGCAACCGTCTAATTCCCAATGGAACAACAGATCACACAAGACTTAAACAGGATCTACACAATATCCAAGCAATATGGTGTAGGGAATTCAATAGTTTTGCAGAGAAAACAACTAAGAACTAGGGTTTATCTTAAACGTGGTCTAAAGCAGCTAGGGGGTCGTCCAAGGCACTTATATAGGCGTCGGGACGAGTTTTGGTCGAAAAAATACAAGTAAAACCGACCCAGAATAGATCTGGTCGAGACATGCTCGGACATGTCGGTCTGGGATCGGTCAACGGGTGGGACCGGACGGGCGATACGTGGTCCGATCGACCGGGTGCTGCAACCGGAACGTCGCAATCGTCCGGTTGGCGCCGGTCGAGGCAGCGTCAGCGGACCAGGGACCGGGTGGGCCGTCAGGGCCCGGTCGACCGGGTCTTGTAACCGGGCGGCCGGTCGAGGGCCGGTCGCCAGGGTGCTGGACCGGGCTGATCTTCTTCTTCTCCTCTCGCGCATTCCTCCCACTCCTCCCTCGCGCGTCCATGAGATATCTTCACGTCCAGCTCCATGTCCAGCTTCACGTCCATCTTCACGTCCAGCTGCTCCTCTCCTCCTCGTGCGATGATCGTCTCCTCTTGATACCTGATGATACACAAGTAATAGGACTTAGGCAGTATAAAGTTCTCATCAATCAAAGTATCGTTTAGAAACAAGTTCACCTGTTGTTTAAGTAGCGCACGAGCTCGTGTCATTGGTCCAATCCTGACTTCATTGGACTTGAGCTTCACAGCAGGTTCATCTTCAATTGGTAATGACGGAGGTAGTAGTGAGGTAGGGATGTCCTCATCATTATGTTTGCTTGCAGAAAACAATAGAGAACAGTGATTGCAGTAGGTTGTATTTCAGATGTAAAAGAATGGACCGGGGTCCACAGTTCACTAGTGGTGTCTCTCCAATAAGATAAATAGCATGTTGGGTGAACAAATTACAGTTGGGCAATTGACAAATAGAGATGCATATACATATCATGATGACTACTATGAGATTTACTTAGGGCATTACGACAAAGAACATAGACCGCCATCCAGCATGCATCTATGCCTAAAAAGTCCACCTTCGGTTAGCATCCGCACCCCTTCCGGTATTAAGTTGCAAACAACAGACAATTGCATTAAGTACTATGCGTAATGTAAACAATACAAATATCCTTAGACAAAGCATTGATGTTTTATCCCTAGTGGCAACAACACATCCACAACCTTAGGGGTCACTCCCCCAGATTCAATGGAGACATGAACCCACTATCTAGCATAAATACTCCCTCTTGGAGTCACAAGTATCAACTTGGCCAGAGCCTCTACTAGCAACGGAGAGCATGCAAGAACATAAATAACACATATATGATAGATCAATAATCAACTTGACATAGTATTCCATATTCATCGGATCCCAACAAACACAACATGTAGCATTACAAATAGATGATCCTGATCATGATAGGCAGCTCACAAGATTTAAACATGATAGCACAAGAGGAGAATACAACCATCTAGCTACTGCTATGGACCGTAGTCCAGGGGTGAACTACTCACGCATCGGTCCGGAGGCGGGCATGGTGATGTAGAGCCCTCCGGTGATGATTCCCCTCTCCGGCGGGGTGCCGGAGGCGATCTTGAACCCCATGAGATGGGGTTGACGGCGCGGCGTCTCGGAACTTTTCTCGTATTGTGGCCCTCGGTACTAGGGTTTTCGCGACGGAAGGAATAAATAGGCGAAGGGGCAGCGTCGGGGGCGCACGGGGGCCCACCCCATAGGCCGCGCGCCGAGAGGTGGGGCGCGCCGCCTTGGGGTGGCCGCCTCGTGGCCCCTCTCCGTCTCCTCTTCGGTGTTCTGGAAGCCTCCGTGGAAAATAGGACCGTGGGCTTTTGTTTCGTCCAATTCCGAGAATATTCGTAAACTAACTTTTGAAATAAAAAACAGCAGAAAACGAACTGGCACTGCGGCATCTTGTTAATACGCTAGTCTCGGAAAATGCATAAAAACATTATAAAGTATGACTAAAACATGTTGGTACTGTCATAAAACTAGCATGGAACATAAGAAATTATAGATACGTTGGAGACGTATCACCCTCCAACTTCGAGGAAGAGGATTTGACCTCCTTTTGCAGTTGGGCCTTGTCAACTTCCAGAGAAGTATATTGGGAGGCGAAAGTTTCTAGAGACGATATGACAGCTCGCAAATCCCTAAAAATAAGCAAAAAACAGTTATTAGGTGAAGAACCTAATCAAGGTTCATTCGGGAAATGTTGCATCAAACAGAAAAAGACTTACAGGTTTCCCTGAAGGAGGAGCTGCGGCGGCAGTCGAAGGAATATCCTTCCCCTTGGAAAGGGAAGAAGCAGTCGACATTTGGGCCGTGGGGGCTGCGGCGGGGCCGAAGCCTCGGAAGCTGCGGGATTCGGCAGAACGGTGCTAGTTTTAGTCCTCTTGGACGGAGGCTCGATGAAACCTTCGTCACAGCGAAAGTGAAAAATTGACAAAGTCAAAAGGAGGATGCGAATGGCAAAGACAGAACGCAAATTCTGGGAAAGGAAGCAAGGACTTACAGATTGAAAAGATCATCTTCGTCGGCAAAGCCGTCGGATGGTCTCTTCAAAGGCAGCGCTTCGGCCTCCTCCACAGCTGCATCAACAAAGGCAGCACGATCAGCGTCGTCATCATGCATTGATCCCGCTGTGTCGCTAATATCATTGGCTGAAGATTGAGGATTGATAAAGACAGCTTCAGGGTTCATTGGGTCATCACGTTCATCTTTTGGGCTTGCGTTTTCTTCAGCATGAGATCCTACGGGGGCTGAGGAATCTCCTCTCTTGGAAGTATGGTTCGATAGGTCTCGCAAATGTTCAGGAGCTATGGGGATCTGTCGAAGTAAACAAGTAAGGACAATGGCAGTCGCATTGATCAAGAGAGACATCACATTGAGAGTGTAGAGGGAAAAATTTACCTCGATTGGCGGGTGATCAGCATCAAATGGTGGATGGGAAGATATCAGTGGGATTGAATCTTCCTGGCTGAAGAGTGAGGCGCCGGACTTCATCAAGCAGTTCTTTTTCGGATAATTCGGCGATATTTATAGTCTCGTCTTTGGGACCCGAATACAACCACATTGGATGAGCCCTAATCATGATCAGCTGGACTCGACGCTTCAAGAACACAGCGGCTACCTCCGTGCCTATCATGGTCTGACCATCGACTTCTTTGATCCGAAGAAATCTGTCAAACAACTCGTCGACACCTGGTTTTTCATCAGGAGAAAGGATATTTCTCCAAGACTTCTTAGGCTTGGTGATGACCCACAAGTATAGGGGGTGTATCGTAGTACTTTCGATAAATAAGAGTGTCGAACCCAACGAGGAGCAGAAGGTGTTGACAAGCAGTTTCGATGAAGGTTTCACTGTAAATGCTCACAGACAAGTATTCAGGGGGTTTTGATATTGCGGATAAATAAAGTACAAGTAAATAAAATGCGAGAGAAATAATTGCAGCGAGTGGCCCAATCCTTTTTAGCACAAAGGACAAGCCGGTTTGTTTACTTATAATGACCAAACGTTCTGAGGACACACGGGGATTTTAGTCTAGTGCTTTCGCTACATACAGCTGATTAATCTTCATTGTTTTGATAAGTGTTGTGCGGGTGAACCTATGCTAATGCACCGCCCTTCCTAGGACTAATACATACTTGTGATTATACCCCTTGCAAGCATCCGCAACTACAAGAAAGTAATTAAGATAAATCTAACCACAGCCTTAAACTCTGAGATCCTGCGATCCCTCCTGCATCGATATACTAACGGGGGCTCAGGTTTCTGTCACTCCGGCAACCCCGCAATTAGCAACCGAATACAAGATGCACTCCCCTAGGCCCATAAATGGTGAAGTGTCGTGTAGTCGACGTTCACACGACACCACTAGAAGAATGACACCACAACTTAAATATCATAACATTGAATATTACTCAACCATAATTCACTACTAGCATTTAGACTTCACCCATGTCCTCAAGAACTAAACGAACTACTCACGAGACATCATATGGAATACAATCAGAGGTGATATGATGATGGATAACAATCTGAACATGAACCTTGGTTCAATGGTTTCACTCAATAGCATCTACAACAAGTATAGAATAACACCGGGAGAGTTTCCCCTATCAAACAATCAAGATCAAACCCAAATCGTTACAGCGGTGACGAGGTGCTGCGGTGGTGATGGCGGTGTAGATGGTGGAGACGATGATGATGATGATGGAGATGATGTCCAGCTCGATGACGATGGCGATGGCGTCGATTTCCCCCTCGGGAGGGAATTTCCCCATTCCTGCCCGCCGGAGAGCTCTTTCTCTCTGGTGCTCTCCGCCCCGCAGGCGGCTGTAACCCTTCGTGAGGATCCTCGTGGCTTAGGTTTTCGGGACGAAGGAGTACGAAGAAAAGGAGGCGAAAGGGCTGTGGGGCCCCCGAGCACGGGGTGGCGCGGCCGGGCCTTGGGCCGCGCGCCTGTGGTCTGGGCCCACAGTGCTCTTCTCTGCTCCCCTTTTGGCTCCCTCCGTCATCTGGAAAAATAGGAATTTCGTGAAATTCCCTTCCACGATTGATCTTCCGAAATATTGCGTTCGACGGTGCTTTTTCCAGCAGAATCCTGGCTCCGGTGCTTGATCCTCCAATGATGATGAAACATGCAAAATAGATGGAATAACATAAGTATTGTGTCCCAATACGAAATATATCAATGAATAACAGCAAATTATGATACAAAATAGTGATGCAAATTGGACGTATCAACCCCCCAAGCTTAGACCTCGCTTGTCCCCAAGCGAAACTGAGCTCGATAAACAAGACCACATGTTTATGGAGTGAAGAGTCGATAAATAAAATACGGACAAGAAGCATCATATTCATTCACACAAGACATTCTAGTAAACAACTTCCTCATATAACTCATCTCGAAATAAGTAAAGAAAAATCACAAGTAAAGGTGCATAAGAAATCATAGTTGGTGATGGCAAACTTTGTTCTTGGTCAGAGAACTGCTAACGGATTGTACTTCTAAGCAAAGCTTTCATGTTAGAATTTATAGCTGAGCCTTCATATTTAAGCATAACAATCTCTTCATAATCATTGATAACTTCAAAGTCATATTCATTCGGATAAAATTGGTACTAAACAAGAAAGTATAAAAGACATGATCAACTGAATCATAGCATAAATGATTGGTTCACAACAACTCAATTGCTTGCTTAGATAGAGGGAAATAGGTATACTGACTCAACATAAAAGTAAAAGACAGGCCCTTCGCAGAGGGAAGCAGGGATTAAATCATGTGCTAGAGCTTTTCAAGTTTTGAAATCATATAAAGAGAATAAAAGTAAGATTTTGAGCGGTGTTTGTTGTTGTCAACGAATGGTAGCGGGTACTCTAACCCCCTTGCCAAACGAACCTTCCAAGAGCGGCTCCCATGAGGGACGGCATCTCTACCGGCAAGGTAGATCATCCCCTTCTCTTTTGTTTACACATGTATTTTAGTTTTATTTAGGATGACACTCCCCCAACCTTGGCTTTCTCAATCCATGGCTAACCGAATCCTCGGGTGCCTTCCAACATTCACATACCATGGAGGAGTGTCTATTGCAAAATTAAGTTGCTTACTGATGAATCAGAGCAAAACATGTGAAGAGAATTATTAATGAAAGTTATTAATTGAGGCTGGGAACCTCATTGCCAGCTCTTATTGCAAAGTTATTGGATAAGCGGATGTGCCACTAGTCCATTGGTGAAAGTCCGCCCAACAAGATTGAAAGATAAAACACCACATACTTCCTCATGAGCTATAAAACATTGACACAAATAAGGAGTAATAGTTTGAATTATTTAAAGGTAGCACATGAAGTATTTACTTGGAATGGCAGAAAATACCATGTAGTAGGTAGGTATGGTGGACACAAATGGCATAGGTTTGGTCTAAGGTTATGGATGTATGAGAAGCATTCCCTCTCGATACAGGTCTTTGGCTAGCAAGGTTTGATAGCAAGCATAAAGGTTGAGGGAAACAAACAAATATACATATGATAGAAACAATCATGCATCTTTCTCATAAGCACAAGCAATTTTAACTCTAGAATACTAAGCATAGAGATAATGGAGCAATGTATCTAAGTGTATTTCCCTCTTCTATCAAGATGTTGTTGTTATTGACCAATGCTAAGTTTGCCAAAACCAAATAGATTTACTTAATGTTCCCAAAGTGATATCAATACTCATGTCAAGAGTAATCATATAATGGAGATTGCAAACTAAAATAAGGTGTGCAAAAAGTAAATGATAAGACTTCTCATTAATATTCCATAACGATAACTCACACCAACGGATACATCGATAACTAACTAAGAGAGATACTTCCACATTGCATACTATTCTATATGATAACTTCCCTACTCATGATATGACACTACTTAATAGTAAAAGATAAAGGTGGTGGTGATGTGATACCGCGGCACTCCCCCAAGCTTGGAACAAACCAAGGGGATGCCAATACCGATGATGAATTACTCCTTCGGTGATGGTGAATCTTTGCCGTCATCAGACTTCCATGGAAGAGGCCCTCCATCAACAAAAGACATCTTGGTCTCCGGAAACCTGAAACTAGCAGCATGACTTATGCGCTTAAACCTGTTTTCATACTCACAGTTCTGATTATGGACATCATAGAGTTGAGCTTGGAGTTTGTTGGTGGTGTCGTGAAGTGAGAAGATATCGTCCCACAGCTTTGCAGTCTCCTTCTTGTGTCCATCAATGAGTTCAGACACAATCTTGTGAAAGATATCCACTTCACGCTCAGCCATCTTCTTGTAGTTGAAAACCTCTTGTTCCAGCTTCTCCATCCTGTCTTCCAAGCTCCCTTCTCCCTTAGGACCCTGGACATCTTTGATCTGCAACTCTCCATCCACGAGCTGCAACTCCTTGGGGTGCATCTTCAGCTCGTTCATGTACGGGTTGACGACGTCCTCAAAGAAGCTGTCCTTCGAGTTCCCGACGAAGACATGATGGATCTAGATCCGAAGCAGATCCTGGCAGAAAACAGCTCGAAACAAAACACGACGAGAAAACGATATTACGGACCTCCGGGGGCCGGGGGATTATATAGCAAATATTTTTACGACAAAACGAAGGTTCCAGGCAACGAGTGGAAACGGGACGCCGAGGCGGCCAGACCATAGGTCGGCGCGGCCAGGGTGGGGCCCGCGCCGGCCTATGGTGGCACGCCCTCGCGCGTCTTTTCCACTCCGTTTCGATTCCGTAATTTTTCATATTTTCCAAAAACAGCAAAAATAATGTTCGGAAAGGTAAACGCGGACTTTTTATTACCTATACTGTTACCTATTCAAAGTCGAGTTCTGGCGGACTGTCAATTTGTCCTTTGATGAAGGCCTCCGGTGTTTCCACTTGAATAATATCAACATCCACATTATAAGAATCACCCGAGATATAATGCTTGAGTCTTTGTCCATTCACCACTTGTGTGGCATTGCCTTGGAGAGAGCTAATTTTAATTGCTCCTGAACGATACACCTCCTCAACAACATATGGTCCTTCCCACTTCGAGAGTAATTTCCCTGCAAAGAATCTGAGACGAGACCGATACAATAGAACTTGATCTCCAACATTAAATTCTCTTTTGATGATCCTTCTATCATGCCACTTCTTAACTTTTTCTTTAAAGAGTTTAGCATTTTCATAAGCTTCACTTCTCCATTCATCTAGAGAACTTAATTGCAACAACCTCTTATTACCGGCTAATTTAGGATCTTTATTTAATTCTCTAACAGCCCAATAAGCTTTGTGCTCTAGTTCTAAAGGTAAATGACAAGCTTTTCCATAAACCATTTTATAAGGTGACATTCCCATAGGATTTTTATAAGCAGTTCTATAAGCCCATAGTGCTTCTTTCAATTTGCTAGGCCAATTCTTTCTAGATTTATTAACAGTCTTACCCAAGATAGCTTTAATCTCTCTATTTGATAATTCTACTTGACCACTAGTTTGAGGGTGATAAGCAGAAGCAATTCTATGATTAATACCATACTTAGCAAGAGTTTTTCTAAAACCTCCATGAATGAAATGAGAACCTCCATCAGTCATAATATATCTAGGTACTCCAAATCTAGGAAATATAATATCTACAAGCATTTTTATAGAGGTCTCACCATCAGCACTTTTTGTAGGTATAGCTTCTACCCATTTAGTAACATAATCAACAGCGACAAGTATATGAGTGTTACCGTCTGAAGAAGGGAAAGGTCCCATGAAGTCGAATCCCCAACAATCGAATGGTTCAATAACAAGAGTATAATTCATAGGCATTTCATTGCGTCTGGAGATATTACCAACTCTTTGACATTCATCACAAGATAAAATAAATTTCCTTGCATCTTTGAAGAGTGTTGGCCAATAAAAACCTGATTGTAGAACCTTTTGCGCGGTTCTATCTCCAGCGTGATGTCCTCCATAAACACTTCCATGACATTTATTCAATATCTCCTGTTGTTCATATTCAGGAACACATCTTCGCATAATACCATCCACTCCTTCTTTATACAAGTGTGGGTCATCCCAAAAATAATGCCTCAAGTCATAAAAGAATTTCCTCCTTTGCTGAGCTGAAAAGGTTGGAGGCAAATACTTCGAAACAATAAAGTTAGCATAATCTGCATACCAAGGGCTCTCTCGCGAGCTCACCTTTATTACAGCCAATTGTTCATTTGGAAAACTATCATTAACAGGAACAGGATCATAAGCAATATTTTCCAATCTAGACAAATTATCAGCAACAGGATTATCAGCACCTTTCCTATCTATAATATGTAAATCGAATTCTTGCAACAGAAGCACCCATCTAATAAGCCTTGGCTTAGCATCTTTCTTTGTCATAAGGTATCTAATTGCAGCATGATCAGTATGAATTGTAACTTTTGAATCAACAATATAAGGTCTAAACTTATCACAAGCAAAGACTACAGCTAACAATTCTTTTTCAGTTGTAGCATAATTTCTTTGAGCAGCATCAAGAGTCTTACTAGCATAATGAATAACATTTAATTTTTTATCTACTCGCTGTCCAAGAACAGCGCCTACAGCAAAATCACTAGCATCACACATAATTTCAAAAGGCAAATTCCAATCGGGAGGTTCAACTACAGGAGCAGTTGTTAAGGCTTTCTTTAAAGTTTCAAAAGCTTCCTTACAATCATCATCAAAAACAAAAGGTACATCTTTTTGAAGAAGATTAGTAAGAGGCTTTGAAATTTTAGAGAAATCTTTAATAAATCTCCTATAAAACCCAGCATGACCAAGAACACTACGAATACCTTTAACATCCCTCGGATAGAGCATCTTCTCAATTGCTTCAACTTTAGCTCTATCAACTTCAATACCTCTCTCGGAAATTTTATGTCCCAATACAATTCCTTCATTAACCATAAAGTGGCATTTCTCCCAATTAAGAACAAGGTTAGTTTCTTCACATCTCTGCAAAACTTTATCGAGGTTTCGCAGGCAATTATCAAAAGAATTCCCATAGACAGAAAAATCATCCATGAACACCTCTACAATACTTTCGCAAAAACCATGAAAAATAGCAGACATGCATCTTTGAAAAGTAGCAGGAGCATTACATAAACCAAAAGGCATACGCCTATAAGCATAAGTTCCATAAGGACAAGTAAAAGTGGTTTTCTCTTGATCTTTAGCTTTAACAGCAATTTGTGAAAACCCAGAATAACCATCAAGAAAGCAAAAATGAGTATTTTTAGACAACCTCTCTAACATTTGATCAATAAAGGGTAAAGGGTAATGATCTTTCTTAGTAACTTTATTAACTTTTCGAAAATCAATGCACATTCTATACCCTACAACTATTCTTTGAGGAATAAGCTCATCATTATCATTAGGCACAACAGTCATTCCTCCTTTCTTAGGAACACAATGCACAGGACTAACCCATCTACTATCAGCAATAGGATATATAATACCAGCTTCAAGGAGTTTTAATACCTCGTTCCTTACCACTTCCTTCATCTTCGGAATTAGACGACGTTGATGTTCAACAACAGGCTTTGCATCTTCTTCCATATTAATAGCATGTTGGCAAATAGAAGGAGAAATCCCTTTCAAATCATCAAGAGTATAGCCAATAGCCCCTCGGTGTTTCTTCAATATTTCCAATAACCTTTCTTCCTCAATCTCTGAAAGCTTAGAACTAATAATAACAGGATATATTTTCTTATCATCAATATGAGCATATTTAAGATTATCAGGTAAAGGCTTTAGATCAAAAACAGGATCTTCCTTCGGTGGTGGTGTTGTACCCAGATCTTCCACCGGTAAATCATGCTTGAGAATAGGTTGGCGACGAAAAATTTCCTCAAGCTCATCTCTTTCTTTCCTAAAAGCTTCACTTTCACTATTCTCCAAATGTTGCTGCAAAGGATTATTAGGAACAAGAACAATAGATGCACACTGCTCCATTTTAAAATCATTACTAGGCAAGTCAACTTTATAAGGAGTTTTGGTAAATTTAGAAAAGTTAAATTCATAAGGTTCACCAGCAAATCTAGTCAAAATTTTCTCTTTCTTACAATCTATAATAGCTCCACAAGTATTTAGAAAAGGTCTACCAAAAATGATAGGACAATGATCACTAGCAGCAGAACCAAGTACCAAAAAGTCAGCAGGATATTTAATCTTACCACATAGAACTTCCACATCTCGAACAATACCAATTGGAGAAATAGTTTCTCTATTAGCTAGATGAATAACCACATCAATATCTTCAAGTTCACAAGAACCAATTTCGTGCATAATCTCCGTGTAAAGTTCATAAGGAATAGCACTAACACTTGCACCAATATCACATAAACCATAATAGCAATGATCACCAATTCTAACAGATAGCATAGGAACACTAACTTGTTTGGATTTATTAGGATGTGAAACAATATTAGAAGCATCTTCACAGAAAATAATATGACCATCCTCCACATTCTCAGTCACAAGATCTTTAACTATTGCAACGGCAGGTTCAATTTTAATTTGTTCTTCGGGTTCTTTAGGTTTCTTTTCACTTTTATTAACTGCACTAGATATGACAGAGTACTCCTTCATTTTAGCAGGGAAAGGAGTTTTTTCAATATAAGCTTCGGGAATAACATTATCAACAGTTTCAATCACTACACATTTGTTTACAGATGAATCAATTTTATCTTTATACGGTTCATGATACTTATCAAAATTCTTCTTAGGCGTTCATAATGAGAGGCAAAAGCTCTATAAAGATTTGCAACAACTTGGGAATCAAGACCATATGTAGCACTCATATTACGAAATTTATCAGTATCCATAAAAGCTTCAATGCATTTATAATCATAAATTATACCTGATTCTCTATCTTTGTCATTCTCCCATCCTTCAGTATTTTCTTGGATCCGATCAAGAAGGTCCCTTTTAAACTCTTCATTCTTGCGTGTAAATGATCCAGAACAAGAAGTATCCAGCAAGGTCTTGTCTTGAAAAGAAAGTCTTGCATAGAAATTATCAATAATAACATTACCAGGAAGCTCATGAATGGGGCATTTGAGCATTAAAGACTTCAATCTCCCCCAAGCTTGGGCAATACTTTCTCCATCATGAGGCCAGAAATTATATATGCGGTTCCGATCTTTGTGAATTTCACTTGGAGGATAAAATTTGGAATAAAATAAAGGCACGATGTCCTCCCAATCAATAGAATCACCATTCTTCAGCAATTTATACCAGTGCGCCGCTTTACCAGACAGCGATATAGTGAATAGTTTCTTCCTAACTTCATTCATAGAAATACCTGCACATTTGAATAAACCGCATAATTCATGCAAAAACAGTAAATGATCACCGGGATGGACAGTTCCATCCCCTTCATAGCGGTTATCCATAACACGTTCAATAATTTTCATAGGTATTTTATATGGTACTACTTCCTCACCTGGCGCTTCATCCACTACCGTTGCAGTAGTAGTAGATTTCCCAAATAGAAATTGAAGAGAAGATCTCTCCATAATGATTATAGCAGCAGGCAGAAATAAAATCAGCACAAACAGTAAAGGTTTTCCTTACCAATTCCACTTACCAATAGCGCTTCACTCCCCGGCAACGGCGCCAGAAAGTAGTCTTGATGACCCACAAGTATAGGGGGTGTATCGTAGTACTTTCGATAAATAAGAGTGTCGAACCCAACGGAGCAGAAGGTGTTGACAAGCAGTTTCGATGAAGGTTTCACTGTAAATGCTCACAGACAAGTATTCAGGGGGTTTTGATATTGCAGATAAATAAAGTACAAGTAAATAAAATGCGAGAGAAATAATTGCAGCGAGTGGCCCAATCCTTTTTAGCACAAAGGACAAGCCGGTTTGTTTACTTATAATGACCAAACGTTCTCGAGGACACACGGGATTTTAGTCTAGTGCTTTCGCTACATACGGCTGATTAATCTTCATTGTTTTGATAAGTGTTGTGTGGGTGAACCTATGCTAATGCACCGCCCTTCCTAGGACTAATACATACTTGTGATTATACCCCTTGCAAGCATCCGCAACTACAAGAAAGTAATTAAGATAAATCTAACCACAGCCTTAAACTCTGAGATCCTGCGATCCCTCCTGCATCGATATACTAACGGGGGCTCAGGTTTCTGTCACTCCGGCAACCCCGCAATTAGCAACCGAATACAAGATGCACTCCCCTAGGCCCATAAATGGTGAAGTGTCGTGTAGTCGACGTTCACACGACACCACTAGAAGAATGACACCACAACTTAAATATCATAACATTGAATATTACTCAACCATAATTCACTACTAGCATTTAGACTTCACCCATGTCCTCAAGAACTAAACGAACTACTCACGAGACATCATATGGAATACAATCAGAGGTGATATGATGATGGATAACAATCTGAACATGAACCTTGGTTCAATGGTTTCACTCAATAGCATCTACAACAAGTATAGAATAACACCGGGAGAGTTTCCCCTATCAAACAATCAAGATCAAACCCAAATCGTTACAGCGGTGACGAGGTGCTGCGGTGGTGATGGCGGTGTAGATGGTGGAGACGATGATGATGATGATGGAGATGATGTCCAGCTCGATGACGATGGCGATGGCGTCGATTTCCCCCTCCGGGAGGGAATTTCCCCGGCGATTCCTGCCCGCCGGAGAGCTCTTTTCTCTCTGGTGCTCTCCGCCCCGCGAGGCGGCTGTAACGTGAGGATCCTCGTGGCTTAGGTTTCGGGACGAAGTGCGCGAAAAGGAGGCGAAAGGGGCTGTGGGGCCCCGAGAGCACGGGGTGGCGCGGCCGGGCCTTGGGCCGCGCCGCCTGTCTGGGCCACGATGGCTCTTCTCTGCTCCCCCTTTTGGCTCCCTCCGTCATCTGGAAAAATAGGAATTTACGTGAAATTCCCTTCAATTGATCTTCCGAAATATTGCGTTCTGACGGTGCTTTTTCCAGCAGAATCCTGGCTCCGGTGCTTGATCCTCCAATGATGATGAAACATGCAAAATAGATGGAATAACATAAGTATTGTGTCCCAATACGAAATATATCAATGAATAACAGCAAATTATGATACAAAATAGTGATGCAAATTGGACGTATCACTTGGCTTCGAAAACATCGGAGAAACGAGGGGGCTGGGATTCAATTGTTGATGAGTCCCTAATATAAAACCACTTCAGCCTCCACCCTTGCACAAACTCTCTCATCGGAAAGTTGAAGTAGTTAACTTCTTTGCGAGCAACAAACCCAACTCCGCCAATGACAAAGGATCCGCCACTAATGTTGTACCTTTTCACGAAGAAAATCTTCTTCCACAAACCAAAGTGGGGCTCGATGCCCAAAAACGCTTCGCAGAGGGTGATAAAAATAGCGAGGTGAAGGATTGAATTGGGAGTCAATTTCCATAGTTGGATCTCGTAAACTCGAAGGAGGTGACGAAGGAATTTGTGAGCAGGGAGTGAAAGACCTCGATATAAGAAAGTGCTTTACTTGGCACAAAAACATGATAAGGAGAGGTTGCTACAGTAGTAACAACTTCCAAGACTCAACAATACAGTAGTAAAATAAAAACATGGGTTATCTCCCAAGAAGTGTTTTCTTTAACGCCTTTCAGCTAGGCGAGAAAGTGCAAATCAAGTAACATCAAGAGAAGAAGCATCAACATTATTACCTCAGGAGTTGGGAGTTTTCTCAACTATGCATTGTATCTTGTTTATGTATGGAACTCCCTTTTCAATACCTTTAGGCTTACTATTCTCCTCAAATAAATTTTCAGGGACAATCCAATCAAAATTCTTTTCTAATGCCTCGTGCATTCCTATGAGTTTATGAGGTATTGGTATTTTAATCTCCCCCTCACAATTGACTTTATTAGTGTATCTTAGCCTATCTTTTTCCCTTCTTTCAAGGATATTTGCAAAATTGGTACACAAGCCTAGCATCTTATATCGAATAAAGACTTTCCTAGCTTCTCTAGCTACATCACCAAATTCTCTAAGAAGGGTTTCTAGAACAAAATCTTTCTTTTCTCCTTCTTCCATATCACCGAGTGTAAGAAACATATGTTGCATTATTGGATTAAGATTAACAAATCTAGCTTCCAACATGTGCACTAAAGAGGCAGTAGCAATTTCATAATCAGGAGCAAGTTCTACCAAGGATCTATCTTCAAAATCTTCAGTCTTACTAACATGAGTGAAAAATTCTTCTATATTATCTTTTCCAATGATAGACCCACTACCTACCGATATATCTTTCAAAGTAAACTTAGGATGAAGCATGATGAAATAAACAAAAGGTAAATAAAGTAAATGCAAGTAACTAATTTTGTGTGTTTTGATATAGAGCAAGTAAATAAGACAGAAAGTAAAGCAACTATTTTTTTTTTTTTTTGGATATAAAGCAAACAAGACAGTAAATAAATAAAGTAAAGCAAGACAATAAACAAAGTAAAGAGATTGGATGTGGAGACTCCCCTTGCAGCGTGTCTTGATCTCCCCGGCAACGGCGCCAGAAAAAGAGCTTGATTACGCGTGAAGCACACGTCCGTTGGGAACCCCAAGAGGAAGGTGTGATGCGTACAACAGCAAGTTTTCCCTTAGAAAGAAACCAAGGTTATCGAACCAGTAGGAGCCAAGAAGCACGTGAAGTTTGTTGGTGGAGGAGTGTAGTGCGGCACAACACCAGTGAAACCGGCGCCAACGTGGAACATGCACAACACAATCAAGATACTTTGCCCCAACGTAACAGTGAGGTTGTCAATCTCACCGGCTTGCTGAAAACAAAGGATTAATCGTCTCGAGTGGAAGATGGTGTTTGTTTGCAAAGAACAGTAAAGAACAATGATTGCAGTAGAGTGTATTCAGATGTAAAAGAATGGACCGGGGTCCACGGTTCACTAGTGGTGTCTCTCCAATAAGATAACTAGCATGCTGGGTGAACAAATTACAGGTGGGCAATTGACAAATAAAGATTCAATACATATCAATGATGATTACTATGAGATTTAATCAGGGCATTACGACAAAGTACATAGACCGCTATCCAGCATGCATCTATGCCTAAATAATCCACCTTCGGGTTAGCATCCGCACCCCCTCCAGTATTAAGTTGTAAAAAACAGATAATTGCATTAAGTATGGTGCGTAATGTAATCAACACAAATATCCTTAGACAAAGCATCGATGTTTTATCCCTAGTAGCAACAGCACATCCACAACCTTAGAACTTTCTGTCACTGTCCCAGATTAAATGGAGGCATGAACCCACTATCGAGCAAAAATACCCCCTCTTGGAGTTACAAGTATCAACTTGGCCAGAGCCTCTACTAGCAACGGAGAGCATGTAAGAACATAAACAACACATATATGATAGATTGATAATCAACTTGACATAATATTCTAGATTCATCGGATCCCACCAAACACAACATGTAGCATTACAAATAGATGATCTTGATCATGTTAGGCAGCTCACAAGATCTAAAAAAATAGCACAAGCGGAGAAGACAACCATCTAGCTACTGCTATGGACCCATAGTCCAAGGATGAACTACTCACGCATCAATCCGGAGGCGGGCATGATGATGTAGAGCCCTCCGGTGATGATTCACCTCTCGGCAGGGTGCCGGAGGCGATCTCCTGAATCCCCGAGATGGGATTGGCGGCGGCGGCGTCTGGAAGGTTTTCCGTATCGTGGCTCTCGGTACGGGGTTTCGCGACGAAGGCTTTAAGTAGGCGGAAGGGTAGGTCGGGAGGCGGCGCGAGGGGCCACACCATAGGGCGGCGCGGGCCCCTGGCGCGCCGGCCTATGGTGCCGGGCCCTCGTGGCCCTCTTCGTAACCTCGGTCTTGGAAGCTCCGCGGAAAAATAAGACCATGGGCGTTGATTTCGTCCGATTCCGAGAATATTTCCTTTGTAGGATTTCTGAAACCAAATACAGCAATTGGCGCTTCGGCATCTTGTTAGTAGGTTAGTGCTGGAAAATGTATAATAATGCTGTAAAGTACGTATAAAACATGCAAGTATTGTCATAAAAGTAGCATGGAACATAAGAAATTATAGATACGTTTGGGACGTATCAAGCATCCCCAAGCTTAGTTCTACTCGCCCTCGAGTAGGTAAATGATAACAACAAATAATTTCTGAAGTGACATGCTACCAACATAACCTTGATCAACATTATTGTAAAGCATATGAGATGGATGGAGTGATCTGAAGCAAAAGATTGCTAACAAAAGATGATGACTAAACAAATGAATCATATAGCAAAACTTTTCATGAATAGTACTTTCAAGACAAGCATCAACAAGACTTGCATAAAAGCTAACTCATAAGCAATAAATTCAAAGTAGAATGCATTGAAGCAACACAAAGGATGATTAAGTTTCAGCAATTGCTTTCAACTTGTAACATATATATATATATATATCTCATGGATATTTGTCAACATAGAGTAGTATAACAAGTGCAATAGGTAAACATGTAAGAATCAATGCACACAGTTAACACAAGTGTTTGCTTCTAAGATAGAAAGAAGTAGGTAAACTGACTCAACATAAAGTAAAAGAATGGCCCTTCGCAGAGGGAAGCATGGATTACTATTTTTGTGCTAGAGCTTTTGTTTTGAAAACATAGAAACAATTTTGTCAACGGTAGTAATAATTCATATGTGCTATGCATAATACTTCCTACAAGTTGCAAGTCTCATGCATAGAGTACTAATAGTGTTCGCACCTTGTCCTAATTAGCTTGGATTAACACGGATTATCATTGCATGACATATGTTTCAACCAAGTGTCACAAAGGGGTACCTCTATGCCGCCTGTACAAAGGTCCTAGGAGATCAATTGCATTTGATTTCTCGTTTTTAATAGATCTCAACTTAGGACATCCATACCGGGACAACATAGACAACAGATAATGGACTCCTCTTTTAATGCATAAGCATTCAACAACAGATAATATTATCATAAGAGAGTGAGGTTGTATGTCCAAACTGAAAACTTCCACCATGATACATGGCTTTGGTTAGCGGCCCAATGTTCTTCTCTAACAATATGCATACTCAAACCATTTGATCATGAAAATCACCCTTACTTCAGACAAGACGAACATGCATAGCATCTCACATGATATCCAACAAAGGTAAAAAGTTGATGGCGTCCCCAGAAACATGGTTACCGCTCAACAAGCAACTTATAAGAACTAAGACACATAACTACATATTCATCACCACAATAGTTTTTAAGCTATTTGTCCCATGAGCTATATATTGCAAAGATAAAGGAATGAAATTTTAAAGGTAGCACTCAAGTAATTTACTTTGGAATGGCAGAAAAATACCACATAGTAGGTAGATATGGTGGACACAAATGGCATGGGTTTTGGCTCAAGGTGTTTGGATGCACGAGAAGCATTTCCTCTCAGTACAAGGTTTGGGCTAGCAAGGTTGTTTGAAGCAAACACAAGTATGAACAGGTACAACAAACTTACACAAGAACATATTGCAAGCATTATAAGACTCTACACTGTCTTCCTTGTTGTTCAAACACTTTACCAGAAAATATCTAGACTTAGAGAGACCAATCATGCAAACCAAATTTTTAACAAGCTCTACGGTAGTTATCCATTAATAGATTAAACTACATGATGCAAGAGCTTAAACATGATCTATGAGAGCTCAAAACAATTGCCCAGTTATTCCAAACCATATGAAGCATTTTCTAATTCCAACCAAATAACAATCAACGAAGCAATTTTCAGCCTTCGCCATGAACATTAAAGCACAACTAAGAACACAAGTGTTCCATATGAAAAAGCGGAGCGTAATATCTCCAATATAAGGATGGTGGGATCCAACTTTATTCAAACCAAAACAAAAATAAAAGCAAAAGGCGCTCCAAGTAAAGAACATAAGATGTGATGGAATAAAAATATAGTTTCACTAGAAGTGACCTGATAAGTTGTCGATGAAGAAGGGGATGCCTTGGGCATCCCCAAGCTTAGATGCTTGAGTCTTCTTAAAATATGCATGGAGGAACCACCGGGGCATCCTCAAGCTTAGACCTTTCACTCTTCTTGATCATATTGTATCATCCTCTTCTCTTGACCCTTGAAAACTTCCTCCACACCAAACTTCAAGCAAACTCATTAGAGGGTTAGTGCATAATCAAAAATTCATACATTCAGAGGTGACATAATCATTCTTAACACTTCTGGACATTGCACAAAGCTTCTGAAAGTTAATGGAACAAAGAAACTCATTTAACATAGCAAAAGCGGCAATGCGAAATAAAAGGCAGAATCTGTCAAAACAGAACAGTCCGTAAAGACATTTTACAGAGGCACTTAACTTGCTCAAACGGAAAAACTCAAAACTAATGAAAGTTGCGTACATATCTGAGGATCACGCACGTAAATTGGCAGATTTTTTGATTTTTACAGAGAGTTCACGCAAATTCGTGGCAGACAGCAATTCTGTTTCTGCAGCAATCCAAATCTAGCATCAACTTTACCATAGAGACTTTACTTGGCACAAAAACATGATAAGGAGAGGTTGCTACAGTAATAACAACTTCCAAGACTCAACAATACAGTAGGAAAATAAAAACATGGGTTATCTCCCAAGAAGCGCTTTTCTTTAACGCCTTTCAGCTAGGCGCAGAAAGTGCAAATCAAGTAACATCAAGAGAAGAAGCATCAACATTATTACTTCGGGAGTTGGGAGTTTTCTCAACTATGCATTGTATCTTGTTTATGTATGGAACTCCCTTTTCAATACCTTTAGGCTTACTATTCTCCTCAAATAAATTTTCAGGGACAATCCAATCAAAATTCTTTTCTAATGCCTCGTGCATTCCTATGAGTTTATGAGGTATTGGTATTTTAATCTCCCCCTCACAATTGATTTTATTAGTGTATCTTAGCCTATCTTTTTCCCTTCTTTCAAGGATATTTTCAAAATTGGTACACAAGCCTAGCATCTTATATCGAATAAAGACTTTCCTAGCTTCTCTAGCTACATCACCAAATTCTCTAAGAAGGGTTTCTAGAACAAAATCTTTCTTTTCTCCTTCTTCCATATCACCGAGTGTAAGAAACATATGTTGCATTATTGGATTAAGATTAACAAATCTAGCTTCCAACATGTGCACTAAAGAGGCAGTAGCAATTTCATAATCAGGAGCAAGTTCTACTAAGGATCTATCTTCAAAATCTTCAGTCTTACTAACATGAGTGAAAAATTCTTCTATATTACCTTTTCCAATGATAGACCCACTACCTATCGATATATCTTTCAAAGTAAACTTAGGATGAAGCATGATGAAATAAATAAAAGGTAAATAAAGTAAATTCAAGTAACTAATTTTTTTTTGTGTTTTGATATAGAGCAAGTAAATAAGACAGAAAGTAAAGCAACTATTTTTTTTGTATTTTTGGATATAAAGCAAACAAGACAGTAAATAAATAAAGTAAAGCAAGACAATAAACAAAGTAAAGAGATTGGATGTGGAGACTCCCCTTGCAGCGTGTCTTGATCTCCCCGGCAACGGCGCCAGAAAAAAAGCTTGATTACGCGTGAAGCACACGTCCGTTAGGAACCCCAAGAGGAAGGTGTGATGCGTACAGCAGCAAGTTTTCCCTTAAAAAGAAACCAAGGTTATCGAACCAGTAGGAGCCAAGAAGCACGTGAAGGTTGTTAGTGGAGGAGTGTAGTGCGGCGCAACACCAGTGAAACCGGCGCCAACGTGGAACCTGCACAACACAATCAAGATACTTTGCCCCAACGTAACAGTGAGGTTGTCAATCTTACCGGCTTGCTGAAAGCAAAGGATTAAACGTATCGAGTGGAAGATGGTGTTTGTTTGCAAAGAACATTAAAGAACAATGATTGCAGTAGATTGTATTCAGATGTAAAAGAATGGACCGGGGTCCACAGTTCACTAGTGGTGTCTCTCCAATAAGATAACTAGCATGCTGGGTGAACAAATTACAGGTGGGCAATTGACAAATAAAGATTCAATACATATCAATGATGATTACTATGAAATTTAATCAGGGCATTACGACAAAGTACATAGACCGCTATCCGGCATGCATCTATGCCTAAATAATCCACCTTCGGGTTAGCATCCGCACCCCCTCCAGTATTAAGTTGTAAACAACGAGATAATTGCATTAAGTATGGTGCGTAATGTAATCAACGCAAATATCCTTAGACAAAGCATCGATGTTTTATCCCTAGTAGCAACAGCACATCCACAACCTTAGAACTTTCTGTCACTATCCCAGATTAAATAGAGGCATGAACCCACTATCGAGCATAAATACCCCTCTTGGAGTTACAAGTATCAACTTGGCCAGAGCCTCTACTAGCAACGGAGAGCATGCAAGAACATAAACAACACATATATGATAGATTGATAATCAAGTTGACATAATATTTTAGATTCATCGGATCCCACCAAACACAACATGTAGCATTACAAATAGATGATCTTGATCATGTTAGGCAGCTGACAAGATCTAAACAATGATAGCACAAGCGGAGAAGACAACCATCTAGCTACTGCTATGGACCCATAGTCCAAGGATGAACTACTCACGCATCAATCCGGAGGCGGGCATGATGATGTAGAGCCCTCCGGTGATGATTCCCTCTCTGGCAGGGTGCCGGAGGCGATCTCTGAATCCCGAGATGGGATATGCGGCGGCGGCGTCTCTGGAAGGTTTTCCGTATCGTGGCTCTCGGTACAGGGGTTTTCGCGACGAAGGCTTTAAGTAGGCGGAAGGGTAGGTCAGGAGGCGGCGCGAGGGGCCCACACCATAGGGCGGCGCGGGCCCCCTGGCCGCGCCGGCCTATGGTGCCGGGCCCTCGTGGCCCCTCTTCGTAACCTCCCGGTCTTAGGAAGCTCCGCGGAAAAATAAGACCCTGGCGTTGATTTCGTCCAATTCGAGAATATTTCCTTTGTAGGATTTCTGAAACCAAAAACAGCAGAAAACAACAATGGCGCTTCGGCATCTTGTTAATAGGTTAGTGCCGGAAAATGTATAGTAATGCTGTAAAGTATGTATAAAACATGCAAGTATTGTCATAAAAGTAGCATGGAACATAAGAAATTATAGATACGTTTGGGACGTATCAGTAGACGTCGGCCAATCGCCGGGGTTGGGCCCAGCTGTGGAGCTCGACGGCGGGCGCGCCGAGGAGGAGCATGCGGGTGCCTCTCTTCGACGGATTTGGGGAAGCCTTGGCGGCGCCGCTGCTCGCAACACTGGTAGCAAGGGTGGAGTTCTTCTTCTTCACCATTTTGAGATCTGTGGAAGATCTGGAAACGGCGGCGGCGGCGCAGTGGTTATGGGTGAAGAAGATGAATGAAGACGCAAGGATGGAGTATGGAAAAGGGAGAGTTTGCTCCGAAAAATTATAAAGTGCAAGGAAACCTGAGTATTGAGCGGGCACGTGTCGTTGTTTCCAATTTATTAAGGGGAACTCTCTCCATCGTTGATCGCGGAAATCAAGGAGGCGCCTCGGTCAATGCGCATGCACTGGTCATTTTTCTTAAAAACTGCCCGCGCAGAACTAGGGTGGGCCCGTCAGGTCACGTATTTTCAATCAAACCATAGCAGTGGTTACGTCATCAGTGACGTCGTGAGGCTCATTGGAGGGATCCGAAGAAAAAGCAAACAAAATCATCGGGTGGACAACTTGAGTCTACGCACGGATTGCAAGCATCCGTACCTAGACTCGGGGGCTACTCCCATCGGGAGCGCTGGACGCACCCGATAAACTTGGACTCAAAAGGATTTCCTACAAGGAAGGGCATGAAGAAATATTTGAAGAAAAGAACGGAATGCTCAGCTCGAGTCTACACCCGGTCACAAGCGCCCGTGCCCAGACTCGGGGGCTACTCCCATCGAGAGCGCTGGACGCGCACCCGATAAACTTTTTTGCACTCCAGGATCATGCCCGAGGACTTGATTCTGTGTAGGGTAACGTTGTTTTGCCATCGACAGTTAACCAGCAAAGCTGGACACGTTGCTCAATATCATTTACGCATTAAAATCTTACTTGGAAAATTGAAGCTCCGATGCAAATGTATCGGTTGGCCTATGAAGACCTGTCGAAAACTTCGGCGGAAGAAAACATTCGAGTGGCACAACTTGAGTCTACGCACGGATTGCAAGCGTCCGTACATAGACTCGGGGGCTACTCCCATCGGGAGCGCTGAACGCGCACCCGATAGAAGAAGATGATGCTGTTACAAGATGGACAAGAACTATCAAGAGAGAAGAACATTCGGTGGAGGCATGCTTTAGTCTCTACCCGAAATATCTTCGGCTAGACACTCGGGGGCTACTGACGTGGGCATTACCCTAAGGATAACTGTTATTGCCCTATCCTGTACGGCCCAACTGGAGGCCCATGAAGACACCCGATGGCAAGGTGGGCCACTACGGCGGTGCCGAAGAAGATTCCTTGAAGAACAAGACGAAAGGAACCGAACAAGGAAAGTTTAGAGCTAGGTCGTTTGTAACCTAGTCGTATCCGGACAGATCTCTTGAGACCTGGCCCCCTATATAAGGGCCAGGAGAGGGGCTGCCGAGGGACACACAATCAATCGTAGCAACTTTAGCCACCATAAGTCCAGAGCTAGGTTCCCGTAGCGCTTAGCTTCTCGACGAGACCACAGCCAAAACCTTCGGCACCCCATTGTAACCCGATATTCTTATAATCAAGATCAGACAGGCAGGACGTAAGGGTTTTACCTCATCGAGGGCCCCGAACCTGGGTATATTGCTCTCCCCGCTCGTCTGTTAACCGATGCCTCGTGTTAGCCTACAGGATTCCATCAACCCTAAGCCCCAATCGGAGGGCATTGCCGAGGAATACCCTCGACATCGTCCATCGAGCACCACCGCAGCTCTTAGTTGAGTTTGTCATTGTCATGGTCCACTATGAGCCCACCTTAGAAAGGGTGAAGAACTGTGCCACCGCCAGCTTCATCCTCGGCAAAGGAATCATCCCGAGAGAGCCGGAGTCAACGATACCTTCTTCACTTCCTCCTCGACAACCATCAGCTTCTCAGAAAAAGGGGAATTATAAAAATAAAATAAAGAGAAGAAAATGAAAAGGCATAAAAAAGGAAAAAAAGAAATATTAAAATGAAAAATAAATATAAAGAAACAGGATAACCTGAATTGAAAAAAATAACAAATTAGCAGAAACTGAAAAAATAAACCCGTCAGTAAGGCCACTCAACTAAGAGCTAATCCGATGAAGAGAGAGAGAGGGAGGGAGGGAGGGAGGGAGGGATGGAAGGAGGGATGAATATGATTTTCTCCGCTTGTCTCGACTAAAAGTTCTCCTACTGTGACCATTGTCACCTGCCGGGTGCCATCTCTCTCATCGGAGCAGCGCCGGAATACTAATGACCGGTGAAGCCCCGATAATGAAAAATCGAGTGGCGTGGAAGAAGAGAAATTAGCTAGTCCACGGACGGTTAGTGGTTCCAATAAGTCGTCCTAGTCACAGAGGTCTCACGAAAAGGACTACTGCACGGGAGGATCACTATAAATCTATAATCCCACTGATTAACCACTCTTTTTTTAGCCGACTCGATGGTTAGCCAATCAATAACATCTCGGGTATTTAATTGTCTTTCGGTTGTTGCGATATTCTTTGTTAGGTGGCAGTCGACTCCTTTCGTCTAGATTGTTTTTGCACTTGGGAGTCATGGAGTATAACTCGGGCGCTTGCCGGTGGGTGTATGGGAGGATTAAAGTCTTTCAATTGCAGTAATTGCCTGATGTGTTACCTATCCACGTCGCAGCATGTCCGCGTTTTCTTAACAAAGATCACCCCTAGTACTTCAGTTTAAAAGTTTCTTTTTCTGAAGCTCCAGACTTGTCTCCCATCAAAACCACTGGTCTACTCTCGTTAAAAGCGTCATGCCCGGTCATCTCTCAAAGGAAACTGACGAATTAAGGTGAAAGTGGAGTTAGCATTAAGAGACCACAACATGGATACTCCCCCTAATACAACTGATTACTCTCCCAATTTTTATTTAGTTTAGGTTCTAGGTTTAGTTAAAATTGAATTTTGTATAGTTTGATTAAATATTTTTAAAATATCAACATTTACAATCTAAAATCTATGAAATTAGAATTGTCATAAAGTATATATCATATTGTTAAGGTTCATGCAGTAGCCACTTGAACCAAAAGTCCGAACTGATGGAAAGGTCTAGGCAATCTACTTAATACTTATACACTTCAACACCCCCCTCTCATGTGTGACGGGAAGACGAGAAGACAAGTCAACACGTGTAGAGAGGCAAAGAGGCAGCGGGAGGCCAGGACCACATGGCAGGAGGCTGCGGGGAATTTAGAATAAATTGTGAAAGCCAGGATTTGAACTCGAGACCAGGGCACGATGCATGTTAAGGTTCATGCACTAGCCACTTGAACCAAAAGTTCGAACTGATGGAAAGGGCTAGCCAATCTACTTATACACTTCCACATATTACATATTATGGACGTTGATATTTGATCCTATATTATTAGTCAAGCTCTATAAAGTTTGACATTGACTAAACCAAGAACAAGAATTAAATAGAAACATAGAAGTATCAAACGGAGTAAATTTAGTATCTACTTCATCTGTTTTATATTAATTGCTAATTCAGGCGGAAGTGGGCCAAATTTGAACCACATGTGCTTGATAGTTTGCTCATGAATTTTTTTCCAAATATCATTTTTATTTACACAAGTAGCTACTTCACCATAGATCCACAAAGATTTTTCCAAGATTCAACCCCTAGCTAAGAATGCTCATGCTTGCCATTTTGGCCATAATTTTAATCAAGCACAAGTAGATAAAAAATGGAAAACCTTCGCATTGTGTCATGCTATGTGATCTAGTTGATGGTAACAATAAGAAACTAATATTATCTCAAATATTCTAAAAGCCCTTCTCAGAAATGATCTACCATGTACGAAGTTTTATGGCTTTTAAGCCAAATGATCTAGATCAAGACCACAACCATGGCATAGTTTCTTAAAATGATCCCATATTGTGCACATGTGTGCATATTGAGATGAAAAACAATGTTGGTTTTGGGGTTTTTCATTTGGTTCTCACATAAAGCTCATTTTCATTTTTCTCGGTGCAAAAATAGGTTTTTTGTAAAGCACCTACCAATAACCCATTCCAAAATTGTATCATCCAAATAAAAAAAATACTAGACCATATTTTATGTAAAAGTCACCAACTAGTTGGACCTCAAAATATTTCTGGGCAGCTCCCACTAAAATCCAAAAAATGTTGCTGATTCAGTAAGAAATGGGTCAAATCTGAACTACATGCGCCTGAAAGTTTCCTCATGATTTTTTCCAAAATTATTTTTAGGTTCAACATTGTCATTTAATGGAAGATCCACTAAGAATTTTAGTAATTTTAAAACTTCATAGTTATTTTTGGCAATTTAAATGGTCTTATTTTGGTTTTACAAAACTTAGGTTATGTACTCTAGATGACGTAAAATGAGAAATTTGCCAACAATAAAGTTATGCATCTCTTCAAGATGAACGAAATTGACTTTTGTATCATCTCGATCCGGGAACATATGCAAAATTGAAGGTGAAATTATATTTGTAGACTTTCCAAAAAAAAGTCCTTCTATTTATGTGGACTCAAATTTACAAGAAACTTAGATTTACCACCTAAATTAGCCTTCTAAGGTCCTATAGGCCGTTGGCTTGTCGGTGGAGCAAAATCTTGAAGCAAAAAACGAAAAGGAGGCCTCGTGCCACCCAGACCAAGACTCAACACTGATTGGCATCCTTTAAAGAACGCTCTGCGAGCTTCCTAAAAGAAAGGAAACGGAGGTCTCGTGGTCTACAAGTTACGCTCGGTCGAGCCCACACTACATTTTTTTTGGCTCTATTATTATTATTTCCCATGAATGTTCTTGTTTCGTTGGATCTACTTTGCAAGTTTTACAGGTCATGCATGTCAGGTGCGGGCTCACTTCTCAGTTTGTTATGTGTAGTAAGAAGTTGGTCCTTCATGTCAGTTTGGTGGCCCTATCTAGTAGGTTGTTTTGTGGGTCTCTCCTGTCAATTGTGTGGGGTTCACGATGTTGGCATGGACGCCCACCGGGAAGGCCCCGCGTAGCAGGTACGTCCCACATCTCACTTGACAGGTTGTAGTGGGACCTCCTGGTCAACAAGCAATGTGCGGGCCCCACCTATCAGTTGCAGATTTGAACCTTGTTATATAGTGACACGTACCCAAAAGTTGACGCATGGATAAGACACATAGGGGAAATTGGAGGTGACCGACCATTCATTTTGAAGCATGACGAATTAGCAGCCACATCCATTTAAATTGGTCGTAATCACCTAAAGATAAGGCTGTAAGTTGTATCATTTTCTCCCTAACCATTTCATGCAACAAAATTATGACCTTCCAGATAAAAATGGTCGTAATAATTTGGGTTTGGATCCTCTCAGACGCCTTACAACCATTTGGTGCGAAATGGTCATAAATCTATCATCATTTCACCAACTGTCACTATAAAAAGGTCACTAATTAGTACATTTCTTGCAGTGAAGGACCAAAGTACTCCACAACATTATTTTCACTGTGGCACATGTACCAGCAAACTCCAAATGGAGGCCACGGTCGAGGGGGCCTTTATTTTCAAAATTTTCTAAATAAAATCATGGATGTAGTCAATGGTGTATATTATAGCACGCAAAATAACTTGTATTGTAGGATACACAAAAATACATAAGTGTGGACATGAATACAGTGAATAGTGCATATTTTAGCAGTATAAAATTTACCATAATTATTCACTTTTTCATAGCCTAACTGCAAACAGTTTCACATTGAAAATTTACATATTTGTACAAGCATCAATGACTATATATCCACACTTTCTTAAAAGATAAGCTTGTAAAATGATATTTGAAAATTTTCAAAGTAAAGGACAACCCAAGAAGCCCGGCCTCCATTTATCTGCACCTCATAGTTTTGAAGACTGTAAAAATGATGCTCAACAATTCAAAACTAAAGGTCAGCCTAAAGCTCGGCCTATATTTATCCATCCGCGTTCCATATTTGGGTACATATATAATCTTTTAAATACATACATGCAAGTACATGTACATGTAGTCAAATAGGTTATAAGTATGCCAGCTGCTATTGTTCTATTGACATGCCACACCCAGGTATATATATGATATTCGCCGGTGTCGCCCAAGGCCCATAAACATGCTTGGTTACCTCGGTTGTTTTTTCTTCTTCGACGCCAGGGTCAGCTATTTGATCATCACTATACAAAACACCTTGGCCACCTACGTATATAGTGCAGTAGTGCACTTACCCTCCCTAATAAGCCGCTAATGGCCTTGCCAGGCTCGATCATATCCTCTGTGCGGGAAGTAGAGATTCCAGGGACCACGGCGAGTCCTGGCCAGAGCCAGACCAGTTGGACGACGGCGAGTCGGAAGAAGAAAACACGGTGGCGGCATCAGCGGCACGCGGCACGGCAGAGGACGCCGAGCCATCGCACGAATCCGTGGCCGCACGCTGCAGGCCGTCACGGGCGCGTCCCCTTTGACTGCCCTGCAGCTTGATGCCCCCTCGCGCCTCTTCGTCGGATGCCGGCGGCGAGGATCTGCAGGTCTTCTTCTTCGCGCAGGGTAGGTCCTGGGGCTGGAGGCGCCGGAGCAGCTGCTGCGGACCGTGGAGGTGCGTTCCCTCGTAGGTGACGATGAGCATCTCCGGGTCGTCGGTGGACTTCTCCACGTGCTTCTTGGCGCTGCAGTGGGAGCTCGTGCACTTGTAGTAGCTCCTGCATGCATATAGTCAGATGGAAGTCAAATGCCACGTACGAACATAGATGGTCCTCGTCGCCGACGGCGTACGTTTAGAGTAGTTCGATCAAGTGCACATGCATGAAGTTGGAGATAGTTTGTCCTGATCGGTAAGCTAGCCAGAAAACTTGTTCTGTAAGCCTTGGGTACATACTTACTCGGATCAGCAAAAGAGTAAGACTACCCACAATGGGAGTATCATAGGTAGTATCATGCATTCCATGTATGCAAAATGCTGATGTGGCTATGCAATTAAGGATGAGAGATATGGTACTAGTATCATAGGTAGATACTGTATCATAGCACATACTACTAGAAAAATTAATGTCAAGTAAATCTTGTACATATATTTGCATTGAGATTCTACAAAACAATTAATATATGTAGACTATGATACTAATATATGGTATCATGCATTGTGAAGATAGTAACATGTAGTAGTATCATACGCATGATACTTCTATATGATACTATGCATTGTGACTAGTCTAAAGTTGAAGTAGAGTTAACCGCTTGCTATAGCCTATTGCTGCCTTATCTATAGCTAGCTCTACGCCGGCATGGACAGTAGTTTGTTATAAAGATGTAGTTGCCCCGTCCAGAAATAAGTCACCTTAGTCGAAATTTATATTTAATCTACACGCTAAAACGTTTATAGATACATGTTAATCTAGATAAATTTGAGTCACTTATTTTTGGATATACTATTTTATTGATACAATACCCACCTTACAGCCTCACAAAATATGTAAAACACGTGTTGCGCATCAAACTCCTGATTAACAACTCTCTACTTTTATCTCTCCCCTAACTCAGCAAATATATGTTATTTAATTATTATACCATGCTTACAAAGTTAGCTTATTGCACTTTCTCTAACGGCGCGCCTCTACATAGTATATGTCTGAGAGTGAGACCGACTTGTTAAAATAAATATATTGCCTAGCTCTTTTGCATCGATTTAGAATTTTAAAAAAAGTTAGCTAATATATCAATTCTATACAACCCATTCTCGAGTTCGACGATATACATGACAGAGAGTGCTTTCTGGGAACAGACTTTCGCAGGACGCAGTAGTATAAAACTCCATCTATTGCGTGTCGTTGTTGTGAAATTATTGAAGGTTTCCTATCTTCTCAACCGAAAAATTGAGCCCATCATGGGCGTAATTAATTATTCATGTTCACAAGGTTGTTTAATAGTATATTATTTTTTGATTGAATGCTCTCAGGTGGGAGCCGCACTGGATGCATGATCGAACTAGCAGCCGGTGTGGTGCATGCATGTATGCTCAGCTGGTTAATTACTGCGAAAAGAAGAGGCTCCTATGAAATCAGAAATTGTGCATCCAGTTGACAAAGAACAGGGTTCTAGCTACCTGGGCTATCCCTACGCTAGCTCATCTGTTTTCGTCGGTTGCTATTTGTTGGACCCCAGTATCCAATCAGTTACTTAAATGCTGCTTAATTATGCATTAGCCAAGTACTAGTAGCTAGGTTTGCAACTATCGTTAACTAAATGCTTGCTGTGGCTTTGCAATTGATGTTTAAGCTGCAAACTTTGCCGATCTGGTAGCTCGCACAGCATGTGTAATACCTGGAAAGCTCTAAGAAAGCCCCAAAGCTATTATGGACACGTAACATCATGCCCGATCAACAACGAGAGGCTTCGCGCGGCCGTAGTCCCATAGACACATGGACTGTCAGTGCAGCGACTTTGCTCCATCTCCAGCTGCTAACCACCCCAGCCCAGCTCTTGCATCATGGTACGGCGAATATTGGGACCGACCCCGTTTGTGCGCCAAACCCCTATCTTTAACTTGTTTTCTTCTTATTTAGATACTACTCCATGATTTACAATTACCACACGCGGCATCGTTGAATCGCACAAAGTTGACCATGTCTAGCGCTCACCCTAACATGATCATGTGTACGCGCGCTCTGAGTCTTACATTGAACTACCCTTAGATAGTTAATTGTTGTTGTGATTTTAGTTTAAATTTGAACTAAAACATTATAAGAATTATGAACGGAGCGAGTATCATTTTGTAAATTACCTAAGCTCGATATCACAGGCCTTGACCGGTGGATGCATGCATGCATATGATCTTACTATGCATTCATTTTATTTCGAAATGAGGAGCGTAGCCTGGCCCCTCTGCATCAAAATGATACACACAACCTTCGTCTATTGCATAGTTTTCAGATTTAGATTTACAAATTTACGGATCACCAAAAGTCTCAACATAAATCAACCAACGAAATAAATCATACAGAAAACCTCTATGCATCTTATATTCTAATGGGTTGCCGTCTGCCGGCCTGGTTACTATGCATTCATCAATACCAGAAAACGATTATCAAAGTACAACAATTCAAAGTTGAAGCTAGGTAGGAAGATAGCTGGATGTAAAATCGATAAGCGCGTTCACCTGGGATGGGGGTTGTTCTTGATGCACTTCTGCCCATACTTCCTCCACTTGTACCCGTCCGTCGGCGTCTTGCCGCCGCAGCTCCTCACCTTGGCCGTGTGTCTGCTCTCCAGCGGCGTACTCGGCGCTCCGTACCTGCGGCTTATCAGCCGAAACCATACACAGATTAGTCCTCTCGTTTGATCAACAACGATCAGTGCTAAATATCCACGGATCGACACGCGCTAGCTGCACCTAAAATACAGCGAGCCGAAGCGGCGGCTGGAGGGGTACGGCCGAGACCACAGCGCCTTCTGGATGTCCCTGATCGTAGGGCCGGAGTACACCGAGCACATAGCCTGCCTAGCCACCGACGCCGGCGGCAACCGCTCGTGCTCGGCTGCGGTGCTACTGCCGCCGCTGTTGCACCGACCAGATATTGAGCCTCCCTTGTCGCAGGAGTGGTTCTTCTCCGAGTCGTCGCCGGCCGGGACCAGCGAGGCAAGGAGGCTGTCGTCGCTAAGGAGCTCGCTTATGAGCTGCTCGTCGAGCTCGCCCGGCCAGACGCCAGCCTCGTGTTCACCTGCGACGGCCTGAGCCCTCGGCACATCTCCCATCTCTTGTTCGTGGATAGCAAGGAGCCCACGCCTCTGATGAAGGGATTGATCATATGTTACCCACGGCTCAAAGGCTTTTATATAGACGTGGAGTCTTTGTGGATGAAGTGTGGAACTATGCATCGAATTTCAGCTGAAAAAAGAACCACGCTGATGAAGACATTTCCGGAATGCTCGCCTAATTAATTAAGGGGTAGCTCGACCGTTGGGTCTAACTGCGAAATGGGCAAAGTTATTATTTTTCTAAGGTAAACTAACAAGGTAGTACTATTGTTTTTTGAGCGGGGCCTGATATAAGAACTGCTATTTTGAAAGAAAATAAATACTCTATTCATACTATCCTCGCGCTTGAATCTAGGCGTTCTACTCTCTCACTCACAGGTAATTTTTGTGCCATGTAAAACAATGACTACACTTACATGTGGAGAGGATATTTTCCGCACCGAATCCACATTCACATCTGTTGTTAGGGTATGGTAAGTGTTTTGGGTGCCCGTCGGATAAGGATAGTGTCAGCTGGATATCCATGCAAAATCCGGCATATGGGGATTATCAGGTAATTTTGCGGATTACCCAAGGAGATTAACTAGAATAATCTGATTTTACTACAACATATTTTGATGTAAGTTCGTATATGCAGTCTAGTGAACCCAAGAAAATTATAATTTCTACTATCCGCACAATGCAGACATCATATCACCAATTCCTTTTCCTCTCTCTCTCCCTCTCTCTCTCTCCCTCTCTCGCTCCACGATGACATATGTGGTCGTTCTTGCATACCACACATAAGCAACATATTTGCTTTTGTGCACATAAAACAATATGTGTTTTCAAAACATAGTATTTTTTAAATTATTTCCATAATCTTTTCAAACATCTGATGTTTGATTCTGTCTCCATTTTCAGCATTTATGATATATTAAGTTTCTTAAATAATTGGACAGGGACTTTGTATAAATTTTCTTGTTATTCTCATAGAAATATAGTCCTCTATTTATACACGTATTTATCTGATTATTGTTGTCCATTTCCGATCAGAGTTCGCTCTATTTCCTATCTGAATCCGTAGTTCGATATAATCCTTTTGAATCCGCATTCACTAGTTGTCCAAACTGATCCGAATCCATCTAAATAATATGGTAAAGGACATGAAAAGAGTAAAATATGATCTGATCCAATCCATTTGAGTATTATTCTAAAATAGTTGCAGCATTGATTCCACATCTTAAATCTTTTCACGGATGCGGTTTTCCGGTATGCCCAAGCTTGGAAAAAAAGGAGTGTTGAAATATATTTTTTAGCAGCCATTCTCCAAAGTTTGGACTACTGGATGAACTTACAAGATCATCAGTTCAATAATTGAACATATTTTCAACACTTTAATCAATAATTAATTGACTGCACATCCTCTCACCAATAGTCTTTATAATCCAATTACACCACCAGCTTCTCCACAATCGGTTATTAACCCTACTTCTAGCATTGCTATATTATTACACAATACTTTAAGTTGTTTGGTTTACATAATAAAAACCAAAAAATAAAATGTATCATTTCAATGACATACATCTTAATTAGTAAAAAAGCATGGCCAACACAAAAAAAGAATGTTTGATTACATCATGTAAACTAAACTACATATGAACTTATGAAGTAACGTACGGAAACACTTATCTAAAAATTATATCAAAAGAAAGTTATACTTTCAGATTTAGTGTGATAAAAAATCCTTGCTGGTACATCCTCTTCATTTCAACCCAACACATTGGTTTCATATTTCTACATCAACATTATTTTCTCTCTTATAAGTAATTAATAACCGATCTATGAATCTTCACCTTTATGTATATCTTATGCTTGATCTATCTTTTTTGATTGACACCTAGTATGCCATTAAGATACTACTCTACGCACACATCCAATTGAGAACTCCTATATTGTTCTGGTAATATTTTTGAAACTAAATCTTAAGGTAATAGGAGCAATCTGGCTCCAAAATCGGTATTTTACAAAATGTGGAAATCTCGATTGGAGCAAAAATAAGACAGTGTTGAATACATATACACTGGTGAATAGTGTTTGTAAAAAATGCAATACAGATGTTTTCTATTTGTTTTGTTGTAAAACATATTATGTTTGATATCATAGAAATAAAATTTATATAACCATGCCCACAGAACATAGCACAAACAACCATATATTAGCAAATCACATCAATAATTTTGGGTGTTGATTCGAGTCCTTGGGGTGCACGACGAAGGTGAACACAGAACATGTTTGACTAGTTTCGTTTGCGAACTTAATCCTAAGGTTGTGCCAAGTGTCCTATCTGCCAGCCTTGAATATATCCAAAACAAATATTAGGAAATAAGTACAACACCAATAAAATCTCTATTGGATTGAAAATAATTAAGTATCCCTACCTTATTTCTTTAGATATTCTCCCTTCATAGGACATCAGACACCATAGTGTTGAATATACAAATACATAAGTGAATAGTGGTGGTAACAAATGCAATGCAAATGTTGCCGATGTTCGGTGTTGTTACAAGGGACCATTAGAACATACATCATATAATATATAGTTTCACAACCACGTATTTGATGATGCATATATATCACTGATTATGTTCAAAGACAATATAAATGACATATTATTACATTAGAAAAAATCATCATGGCATGGTTACCTCTAGGCCATATTTCCATCATGAGCTCACAATTTGCTAGTGGCGTTGATGAACTCAACCACCTTATTTTGATCTTCTGCCCAAATATTACTTTTATCATTAAACGTAATGGCATCATCCATTGTGCATATTTGAAGTGTGTGTACTAGTTATATTCCCGGGACTAGTAAATAAAACACATGACACAAACCCCCTCGGAAGTACACCGGACAGACCTAAGGCGGATGGAAAGACCTGCAATACAGGAGTGAGAGACATCGTCTCACCCGATTAATCTTTTAGTGCTCCTAGCGCTTGTGCAGATCACCGTTGCACAACTTCACGCTAGTCCATGATGTTAGATTGATCTCCTCACGATCGAACCCAACGGCTCGACGGGCCCTTTGACTCGCGTCCTGATCGGGGGCGTCCAACCCTCTTATGGTTGGTGGGCCCCTGTGACCTGTTGATACGTCGCAAACGTATCTATAATTTCTTATGTTCCATGCTACTTTTATTACAATACTTGAATGTTTTATATATACTTTACAGCATTATTTTACATTTTCCGGCACTAACCTATTAACAAGATGCCGAAGTGCCAGTTGCTATTTTCTGCTGTTTTTGGTTTCAGCAATCCTAGTAAGGAAATATTCTCGGAATTGGACGAAATCAGCGCTGGGGGCCTATTTTTACACGAAGCTTCCGAAGACCGAAAGGAGACGAAGTGGGGCACGAGGTGGCCACACACCAGGCGGCGCGGCCCAGGCCCTGGCCGCGCGCCCTAGTGTGTGGCCCTCGTGACGCCCCTGACCTACCCTTCCGCCTACTTAAAGCCTCCGTCGCGACCCCCAGTGCAGAGGCCACGATACGGAAAACCTTCCGGAGACGCGCCGTCGCATCCCATCTCGGGGATTCGGAGATCGCCTCCGGCACCCTGCCGGAGGGGAATCATCACCGGAGAGGCTCTACATCATCATGCCCGCCTCATTGATGCGTGAGTAGTTCATCCTTGGACTATGGGTCCATAGCAGTAGCTAGATGGTTGTCTTCTCCGCTTGTGCTATCATTGTTATAGATCTTGTGAGCTACCTAACATGATTAAGATCATCTATTTGTAATGCTACATGTTGTGTTTGGCGAGATCCGATGAATATAGAATATTATGTTAAGTTGATTATCAATCTATCATATATGTGTTGTTTATGTTCTTGCATGCTCTCCGTTGCTAGTAGAGGCTCTGGCCAAGTTGATACTTGTAACTCCAAGAGGGGGTAATTATGCTCGATAGTGGGTTCATGCCTCCATTAAATCTGGGACAGTGACAGAAGTTCTAAGGTTGTGGATGTCTTGTTGCTACTAGGGATAAAACATTGATGCTTTGTCTAAGGATATTTCTGTTGATTACATTACGCGCCATACTTAATGCAATTATCTGTTGTTCGCAACTTAATACCGAAAGGGGTTCGGATGATAACCTGAAGGTGGATTATTTAGGCATAGATGCATGTTGGATAGCGGTCTATGTACTTTGTAATGCCCTGATTAAATCGCATAGTAATCATCGTTGATATGTATTGAATCTTTATTTGTCAATTGCTCGCCTGTAATTTGTTCACCCAGAATGTTAGTTATCTTATTGGAGAGACACCACTAGTGAACTGTGGACCCGGTCCATTCTTTTACATCTGAATACATTCTCTGCTTTTACTGTTCTTTGCAAACAAACACCATCTTCCACTCGATACGTTTAATCCTTTGTTTTCAGCAAGCCGGTGAGATTGACAACCTCTTTACGTTGGGGAAAAGTACTTTGATTGTGTCGTGCAGGTTCCACGTTGGCGCCGGTTTCTTTGGTGTTGCGCACTACACTCCTCCACCAACAACCTTCACGTGCTTCTTGGCTCCTACTGGTTCGATAACCTTGGTTTCATACTGAGGGAAACTTGTGTGCGCATCATACCTTCCTCTTGGGGTTCCCAACGGACGTGTACATCTACGCGCATCAAGCATAAATTTCTGGCGCCGTTGCAGGGGAGATCAAGACACGCTGCAAGGGGAGTCTCCACTTCCAATCTCTTTACTTTGTTTTTGTCTTGCTTTATTTTATTTAATAGTTTGTTTGCTGCACTTAAACAAAACACAAAAAAATTAGTTGCTAGCTTTACTTTATTTACTATCTTGTTCTCTATATCAAAAACACAAAAAAATTAGTTACTTGTCTTTACTTTATTTGCCTAGTTTACTTTATTACTGTTATAATGGGTACTCTGAAAATACTAAGTTGTGTGATTTCACTAGCACAAATAATAATGATTTTATATGTACTCATATTGCTCCACCTGCTACTACAGCAGAATTCTATGAAATTAAACCTCCTTTACTGAATCTTGTTATGAGAGAGCAATTTTCTGGTGTTAGTACGATGATGCTGCTGCCCATCTTAATAATTTTGTTGAACTTTGTGAAATGCAAAAGTATAAGGATATACATGGTGATATTATAAAACTAAAATTATTTCCTTTCTCATTAAGAGGAAGAGCTAAAGATTGGTTGCTATCTTTGCCTAAGAATAGTATTGATTCATAGACTAAGTGTAAAGATGCTTTTATTAGTAAATATTATCCTCCTGCTAAGATTATATCTTTGAGAAGTAGCATAATGAATTTTAAACAATTTGATAATGAACATGTTGCTCAAGCATGGGAGAGAATGAAATCTTTGGTAAAGAATTGCCCTACCCATGGACTGACTACTTGGATGATCATCCAAACCTTTTATGCAGGATTGAATTTTTCCTCGAGGAACCTATTGGATTCAGCTGCTGGAGGTACCTTTATGTCCATCACCCTGGGCGCCGCGACTAAATTACTTGATGATATGATGATCAATTACTCTGAATGGCACACTCAAAGAACTCCTCAAGGTAAGAAGGTAAATTCTGTTGAAGAAACCTCTTCTTTGGGTGATAAGATTGATGCTATTATGTCTATGCTTGCAAATGGTAGATCTCATATTGATCCTAATAATGTTCCTTTAGCTTCATTGGTTGCTCAAGAAGAAAATGTTGATGTGAATTTCATTAAAAGTAATAATTTCAACAACAATGCTTATAGGAATAATTATGATAACAACAACTTTAGGCCATATCCTTCTAATAGTAATGGTTATGGTAATTCTTATGGTAATTCTTACAACAATAATAAGAGTGTACCCTCTGGTCTTGAAGTGATGCTTAAAGAATTTATTAGTGCACAAACTGCTTTCAATAAAACCGTTGAAGAAAAGCTTGGTAAAATTGATATTCTTACTTCCAAGATTGATAGTCTTGCTCTTGATGTTGATCTTTTAAAATTGAAAGTTATGCCTGAGAAAGTTGAAGATGCTAGGTTTGCTAAAACAAATGCCATACAAGTTAGAATTAATGATAATATTAGATTGTTGGCTGAATTGCATGCTAGGTGGGATAGAGAAGAAAAAGAAAAACTTGCTAAAGAGAATAATGTAGCTAAAGTATGGACTATACCACCACTAGTAATGTTGATTCTTCACATGTTGCTGCACTTCCTACTATCAATGGTAAAATAATTGGTGTTGGCAATGTTTCTACTCCTAGTGCAAAGCATACAAAATTGCCTGAAACTGCTGAAATTGCTGCTTGTGATAAAACTGCTGAATTTTTTTAAAATATTGGTGACAATGATTCCATTGCTGTAGAACATAATGGTTTAGATTTTGATGATTGTCATATTACTGAAGTTATAAAGTTCTTACAAAAACTTGCTAGAAGTCCCAATGCTAGTGCTATAAATTTAGCCTTTACAAAACATATTACAAATGCTCTCATTAAAGCTAGGGAAGAGAAATTAAGACTTGAAACTTCTATTCCTAGGAAATTAGAAGATGGTTGGGAGCCCATCATTAAAATGAAATTCAATGACTTTGAATGTAATGCTTTATGTGATCTTGGTGCAAGTATTTCTGTTATGCCTAAGAAGATTTATGATATGCTTGACTTGCCACCATTGAAGAATTGTTATTTAGATGTTAATCTTGCTGATAATGTTAAAAAGAAACCTTTGGGGAGGATTGATAATGTGCGCATTACGGTTAACAATAACCTTGTCCCCGTTGATTTTTTTGTCTTGGATATCGAATGCAATGCATCTTGTCCTATTGTGTTGGGAAGACCTTTTATTCGAACTGTTGGTGCTGTTATTGATATGAGAGAAGGTAATATTAAATATCAATTTCCTCTCAAGAAAGGTATGGAACACTTCCCTAGAAAGAGAATGAATTTGCCTTTTGATTCTATTATTAGAACAAGCTATGATGTTGATGCTTATTCTCTTGATGTTACTTGATTTGCACTTTCTGCGCCTAGCTGAAAGGCGTTAAAGAAAAGCACTTCTTGGGAGATAACCCATGTTTTATTTTATTTACTGTATTGTTGAGTCTTGGAAGTTGTTTACTACTGTAGCAACCTCTCCTTATCATGTTTTTGTGCCAAGTAAAGTTTTTTATGTTAAAGTTGATGCTATATTTGGAATCGCTGCGCAGAAACAGCATTGCTGTCTGTCACGAATTCTGGCATAAGTCTCTGTAACAAAATCGAAAAAATCTGCAAATTTACGAGCGTGATCCTCAGATATGTACGCAACTTTAATTAGTTATGAGTTTTTCCATTTGAGCAAGTTAAGTGCCCCTTCCAGATGCATCTTTACGGACTGTTCTGTTTTTGACAGATTCTGCCTTTTATTTCGCATTGCCGCTTTTGCTATGTTGAATGAGTTTCTTTGTTCCATTAACTTTTAGAAGCTTTGTGAAATGTCCAGAAGTGTTTAGAATGATTGTGTCACCTCTGAATATGTGAATTTGTGGTTATGCACTAACCCTCTAATGAGTTTGCTTGAAGTTTGTGTGAAGGAAGTTTTCAAGGGTCAAGAGAAGAGGATGATATACTATGATCAAGAAGAGTGAAAGGTCTAAGCTTGGGGATTCCCCGGTGGTTCATCCCTGCATATTTTAAGAAGACTCAAACATCTAAGCTTGGGGATGCCCAAGGCATCCCCTTCTTCATCGACAACATTATCGGTCACTTCTAGTGAAACTATATTTTTATTCCGTCACATTCTTATGTTCTTTACTTGGAGCGTCGGTTTGTTTTTATTTTTGTTTTGTTTTGAATAAATTTGGATCTCGCCATTCTTATATTGGAGATATTACGCTCCGCTTTTTCTTATGGAACACTTGTGTTCTTAATTGTGCTTTAATGTTCATGGCGAAAGCTTATTGCTTCGTTAGATTGCTATTTGGTTGGAATTGGAAAGTGCTGCATATGGTTTGATAATTTGGCAATTGTTTGAGCTCTCATTAGATCATGTTTAAGCTCGTGCATCATGTAGTTTAATCTATTAATGAAGAACTACCGTAGAGCTTGTTTAATTTGGTTTGCATGATTGTTCTCTCTAAGTCTAGATATTTTCGGGTAAAGTGTTTGAACAACAAGGAAGACAGTGTAGAGCCTTATAATGTTTGCAATATGTTCTTGTGTGAGTTTTGCTGTACTGTTCATACTTGTGTTTGCTTCAAACAACCTTGCTAGCCCAAACCTTGTACTGAGAGGAAATGCTTCTCGTGCATCCAAACACCTTGAGCCAAACTCCATGCCATTTGTGTCCACCATATCTACCTACTATGTGGTATTTTTGCCATTCCAAAGTAAATTACTTGAGTGCTACCTTTAAAATTTCATTCCTCTACCTTTACAATATATAGCTCATGGGACAAATAGCTTAAAAACAATTGTGGTGATGAATATGTAGTTATGTGTCTTAATTCTTATAAGTTGCTTGTTGAGCGGTAACCATGTTTCTGGGACGCCATCAACTTTACCTTTGTTGGATATCATGTGAGATGCTATGCATGTTCGTCTTGTCGAAGTAAGTGGACTTCATGATCAAATGGTTTGAGTATGCATATGTTAGAGAAGAACATTGGGCCGCTAACTAAAGCCATGTATCATGGTGGAAGTTTCAGTTTGGACATACAACCTCAATCTCTTATGAGAATATTAACTGTTGTTGAATGCTTAAGCATTAAAAGAGGAGTCCATTATCTGTTGTCTATATTGTCCCGGTATGGATGTCTAAGTTGAGAATAATCAAAAGCGAGAAATCCAATGTGTGCTTTCTCCTTAAACACTTGTACAGGCGGCATAGAGGTACCCCTTTGTGACACTTGGTTGAAGCATATGTTATGCGATGAGAATCCGTGTTTCCGAGCTAAGTAGGACAAGGTGCGAGCACTATTAGTACTCTATGCATGAGACATGCAACTTGTAGGAAGTATTATGCATAGCACATATGAATTATTACTACCGTTGACAAAATTGTTTCTATGTTTTCAAAACAAAAGCTCTAGCACAAAAATAGTAATCCATGCTTCCCTCTGCGAAGGGCCAATCTTTTACTTTATGTTGAGTCAGTTTACCCACTTCTTTCTATCTTAGAAGCAAACACTTGTGTTAACTGTGTGCATTGATTCTTACATGTTTACTTATTGCACCTGTTATATTACTCTATGTTGACAAATATCCATGAGATATACATGTTACAAGTTGAAAGCATTCGCTGAAACTTCATCATCCTTTGTGTTGCTTCAATGCATTCTACTTAGAATTTATTGCTTATGAGTTAGCTCTTATGCAACTCTTATTGATACATGTTTGAAAGTACTATTCATGAAAAGTTTTGCTATATGATTCATTTGCTTAGTCATTATCTTTGTTAGCAATCTTTTGTTCAGATCACTCCATTCATCTCATATGCTTTACAATAATGTTGATCAAGATTATGTTGGTAGCATGTCACTTCAGAAATTATTTGTGTTATCGTTTACCTACTCGAGGACGAGTAGGAACTAAGCTTGGGGATGCTTGATACGTCGCAAACGTATCTATAATTTCTTATTTTCCATGCTACTTTTATTACAACTAGCTGGATAGCCCGCGCAGTTGCGCGGCTAGCCATGATATAAAAAAATATTGATATCGTTTTTGTCCTGATACTATCTTAATTTTGTTTAGTAAAATTTGAAATATATTGGAATGATACATGGTTCTTTGTTTTTTGAGCTTCCAGCTTCTTCCATATTTTCATATAGGTGATAAAACATATGTACATGTTGTAGATGTTAAACCTAATTTTTTTCATGGTTATATCGTCGTTTGTGGACTGAATTTGACATAACATTAACTAATATATCCTTTATATATCAGCTAGATACATTAACCTAGATACATCAGGGACATCACCTACGGATTTTGCTACTTCTCGATCAGTCATCTTAATTATAAAATCTCTAGTAGAATTGTCCAATTTCATTTATCATTAGGATAGAAGTATACAAACCAAGGTATATGAAATTTTCTTTCATACATAGGCTAAATTATCAAAGGTCCGACGAATATGAAGATAGATAAAACATACAAATGGTGAGGGCGATGATTTACATGACTGAAGTAGTAAAGCTAAAAAAATTGTAAGCTTTAGATACAGTTTTGAGCATCGGTTGCAAAAGGAAGTAGCTGCGATTTTCAATTATCGGGACAATAAGATCATAATTGATTTCATTTAGACATCTGCAAGTAATTACCTTTTCTCTGCAGCATACCAACCAAAAATATGATAGCTAGACATCATTAGTAAAGTTATTTAAAAATAATAGAAAATGTCATATGTACAATAAGGACCGTTCAAAGTAAACTTGCCTAAAATTAACAGAAGATTCAGTTTACACATGTAGTATGTAGATCACGTTTCAGAGACCAGTTCACTCTATCTTCTATTCCAAGTCTTTAACTTCATCCCCCATATTGTTTCTACGTATACTACTGAGAGCACTTAATGGTAAAGAAATTTACCTTTGACAAATCTTCTACGGTGATTGTTGTTCGACTCGCGATAAGAAAGTATATATCAAAGATAAATAAGATAGTAACTCAATAATTATTTTTAAAAGGAGGATATATGTTTTACTTTTGTGCTTTCCCGCTGCTCCTTGCATGGTTGCAAAGATCTTACCAGCCTGGTCATTGAATCCATCCTTGAAAGAGTTGGAGTACCAATTCAAGAGTTTCTGCAAGCTGCAATATAAGGCTGCAGGCTAACATCATTTTAGTTCCCAGCAATCAAAGAAGGTTGTCTGCATATCAATGTAGAGTTTACAGTAAGTATTAAGTTATTTTCTGAAGAAACGCCAAGCTGATAAGCTTTGCACAATAAATAATTATGCAACCTCAGATGATATCAATCTTAAAGTTATCTGCATGAGGATTACAAAAAACACTTATGAATTCCATTCCACTTGGTCGCTACCTTTTTGGTCTTCAGGTCCAGCTTGGTAATATTCATTGACCATATTCACATGGTATTTTCCTCTGTACAATGAATTCCATCGAACCTCGAATGCAACAGATTGAGATCCCTATAGTGTTTTGTGCTCACCTAGAATTTTATGCCGCCTTGTAGGGGATGCAATTTGTTGCAGCACTCGAGTCCACGGCATAGATCTCTTGACGCACAGACACCTCTGATCCAGTGCTCTACCTCCACCGAGGGCCTAATTTCCGACCGTAGCACGCGCTACTTCTTGGTACGCTGTTTCAAATCTTCATTGCCATTGAAGACATATATATGATATTGAAATAAATAAATATGAGAGCCTGAGAACTGTGTGCAAAACTGCAAGGTCCGTGTCCTTATTCTGAACAATTAGGTTTCTGCCTGCTATTTCCGAAATTGCAACTGAACCGTTTCTTCTGCTAGCTAATCATTCTATTCACTTAGATTCTACTCTACCATCTTTTCAGTCTGCAGCTTCAGCTACCATATTTGTTGACCCGACTAAAAATGCACTTAATGGTGAAAAATGCTACCTTCGACACATCTTTGCAAAAGGTAGATTTTTTGAATAGTTGCACGCTTTCTATTTGGTTATATCGTATCATGATCATGCATGCAGAGATCTTACCTGCTTAGCTCCATCAAATCGTTGCATCATGCATGCCTCTGATGCCACAGTTGCACTACTAAATCATGAGTTTGTGCCAATACAATCGTGTGGCTGCAAAATAGTATGGACGTTATTAAGTTAAGAGCTAATCTTACTTTGTGTTGAACTGTCGTAGTCGTATTCTATGCTGGCGCAACGATTCAGGGTAGGGGCTTCGTCGACAGGTAGGAGCGTGACCTTCGCCCAAACGGAGGCGTAGCGGGAGGACAGGGGAGGGCAGGCTCGTCCTCGTATCCGCTGGGCTGTGGAGTTTGGCACTGCCATAGTCCATGCCGCTGGAGACAGCCGCCTAAACGTTTCAGTGCGTCGTGCGGCGGCGCACTGGACAACATGCGCTCTGGATGCATGCGTTCTTGTCTTCTTGATGTCCAAAGTCTTGCTCATCCCTTCATGAATCTAGAAGGCAATAAACGTTGGTCAGGCATAGAACGAAAAAATTTGGCCAAGAGCTAAGCTACAAAACATCTACAAAACTGATTTACCTTCATGACAGATCAAGTGTACTATTGCCTGTTGTATGATTAATTCAAAGTGCGCGAGGACAACCGATCTGACACTTGCCTGATTTGGAACATGTGAGAGGGCACACGGGCAGTCTTCAACTGATGTGGATGCACACAGCATAAGCACCCCCATGGCCTGAAGATGCCTGCCGCCATGCAAGGAACATCCGCATGATACGATCTCGAGGAACATACGCGCTTCCTGCTGGCTTGGTACGTTGCCGCTGGATATGGATGCGCGCATGGGCTCGCCATTGAATGTAGGCTAGGCGTAGAAACTTGCGTGGCCGCCGCCGCCGCCATGGAGGGTATGATACGATCTCAAGGATGATACCTAGCTGCTCATGGGTCGTGCGAATCGTTTTCTTTCCGCGTATATATTCTAACCAATTTCGACTAAAATGATTCTCCCTCTTTCCTCTTCCAATTTAGTCTGGACCGTTAATTAGTTGTTGATTAATCTAGACCATTGGTTGTTTGTTGTTTTAATTATATAATAGATACTTGAATGTTTTATACATACTTTACATCATTATTATACATTTTCCGGCACTAACCTATTAACAAGATGCCGAAGTGTCAGTTGCTGTTTTCTGCTGTTTTTGGTTTCAGAAATCCTAGTAAGGAAATATTCTCGGAATTGGACGAAATCAACGCCCGGGGCCTATTTTTACGAAGCTTCGAAGACCGAGGGAGGCGAAGTGGGTGGCCACACACCAGGGCGGCGCGGCCCCTCGTGACGCCCTTTGACCTACCCTTCCGCCTACTTAAAGCCTCCGTCGCGAAACCCCTGTACCGAGAGCCACGATACGGAAAACCTTCCAGAGACGCCGCCGCCGCGAATCCCATCTCGGGGGATTCAGGAGATCGCCTCCGGCACCCTGCCGGAGGGGAATCATCACCGGAGGGGCTCTACATCATCATGCCCGCCTCCGGATTGATGCGTGAGTAGTTCATCCTTGGACTATGGGTCCATAGCGGTAGCTAGATGGTTGTCTTCTCCGCTTGTGCTATCATTGTTATAGATCTTGTGAGCTGCCTAACATGATCAAGATCATCTATTTGTAATGCTACATGTTGTGTTTGGCGAGATCCGATGAATATAGAATATTATGTTAAGTTGATTATCAATCTATCATATATGTGTTGTTTATGTTCTTGCATGCTCTCCGTTGCTAGTAGAGGCTCTGGCCAAGTTGATACTTGTAACTCCAAGAGGGAGTAATTATGCTCGATAGTGGGTTCATGCCTCCATTAAATCTGGGACAGTGACAGAAAGTTCTAAGGTTGTGGATGTGCTGTTGCTACTAGGGATAAAACATTGATGCTTTGTCTAAGGATATTTGTGTTGATTACATTACGCGCCATACTTAATGCAATTATCTTTTGCAACTTAATACCGGAAGGGGTTCGGATGATAACCTGAAGGTGGATTATTTAGGCATAGATGCATGCTGGATAGCGGTCTATGTACTTTGTCGTAATGCCCTGATTAAATCACATAGTAATCATCGTTGATATGTATTGAATCTTTATTTGTCAATTGCTACTTTGTAATTTGTTCACCCAGCATGTTAGTTATCTTATTGGAGAGACACCACTAGTGAACTGTGGACCCCGGTCCATTCTTTTACATCTGAATATATTCTACTGCTTTTACTGTTCTTTGCAAACAAACACCATCTTCCACTCGATACGTTTAATCCTTTGTTTTCAGCAAGCCGGTGAGATTGACGTTGGGGCAAAGTACTTTGATTGTGTTGTGCAGGTTCCACGTTGGCGCCAGTTTCACTGGTGTTGCGCCGCACTACACTCCTCCACCAACAACCTTCACGTGCTTCTTGGATCCTACTGGTTCGATAACCCTTTCTCGCGGAAACTGCTGTGCGCATCATACCTTCCTCTTGGGGTTCCCAACGGACGTGTACATCTACGCGCATCACCTGTGCTATATAAAGAGGTGGGGGCCGGGGCACGCAGTAAGAGGTTCACCGCGCCGTCAGTCATCCCACCGATATCCCCTACCGATCTAGGGTTCGCGTAGTGCTCATAGGAAGCACCACCACCGTTGCCTCCCACGCTGTTCATCGTCACCATGTCGACGTCCGAAGGCTCCTCCTCTAAGGGAGAAGGTATGCCCTGCCCCTCTTTGTCTCTCCCTCTCTCTCAGGAAGCTTACACAGTCAGAGATAGTTCTACCGGCATAGGATCTACACCTAGATGATCTAGGTTTAACATTGGTATCAGAGCAATTGTTAGATCGGTAGATCTTTTGTTTCGGGTAGAAATGTTAACAGCAAACCCTAGCCAATCCGACAAGAACCCTAAACCGTATTTTGAAAAAGGGGAAAAGAAAAGTTCTACCGGCAGGGCCTCGGGCTGCCGGAAAAGTCAGCGCCGCCGCAAGGCCGCGCCGCCCCTCTCGATCCCGATGTGCATCTGTATGCCGAGGCATCGGGAAGAAGGGCAACCTCCACTTGCTCTACGAGCCGGAGGCAAAGAAAAGAAAGAAACCTCACCGTAGTGGTGGATGCTGCGGCTCGACGACAAAGTACAGCGCCTCCTCTACGCCGGTTGACGGCAACGCGCCCACCCTCGGGTGCACACGCCACAGGCAAGAGAGGAAGGGGGCACCACCGCGTGCTCTTCTGCCTCGTTGTCCTACGGGTCTTCTGGTGGTGGTAGGAAACGTGGGTGAGGAGAGGGAGCAGACGAGCGGCGCGTGGGCGTGAGCAAGGGCAATGCCGCCGTCCGTCGTCGGCCGCTGCAAAGGAGCAGGGCACGCGCGCGCGGTCTTACTCCCGCCGCCACAGAGCAAAAGTCAGAGAGGGTTATGGGGGCAAATGGCCTAGAGTTAGGGTTTTCTGGCCGGATTCGGGCCTTTTATACCGGCCGGAAGAGATGCCCGACTGTCGGATTCAATCCGACGGCCAGGAGCGTGAGCGCAGTCTTGCCGCGTGGGCACCGTGGCTAGGCTGCGTGCAGGCCGCTAGGCAGGCCATGTCGGTGACGCGGGCTGGCCCGCGTTGCAGGCCGCCGCGTGAGGGTGCCGTTGCTTACCGCCGCTTAGCGCGTGAGGGCCGCGTGCGCCAGCGGGCCGTAAAGTAATGCCCCCGAGCGGCGCGGAAAGAAAGTTGCTCACCGTGGGCTGTGGGCCGCGGGAGCTTTTTGGGCCATGCACAATTTTAGTTTTTTATTGATTTTTTACTGTTTTATTATTTACAGAGGCACTTTTAGGCAGTTTTGGGTCATTTTTTGGCCAAATTTTGTCTAGTTTTTTCGAGTAAATAGGACCAACAAAATATTTGTTCAGAAATTAAAAAGTGAAAGATATGCCTCTGAAAAGTTCAAAAGTTAATAGTTTAAATTCACAGTTTCCGCTGCATATAGTAAAAGGAGCATTTTAAATGCAAAAGTGATTATTAAATTTTGAAAGTATGATTAAAAGTGATTATTGTGACAATTATGGTTTTGTTATTTTTGGATCAACGTTATTAATGACATGACCATGGTTTTGTTGCAATGATGATATGTGCATTTATCTCTATTTCTGCCCAATGGTGATATAGTTTTATTTGCATTAACACTTGCATGTCTTAATTTGGACCAACGTTGGATTATAATATGCAATTGTAATGTTCTCACTTATCTGTGGTTTTGAGGAGGGTACTACTTGATGAGCTGCATCAAGGACGTTCCCACCCTAAGAGGGGATAACTACACAGAGTGGAGGAAGAAGGTGGATTTCGCCTTCGTATGTGCTGGGTGGACTGGGTGCTTGACACACCGCAGCTCATAAAGGATACTGACCCTATCACAGATGACAAGGATGATGATGATGTATGGGCTAAAAAGAAAAGAGACCATGCTCCTGTGGAGATGTCCTACACCTTAGAGAACAGAAAGTGGCAGACTGCCAATAAAAAGTGCATGGCATTTATAAAGAACACAATTGAGAACGCCAGCGTGAGCTCAACTGCAGAGTGTGCTTCCATTGGGGAGTACTTGGAAAAGATAAAGAGCCAGTTCACTGGTTCTTCAAAGACATATGCAACCCAGCTGTTGAAGCAGCTGGTGACAGAAAAGTACAGTGGAGGTGCACATGGCATCAGGGAGCACATCCTCAGGATGAGCAACCTGGCTGCAAAGCTGAAGCCCATGGATGCTGACCTGGAGCTGAAGCCTGCACTTCTGGTTCACTTGGTCATGGCTTCATTGCCATCACAGTTTGACAACTTTGTTGTCAATTACAACATGAACCCTGAGAAATGGGACATTGAAAAGACCATTGCCATGTGTGTGCAAGAGGAGGACAGACTCAAGGCACAGAATGGAGGTTCTCTAAATTATGTGAAGGACAATAAGAAAAGGCCCTTCACACAAAGCAACAATGGCTCTCCTTCAAAGCCATATGCAAAAGCTCCAATGCAGCATCATCAGAAGTTCCAGCACAAGCCAATGCCAGTGAACAAAGATCAGTGTCTTCACTGTCAAAAGACTGGGCACTACAAGAAAGACTGCCCTGATTGGCTGAAAGAATTAATGGCAAAGAGAGGTAACAATTTAGTTTCCTTTGTAAATGAATCCATGTATACACAGTTTTCGAAATCTACTTGGTGGATTGACTCAGGTGCAACTGTTCATGTTGCAAATTCTTTACAGGGATTCCATTCGACGCGGACTACGAAAAGAAGCGAAGGATGCGTTGAAGTCGCGAATGGAATTCAAGCAGAAGTTGAAGTTGTTGGCGACGTCCTCTTGGAGCTATCTGGTGACTTAACTATTGTTCTTAAAGATGTCTTATTTGTTCCTTCTTTACATAGAAATTTGATTAGTGTATCACGTTTGGATAAAGACAGTTATCAGTGTTATTTTGGACATGGCAAATGTGCCATATGGTGTAATAATACTTATGTTGGGGTTGCTTTACTCCATGATGAGCTTTATTTATTGTCCTTGCGTGAAAATGTATTTTCTGTGTGTAAAGTGAACGAATAAATACCCGCGTCGGAAAAAGAACAGAAGAAAAGAAAAAGAACTGATGAATCATCAAAATTATGGTACTGTCGCTTAGGCCATATTTCGAGGGGGAGAATAGAAAGACTCGTTAAAAATGATATTCTTCCTCCATTAGAATTTTCAGACATAGAACAATGCATCGATTACATTAAAGGAAAATTTGTAAAGCAAATTAAAAAGGGTGCAAATCGAAGCACCGCAACACTAGAAATAATTCACACCGATATATGTGGACCATTTCCTGTGAAAAGTGTGGATGGCTATGATTCGTTCATAACATTCATGGATGATTACGCCCGATATGGTTATATTTATCCAATCAAAGAAAGAACAGAAGCGTTGGATAAATTTAAAATATTTAAAGCTGAAGTTGAAAATCAGCATGATAAAAGAATAAAGATAGTCAGATCTGATTATGGAGGGGAGTACTACGGTCGACATACTCCATATGGCCAAGTCCCTGGACCTTTTGCAAGGTTCTTACAGGATACTGTAATAGTCGCCCAGTATTCTATGCCGGACGAACCTCAACAGAACGTGGTAGCTGAAAGATGCAACCGTACCCTTATGGATATGGTGCACAGTATGATGAGGTATTCCACCCTACCATTGGGATCTGGATTGAGGCGTTAAAAACGGCTATTCACATTCTAAACAGAGTACCAAGCAAATCGGTGCCCAAAACACCGTATGAGCTATGGAAAGGGAGAGTGCCTTCTCTAAACCATCTAAAAGTGTGGGGGAGCCCTGCTGAGGCCAAAGTATTTAATCCAAATATCGCAAAGTTAGATACCAAAATAGTCAGCTGCCATTTTATTGGTTATCCTGAAAAGTCAAAAGGTTATCGTTTCTACTGTCCAGAGAAATACACAAAGTTTGTGAAAATGAGACATGTTGTCTTCTTAGAGGACGAAATGATGAGGGGGATCATGGTAGCTCGGAAAATTGATCTTGAGGAGAAGAGGGTGCATGCACCTAATCCGGTGACTCAAGAGCCATTTTTTGCGCTACCATGTGCACCTGCACCGATAATCCCTGCGATTGTGGTGCAAGCGCCTGTTGTGACTCCACCCATGACAACGATGAGTGAAAATTCGGAACCTGTCCGTCAGGAGCCGAATGAACCATTTGTTGAGCATGAAAGGGAGCAACAACAGCCACCTCCAGAAGCTGAGCCACAAGTTGAGGAACAGAATGCTCCAGAGAATGAGGCCCCTAGAAGGTCTACAAGAGCTAGAAAATCAGCCATTTCGACTGATTACAAAGTTTACAACACAGAAATAATTCATATGGAAGGTGATCCCACTTCATATGAAGAAGCCATGAGAAGCCCAGATTCATCAAAGTGGGTGGAGCCCATGGAAGACGAAATGAGATAGAGGAGTGCCAACAATATTTGGGACTTAGAGAATATTCCTAAATGAGCCAAAACAGTGGGCTGCAAATGAGTCTACAAAATAAAATATGACTCCAATGGGTATGTCGAAAAGTATAAAGCATGACTTGTGGCAAAAAGATTTACACAAAGAGAAGGGATAGATTACAATGAGACATTTTCTCCAGTCTCATATAAAGATTTGTTCAGAATCATAATGGCACTAGTTGCACATTTTGATTTAGAGTTGCATCAAATAGATGTAAAGACGACATTTTTAAACGGGGATTTAGAAGAAAATGTCTACACGAAACAACCCAAGGGTTTTATCATGGAGGGCAAGGAAGAAATGAGATGCCGCCTAAAGAAATCCATTTATGGATTAAACCAAGCCTCCAGACAGTGGTATATAAAGTTTAATGAGGCAATCAAGAGATTTGGATTTAAAGAAAATATTAAGGACAACTACGTTTATGCAAAGTTTAAAAGTGGAAAATATATTTTCCTAATCTTGTATGTGGATGATATTCTGCTTGCCAGCAGTGATGTTAGTCTACTGCAAGAGACAAAGAAGTTCTTGTCCTCAAATTTTGATATGAAAGATCTTGGTGAAGCATCATATATTTTGGGCATAGAAGATACGAAGAATGGAGTATTAGGACTATCGCAAAAGGCTTATTTAGATAAGATTCTAACTAAGTATAATATGCATAAGAGCAATGCCACACCTGCCACTATAGTCAAGGGCGACAGTTTTGGGAAATTTCAAAGTCCCCAAAATCAATACGAGCTCGATTAAATGAAAGCGGTTCCATATGCTTCGGCCATTGGAAGCCTACAGTATGCACAAGTGTGCACTCACCCTGACTTAGCTTTTATCACTAGAGTACTCGGTAGATATCAAGAAAATCCAGGTTTTGAACACTGAAAAATGGTAAAGAAGGCATTGCGTTGTGTGAAAGGCACAAAGAACTGCATGCTAACATACAAAAGATCCGATTCCCTAGAAATAAGAGGGTATTCAGATGCAGATTTTGCGGGAAATAAAGATGATAGAAAATCCACATCTAGATATGTATTCACTCTCGCAGGGGGAGCTATTTCGTGGAGAAGCTCCAAACAGACAATAGTTGCATCATCCACGATGTATGCAGAATTTATAGCATGTTATGAAGCCACGGGGCAGGCATTATGGTTAAAGAAATTTATACCCGACTTGAAAGTGGTAGATTATATTGACAAACCACTAAAGATGTACTGCGACAATGAGCCTGCAGTATTTTATGCTCACAACAACAAGTCGAGTAATGCTACGAAACTGATTGAGGATAAGTATTATGTTGTGAAACACATGGTCTAGGATCAAACTATAAGTCTCGAGCATATAAGGACAAAAGATATGCTTGCGGATCCGCTAACGAAAGGCTTACCACCCAGCATGTTCAAGGAACACGTAGCCGGCATGAGTTTAAGGGAAAGTCTTACCTCTGCTGGATCATAAGAGGCCCAAAAGGTAAAGAATTTGTTTCAAAACAGAGAAGTGTATTATGGTTGTCTGATTCTAACAGCAATAGAGTTGTGATGATGAAACATGCCCTATTGACTGATCCAAAATGAAACAAACAAAATGAAAGTATAAAGTTAAAAGAAAAGTTGAAATCAAGGGGGAGAATGTTAGATTGATCTCCTCCCGATCGATCCCAATGGCTCGACGGGCCCTTTGACTCGCGCCCTGATCGGGGGCGTCCAACCCTCTTATGGTTGGTGGCCCCCTGTGACCTGCGCTATATAAAGAGGTGGGGGCCGGGGCACGCAGTAAGAGGTTCACCGCGCTGCCAGTCACCCCACCGCTATCCCCTACCGATCTAGGGTTCGCGCAGTGCTCACGGGAAGCACCACCACCGCTGCCTCTCACGCTGTTCATTGCTTGTGATGGTAAAGCACACGTCCGTTGGGAACCCCAAGAGGAAGGTGTGATGCGTACAGCAGCAAGTTTTCCCTCAGTAAGAAACCAAGGTTATCGAACCAGTAGGAGATGAAGGCCACGTGAAGGTTGTTGGTGAAGGAGTGTAGTGCGGCGCAACACTAGGGATTCCGGCGTCAACGTGGAACCTTCACAACACAATCAAAATACTTTGCCCCAACTTAACAGTGAGGTTGTCAATCTCACTGGCTTGCTGAAAACAAATGATTAAACGTATGGTGTGGAGAATGATGTTTGCTTGTAGAAAACAACAGAGAACAATGATTGCAGTAGATTGTATTTCAGATGTAAAAGAAAGGACCGGGGTCCACAGTTCACTAGTGGTGTCTCTCCAATAAGATAAATAGCATGTTGGGTGAACAAATTACAGTTGGGCAATTGACAGAATAGAGATTCATATACATATCATGATGACTACTATGAGATTTACTTAGGGCATTACGACAAAGAACATAGACCGCCATCCAGCATGCATCTATGCCTAAAAAGTCCACCTTCGGGTTAGCATCCGCACCCTCCGGTATTAAGTTGCAAACAACGGACAATTGCATTAAGTATGGTGCGTAATGTAATCAACACAAATATCCTTAGACAAAGCATCGATGTTTTATCCCTAGTGGCAACAGCACATCCACAACCTTAGAACTTTCTGTCACTGTCCCAGATTCAATGGAGGCATGAACCCACTATCGAGCATAAATACTCCCTCTTGGAGTCACAAGTATCAACTTGGCGAGCCTCTACTAGCAACGGAGAGCATGCAAGAACATAAATAGCACATATATGATAGATCAATAATCAACTTGACATAGTATTCAATATTCATCGGATCCCAACAAACACAACATGTAGCATTACAAATAGATGATCCTGATCATGATAGGCAGCTCACAATATCTAAACATGATAGCACAAGAGGAGAAGACAACCATCTAGCTACTGCTATGGACCCGTAGTCCAAGGATGAACTACTCACGCATCAGTCCGGAGGCGGGCATGGTGATGTAGAGCCCTCCGGTGATGATTCCCCTCTCCGGCGGGTGCCGGACGATCTCTGAATCCCCGAGATGGGATTGACGACGGCGACGTCTCGGAACTTTGTATCGTGGCTCTCGGTACTAGGGTTTTCGCGACGGAGGGATTAAGTAGGCGAAGGGGCAGCGCATGGAGGCACCCGAGGGGCCCACCCCACATGGGGCCGCGCCGCCCTATGCGGTGGCCGCCTCGTGGCCCCACTCCGTCTCCTCTTCGGTGTTCTGGAAGGCTCCGTGGAAAATAAGACCGTGGGCTTTTGTTTCGTCCATTTAGAATATTTCTGTAGGATTTCTGAAACCAAAAACAGAAGGCTGGCGCTTCGGCATCTTGTTAATAGGTTAGTACCGGAAAATTCATAAAAACATTATAAAGTATAACTAAAACATGTTGGTATTGTCATAAAACTAGCATGGAACATAAGAAATTATAGATACGTTGGAGACGTATCATTCATCGCCACCATGTCGACGTTCGAAGGCTCCTCCTCGAAGGGAGAAGGTATGCCCTGCCCCTCTCGGTATCTCTCTGACGAAGCTTACATAGTCAGAGAGAGTTCTACCGGCATAGGATCTACACCTAGATGATCAAGGTTTAACACATGCCTCTAGATTCCGCCACTTCTCCCTTCATTTTTCCTGCTGGATCTTGAGATGTCACCAATTGACCTGTGTGTCCTTCAAGAATTATGGATGAGGCACGGGGAGAGGGAAGGTGGCGCCAGGTTGAGGATGTTGCTCAGCCTCGATCGCATTGATCTTGAGGGAATACATGAAAGGAAAGGGGCGTGATGGCCAATGAATAAATTTCAGTGGGCACCGGTTGCGGAATAAAAATAGGCTTGAGCATTGGTTCAGTTGAATAGTTGTAGATGCCAAACAGTTTTACATGGAAGCATAACAATTTTGATTAATTGATAATCATCATGCAAAAACTGAAGGGGAATAGTAATTTGTACTTGGTAACAAGCTTGCTGATGTCGACATGTTGTATGTTGAGAGAAATAAGTTGGTAGGGTGTTAATATTTAGTTATACAAGAATTTTTAACCAAGCAATTTCGAAGCTGTGGCCCTAACCTCCACCGTTGTAACCAAATGGTAACTTTGATCGATCACGAGACTTAGGGTAATTGTTTGGATACATTATGAAGTGGGAATATTTTCCTTTTTTGACAAAAAAGTGGGATTAACTCTTCGTAGAGATAGAGAGAGATTCGATGTGTGCGTGGGCCTGTGGAGTGGGGGTCACTGTTCATAGAAAGGGAACAACTGATCCGATACTTCAGTAGTGTCACAAATTCTTCCTCCGGCCTTGATGTACAAACCTGTCAGTGTTCTTTAGATGCACTGCGGTTCACGGGTTGCCACTATGCAATGATGGCTCGAGGTTCCATAGTACTGGTTTTAGGAAAAAAATGTACAAACATGTCAATGTTCTTTGATGCACTGAGGTTCCACAGTACTGTTGCTAGAGTAGCAAAGCAACGGCAGAACTACATTTTTTTTATGAAGCACTACATGATTATTTGGCACTACCCTTGCAGCGAATCGCTAGATTCAATTATATTTATAGTTAGTACGCAGAAGAGCTTATTGGAGAGATACAGAAAATCATGAAAAAGATTCGATTAGATTCGCCTTAATTGCCACATGAACGTTTGTACTATCAAGCCAGTACTACATGTACTGTCTGCCGCCACGAATTGCCACGTGAACAATTGAACCAACGTGCTTCATTTCAAACCACTAGCTCACTAGCATGGCGATTCAGAGTCAGTTGGTGGATAAACGAATTATATGGGCCAATGGAGTGTGACTAGGAAAGCGCCAAGGAAACTAGCTATAGGTGAGAGACCTTTCTACAGAAAAATGATATTCTGTAGCGTATGGGCTGATACATCACAGAATTACCATTTTAGTGGCGCAGATTCTATGGCGCACTGTCCATGCGCGGATGTGCCACAGAGTAGCATTTTTGGTGCGCCACTATTGAGTCTTTTCCTATTAGTGCCAGCGCCGATTTGCTACCCTGATGTTAACATTTTTATAATCGATCTACCATATATATTCATAGTAACAAATAGTAATAGTAAAGATACACGAACTGTCTTTAACGATTACAAGATAATAAAATTTAAAAGAAATGAACAAATTTTCGAGATCTCCAAAAAATAATTCTGCATTATTCTGAAGGCAATCAAATATAAATACGAAACCATACCAACGAAGGTTCTCGCATAAATTTAATTTGAGCCGCAATGCCAATGCTACGTGCACACGTGCAATCATTGAAGTAGTCCATCAACATCGGCAAGAGTAGACACCGGTATGACTGGAAAAATTAACAGAATAACTTGGTCGATATCGCTAGGGAGCCGAGAGTACCAATCTTCATTGTAGAGGACGTAGAAACTAGGAAAAAATATTGCGAGGATAATCCTCCTACGGCAACCATGAGAAAAGATCTAAAATTAATCTGGCGAAACAATATATGAAGGATCATACATAGAGAATTGTAAGCTTCCAACACAACCACTAGCGCCAGATAGAAGATCTTTTCGTCGAACGAATGGCCAAAGATCACATATTGTAGACAATGCCATCTTCGTTGAGGCAGAGGATAAAAAGAATACGGCTAACAAATCTCTAATCTAATCTATTGAAACACTATATTAATAAAAAAAACTTCACGCGTAGATCAGGTTGCCCACCCAACCCAACGCTAGCGAGGTTGGCCGTAGGAGGGGAACTGATCTATGGAGGAGGCGGAGGTAGGTGGCTGCTCTAGGTTTTTCTGAGAGGCTTCTTCTGTTTTCTTGTAGAAAAATTAGTATTGGTTTGGTACCATGTCGCACGGTTGTACATTACAAGCCTGATGTTATCATCTTTTACTAAGATATAGGTCATGTATTTTGTTTCGTTATGACCAATAGTTACTTTTTAAGTCTATGTGGTGAATTCATATTAAAAATTACTTACTTGTGATTCTGATTCTCTATCGTATTCGAGTTACACGAAAGTAAAGTAACTCTTCAGTCAAATGAATCCCACCAAAACAAAATAAATAAGTCTCGACCATTTACCATGTTTTTTCCTTGACCAAGAATTAATCTAAGTATTTACAAATTATTGTTGTAAAATTAGCATGATTAGATTGTAGTACATGATTTGGTGAGAAAAAATGAGCCAATATTATACACTTTCCATTTCAATGAATAAGGCGTCATTTTCGTGTTTTATCTTTGACGAAAAATTAATCTATGTATGTAAAAAATATTTGTTATTAAATGGGTATCATTAGAAAGTAATTTTTAATACGGTTCGACCAATATCAGTTATGTATTGTACAACCGAGATATTGTTATACAATTTGTTTGGTCAAACTTTACCTTAAAATATGTGTGCATCTTTTTTATTGGAACATAGTGATACGTCTCCAACGTATCCATAATTTCTAATGTTCCATGCTTGTTTTATGACAATACCTACATGTTTTGCTCACACTTTATAATGTTTTTATGCGTTTTCGGAACTAACCTATTAACGAGATGCCGAAGGGCCAGTTGCTGTTTTCTGTTGTTTTTGGTTCTAGAAAGGCTGTTCGGGCAATATTCTCGGAATTCGACGAAACGAAGACCCAACATCTTATTTTTCCCGGAACCTTCTAGAAAGTCAAAGGGGGACCAGAGGGGTGCCCTGGGGGCCCCACACATGGTGGCCACGCGGGCTCCACCCTGGCCGCGCTTGGTGTGAGGAGGCCCCGTGGCCCCTCCGACTCCGACTCTTCGCCTATATAAGCCCTTTCGACCTAAAAACGCGATACCAATTGACAAAACTCCGAGAAAGACTCCGGGCGCCGCCGCCGCGAAACTCAATTCGGGGACGAGAATCTCTGTTCCGGCACGCCGCCGGGACGGGGAAGTGCCCCCGGAAGCCATCTCCATCAACGCCACCGCCTCCATCATGCTCCGTGAGTAGTTCCCCCATGGACTACGGGTTCTAGCTGTAGCTAGTTGGTATTCTCTCCCCTATGTACTTCAATACAATGATCTCATGAGCTGCCTTACATGATTGAGATTCATCTGATGTAATCGGTGTTGTGTTTGTTGGGATCCGATGGATTGTTACATTATGATTAGTCTATCTATAAAGTTTGTGAAGTTATTGTTGCTGCAATCTTGTTGTGTTTAATGCTTGTCAGTAGGGCCCGAGTGGCATGATCTTAGATTTAAGCTCTATACTTATTGCTTAGATTGTATCTACAAGTTGTTTGCACATGTCTATGTCTGGAACCCGAGGCCCCAAAGTGACAGAAATTGGGACAACCGGGGGAAGGCGTAGGTATGAGGATCACATGTTTTCACGGAGTGTTAATGCTTTGCTCCGGTGCTCTATTAAAAGGAGTACCTTAATTTCCGGTAGATTCCCTAGAGGCCCGGCTGCCACCGGCTGGTAGGACAAAAGATGTTGTACAAGTTTCTCATTGCGAGCACGTATGACTATATATGGAAAACATGCCTACATGATTAATAATCTTGATGTTCTGTCTTAATGCTATTTCAATCCTATCAATTGCCCAACTGTAATTTGTTCACCCAACACTTGTTATTGGAGAGTTACCACTAGTGTAGATAGCTGGGAACCCGGTCCATCTCTCATCATCATATACTCGTTCTATATGACATTGGAAGTAGTATCAACTATTTTCCGGTGCCATTGCTCTCATATTATTATTACTGCTGGTGTTACTGTTACTATTGCTCCCATATTCTGCTGCTTTCACATCACCCCTGTTACTAGTGCTTTTCCAGGTGCATCTGAATTGACAACTCAGTTGTTACGGTTTATAAGTATTCTTTACCTCCCCTTGTGTCGAATCAATAAAGTTGGGTTTTACTTCCCTCGAAGACTGTTGCGTTCCCCTATACTTGTGGGTCATCAAGACTATTTTCTGGCGCCGTGATACGTCTCCGACGTATCGATAATTTCTTATGTTCCATGCTACTTTATTGATGATACCTACATGTTTTATGCACATTATATGTCATATTTATGCATTTCCCGGAGGACTCTACACCGCCATGGTCGCCTCCGGAGTGATGAGTGAGTAGTTCACCCCTGGACCATGGGTCCATAGCAGTAGCTAGATGGTCGTCTTCTCCTTGTTGTGCTTCATTGTTGGATCTTGTGAGCTGCCTAACATGATCAAGATCATCTATCTGTAATACTATATGTTGTGTTTGTCGGGATCCGATGGATAGAGAATACTATGTTATGGTGATTATCAATCTATTGTTTATGTGTTGTTTATGATCTTGCATGCTCTCCGTTATTAGTAGAGGCTCTGGCCAAGTTTTTGCTCTTAACTCCAAGAGGGAGTATTTATGCTCGATAGTGGGTTCATGCCTTCATTGACACATGGGACAGTGACAGAAAGTTCTAAGGTTGTGATGTGTTGTTGCCACTAGGGATAAAACATTGATTCTATGTCTAAGGATGTAGTTGTCGATTACATTACGCACCATACTTAATGTAATTGTCTGTTGCTTAGCAACTTAATACTGAATGGGGTTCGGATGATAACCTGAAGGTGGACTTTTTAGGCATAGATGCGGTTGGATGGCGGTCTATGTACTTTGTCGTAATGCCCAATTAAATCTCACTATATTTATCATATCATGTATATGCATTGTTATGCCTTTCTCTATTTGTCAATTGCCCCTGTAATTTGTTCACCCAACATGCTTTTATCTTATGGGAGAGACACCTCTAGTGAACTGTGGACCCGGTCCTATTCTTTACATAGCATACAATCTACTGCAATTGTGTTTTACTGTTTTCTTTGCAAACATCTTCCACTTGATACGTTTAATCCTTTGTTACAGCAAGCCGGTGAGATTGACAACCTCCTTTGTTTCGTTGGGGCAAAGTACTTTGGTTTTGTTGTGCAGATTCCACGTTGGCGCCGGAATCCCTGTTGTTGCGCCGCATCACATTTCGCCACCATCAACCTTCAACGTGCTTCTTGGCTCCTACTGGTTCGATTAAACCTTGGTTTCATCTGAGGGAAACTTGCTTCTATACATCATACCTTCCACTTGGGGTTCCCAACGGACGTGTGCATCTACGCGTATCAAGCCGTTGCCGGGGAGGCATAGCTCTACTCATAAGTTCACCTGGGGAGTACACTCTACCTCTCTCTCTGCTTTTATTTTATTTTGTCTTGCTAGTTTACTTCTGTCTAGTTTATTTGTGCTTAGTTTATTTTTGTCTTGTTTTATTTTTGCTATATACCCGAAAATCCATAAAAATTTGAAAAACCTAAAAATTAAAAACTGCTATTATGGGAGAACCTACAACCTATTTGGAGCTTATAGAATTATATAATAATTATAGAAAATCAAGAAAGGGTGAAGTTATGAGTGCTGTGATAGAAAAATTAAATACAATTGCTAAAATCTTGCTTAAACGCCATGATATAAACTGTTGCTCTAAACAGGATACTAAACATCTTAAATTTCAATGTGGCTTTAGTGAGGAAGTTTTAATTAAGAACTATAATTGGAATAGCTATATTTATTTTGGGTTCGAAGAGGTAGAACAATTTGTCACATTTATGGGAGCTTCTGAGATCGAATCCTTCATATCTAAAAATTATGAAACTTGTGTTGTTTGTAAGGACCTTAAAGATTATGTCTCTTCTATCCGTAATTTTTGCAACCCCAAGAGGAAGGTATGATGCGCACAGGCAAGTTTCCCTCAGTATGAAACCAAGGTTATCGAACCAGTAGGAGCCAAGAAGCACGTGAAGGTTGTTGGTGGAGGAGTGTAGTGCGGCGCAACACCGGTGAAACCGGCGCCAACGTGGAACCTGCACAACACAATCAAAGTACTTTGCCCCAACGTAACAGTGAGGTTGTCAATCTCACCGGCTTGCTGAAAACAAAGGATTAAACGTATCGAGTGGAAGATGGTGTTTGTTTGCAAAGAACAGTAAAAGCAGTAGAATGTATTCAGATGTAAAAGAATGGACCGGGGTCCACAGTTCACTAGTGGTGTCTCTCCAATAAGATAACTAACATGCTGGGTGAACAAATTACAGGCGAGCAATTGACAAATAAAGATTCAATACATATCAACGATGATTACTATGTGATTTAATCGGGGCATTACGACAAAGTACATAGACCGCTATCCAGCATGCATCTATGCCTAAATAATCCACCTTCAGGTTATCATCCGAACCCCTTCCGGTATTAAGTTGCGAACAACAGATAATTGCATTAAGTATGGCGCGTAATGTAATCAACACAAATATCCTTAGACAAAGCATCAATGTTTTATCCCTAGTAGCAACAACACATCCACAACCTTAGAACTTTCTGTCACTGTCCCAGATTAAATGGAGGCATGAACCCACTATCGAGCATAATTACCCCCTCTTGGAGTTACAAGTATCAACTTGGCCAGAGCCTCTACTAGCAACGGAGAGCATGCAAGAACATAAACAGCACATATATGATAGATTGATAATCAACTTAACATAATATTCTATATTCATCGGATCTCGCCAAACACAACATGTAGCATTACAAATAGATGATCTTGATCATGTTAGGCAGCTCACAAGATCTATAACAATGATAGCACAAGCGGAGAAGACAACCATCTAGCTACTGCTATGGACCCATAGTCCAAGGATGAACTACTCACGCATCAATCCGGAGGCGGGCATGATGATGTAGAGCCCCTCCGGTGATGATTCCCCTCTCCGGCAGGGTGCCGGAGCGATCTCCTGAATCCCCGAGATGGGATTCGCGATGGCGCGTCTCTGGAAGGTTTTCCGTAACGTGGCTCTCGGTACAGGGGGTTTCGCGACAGAGGCTTTAAGTAGGCGGAAGGGTAGGTCAAAGGGCGTCACGAGGGGGCCATACAACAGGGCCGCGCGGCCAGGGGCCAGGCCGCGCCGCCTGGTGTGTCGCCACCTCGTGGCCCCCGTCTCCCTTTCGGTCTTCTGAGCTTCGTGCAAAAATAGGACCACTGGCGTTGCTTTCGTCCAATTCCGAGAATATTTCCTTACTAGGATTTCTGAAACCAAAAACAGCGAAAGCACACTGGCACTTCGGCATCTTGTTAATAGGTTAGTGCCGGAAAATGTATAATAATGCTGTAAAGTATGTATAAAACATTCAAGTATTGTAATAAAAGCAGCATGGAACATAAGAAATTATAGATATGTTTGCGACGTATCAAGCATCCCCAAGCTTAGTTCCTACTCGTCCTCGAGTAGGTAAACGATAACACAAATAATTTCTGAAGTGACATGCTACCAACATAATCTTGATCAACATTATTGTAAAGCATATGAGATGAATGGAGTGATCTGAACAAAAGATTGCTAACAAAGATAATGACTAAGCAAATTAATCATATAGCAAAACTTTTCATGAATAGTACTTTCAAACAAGTATCAATAAGAGTTGCATAAGAGCTAACTCATAAGCAATAACTAGGAGGCGATGGCGCGGCGCACGCCGCGCCCGTAGCCTTTTGTGTGTAAAATGCTATTCAACTTGAATTTATGCTAATCGTGTAAGCACTGTTAGGGGGTTTATTTTAAAATGTGAGGAGTGGTATTAGGAGAAAGTAGTCTGTCCATACGTGGCTAGGGGCGACACATGGGCGATGCCATGAACACGTGGTTCTGCATGTTGTTTGGCATAAAGCAGCGACAACCAAACCATAAGATCTGTAGATAGCATGCCCCTCGGCCAGAGTAGATGCCTTGTTGAGGCTCACATCTTCAACGTCGGCCGCGCTGCTGGCCCGTTCTCCACTTTACAGCTGCTGAAGCTGGCCTCTGCCAGAGTAGGCGCCTTGCTGCAAGTGCTGAGGCTGGCCTCCCCTAGAGTGGCTTGCTGCAAGTGCTGAGACTGCTGCTGTACAAAGAGATGCGGGGGATTTCAAGTCGATGAGAATAAGCTTGAGCAAGAATGGATTCAGTCGTCCATTACTGGTATGCTGTCTTTTCCGGTCGCGTCCCAATAGTCTTGTTTCCGTTCAGATAGCACCCAAATTAGAACCGAAATTGTGATGCTGAAAAAAAGCATAGGAGAGTGACACAACAGTTAGAATGCCTTAAAATACATGATCATTGTGTTCATCCGTTGAAATTCCTTGTTAATACCATGTGATTTGAAACTGAAAACTGAAAGCAGAACAAAAAGCACCGATGGCTGACCTGCTCCCGCGCCGGCCGCCGATGGCTGTGAGCAAGCCGGCCGCGCGTCCGCCCTGCGTCCCACGTGCCTGGCACGCACCCGCGAAAACTTCTCTTCCCACGCCGGCCACCACCCCACGTCTCTTACTGCGACCTCCTCAACCCCTACTGCGTCCTACTGCCGCTCGTCGTCCTCGCCAGCGCTTCCCACCGGCCGCCTGTGCTCGCCCCTGCATGAATCCTGGGCGACACGCCTCCCTTCTGCGACGCATCGCTCCGCTGCCATGTCCTCTCCAGCGCGCCCGCAGCAGCTTCCTTCTCCCGCTCATCTCCTGCGCATGGCGTGGCAACCCACGCGCTCGCGTCCCAGGTCCAGCACGCCTGGCCTCCTCGTCCTCGCACTGCCTCCAGTGCAAGCCCGCACACCCGCCCGTCCTCGTCCTGCGCCCGTGCGGCCTCGGGGCTACGTTCTCTGGTCCCGCGCGAGGCCGCTGCCCGCCAGCGGCTCCCGCGTGCGCCCCTGCAGCTCCCTCCTCTGGCTCTGACCAGCCGCTACCTCGAGCGAGCCTCGCCCAGTAGCTTTCCTCGATCTGAGTTGACCTACGCGTCCTCCTCTGGACCCGCGATGACCTTCGCACCTGTAGCGTGCCGCCATGGACGGCACCGCGCCCATGCTCTTCCCATGTGCGCCAAGGCCGCGCCCTGCTGCCGGCGCCCTGCTCGTCGTGTCCGGCTACGCACCGTGAGTCCCGCACCTCTGGCACTCCGGCCACACACGCGCCCAAGTCTGCCGCTTCGCCCGCTCCGCGCCCGGCGCCGGCTCGCGTTCCATCGCCCTTCCGCCGTCCTGCTCCCGCGCCATCGGGCCGCTCCATATGCTCCACGCCAAGCTCCGGCTCCGACACACCCCGCCGCTCCGCTCGCGCCTCCGACTGCCACGCCGCTCCGCCGACTCGGCGCGCGCGCCGTCGTCGACGCAGCCGTCTGCTCCGCCTTGATGCACCATCCAGCTCCTCCGCTCGCCGGTTCCGCCCCTTCAACGCGCCTGCCCGGCTCCGGCACCCTGCTCCGGATCATGGCCCGACCACTCCTCTCGCGCCATGGTCAGCCGCTCGCCGGCAACCTCTAGAGATTGGCAAAGAGAAGGATCCCTCCACGGCTGCAAGCTGCAGCCAAGCTGGGCAGGGCCACGGCAACAATTTTGTGAGGGAGAAAGATGAGAGCGGCGACTGCGATGGGAGGAAGAGAGGAAAATAGAGAGTTGGTCGGTTTGAGTTATCGATTTTTCTAATTTGCAATGCATCAGGAAGGTTCGGGTTCTCTATCTGTCATACCAAGAGGTGGAGGTGGGTCCAGCAGCACCGCTTTGACCCAAACCACCGGAAGCAACCACGTCAATATAGGAAAACCGGTAACCGGTTGCTCACCAGGTCAAAAAAAAATGGAAACAGAAAATAACCATGCCAGACCAGGTAAGAAAGAGAAGAGAATGTACGTGTCTGTACCTAATTTGAGATAAATATCCCGTGAATAGTAGCCAAGCAAAGAGGAGCCCTCTAAATCAGCTAGCTTTTATATAGGTTATAAATTCTAAGTAGAATGCATTGAAGCAACACAAAGGATGATTAAGTTTCAGCGAATGCTTTCAACTTGTAACATGTATATCTCATGGATATTTGTCAACATAGAGTAATATAACAGGTGCAATAAGTAAACATGTAAGAATCAATGCACACAGTTAACACAAGTGTTTGCTTCTAAGATAGAAAGAAGTGGGTAAACTGACTCAACATAAAGTAAAAGATTGGCCCTTCGCAGAGGGAAGCATGGATTACTATTTTTGTGCTAGAGCTTTTGTTTTGAAAACATAGAAACAATTTTGTCAACGGTAGTAATAATTCATATGTGCTATGCATAATAATTTCTACAAATTGCATGTCTCATGCATAGAGTACTAATAGTGCTCGCACCTTGTGCTACTTAGCTCGGAAACACGGATTCTCATCGCATAACATATGCTTCAACCAAGTGTCACAAAGGGGTACCTCTATGCCGCTTGTACAAGTGTCTAAGGAGAAAGCACGCATTGGATTTCTCGCTTTTGATTATTCTCAACTTAGACATCCATACCGGGACAACATAGACAACATATAATGGACTCCTCTTTTTAATGCTTAAGCATTCAACAACAGTTAATATTCTCATAAGAGATTGAGGTTGTATGTCCAAACTGAAACTTCCACCATGATACATGGCTTTAGTTAGCGGCCCAATGTTCTTCTCTAACATATGCATACTCAAACCATTTGATCATGAAGTCCACTTACTTCGGACAAGACGAACATGCATAGCATCTCACGTGATATCCAACAAAGGTAAAGTTGATGGCGTCCCCAGAAAACATGGTTACCGCTCAACAAGCAACTTATAAGAATTAAGACACATAACTACATATTCATCACCACAATAGTTTTTAAGCTATTTGTCCCATGAGCTATATATTGTAAAGGTAGAGGAATGAAATTTTGAAGGTAGCACTCAAGTAATTTACTTTGGAATGGCAGAAAAATACCACATAGTAGGTAGATATGGTGGACACAAATGGCATGGAGTTTGGCTCAAGGTGTTTGGATGCACGAGAAGCATTTCCTCTCAGTACAAGGTTTGGGCTAGAAAGGTTGTTTGAAGCAAACACAAGTATGAACAGGTACAGCAAAACTCACACAAGAACATATTGCAAGCATTATAAGGCTCTACACTGTCTTCCTTGTTGTTCAAACACTTTACCCGAAAATATCTAGACTTAGAGAGAACAATCATGCAAACCAAATTAAACAAGCTCTACGGTAGTTCTTCATTAATAGATTAAACTACATGATGCGAGAGCTTAAACATGATCTAATAAGAGCTCAAACAATTGCCAAATTATCAAACCATATGCAACACTTTCCAATTCTAACCAAATAGCAATCCAACGAAGCAATAAGCTTTCGCCATGAACATTAAAGCACAATTAAGAACACAAGTGTTCCATATGAAAAAGCGGAGCGTAATATCTCCAATATAAGAATGGCGGGATCCAACTTTATTTAAAACAAAACAAAAATAAAAACAAACCGACGCTCCAAGTAAAGAACATAAGAATGTGACAGAATAAAAATATAGTTTCACTAGAAGTGACCTGATAATGTTGTCGATGAAGAAGGGGATGCCTTGGCCATCCTGTTACCTACCAAAACCCACCGGCGTGCAATGGTTAAGCAACACGAAGAGCCGGGAGGCTCCCAAGGCCGCTTAGTGGACCCTGGCACCTCGCGTCGTCCCGCAAGTCTTCCAGCCACGTCCTGGCGGTTGCTAGGGCGTGCCACCTGACCTAGACCCGATCGGGAAGGTGTTAGAGTGCTTCGATTGTTCCTGCATGGCAGACACGTAAACATTAAATACGAGCCCTATCGGCTCTCGGGTTGCCCTGTGGATCGGCTCAAAGAGCCGATCGCCCATGGTTCACGTTGGATTTGCAATGACATGGGGATCCTGCTTGATCAAAACAAAGCTAAACCGATCTACGACAGTTTTTTCACCGCATAACCGGAACGTCCTACGTGTGATCGGGCCTAGCAGATACGAAAGATGATGCAAACTATCCCTACGAGAGGCCTAAAAACCAACATAACGTTGATTCCCGGAACATCCCTTGCAGGGACGGTAAACAACACCTAACGCACTACGGATCGTCCGACCCCATCATAAGGCCTAACTATGCAGATATTAAACTAATCCCTGCGGAGCAAGGAGCAACTATAACGGATCGGATCTACTAAGTAACGAACAAGCAAGATGCTGCCCTTACACCCATATAGGTGTAAGGGAAGCTAGGTGTCGAGGGCGGCATTGCCACGCATGTATGCACGAAAGCACCAATGCAAGCCCTAAACACCTAAGGATAAATAGTGCTGCTCGCCATCAACAACGCTTCGCACGAGCAGCACAAGGTAGACGAATAAACGTGCGCCTAGATCGCAAGATGCGATCTAGGCAGCATAATGCTTACCGGAAGAAACCCTCGAAGAAAGGGGTGGCGATGCGCTGATTTGTGTTTGTTGTGAACGTGATTGTCCTCCTTTTCCGATAACCCTAGATACATATTTATAGTCCAAGGGACTTTCTAATTGAGGCGTGCACCTAACCGTGCACGGGCCAGACTCTATCTGTTAATTCTAAACACAATACGATCTACTAAATTACAGATACACGGGCGATTTAGCCCAAACTCTTAGCGCAAGGCCGCTTCGAAGATGCTCCACGTGTACGTCCTTCAAGCCCATCTTCACTTACGGCCCATCTCCTGATTTGGCCAAAATCGGGTGATAACACATGCCCCCTGGTTTTGATAATGATAATTGCAAAACCATGTCTTCGAAGGGTCATGTCGTGGCAGAACCGTCGCAGTATTTTCTCATCATGACGACTTGCCTTCCCAACTTCTCTGCACGATTTGACAGTTTTGGCACCATGTCCTCGAAAACTGCTCGACAATTAAATTTCCATCTCCTTTTATTTAACCGCATCGAACAGTTCTCCTCTTCATCCCCTTGCATCAGCACTTCCAAAAGCCCTCCTCGGCTAACATGTCTTCTTCCTCTTCTTCTCCCTCATCGGGTCTTTCCACCCAATCCTCCCCCTCCCGCGAGCCGACGCCGGAGTGGGACCGCGGGAGGCCCACGCGGCCAACATCCGCCGCGCCATAGCCGACGGGGACGAGTCGAGCCACGACTCCTCCGCCTGGTCTGAAGATGACCAGTCCTTAACGGACGGGGAGAGCGACCTTCGCTTCCTTGCCATTGGGGAATCAGAGGAGGAAAGCGACGACGACGGCTTCTCTGGGATGGTTTCTCCTCCGCCGAGGAGGTGAAGGAGGAGGAAGAGGAGGAGGACGCGCCTCCTACGGCGAGCCGCCGGCCAAGCGTCTCGCCCTTGGCCGGGCAATAGCGACTTCGACGCGACGATGCCGACGCCGATGAAGACGAGGACAATGAAGGTCCCGCGGAGGTCGCTACACAACGACGAAGAGCCGGCCGGGAGCAGCCGGCGACGAGGCGACGATGAGGGCAGCGGCGGCCCTTAGATAGGATAGAGCTAGGAGTAATAGATGAGGGCAATGTATCCCCCAGCAGTTCCTTTTGAGAGCAATCGGCTCCTTCTATGTAAGAAACCTGATTATCAATGAAGGAATTTCCCCAATTTGATTCTGTCGATTTCTTCCATATTGATCTAGCCGATTCTCCCCTACCCTGATTTTGCCGATTGTCACCTTGGTCGATGTTCAATGAGCCGATGGCAATGCATCAGCTCTTATAATAAATTGCAAGACCGATCAATCTAATCACCTCCTCAGATGGTAACTTGCAATCCTTGAAATTCAGACCCAAACTCCCAATCGAACACGTCCAGCCCACAGCTTTGAGACCCTCAGATCTTTGGACTTCAAAATCATCCGATCGTGATGTTGGTCCTGACGGCAAAACTCCTGGGTTAATGCTCCCAGGAAAGCTTCTTGGCCCGTTGCTGCCAACCTTGATGTTGAAGCTGATACTCTTGTAAACAGGTGCTATTTGTTCACAGCTTCCCCTGTGATGTTCTGTCCATATGCAGCAACCAGAACCTTGAGGGCGAGCTGCCCCCGAGCCTCAGTCAAGGCGAGGATAAAAGTGTATCCACCGAATGGGCCATCATCGGCTTTCCAATTGTAGTGCAGCATCAGCCGATTCTAACCAAATCGGCTTTCAAAAGCAGAGAACCTTCAAAGTGAGCTGCCCCCCGGGCTTCTTCAGTCCAATGATGCAACCTCCGGTGAGAATGCGTTTCCAATGGACGATCGTCGGTTGTTCTCATGATCCTAGCCTGATCTGCACGTTCATGCTGTTCTTGCTGTTGGCCAGGGCTGCGATCCTCAAACTTGCCGGCAAATACCAACAGCTTAAATGAGAAAAAGGGCCGTCTTGGACGCCCGAACTGATGCTTCTGCTGGTACTGCCGAGCTTGAAGTCTTGCAGAAGGAGTTGGAAGTCCTTGAAGAGAGGGCCTGAGTCACCAAGCAATCCCAATGAGGGGTTCCTCCAGTAGAGCCTCGCCACGTAACTTGATGACTGCTCCATTAGGCTTCCGCTTGTAACAGTTGTATCCCTTGAGTCGATGGCCGTGCATCGGCTTTGAATTCTTGAGTCGATGTCTACGCATCGGCTGTGCCCAAAATTTTCTGTATTTTCGTTTTTTTTTATTGGCCCATACTTGAGCTGTTCTGCTGGGCATTTGACATCCACTCCAAGCTTTGTATCCTCGTGTTTTGTCCATCTATGTGCCCCCCGAGCCGATTCTGTCAAGTACTTGATGGTATCGGCTCTTCAGGCATCTGTCGGATCAATGCTGAACATAGACAAAACGTGTGTCGAGGATAATTTTGGCCGATTGCGGGAATCGGCCTCCCTTTTCATTGCAATGCTTGACGATGGTTTGCAACTTCTCGGATTTCCACTGTAGCTACGTGGCATGCTGGAGATAAGATCCTCTGCTCTTCATTTTTTGAGGGCCGATCTCGGGGATCGGCCTTGCCACGTACGTCCAATGTCTTGGACCTGCTACTCCGTCCGGATCACGGATACCATGTTTGTATCAGCCGATGCCTCTGCATCGGCATCGCCGTGCGTGCATCGGCTTCCGTGTTTAGGCGCCATACTTTCTTTGGCGGGCGCGCCTTTGTCTCCATTGTTTGCTGAATTTTCGCGGCCAGATCGGGCCGCGCTTTTCAACGTGTACAGTGCGTGCCTCGGCTTCTTCCGGGTTGCGCCGCTGCCCTCGCTTACGAGAATGGTGAGTCCATCGGGCACCACCTTGGTCGGTGATACCTATCTTCTTCTCCATCGGACTCCTCAAAGTCTTCTTCTTGAGATGACTCAGCTTGCTTGTTATGAGGTGGGAGAGGCCCTAGACGCTCGAACACTGAGACTTCATTTGTCCTCCTCCTTTGCTGCTTGCATTCTGGGCAGTTCTCGATTGTTGGCAATCGGCTCATTCCTGAGTCCCAGCAATGTTTGAAGAAAGGACAGTCCCAGTGCTTATCCATGTTGTCTTGCTCCCTTGACCTCCCTCTAGCGTGAAGCTCGTACCCGTCGTTGTTTCTGTCGTGCTGACGATACCTTCTGTCAGCCGCATCTGACCGACGATATCTTTCGTCGTCTTCGTCGTGGCGTCGACGTCGGTCGTACTGCTGTTCGTATTTGTTGAGGAGATGCATGGATAGTGGGCGTTGATACCGTATGCTCCTCACCTCCTCCTCGGTTAGGTATCGTCTGTCATCATCCTGGGGCCGGTCGCGTGGAACGGCCTCCTCTTTATCTTTGCCACGAGAGTGGCTGCTCTCTGTTTATCTTTGCCACGTGGCTGCTCTCTGCTTTATCTTTGCCATGGCGGCCCACAAGCCCAGCCATATTGACATCGAAAGAGAACCCTGGCTCCCTTATGGAGTGGCTTAGATCCACCATGTTGACGTCCGGAAACGGACGCATGTCTACCTTCATGGCAAACTGTCCGAAAGTTAATCGGCCTGATTCTATCGCCATCTGAATTTGTGCGCGCAATACTTTGCAGTCGTTGGTGGCGTGCGTGAACGTATGATGCCATTTGCAGTATGGCCTTTTGTTCGCCGTGGGGATCTTGTGGCCTTCGGGTAGCTTCAACTGTTTTCTTTCAGTAGCAGATCGAAGATCTGTTCAGCTTTGCTCACGTCGAAGCCAAACCCTCTTGGAGGCCCTGGTGGGTTCACCCATTTGCAGGACACAGGTCTGCCGTCCGAGTCCATTCGGCTACTGCGACTTCCGATCTTCCGCAGAATCTTCATCCTCATCAGCATTGACCAGGCTTATCGCGCGCTTGAACTTGTCTTGGTACGGTTCTGGATGGCGCTGTTCATATAGGGATCTGGACCATGTGCGCCAGCGAGTTGTACTCTACTTGGAACGTCAGATCCTTGAACGACGCTGCAAGGCCTGCCACGGCCAGTTCGACTGCTTCTTTCTCAGTTAAGTGGACCGAATAACATCGGTTCTTGACAGTTCTGAAACGCTGAATGTATTCAGACACTGTCTCTCCTCGCTTTGCCGAACCTGTGCTAGTTCGGCAATGCCAGCTTCGGTAGCTTCTGAATGATATTGCGTGTGAAACTGTTCCTCTAGCTGCTTCCATGATCGCACTGAATTTGGCTGCAACGAGGTGTACCATCCAAAAGCTGGACCGGTGAGGGACTGCGAAAAGAACCTCACCCGCAGCTGATCCGATGCCGAAACCATGCCCAGCTGGGCCAAATATCGGCTCACGTGCTCGATTGAGCTAGACCCTTCTGACCCACTGAACTTGGTGAAGTCCGGAGCCGGTACTTAGGTGGTAGTGGGATCAGGTCAAACTCATTGGGGTACGGCTTGGAATAGCCGATTACCTTCTTCTTCGGCGGGATGCCGAACTGATCTCTCAGGACTGCACTGATCTGATCCGCGGTGGAGGACGTAGCAACTGATCTGTCATGAATTGGTGCGGTGGCATACTTGGTTAACCATGCCTGTTTCTCAGCGTCTGCACCCAAACTCCCCATTGCTGCAGCCGTTCCTCCTGCGGAACAATTGCTCCTGCTCCGGCAATCCCTCTGTCGGAGCTGGATCGCTGCGTCCAGTTGTTGCGATCCGGCACAAACGTGCACACGTATCCGTGCGGGATCTCCTTGGGCGGCTCCCATAAGACGATAGTCGCCCGGATCACCTCCAACCTTGTAGACAACGTATGCCGGCGAACCTTGTTGCTGTGGAGCTGCCATCGCGTACGGCAATGGTGGCCTGGTGTGGAGTTGCACCTCTCCCTGGTGAGTCCCTAGAGCAGGTCCTGAAGGGGAGTACTGGTGCCTCATGATCTCTTGCACCACCTGGAGCGCAACGCGCTCCAACGAATTTACCAGGCTCTCAGAATGCCGATGCAGCGAATGGGCCACCACGTAGTTGATCTCCTGTCGCAGGGCTCTGTACGTTCCTCGAAGGGAGAGACAGATCCAACCCGTCGAGGACGCCTTGTGGTGTGAATCCTTTGAACCTGATGCCGTGCGAACGGGTCTTCTCAAAGGAGCCGATGAGTTCGGCATCAACGATGGCCTTCAGCTCATCGTACTTCTTCTTGTGTTCAGCAGGGAGATCCTCGTATGTGATCTGTTCCTCTGCCATCTCGGGTGTCGGTGTTGACGTGGATGTTGCAGAAGATGTCCCACTGGGCGTGCCAGAATGTGTTACTGCCAAAACCCACCGGCGGGCAATGGTTAAGCAACACGAAGAGCCGGGAGGCTCCCAAGGCCGCTTAGTGGACCCTGGCACCTCGCGTCATCCCGCAAGTCTTCCAGCCACGTCCTGGCGGTTGCTAGGGCGTGCCACGACCTAGACCCGATCAGGAAGGTGTTAGAGTGCTTCGATTGTTCATGGCAGACACGTAAACATTAAATACGAGCCCTATCGGCTCTCGGGTTGCCTGTGGATCGGCTCAAAGAGCCGATCGCCCCATGGTTCACGTTGGATTTGCAATGACATGGGGATCTGCTTGATCAAAACAAAGCTAAACTGATCTACGACAGTTTAGGGTTTTCACCGCATAAGTGGAACGTCCTACGTGTGATCGGGCCTAGCAGATACGAAAGATGATGCAAACTATCCCTACGAGAGGCCTAAAAACCAACATAACGTTGATTCCCGGAACATCCCTTGCAGGGACGGTAAACAACACCTAACGCGCTACCGGATCGTCCGACCCCATCATAAGGCCTAACTATGCAGATATTAAACTAATCCCTGCGGAGCAGGAAACTATAACAGATCGGATCTACTAAGTAACGAACAAGCAAGATGCTGCCCTTACACCCATATAGGTGTAAGGGCAGCTAGGTGTCGAGGGACGGCATTGCCACGCATGTATGCACGAGAAAGCACCAATGCAAGCCCCTAAACACCTAAGGATAAATAGTGCTGCTCGCCATCAACAACGCTTCAGCACGAGCAGCACAAGGTAGACGAATAAACGCGTATGCCTAGATCGCAAGATGCGATCTAGGAAGCATGATGCTTACCGGAAGAAACCCTCGAAGAAAGGGGTGGCGATGCGCTGATTTGTGTTTGTTGTGAACGTGATTGTCCTCCTTTTCCGATAACCCTAGATACATATTTATAGTCCAAGGGACTTTCTAATTGAGGCGTGCACCTAACCGTGCACGGGCCAGACTCTATCTGTTAATTCTAAACACAATACGATCTACTAAATTACAGATACACGGGCGATTTAGCCCAAACTCTTAGCGCAAGGCCGCTTCGAAGATGCTCCACGTGTACGTCCTTCAAGCCCATCTTCACTTACGGCCCATCTCTGATTTGGCCAAAATCGGGTGATAACACATCCCCAAGCTTAGATGTCTTCTTAAAATATGCAGGGATGAACCACAGGGGCATCCCCAAGCTTAGACCTTTCACTCTTCTTGATCATAGTATATCATCCTCTTCTCTTGACCCTTGAAAACTTCCTTCACACAAACTTCAAGCAAACTCATTAGAGGATTAGTGCATAACCATAAATTCACATATTCAGAGGTGACACAATCATTCTAAACACTTCTGGACATTGCACAAAGCTTCTGAAAGTTAATGGAACAAAGAAACTCATTCAACATAGCAAAAGCGGCAATGCGAAATAAAAGGCAGAATCTGTCAAAAACAGAACAGTACGTAAAGATGCATCTGGAAGGGGCACTTAACTTGCTCAAATGGAAAAACTCAAAAATAATGAAAGTTGAGTACATATCTGAGGATCATGCTCATAAATTTGCAGATTTTTTAGATTTTTTTACAGAGACTTATGCCAGAATTCGTGACAGACAGCAATGCTGTTTCTACGCAGCGATCCCAAATATAGCATCAACTTTAACATAAAAACTTTACTTGGCACAAAAACATGATAAGGAGAGGTTGCTACAGTAGTAAACAACTTCCAAGACTCAACAATACAGTAAATAAAATAAAACATGGGTTATCTCCCAAGAAGTGCTTTTCTTTAACGCCTTTCAGCTAGGCGCAGAAAGTGCAAATCAAGTAACATCAAGAGAAGAAGCATCAACATCATAGCTTGTTCTAATAATAGAATCAAAAGGCAACTTCATTCTCTTTCTAGGAAAGTGTTCCATACCTTTCTTGAGAGGAAATTGATATTTAATATTACCTTCTCTCATATCAATAACAGCACCAACGGTTCAAAGAAAAGGTCTTCCCAACACAATAGGACAAGATGCATTGCATTCGATATCCAAGACAACAAAATCAACGGGGACAAGGTTATTGTTAACCGTAATGCGCACATTATCAATCCTCCCCAAAGGTTTCTTTTTAACATTATCAGCAAGATTAACATCCAAATAACAATTCTTCAATGGTGGCAAGTCAAGCATATCATAAATCTTTTTGGGCATAACAGAAATACTTGCACCAAGATCACATAAAGCATTACATTCAAAGTCATTGAATTTCATTTTAATGATGGGCTCCCAACCATCTTCTAATTTCCTAGGAATAGAAGCTTCAAGTCTTAATTTCTCTTCCCTAGCTTTAATGAGAGCATTTGTAATATGTTTTGTAAAGGCTAAATTTATAGCACTAGCATTGGGACTTCTAGCAAGTTTTTGTAAGAACTTTATAACTTCAGTAATATGACAATCATAAAAATCTAAACCATTATGTTCTACAGCAATGGAATCATTGTCACCAATATTTTGAAAAATTTCAGCAGTTTTATCACAAGCAGTTTCAGCAGTTTCAGGCAATTTTGTATACTTTGCACTAGGAGTAGAAACATTGCCAACACCAATTATTTTACCATTGATAGTAGGAGGTGCAGCAACATGTGAAGAATCAACATTACTAGTGGTGGTAATAGTCCATACTTTAGCTACATTATTCTCTTTAGCAAGTTTTTCTTTTTCTTCTCTATCCCACCTAGCATGCAATTCAACCAACAATCTAATATTATCATTAATTCTAACTTGTATGGCATTTGTTTTAGCAAACCTAGCATCTTCAACTTTCTCAGGCATAACTTTCAATTTTAAAAGATCAACATCAAGAGCAAGACTATCAACCTTGGAAGCAAGAATATCAATTTTACCAAGCTTTTCTTCAACGGTTTTATTGAAAGTAGTTTGTGTACTAATAAATTCTTTAAGCATCACTTCAAGACCAGAGGGTACACTCTTATTATTGTTGTAAGAATTACCATAACCATTACTATTAGAAGGATATGGCCTAAAGTTGTTGTTATCATAATTATTTCTATAAGCATTGTTGTTGAAATTATTACTTTTAATGAAATTCACATCAATATTTTCTTCTTGAGCAACCAATGAAGCTAAAGTAACATTATTAGGATCAATATGAGATCTACCATTTGCAAGCATAGACATAATAGTATCAATCTGATCACCCAAAGAAGAGGTTTCTTCAACAGAATTTACCTTCTTACCTTGAGGAGTTCTTTCAGTGTGCCATTCGGAGTAATTGATCATCATATCATCAAGTAATTTAGTCGCGGCGCCCAGGGTGATGGACATAAAAGTACCTCCAGCAGCTGAATCCAATAGGTTCCTCGAGGAAAAATTCAATCCTGCATAAAAGGTTTGGATGATCATCCAAGTAGTCGGTCCATGGGTTGGGCAATTCTTTACCAAAGATTTCATTCTCTCCCATGCTTGAGCAACATGTTCATTATCAAATTGTTTAAAATTCATTATGCTACTTCTCAAAGATATAATCTTAGCAGGAGGATAATATTTACTAATAAAAGCATCTTTACACTTAGTCCATGAATCAATACTATTCTTAGGCAAAGATAGCAACCAATCTTTAGCTCTTCCTCTTAATGAGAAAGGAAACAATTTCAGTTTTATAATATCACCATGTATATCCTTATACTTTTGCATTCACAAAGTTCAACAAAATTATTAAGATGGGCAGCAACATCATCAGTACTAACACCAGAAAATTGCTCTCTCATAACAAGATTCAGTAAAGCAGGTTTAATTTCATAGAATTCTACTGTAGTAGCAGGTGGAGCAATAGGAGTACATATAAAATCATTATTATTTGTGCTAGTGAAATCACACAACTTAGTATTTTCAGGAGTACCCATTATAACAGTAATAAAGTAAACTAGGCAAATAAAGTAAAGACAAGTAACTAATTTTTTTGTGTTTTTGATATAGAGAACAAGATAGTAAATAAAGTAAAGCTAGCAACTAATTTTTTGTGTGTTTTGTTTAAGTGCAGCAAACAAAGTAGTAAATAAAATAAAGCAAGACAAAAACAAAGTAAAGAGATTGGAAGTGGAGACTCCCCTTGCAGCGTGTCTTGATCTCCCCGGCAACGGCGCCAGAAATTTATGCTTGATGCGTGATACGTCCAAAACGTATCTACTTTCCCGAACACTTTTGCTATTGTTTTGCCTCTAATTTGTGTATTTTGGATACAACTAACACGGACTAACGCTGTTTTCAGCAGAATTGCTCGTGTCTCGTTTTTGTGCAGAAATCCAACTTTCGGGAAAATCCTCGGAATTTATGCGAAGGCCCTATTTTCCCGAACTGACGGAGCCAGAAGGACAAGTAAGGTGGAGGCCCGAGGGCCCCACACCATAAGCGGCGCGGCCTAGGGGGCCGCGCGGCCCTATGGTGTGGCCCCCTCGGTCGGCCTCCGCGCCCCCCGGACTACTTATCGGCCTCGACCTAAACGCACGGGGGGAAGTCGCAGAAACCCTTCAGAGAGCCGCCATATCGCGAAACTCCGTCGCGGGAGCCGAAGTCTCCGTTCGGCACTCCGCCGGACGGGGAATTGGAGGAGATCTTCACCGCCATCACCGCCAACGCCTCTCCATCGACCAGCCATGTTTCCCCCATCCATGTGTGAGTAATTCCCCCGCTGTAGGCTGAAGGGGATGGTAGGGATTGGATGAGATTGGTCATGTAATAGTCATAAGATTGTTAGGGCATAGTGCCTAGTATCCGTAGATGTCACTTTTATGATATTGTTGCAACTTGTTATGCTTAATGCTTGTCACTAGGGCCCGAGTGCCATGATCTCAGATCTGAACATGTTATTGATTCATGAAGATATTCGTTGTTTATGATCTTACCTGCAAGTTGTATACACATGTCGCTTGTCCGGAACCAATGGCCCCGAAGTGACAGAAATCGGGACAACCGGAGGGGATGGTAGTGATGTGAGGATCACATGTGTTCACGGAGTGTTAATGCTTTGCTCCGGTACTCTATTAAAAGGAGTACCTTAATTTCCAGTAGTTTCCCTAGAGGCCCGGCTGCCACCGGCTGGTAGGACAAAAGATGTTGTGCAAGTTTCTCATTGCGAGCACGTACGACTAAATATGGAACACATGCCTATTGATTGATTAGTACTTGGATACCGTTTTATTATTATCTGCAAATGCCCTGCTTTGATTGTTACATGAGTTTCTCTCATCCATGCAACGCCCGTTAATCCGTCCCTGTGCCTACAGTATTTTAATCTGCTGTTTACTATAATCACTACTGCTGTCTTTATTTCTGTTATTTCACTATTCCTACTGCTATAAAACTGTTACGATAAAACTCTTGCGAGCAAGTCTGTTTCCAGTGCAGCTGAATTGACAACTCATGTTAAGGCTTACAAGTATTCTTTGTCTCCCCTTGTGTCGAATCAATAAATTGGGTAATACTTCCCTCGAAGACTATTGCGATCCCCTATACTTGTGGGTCATCAAGACTATTTTTGGCGCCGTTGCCGGGGAGCATAGCTTTACTTGGAAGTTCACTTGGATTGATATTGTTCGCTGCAAATTCTCCATCATGGGTAAACCTCGCGATACTAAGATCGCCATATTACCATCCACTACAAGAAAAGGTACAACTCTTAGTACCTCTGCTGCTCTTGATTCACCATCTGTGATAAGTAAACTTGTTTCACCACCACAAGCTTCAAATGCTGGTACTTCTGCTGAATCTGAAAATTCCTCTCATAATTGTGATGATGCTTCTGCTGTGCTTGATAATGATGGTTCGTTAGGATCTTTTCTAGATGCTACAATTGCTAAGTCTAGACAAATTGAAAATACTGAAACTCCTAATGAAAATGCTGCTACACCTGTTAATTCACCTGAGTCTGTTGAATATTCTAGTGATGATCTTGATGAAGATTATGTAGAGCTTGATGATGATTTTATTGAAAAATGCAATGCTACTACTGATGCAAGAAAAATTAAAAAGTTGCTTGCAGAACATGCTGTTAGATATAAACTGTCTCCTGATCCTAAATTTGCCACATCTCCTATAAACATTAGGGATAAAGATTATGATTTTTCTCTTGATTTATCTCATATAGCTATTGTTGAGAAAACACCCTTTTGTGGTACTGAAAAAGAAAGTGCTGTTGAACACATGACTGAGCTATCTACTCTTAGTGGTTTGTTTTCTGATGATATTAAGATGCGTACTTATTTTGTCGCTAAATTTTTTCCTTTTTCATTAAAGGATGATGCTAAAACTTGGTATAATAATTTGCCTCCTGGTTCTATTAAAAGTCCAAAAGAATTGCTTGATGTTTTCTTCCGGAAATACTTTCCTGCTAGTGCTCAACATGCTGCTTTGCAGAGAATTTATAATTTTGACCAGGAAGATGGAGAGAAATTGCCTGAGGCTTGGGCGAGATTTTGCTCTCTTATTAGAGCTCAGCCTGACCATGATTTGGAAAAGCATGATTTACTTGATATATTTTATAGTGGACTAACCATTGAGTCTAGGGCATACCTGGATAGTTGTGCTGGTTGTGTTTTCAGGAAAAGAACTCCAGACGACGCTGAAGAATTATTGGCTAAAATAGGCCGGAATCATGATGATTGGTCTACACCTGAACCAACCCCGATATTGAAGAAGAGGGGTATGATTAAATTAAATGATGAAGATATGAGGGAAGCCAAGAAGTCTCTTAAAGAGAAGGGTATTAAACCTGAAGATGTGAAGAATTTACCTCCTATAGAAGATTTATGTGAGATAACTCCCCTTCATCCATGATTGAGGTACACTCTCTTCAACGCTTTACTAGGGAAGATATTCCGTATTCAAAACCTCCTGCTCAATGCTTAGATGAGTTTGATAATTATATTGTTAAGCAAGAAAACTTTAATATGAGAGTAGAGAGTCATTTAATGGAAAATTCTCGAGCTATTAGTGAATTGCATGGTATTGTGGAGAGAACCTCCAATGATGTTAAGATACTTGTTAAACATTTTCAAATGGTTCAAACTCAAATTGATCAACTTACTAAAGTGCAAAATGACTTGTTGGGAAATAATTCTAAAGAAAAACATGCTTATGAAGTAACAACTAGAGGTGGTGTTTCTACCCAGGATCCTCTATATCCTGAAGGGCATCCCAAAAGAGTTGAACAAGATTCTCAACTAACTAAAACTAGTGCTCCATCTAAGAAAAAGAAAAAGAAACATAAGAATGTTGTAGAATCCTCTGAACCTGTTAATGATCCTAATAGTATTTCTATTTCTGATGCTGAAACTGAAAGTGGTAATGAACATGATAAAGATAATGATAAGGATGATACTCCTGATAAAGAAGAAATTGAAAAAGAACTTGAAAAGCATGCTAAAAATAAAAAGTACACTAAAGAAGATTTTATTGCTGAGAAACATGGTAATGAAAGAGAACCTTGGGTTCAAAAGCAAATGCCTTTTCCTGCTAAGAAACTAAAATCAAAGGAGGAGGAACATTATAATAAATTTTGTGATTGGATGAAACCTTTATTTTTGCAAATCCCTTTGACTGATGCTATTAAATTGCCTCCTTATTCAAAGTATATGAAAGATATTGTCTCTAACAAAAGGAAAATTCCCAATGAGGAAATTTCCACTATGCTTGCTAATTACTCCTTCAATGGTAAGATTCCAAAGAAGCTTGGAGACCCAGGTATACCGACTATTCCTTGTTCCATCAAGAATAATTATGTTAGAACTGCTCTATGTGATTTGGGAGCAGGTGTTAGTGTAATGCCTTTTTCCCTTTATAAGAGACTTGATTTAGATAAGTTGATACCAACTGATATATCTTTGCAAATGGCTGATAAATCTACTGCTATTCCTGTTGGTTTATGTGAAAATGTTCCTGTGCAAGTTACTCAACATTGCTTGATATTAACTGATTTTGTTGTGTTGGAAATGCATGAAGATGATAATATGTCCATTATTCTTGGAAGACCCTTTCTTAATACTGCAGGGGCTGTTATTGATTGCAATAAAGGCATGGTTACTTTCAATGTTGATAATAAGGAACACACTGTCTATTTTCCCAAGAGGATTGATAAAGTATGCGGAGTTAATACAATTTTTAATGTAAAAACTATCAAAGTGGGATCCATTGATTGTCCTATATATGAGCCTAAAGAAGAATATCAAACTCTTGTGATTGGATCCATATCAATTCAATATAAGGTAACATGATTGATTTGAGGTTTATTTCTTCTTATGTCATATAAAATTTATTTGGTAGCAAGACTTGATCAACCTTGTTAACAAGTATATTTTAATGCATAAGAGAGCTAAACAACATTTCTTTCTTTCTTTCTTTCTCCCTCCATTTATTTTACTTGCTGTAGCACCTTTTGTTTTGCAATATGCCTTAGCTGTTAAGATTTTGGAAATCATTTTCTTGTGCAGTAATAATTAATTTAACACCCAGAAATGTGCATTTTTCGAAGTTCTCTAAAAATTACAAAAATTACACCGTTGGTCCCATTTTTCGACGGGCACTGGGAGTACCGAGATGACTGTGGGGCACCAGAGGGTGCCACACCACAGCCGGCGCGGCCAAGGAGGTGGGCGCGCCACCCTGTGGTGTGGGCCCCTCCTTGCCCCACTACTTCATCTCTTCCTCCCAGCATCTTCTCTCTCCCGAAAAAACTCGCACCAAGTTCCTCTCACTCGCGTTTCTGCTCAAGAACTCGCGATTTCTCGATCTCCTTGCTCAGCCCAGATTTCTGTCTGAAATTTGGCACATTTACTCCTTGGTATGTGACTCCTTTGATTGTCCAATTAGAATTTTGTTTGGTTGAGTATATCTTGAATATTTTGCTTCTGTAGATAACATGTTTAGTGAGCTTGCATGCTTGTTCTAAGTGGAAGAAACTAATTTTGATGCATGTGTAGTACTCTAGCAAGTTCCTATAGTAGTTCCCCTCAATTATATACCTTGAAATCAAATTTTATAATGGTTGTTGAAAATTTCAGAAAATGGAGGGGAGTATGCACCAACTTAACCAACAAGAGTTGGAGGTACAGCAAGTCATGAGAGTTCATCGTGAAGAGGGAGTATACCCCTCTTATTACCCATGCACGGATTTTATGCGGAATGCAGGAATCCTGCAAGATGTTCAAACACTGATTTCCAATGCAGGGTTGGAAGGTTTTACTGTTGGTGAACCTCACCAATATGCTAAACTAACGGTGTCGGTTGTGCAGGATTTCGAATTTCATCGGTCTCAAACTAACCCCATGGTCCGGTACAAGATTTATAACAAAACTATCAACTTGCCTTTCAGTGATTTTTGTACAGCAATTAGAGTGCCGCGGTGGGGATCCTGCGAGAAGATCAGGGGAACGCCGCGGGAGCTCTCGAATCTTTATACAATGATTTGTAATGGGAGGAGCTTCTCCAATGATGGTGGTAAGATTAGTAGCATTCAACAGCCAGCTATCCGCTACTTTGCTTATTTCGTTACAAAGTGCGTTCTTGCTAGAAAGAATGGAGGTAAATTATCTGTCCAAGATTTGGCTTTCTTAGCTGCCGCTTTGCAACAGGATAGGACTTATAATTTGGGTGCTTTAATAGCTTGTAGACTTGCTACTAACCGTGAGAAAGGAGGAATTTGTGGAGGTCTTATCGCCTCTCGCCTATTAGCTATGCATGGTGTGGGACCTCACCATTTAGATATTCCGCTTTCTATAGAGAAGCTTGATATTGTTTCCATGATTAAACATGAATTTATTTCAGATGCATCTAATTTGAACAACCTGCAGTATAGGATAACTTTGTATAAGAAAAATTGGAGCATAACTAAGAAAATTGAAAAACTAGTACGATTGCCTGCACCTGCTCTGTTTAACCTTGATGCCAGGAAAGGGTGGTCGATCACAGAAAATGAGCTAAACGCATACATAGAAAGGGAAAGCCATCATGCAAGGGAAGGTGTGGAGGAGGCCGAGGAGCACCCCGACTCTTCATCCGATGCAGCGAGCTCCTCATATCAACATCATGGTCATGTGGAACCTCCACGACATTCTTCTGCGCAGGGGCCTTATTATCACTCCATGTATGATCCACCGGCGTGGAACTCCGACCCTCGATGGGAATGAACTCCACTTAGGCCAAAAGCCTAAGCTTGGGGGAGGTATACCGGCATCACTCATTCTTTGCATATTATGGTTGCTGGATACTTGTACATACTTGTTTAGTTTCTTAGAGTGGTTTTCTAATGAGAGGGAGATGATATTTGGGGAAGTGCTGTCCAAAAACAGATTCTGGGCTGTTACCAAAAAAATTTGTACGCACAGCCAGAACGTTATTTTGAGTTGCCAATTTTTGAGCATGTGCCCCAGGTTGTTATCTAACTTTCATTAGTTGAACACTTTTTGGTCTGAGCAATGGAAGATTTTTGTTAATTTCGATTTCTGTACTGCTGTCAGGATTTGGCAGATTTCTGTCATCCTGCTTTTCTGTGTTTCTGTTAGTTTGCATTCTTTTGTTTTCGTTTTGTTTCTTTCTTAAAACACAAAAAGACCAAAAATATTTCTGTTGTTTCTCTTCATAATTTGTTTATTTGGTTCTTTGCTCTTAGTTTACTTTATTTGCTATCGTTGGTTTGTTATGAGAAAACCCAAAAAGATTTTGCTTTGTTTGCTTGTTTTCTTTCGTTCTTGTTTCCAATTCGAAAACACCAAAAATATTTGCTGTTCTTCTTTGGCTTGTAAAGTTCATCATGAGTTCAATGGTCTTCGGTGGCTGGAGCGTGGTTTTCATTTCATATTATCCAAGCTACACAAGTGAAAAGTCAATAATGACGATCTACGACAATCTGATTGTGGTGAGAGGCTGGTATGAACTCTATTTGTTTTCATTTTTGTACATATACTCATCCATGTGAGCATGCTTAGTTGGTTCATGTGAGGTATATGTTATTTGAGAAAGTTTAGTAGTTCATGATCTCTCATGTTTAGCTCCAATTTATTAATATGAGTAGCATGTCATGGATGTTCGCTTGCATTGTTTTATTCATAAGTAAGTATGGCATTGTGGTATCCTCCTCTGAATAATTCATTTATATCGACTTGGCACATGCTCACGCATGCATATGACTGAACAAAAAGTCAATTAAGCCTCGATGATTTATATTGCTTCAGAGTTATTGTATCACTTTTATGCCTCCATTGATTTATTTTGCCGCAAGCATGATTATGACAGTTACTGCTCTCTTGATTTGTCGCTCCCTAGTCTTTTGCTAGCCTTCACTTGTACTGAGCGGGAACGCCGCTCGTGCTTCCAAACACCTGAAAACCAAGTTGTTCCAAAAGTGTCCACCATAAATACCTATGCATGGCATTTCAAACCATTCCAAGTAATTCTCATGCGCTACCTTTAAAACCTTCAAAATGCTTCTCAATTTGTGTTAATGTTTCATAGCTCATGAGGAAGTATGTGGTGTTTAGCTTTCAACCTTGTCATTTACTTTTGACGGACTCTCATATGGACTAGTGGCACATCCGCTTATCCAATAATTTTACAAAAAGAGCTGGCAATGGGATTCCCAGTCCCGAATTAATTAACTTAAATAGACACTCCTCCATGGTTTGTGATTGTTGGACGGCACCGAAGGATTTGGTTAGCCATGGCTTGTGTAAGCAAAGGTTGGGGGGAGTGTCATCATCATAATAAAACTTAAATAAAAAGGCACTCCTTCATGGTATGTGATTGTTGGCAGGCACCCGAGGATTCGGTTAGCCATGGTTTGTGTAAGAAAGGTTGGAAGGAGTGCCACATAAACATGCAAATAAAATGGGAGCCGCTCTTGTGAGTCCGGTCGATGAGGTAGTTAGTGTACCCATTACCATTCGTTGACAACAACAAACACCTCTCAAAATAATTTTACTCCTGCTTTGCAAATGAAAAGCTCTAGCGCATGTTAATCCCTGCTTCCCTCTGCGAAGGGTCAATCTTTTACTTTTATGTTGTGTCTCCATTCTTTCTTTGAGTACTATCTTGAGAGCACAACTGTCATTCTTAGTATAATATGCTTGTCTCAAAATATGATTGATTGTGGTATAACTTTGATGCTTTTATCTTTGACAATCACTACTTCTAGTCTTTCTATGAACTCCAGAGGTGCCTCGGCATTTATGTTTTGCCGATCAAATACGGGCAAGCGAGATACCACTTTATCATATTCTCTTATGAACATTGCAATCCTGCTTATATACATGATTCATGATGCTTATTATTAATTGTTGGTACCTCTCCATGATTGATATAGCTGTTGGATGATCTTATTTGCATGTATCTCATTATGAACTGCTTAAGTATTAGCCATAGCATGAGAATATATACATCATATGAGCAAATGTGTTCGTAAAAGTTCTTTTATCGCTCAGTTGTTAACTGAATTGCTTGAGGACAAGCAATAAGCTAAGCTTGGGGGAGTTGATACGTCCAAAACGTATCTACTTTCCCGAACACTTTTACTATTGTTTTGCCTCTAATTTGTGTATTTTGGATACAACTAACACGGACTAACGCTGTTTTCAGCAGAATTGCTCTGGTGTCTCGTTTTTGTGCAGAAATCCAACTTTCGGAAAAATCCTCGGAATTTATGCGAAAGACCCTATTTTCCCGAATGCGGACGGAGAAGGACAAGTAAGGTGGAGGCCCGAGGGCCCCACACCACAAGGCGGCGCGGCCTAGGGGGGCCCGCGCGGCCCTATGGTGTGGCCCCCTCGATCGGCCTCCGACGCCCCCTTCGGACTACTTATCGGCCTCGACCTAAAAACGCACGGGGAAGTCGAAGTCGCCGAAACCCTCCAGAGAGCCGCCATATCGCGAAACTCCGTCGCAGGGCCAGAAGTCTCCGTTCGGCACTCCGCCGGGACGGGGAATTGGAGGAGATCTTCACCGCCATCACCGCCAACGCCTCTCCATCGACCAGCCATGTTTCCCCCATCCATGTGTGAGTAATTCCCCCGCTGTAGGCTGAAGGGGATGGTAGGGATTGGATGAGATTGGTCATGTAATAGTCATAAGATTGTTAGGGCATAGTGCCTAGTATCCGTAGATGTCACTTTTATGATATTGTTGCAACTTGTTATGCTTAATGCTTGTCACTAGGGCCCGAGTGCCATGATCTCAGATCTGAACATGTTATTGATTCATGAAGATATTCGTTGTTTATGATCTTACGCAAGTTGTATACACATGTCGCTGTCCGGAACCAATGGCCCCGAAGTGACAGAAATCGGGACAACCGGAGGGGATGGTAGTGATGTGAGGATCACATGTGTTCACGGAGTGTTAATGCTTTGCTCCGATACTCTATTAAAAGGAGTACCTTAATTTCCAGTAGTTTCCCTAGAGGCCCGGCTGCCACCGGCTGGTAGGACAAAAGATGTTGTGAAAGTTTCTCATTGCGAGCACGTACGACTAAATATGGAACACATGCCTATTGATTGATTAGTACTTGGATACCGTTTTATTATTATCTGCAAATGCCCTGCTTTGATTGTTACATGAGTTTCTCTCATCCATGCAACGCCCGTTAATCCGTCCCTGTGCCTACAGTATTTTAATCCTGCTGTTTACTATAATCACTACTGCTGTCTTTATTTCACCGTCTTTGTTATTTCACTATTCCTCTGCTATAAAACTGTTGCTGATAAAACTCTTGCGAGCAAGTCTGTTTCAGTGCAGCTGAATTGACAACTCATTTGTTAAGGCTTACAAGTATTCTTTGTCTCCCCTTGTGTCGAATCAATAAATTGGGTAATACTTCCCTCGAAGACTGTTGCGATCCCCTATACTTGTGGGTCATCAATGCGCGTAGATGTACACGTCCGTTGGGAACCCCAATAGGAAGGTATGATGCGCACAGCAGTAAGTTTCCCTTAGTATGAAACCAAGGTTATAGAACCAGTAGGAGCCAAGAAGCACGTGAAGGTTGTTGGTGGAGGAGTGTAGTGCGGCGCAACACCAACCGGCGCCAACGTGGAACTGCACAACACAATCAAAGTACTTTGCCCCAACGTAACAGTGAGGTTGTCAATCTCACCGGCTTGCTGAAAACAAAGGATTAAACGTATCGAGTGGAAGATGGTGTTTGTTTGCAAAGAACAGTAAAACAGTAGAATGTATTCAGATGTAAAAGAATGGACCGGGGTCCACAGTTCACTAGTGGTGTCTCTCCAATAAGATAACTAACATGCTGGGTGAACAAATTACAGGCGAGCAATTGACAAATAAAGATTCAATACATATCAACGATGATTACTATGTGATTTAATCAGGGCATTACGACAAAGTACATAGACCGCTATCCAGCATGCATCTATGCCTAAATAATCCACCTTCAGGTTATCATCCGAACCCCTTCCGGTATTAAGTTGCGAACAACAGATAATTGCATTAAGTATGGCGCGTAATGTAATCAACACAAATATCCTTAGACAAAGCATCAATGTTTTATCCCTAGTAGCAACAGCACATCCACAACCTTAGAACTTTCTGTCACTGTCCCAGACTAAATGGAGGTATGAACCCACTATCGACCATAATTACCCCCTCTTGGAGTTACAAGTATCAACTTGGCCAGAGCCTCTACTAGCAACGGAGAGCATGCAAGAACATAAACAACACATATATGATAGATTGATAATCAACTTAACATAATATTCTATATTCATCGGATCTCGCCAAACACAACATGTAGCATTACAAATAGATGATCTTGATCATGTTAGGCAGCTCACAAGATCTATAACAATGATAGCACAAGCGGAGAAGACAACCATCTAGCTACTGCTATGGACCCATAGTCCACGGATGAACTACTCACGCATCAATCCGGAGGCGGGCATGATGATGTAGAGCCCCTCCGGTGATGATTCCCCTCTCCGGCAGGGTGCGAGGCGATCTCCTGAATCCCCCGAGATGGGATTCGCGACGGCGGCGTCTCTGGAAGGTTTCCGTATCGTGGCTCTCGGTACGGGGGTTTCGCGACGGAGTCTTTAAGTAGGCGGAAGGGTAGGTCAAGGGCGTCACGAGGGGGCCACACAACAGGGCCGCGTGGCCAGGGGCCAGGCCGCGCCGCCCTGGTGTGTCGCCACCTCGTGGCCCCACTTCATCTCCCTTTCGGTCTTCTGGAAGCTTCGTGCAAAAATAGGACCCTGGGCGTTGATTTCGTCCAATTCCGAGAATATTTCCTTACTAGGATTTCTGAAACCAAAAACAGCAGAAAACAACAACTGGCACTTCGGCATCTTGTTAATAGGTTAGTGCCGGAAAATGTATAATAATGTTGTAAAATATGTATAAAACATTCAAGTATTGTAATAAAAGTAGCATGGAACATAAGAAATTATAGATACGTTTGCGACGTATCAGTCTCTTCTATCCTTAATTTTTGCATAGAAAGCTACAGTGATAATCCTTATATCATTGATTATAAAGAGAGACTCATTAATGCACAAGAATGCACTCACAATTTGCAGGAACCGGTGGAAGAAGAAATTGATGAACCTGAAAGCTCATTGGATGAAAAAGAGGAGGAAATTGATGAACCTGAAAGCTCATTGGATGAAAAAGAAGAGGAGAGTGATGAACAAAAGGAGGAAGAATGGATTAGCTACCCATGCCAACCTTCTAATGAGAGTAACTCTTTATCTCTTACACTATTTGATTGTCCTCCATGCTTACCGAAAGAGGATGAATGTTATGTTCCTGTGGATTCTCTTGAAATATTCCCTATGAGTAAAACTTGTGAGAATAATTATGCTATTGTTATTCATGATAATCCATGCTACTTTGATAAATCTTATGATAATGCTTTGTTTGTGCCTGATGTCGAAATGCATGGTACTAAAGAGTTTTGCTTGGCAAATGTTTATGATAAATCTCTAGATGATGGTCCTATGTTACTTGATAATTGTACTACTAATGAAAATGGGATTGGAGAGTTCTTGACTTTATCTATGAGTCCCATATCTTTTGAGATTGATCAATCATCTTGTTATATTATTGATAAAAGTGGGTTTGAAAGTTTTAATCCTATTATTTCCGAGCTTGATAAAAATTATGTGTTTATGAATCATGAAAAGCATGCTTTATGTGATAGTTATATTGTTGAGTTTATTCATGAAGCTACTGAAAATTACTATGAGAGAGGAAAATATGGTTGTAGAAATTTTCATGGTACTAAAACACCTCTCTATATGCTGAAACTTTTGAAGTTACTCTTGTTTTATCTTCTTATGCTTGACACTTTGTTCTTCATGAATTTATTTGTGTACACGATTCCTATGCATAGGAAGTGGGTTAGACTTAAATGTGTTTTGAACTTGCTTTTTGATTCTCTCTTTTGCTTCAACTCTCACCCTTATGTGAGCATCATTAAAATTGCTGAGCCCATCTTAATGGCTATAAAGAAAGCACTTCTTAGGAGATAACCCATGTCTTTATTTTGCTACTGTTTTGTTGTGTCTTGGAAGTTGTTACTACTGTAGCAACCTCTCCTTATCTTTATTTTATTGCAATGTTGTGCCAAGTGAAGTCTCTAATAGAAGGTTAATACTAGATTTGGATTTCTGCGCAGAAACAGATTTCTATCTGTCACGAATCTGGGCAGATTTTTCTGCAGGAAACTCAGAAAAATCTGCCAATTTACGTGCATGATCCTCAGATATGTACGCAACTTTCATTAGTTTTAAGTTTTCTGATTTGAGCAACGGAAGTACCTCGTAAAAATTCGTGTTCACTGGCTGTTCTGTTTTGGCAGATTCTGTCTCTGTTTTTTGCATTGTCTCTTGTGGACTTTAAGTGAGGCTTTCTAGACGTGGAGAGCTATAGCTAATGTTTTATTGAGTTCTTGCAATGTGTCACTACAGGGCTAAAATGGATTAAAGTTTTTTGAGTACTAACCCCTCTAATGAAGTTTATGAGAAGTTTGGTGTGAAGGAAGTTTTCAAGGGTCAAGAGAGAGGATGATATATGATCAAGAAGAGTGAAAAGTCTAAGCTTGGGGATGCCCCGTGGTTCATCCCTGCATATTTCAAGGAGACTCAAGCGTCTAAGCTTGGGGATGCCCAAGGCATCCCCTTCTTCATCAACTTATCAGTTTCTTCTATTGAAACTATATTTTTATTCAGTCACATCATATGTGCTTTACTTGGAGCGTCTTTATTTTTGTTTGTGTTTGAATAAATTCGGATCCTAGCAATCCTTGTGTGGGAGAGAGACACGCTCCGCTTTTTCATATGAACACTGGTGTTCTTCGCTTTATTTTAATGTTCATGGCGGAGTTGAAAACCGCTGCACTTATTTTTATTTGGTTGGAAACAGAAAATGCTTCATATTGTCTTGGATAATTTGATACTTGGCAATTGTTTTGAGCTCTCAAGTAGATCATGTTTACTCATGCATCATGTAGTTTAAATCTATTAGTGGAGAACTACCGTAGAGCTTGTTGAAATTGGTTTGCATGATTGGTCTCTCTAAGGTCTAGATATTTTCTGGTAAAAGTGTTTGAGCAACAAGGAAGACAGTATAGAGTTTTATAATGCTTGCAATTTGTTCTTATGTAAGTTTTGCTGTACCGGTTTATACTTGTGTTTGCTTCAAACAACCTTGCTAGCCAAAGCCTTGTACTGAGAGGGAATGCTTCTCGTGCATCCAAAACCTTGAGCCAAAAACCTATGCCATGTGTGTCCATCATATCTACCTACTATGTGGTATTTCCTGCCATTCCAAGCAAATAATTCATGTGCTACCTTTAAACAATTCAAAATTTACTATCTCTTATTTGTGTCAATGTTTTATAGCTCATGAGGAAGTATGTGGTGTTTTATCTTTCGATCTTGTCATTTACTTTTGACAGACTTTCACAATAGACTAGTGGCTTCATCCGCTTATCCAATAATTTTGCAAAAAGAGCTGGCAATGGGGTTCCCAGCCCCAATTAATTAACTTTCATTAATAATTCTCTTCACGTGTTTTGCCCTGATTCATCAGTAAGCAACTTAATTTTGCAAATAGACACTCCTCCATGGTATGTGAATGTTGGAAGGCACCCGAGGATTCGGTTAGCCATGGCTTGTGTAAGCAAAAGGTTGGGGGAAGTGTCATCTAATAAATAAAACTAAAATACATGTGTAAACAAAGAGAAGAGGGATGATCTACCTTGCTGGTAGAGATAACGTCCTTCATGGGAGCCGCTCTTGAAAGTCTGGTTGATGAGGTAGTTAGAGTGCCCACTACCATTCGTTGACAACAACAAACACCTCTCAAAACTTTACTTTTATGCTCTCTATATGATTTCAAAAGTTAAAAAACTCTAGCACATGATTTTATCCCTGCTTCCCTCTGCGAAGGGCCTTTCTTCTACTTTATGTTGAGTCAGTTTACCTACTTCCTTCCATCTTAGAAGCAAACACTTGTGTCAACTGTGCATTGATTCTTACATACTTGCTTATTTGCATTCATCATATTACTTTGTGTTGACAATTATCCATGAGATATGCATGTTGAAAGTTGAAAGCAATTGCTGAAACTTAAATCTTCCTCTGTGTTGCTTTGATGCCTTTACTTTGAATTTATTGCTTTATGAGTTAACTCTTATGCAAAACTTTTGATGCTTGTCTTGAAAGTACTATTCATGAAAAGTTTTGCTACATGTTATCTATTTGTTAGCAAATATAGATCATTGCCTTGAGTCACTTCGTTCATCTCATATGCTTTGCAATAGTATGATTAATATTATGTTGGTAGCATGTCACTTCAGAAATTATTCTTTTTTATCGTTTACCTACTCGAGGACGAGTAGGAACTAAGCTTGGGGATGCTGATACGTCTCAACGTATCCATAATTTCGATGTTCCATGCTTGTTTTATGACAATACCTACATGTTTTGCTCACACTTTATAATGTTTTTATGCGTTTTCCGGAACTAACCTATTAACGAGATGCCGAAGGGCCAGTTCTTGTTTTTGTTGTTTTTGGTTCCAGAAAGGCTGTTCGGGCAATATTCTCGGAGACGAAACAAAGACCCAACATCTTATTTTCCCGGAACCTTCCAGAAAGTCAAAGGGGGACAGAGGGGTGCCCAGGGCCCCACATGGTGGCCGCGCGGGCTCCACCCTGGCCGCGCCGGCCTGGTGTGAGGAGGCCCCGTGGCCCCTCTGACTCCGACTCTTCGCCTATATAAGCCCTTTCGACCTAAAAAGATACCAATTGACGAAACTCGGAAAGACTCCAGGGGCGCCGCCGCCATCGCGAAACTCAATTCGGGGACAGAATCTCTGTTCCTGCACGCCGCGGGGACGGGGAAGTGCCCGGAAGCCATCTCCATCAACGCCACCGCCTCCATCATGCTCCGTGAGTAGTTCCCCATGGACTACGGGTTCTAGCTGTAGCTAGTTGGTATTCTCTCCCCCATGTACTTCAATACAATGATCTCATTAGCTGCCTTACATGATTGAGATTCATCTGATGTAATCGGTGTTGTGTTTGTTGGGATCCGATAGATTGTTACATTATGATTAGTCTATCTATAAAGTTTGTGAAGTTATTGTTGCTGCAATCTTGTTGTGTTTAATGCTTGTCACTAGGGCCCGAGTGGCATGATCTTAGATTTAATCTCTATACTTATTGCTTAGATTGTATCTACAAGTTGTTTGCACATGTCTATGTCTGGAACCCGAGGCCCCAAAGTGACAGAAATTGGGACAACCGGAGGGGAAGACGTAGGTATGAGGATCACATGTTTTCACGGAGTGTTAATGCTTTGCTCCGGTGCTCTATTAAAAGGAGTACCTTAATTTCCAGTAGATTCCCTAGAGGCCCGGCTGCCACCGGCTGGTAGGACAAAAGATGTTGTACAAGTTTCTCATTGCGAGCACGTATGACTATATATGAAAAACATGCCTACATGATTAATAATCTTGATGTTCTGTCTTAATGCTATTTCAATCCTATCAATTGCCCAACTATAATTCGTTCACCCAACACTTGTTATTGGAGAGTTACCACTAGTGTAGATAGCTGGGAACCCCGGTCCATCTCTCATCATCATATACTCGTTCTATATGACATTGGAAGTAGTATCAACTATTTTCTGGTGCCATTGCTCTCATATTACTGTTACTGCTGCTGTGTTACTGTTACTATTGCTCCCATATTACTGCTGCTTTCACATCACCCCTGTTACTAGTGCTTTTCCATGTGCAGCTGAATTGACAACTCAGTTGTTAAGGTTTATAAGTATTCTTTACCTCCCCTTGTGTCGAATCAATAAATTTGGGTTTTACTTCCCTCGAAGACTGTTGCGATCCCCTATACTTGTGGGTCATCACATAGGTTGTATGAAATTGCATAGTGACCCACTCATTTCTGCGGCTAGACTTTCACATATAGTTTCTAGTCCACTACAATGTTCATCACCTAAATCACAATAAATCTCATTTTACACTACATTTTAATCGAACAACTACATTTGTACATTTTGATCTAACAAATACAGCAATCCAAAATCTATTTTTGTCAACTAACTAAAAAACTGTAGATGGCGGCATGACACTCACCAAATCGAGATTGTTACGCAGCGCGCTAGCGATGTAGAGAGCCGGCGATGCAGATTGATGGAAATAGTGATGGTGGGGAAATGAGGACAGAGACGACGGAGAGGGGGAGGGGATGGGACGGTAGCGACGCGGGTGGGAGTGGAGTGAGCTGGGGCGGGTGTGAGGGGGCCACGTAAGATGCAGGAGGTGGTGTGGTGCGACACAGGTGATGCAGATCCGATCCTATGCGGTTCGGTTGGGTCACACGAAAGGGCTCGGCTGCACCCGGTGTCGTGGCCAGCCGCGCCACGCCACTTATACCAGGCATAATGGTGGCGCGGGTCATGAGAGTACCAGAAATACCTATCGCATGATTCATGGGCCACACCACTAGTGGTGTAGGGCTGGCCGGGTTCACTAGGGTCGTCCTAGTGGTGGCGTACAAATTTACCTACACGCCATTGGTAGTAAATTACTTGTGACATGCCACTGTTTCAGCGCGCCACCCGTATTTTAGGAAAATATTTGTGACATGAAGAAATGTGCTTAACTCACTTGGTTAGAAAAGTGAATGTACAACCCATACACCTAGATTTAAATCCTCACGGATGCCAATTTAGGTTCTTATTATTTTTTAAAAAAGAAAAAAAAAGCCATAGTAGGGGCTTTCACCAATGCATTTCTTACAGAAAATATACTAGTGACGTATGGATTCAAAAGCGTGCTGCTACATGATGTCGCCTATGAGAATTGTGTGTGGATTTTGGGTTCAAAATGATCTCGCTGGTTGTCTCGCGCGTGTTCAAGACTCCCTAGTCTACGTTGGCTTGTGTATCACACGACGTACGTGGTGATACATGTTCGTGTACAAACACACTCACGTTACATAAGTTTGAAAGTTTATACTTTTTCTTTCACCATCTTCCTCATAATTAAATGTGTTGTCATTACGTTATTAGCATGATCACGTCTGACTGTTTCATACACATGCATGCTTATTTTAAAATCTGTTTTATTTCCATGTGTGCATTTAACCCAGTATATCCATCGGTGCATACTTATGGAAGTTGGCTCTGTCTCTATCTCTCTCCACAGGTTGTACGTTTTTCTTACCGTGTACATAGTGTCCGTGCGAAGTTGCATTTTAGCACAACTAAATTATGTATAATATAATTGAGATGATTTATGCTTCCAAATTAAACTTTCTTATTTCTACCACAAGTCCACAACACCTATAGGTTCTTGTATTGCATTAGCCCGGCAAAGGATACGCGCTGCCCTATAGCTAATTTCCCGCTAAATATCCTATAGCCTCCTATTTAAAAATATGCATTTAGTAGGTGATTGGAGATTATCCTTTCCTACAGTTTTCATTATCATCCATCAATAATTCGTAACACACCGTACCCCTCAAAAAATCTAGAGATTTCTTAAACGTAAACTGACGCTGTCCAGCCTATGCCTTTTTTTTTTCGAGAGCACGCGGAAAGCGTGCCTTATCTTTATAGAAGAGAGCAACATCATATACAAGACTCGGTGACCCGATGCGAACATCAGACCCGAGAACCCACACACGCCCTAACTCCGCCTATGTTTACTCTCTCGCGACATCTAAACTCCTCTCTCTCTCTTCGCTCTCTCCCACAGATGGAACTCGTCCCTGATCTCCTGTAGCATTTGATCTACATCCTTTTGCCTCCTTGTGTCCCCGAAAGCCCTCACGTTCCGTTGCTTCCACAGCGTCTAAGCCGTGCAAATGATCATGGAGTCGAAGCGCTTCCTATCGATCCTCCTTACTCTCTTGTGGGCCTCCGTCCACCATCTTTGCAGGTTGCCTGTGGACTGTCCAGCCTATGCCAGTTGTGTTTAGCCTAGCATAGAGTGCAGTAACGTTCTTAAGAACCATAAAATAAGATCAGCAAAGTGCTTGATGCATGTTATCATTACATTTTCTATAGGACTGTGCTGGACTGATGAATTCAGTATGTTTATTTGTAGCGCATGAAAGTAATGACGTTCTGTTACCAATTGAACAACCATCTTACAAAAGGATACACCAAAATTTAGCAGACAAACAGAACGATTTAACTATCAGTTCTCACACACCCAAAATCACATCAAGATTTATTCAATTTAGTAGTTCATCTGTGAAGAACTCAATTTATATCATAATCTTTCTGATGTCAGATTGCCACATGTTGATAAACATTCGTAATGGTAGAATCAATGTTGTAATAGCATAAACAAGAAAAAGTTATTCTATTGCACATTACACATCAGTTTGTTTCCCTTCCATCTCATCAATCATCATGACCAGAAAAAAAAAAGCGCATGTACAAAAACTTGATGGATATTGACAACTCTATACTTTTTTTTTTTTGACTTGTTGACAACTCTATACTACCACCTCAGAGAGCGACCGCATGTATGGTATCACCTTGTAGCTAGAAAGGAGCTAACACCAACCCAAAGTGAGTACGCATGTTTTGAGAAGAGCCCCACTTATTTTAATTTAATGGTAATGACTTCTTCTGACGATTGGTAGTGATGTAAAACAAACTATTAATTCATATTGTTGACAAATTTCTGAAACATCCTCTCATTCACTGTCCAGGTTGATCCGTTTTAACAGGTTCACCGTGGATGTGGTGTGGGTTGTACGGGAACAACACGTCTGCCTGGTGTGACAATGTCCACCTTCCCGGCGGCTAGCACCTCAATACGTGGAGGGTGCCAGTGCCGCCGTTGCCATGGCAGGGTCAGGCACAGCGCGTGGAGATCATGCGTCGCCGGGCCATCTTGCCTCCTGATCTGCTTGGGGACACCGCCTATGGCCTTGAATCGTCGATTGGCGACATGTAGTGGAACCAGCTGCGTTGCGCCAAGTTTCTCGGCGACGACGAGTACGACTACGTACAATGATGCCCCACCGGTGGACGTGAAGATAGAGGACAAAGAGGAGCCGCCGGCGCTCAAGACAGAGCTCTTCCTCGGCAAGGATGTTTGAGACGACACTGACGTTTATCTAGGCCAGCTCGCGTACATGGCGGAGCAGGCCAAGGATGAGGGCATGGAGGACCAAAGTCCCACACATGTTGTACGGGCTGGACACGGAGGAGGCATTCCGGATTGCCTTGAAGGCCTCCGAGCTGCAGGAAGTGGCCGAGTGGAAGGGCCTTGGCACGTAGTTGCATGAGTCGGTGCTCTCGCAGAGGCGTCCTGCTACTCCACAGAGTGCCCCCACCAGCACCGTCACAGCCTGCACCGGCCCCTCCCGCACCACCATTCCATCTACCGGTGCCGATACCCGATTCTCCGCGGGACGTGCCGGTGCTGGTGGACCTGACCAAGGACAACAACAACAAGCAGTAGCTAGGCCCAGGATAAGTTTGAAATTTCTGAATTTATCTAGAAAAAATGTGTCGGGCCGCTGGGCAGCCCCGATCCAAACTGATAAGGGTAACCAGGCGGCTAATTTTGTATAGTGGTCCAACCAAAACAAACCAAAACATATAGTTTTGATGTCTGAATAGATCGGACCGCTGGATATGCCTTGCCCTAACCCCCATTGGTGTAAGGGACTTAGTGGCGTTGGCCAGGTACGATCAATTCGCCGTACCACGGTACAAGGAAAATGACTCCCGGCTGTCGAGATCGATCGCGGCGTCCCCGCGGATTCATTGCTTCTCTGCCGGCACCCGCGCGCGGCCATCTCTGGAGCGATGTGTGCTTCATGATAGATCTTCCTCTCGTCTTTTTGATGGCGAACAGCTAGCCGTGGTTATCCACACCACAGGCCGGAGCTACTGGCGAGAGCTCGTCCAGCAGAGGACTCTGCGTGCCCGCGGAACTAGAGTAGTAATCACTTCCACTGCAACGGAACCAGCATCGCTCGATCCCGTCAGCCTCGTACGTGGCATATCGCGGTCAGAGAATTCGTGGCTGTGTCTCTCTCTTGATCTACAGCATGTCGCTTGCTCCCCTACCCCAAGATAGTTGAATAGCCAGCGGGTGCGCGTAGGGTACTGGCCGTGGCCGATCGATGAAAGCGCGAAATGGTGCGCCACATGTGGGCGTTCACCGGTGCATCATTAAGGCGCGACAGGAGCGTCCCTTTGTACACATAGTACCGTGATGCTGCTTGTATGGCCAATGTTCCTCGGCTTCTCGGCGAGATGGATCGCGGCGACGGTAGCCTAGACCACCCACGTGATGGCCGCCGGCAGCAGGTAGAACATCGTCCCGGGCTCCGGCCAAGTTGATGCCAGATAGGGTCCAGATAATTGAAGAATGCTACTGTGTATGGCCATCTATGTACGATCTGCCTGATAGCTCCATGCTACTTACCACATACTCGTTGGCTTAACGATGGGCCCGATGAATGCAGTGCTGCTGGAAACAGTGTTCTGTGCTGGATGCTCATAGGGCTATGTTGCCAGTTCACATTTTGATCTGCGAGCAGGCTTGTTTTGGTTTATGCTTAGTTTCCCTTTCTGACATGCAGGTGGAGTAGAAGATGTAGCACACGACATGTTGCAAAAACAAGAGGGTAATTGCTTTTCTTTTCGTTTGTCCTTATAATAGTGAGCTTGATGGTTTGTGGTGATAGAAATCAGAGGGGAAACCCTCGTTTCTTTTATAAGCACGGCCCGATAAATGCGAGTGCTTGCAGGTAGGTAGAGTTAGTAGGTGGTAACTAAAACCCTTGTAATTTCTACTAAAATCTCGTGCTTAATTACGCATAAAAAGAATTAGATCGTCATAACATGTCAAACAATTCTAGTTGTGCTTCATAACACGGGGCATCACCCCCGATCGACCGCATGTCAAGAATTGAGAGTTGTTTGTGAGAAACACTAATGTATTTGTACTTTTTGATTTGAAATCAGTGGCTAAGGTTTGAGGGTGTAGATCTATCTTTATCGTGATATCTTGTCAATGAACTCAAATAGTTTTTCTAAGTTCGAGGAAATCGTTATTACAACAACTATTTCGACATTCTTGGGCCGGCCGGATCCAATGGGGAAGTGTCACGTTTGGTGTTTAATTGGACTGTGACAAGGAAAAAGAAACAAGACCACACATGCATTGTTTGATGGTCTGAGAAAAAACAAGAAGAAAATCTGGTCATTATGAAATGTAGCCAACTAATTGGTACCCCACGCATCCATCTTTATGGGCTGAGCGTGCCTTTTGGGCTAACCATTATATATAATTTTTCTTAGATGTAACTAGGGTTCAACCTACTGAGAACTAAGTTAGTCGTCAGTAGGCTGATGTCGCATGTCACATTTTAACCGATAAGCTAGTTGATTGACTGAGATCTGTTGTTTAATCGATAAGCTAAGTACATATATGTTTTGTTTAACGTGGCCTGTGCGATGGAGCTGGGTTTGCCTTATTTGATTGGGTCATTATCTTTTGTTTTCTTGTTTGTTGTTCTTATAGTTCACGTGCCTTTTTATGCTGTCTTGTACTGTATGGTAGGAAAAGTGCTAGAGTGGCAACCTTTTTATTCCTTCCATTGCTTGGATAGTAGAAAAAAGCGCTAGCTCTAATCTAACCAGGTTCTCAAAACTGAAATTAACAATTAATTTAAATAATGGTCAAATGTCATCGACAAATATATTGTGTAGTACTTGAACATTTTTATAATCCTAGAAAAATTAACTTGTACTAAGTTTAAAGAAAATCACAGTCGCAACCATGGTGTAAATTTAAAAAGCTCAGTTGCATCCTAGCCATAACTGAAAAATGCTAGTCACAACCTCACTTGCAAGTGAAACAAAAAAAACCTCCGCTGCAACCCTATATGCATCTGAAAAAATATTTTAGTCGTAACCCCACTTGCAGCTGGAAAAAACTCAGTTGCAACCCCGCTTGCAAATGAAAAGAAAAGCCTCAGTTGTAACCACACTTGCAACAGAACAAATTCTTGGTTGCAACCACCCTTGTAACTGAAAAAGTCTCAATTGCAACTACACTTGCAACTAGAGAAAGCCTTCATTGCAGCCACACTTGCAATTGAAAAAGGTCCTTGCAACCACACATCAACTAGAAAAAATTTCAGTTGCAACTGCACAAAAAAAAACCTTAGTTGCAACCACACTTGAAACTGGAAATATTTCAGTTACAACACACAAAAAATCTCGGTTGCAACCACACTTAGAACTAAAAAAAATCCAGTTGTAACCCTAGTTGCAAGTTTTTTTTTTTTAAACGGGGGCAAAAGCTTTGTCTCATCTATTACTTAAGAAGAGAGTGCTCAGTTTTTAGGAGAAAACCGGGTGAAAACAGGATCAAGCCCACATAGACCACGCACCCACTCACAACTAAGCCAAACAAAGACCAAAAAACAGGGCCGCAGCCACTCTAGCCAACACAAGTGACCACACGACGACACGAACGAACTCCAACACTAGTAGGAAAAGCCTCATCAGTGGCGCACGAAAAATCGATTCTGTGGCGCATGGGAAGTGCGCCACAGAATTCTCGCCACAAAAATAAGCTTTCTGTGGCGCACCAGGCCGTGCGCCACGAAATAAGGTTTCTGTGGCGCACGGTAGTGTGCGCCACAGAAATAAGTAGTTCTGTGGCGCATGTAATGTAGCTGCGCCACAGAAATAGGTGCGCCACAGAATTATTTTGGTGCGCCACAGAACTATCTACAGGTATACTCGATTTTGTGCTCCCTGGTGTACTATACAGGTTTTATACTAATTTTATACACTACATGCAGGTTATATACTGATATAATATAGACAGATATAATATGGACATATATAATCATCACATCATTATCACATTACTTAGAGCCCGATCGAGTTATACATATAGCTCCATACACTCATAATGCATGCAAATTAAGAAAGTTCTCATCATCTCTAGATACAAACGAAGTGACACCGGCCGCCGCCTACACTAGGATGAAATAGAGTACCGCCGCGACGATAGTGAGCAAGAGCGACAGCACAAGGAAGGTCTTCATCTTGCTCTTCTTTGCTTGGTGCGCCCTCCACTTGGCAACCGCCTCGTGCCTAGTCGGGTACCCTTTGTAGCAGTTGCCGCTGAACTTGTGCACCTGTTTCTTGCACTCCTCCCACTCCTCGTACACTCCTGGAACCCGCCCCTCGAACACGACGTAGTACGTCATCTCTATGCATGGACACAAGGCATATTAGTATATAACGCAATGGAAAGAGTTAGAGAGTTCACATGCATACATATTCACAAGAATTAAAGCAAGGAAATAATAATAAACCTAAAAGACATATAGCATCGGTATCACATAAGTAATCAAGTTCAACGACAACGACTACAATAGTAATTGAAGTCCAACAACAACGACCACCGTTTCGAGCAAATTAAGCAAGTTTAGTTTACAACACAGTACAAATTGTCCATCGATTCAAAGTAATGCTAAGCACACCGGTCTCGGTCAACGAGACTTCTTGTTGAGCGGCTCCGGGAACGGCTTGTACAAGGCCTTCGTCGTCCATGTCCTTCCATCACCCTGCCTATGTAGGCGTTCTTCGATATCCCTCTTACACAACCCTCTGAGTTGGTATAAGAGCCCCGATGCGTTGGATACATCGTGTAATATAATTTCAGAGAGCTTTACTTGGAGGCGATGGAAGTCTTCTCTAAGATCATCATCGTTGATCTCCCCCGACATTTTAATGGGGTCTCGCTTGCTAGGTGGCAGAGACATCATCTCTGCATCCTCGACAAACCCTTTAAGGTGATGGAGGACATAGAAGGCCTCCTTAATGCTGCCAGCTGGCTGCTTGATGCAAGGGAAGTCGATCACGTGCTTGAACCCGAGCTTTTTAGTGTCCGGCCTGACAAATTCCCCTTTCTTGTCGAAGGTGCCTCCATTTTTGGAGTAGCCAAGGATAGCCTCATCAAGAACACCCCTTATTCTCCTGTAGTCTTTCTTCGTCGTCGTATTCGACGAGTCGAAATACTGGGCTAGTGACCACTTCGGGCAAAGGATGATGAGTGTGCAGTATTTGTCCCTGCTCAACACATGCAATTGAAATGGAATGTTGGAAAAGGATCGCCAATGGAAGAAATATATAAGAAAGCATAAGTTACGACGGCCGTGAGCGGATGTGTACTTACTCGGGAAAGACAGGCAGAAGAATGGTGTTCTTCTCTTTGTTCATGAGCATGAAGCTCTCGAGGTACCGCACCGCCTTGGTCCGTGTGCTTGAGCCGTCCTGGAGCTGGCTATCGCGCATGTAGTAGGGATCCGCTACCGCAATGTGGGGGGTCTCTCTCTGTTGATCTTCATCTGAAGATTGATCGCGTATAGGCGGACCAAGTTATAGTCGAGCCGTTTCGAGTGAAATAGATTGAAGACGTCCTCGAACGCTATGAAGAAGATATCCGCGGGGTCTTCATTGACGAAGTGCTGGTCGGACGGCACCTTGACCGAGAACACCGGGTAATTTGGATCCTTTTCTTTAAGAAGGACGCTCTCTTGATATTGAATACAGTGCTGCAAAGGGAGCATTGGTCCACTTGCGAGGTGTTCCATGTCCGGAGGCAGTATAGGTTTACCAGCTTCATGACACCGGGGCAAGCCATCCGGTGTAGGTGGTACCATGTCGTCGGCCCGGATCCTCTTAGGAGCAGGCTGGCTCGAAGATGCGCCCTTCTTGCCTCCTCTCTTCCTTCCCTTCTTCGCCTGACCTACTGGGGGTGCTTGTGGTGCTGATGGTGGTGCTTCGGGTGCTGGTGGTGCTTCTGAGGTTGCTGGGGTTGATTTGGGTGGCTCCCCGATGATCGTCTTACGCAGCGTGTTAGGGCTGAAAACGGTAGCAGGCTTGACTTGAGCTGGATTGCCAGCCTCCGGAGGAGTGTCTTGAGAAAGACCCGTGAAGACCAGGCGCTGCTTCGTGACTGTAGGGGGACGACTAAGTTGATCGCTGTGTGTGCGGAAGGCTTGTTCATCCATAGGAGGCATGTACATATCTTGGCTGCAGGCGCCAGTGTTGATGTAGGCATCGATGTCATCATCATCCTCTACATCGTTGCCATCAAGTGGCGCCATGTCCTGGACCTTAGGTGGTGGCGGTTGCGATGCCGTCGCTTGGCGTACCGTGCGTCTAGTAGACGGTCGCTGCGGTAGCGCTCCCAACAACTGTTTGTGGCGTCTGGTGGTGACGGCGATCGTCGGTTCCTTCCGGGTGGCGGCGGCGACCGCCGGTTCCTTCAGGGTAGTGGGGGCGGCGACCGCCGTTTCCTTAAGGGTGTCGTCGGCGCTGGCGATCTTGGGCCGGATGATAGGGGAGGTGGCGCCGGTGCTTTTCTTACCACTCGGAAGACCCCCCCCAGACGAATCTGGTTCTTCGGCCATGTCATAAGCCATGAGGTGCAATCCGCAAGGGGCAAAACGTCGCCTTCGTCTGTGCCCGGAGGTTGAAAGGGGGGATGGCGTAGCGGTACTCCGGCACTACCACTATCAACTTGACCTTCGCCACGTCTTCCGCCAATCTAGCGCCGTGCATAACGCGGGAAGGCATGACAAGGCCGCTAGCAACTTCCACCAACTTGCCGCCGGGCTCCACCGTTTGCAGAAGTATGCATGGTTCATCCTGAGTCAGGGGCGCCATGTTGGGCATCGTGAGATGGCAGTCACGAAAGGCATATATAGTTAAAGAAGATGACGCGAAGGAGTAACTAATGAGTTTACCTCCTTGATGGCGTCGATCTCGGCTACTGTCGATACAAGGGCGGCGGTTGGGGGCGTCGATGCGACCAGTTGGAGCTGCGGCGGCGGTTGGAGCTGCGGCGGCGTCTGGTGGAGCCCCGACGCCGGTGTCGGGTGGAGCGGCACCGTCGGCGACACGTGGAAGCTTGAGTTGCTGCCGCTGATGCTGGGCACATGTATCGGCCCCACTTGACCTCCCGCATTCCAAGCAGCTAACCCCTCCATCAACCCAGGGGGATGATCTGCCGGATCTTCTCGTCCAATAACTTCTTCATCATCTCCGTGTTCTCCACAGGCTTTTCGGCCACCAGCTTCTCTAGTGTCTCCACCTTCTTCTTCAGCTCCTGAACCTCGGATTTATCCTTAGCCGATGACCTCCTCTCCAGCTTTCTCGTCTTGGCATCCGATCCGTAGTACTCGGATAGCTTCATACTTGTGCCAAAGCCGGACACACGGCCACCCGACGTCGGTGGCTTGTCTAGCTCCCTCTCCTTGTATTTGTTCATCGCCCTGTTGAAAGGCGTGTCCCACGGTTCCGTCGACCCCTGGGACGACGGGCCAGCCTTCGTCAACTCTTCATCCTTCAGACAAAGGAACTTAAGGTTAGCTCATTTGGCTTCATTGCCTAATAAGATGAGCGAAATAATATAGAACTATCCTTACCAGGTACTTCTCGAAATCCCTCACGACTTCGTGATCCGTAATAAATTGCCCCGTCTTCCAGTCTAAGTAGTAGCGGGACCGGACAAAGTTCCTAGCTTGTTCATCCTGGATTTTGTGCCAGGGGTTTTCTTTCCCCAGACGTACCATCTCGGCATCCTCCTTGTCCCAAGTGGGCTGTTTTCCTCGGTAACCGCCGCTTCCGCAATGGTGGGTCCCTAAGTTCAAATCCCGCATTTTCTTCCCCCAGGCGGTCCATTTTTTAACAGCGTCACTCTCTAAGTAAGACTTGAATGCATTAAAGTCTTCTAAGGAGAGCGACGGGTCTCGGCTACTTATCCTCTCCCAGCTTTCACCGGCCTCGATCTTTCTCTTCAGCCGGTTCTTCCAGCTGCTCAAGGCGGTGCTCATCTTCGTGAGAGCTAAAGAGTCCACCTTCTTATTGAACGGCTCCGGGAACGTGTATCGTTGGTGAAGCTTCTGGAGGAGGGATTGGACGATAGCCTCGTTCTCCTTGCTTCTGAGGTCCTGAGTTAGGATCGGCACGGTTTCACGGACGATGCACCCTAGTTGCATGCCGTACCCTTTGGCAACCCACGAAGGCTCCATCGGTAGGCCACTTTCGGAGACTACCGTGACAGCATCGGTGACGTTGGCGAGCACTTGCGGCCTCCGATCCCTCCTTGGCCTCCTCGCCGTCCTCTTCTTCTTACCCTCCTGAGGGTTGCCGCCGCTATCACCTTCCGTGCGGTTGGCCGCGTTCTCTTCACCGGTCGTCTCTTCACCGGTCTGGGCGGCGTCGTCCCAGGTATCGTCATCGTCGCCGGTGTCGGCGGCAGTGTCCCGGACCTCTTCCTCGGAGGCGGCGTCCCGGCCCTCTTCCTCATCATCGGGCGACTCGGCGGCGGCCTTCCGGGGATGCTGCTCGTAGCCCTCCCAGAAGTCCTTGTTGGCCTCTCTCGCTTCTTCGTTCTGGCTCCTGGGCTTAGAAGTGTTGCCCGACATGTTTATTTGCACTTCATAATAAAGAGGGAACAAGTTAGTACAAAAGTCAACCAGAAAATTCGGCATGACTTTTGCTAATTTTTCTACGTAGGAGTGCCCATTTCTCAACCGAAACGGAAGTTAATCAACGCTTCGGGAGAAATGGGCAACTCAATGAAATCCCTGCAAAAATATCCACCATATATCGACCATACAAACTTGCCCATCTACAATACATCAAACAAAAGCCAACATAAACCTGGAGCATCTATTTCAGCATATTTTTTAACCTGAAGCAGTACAACAACAATGACTTTCTTAACCTGGAGCATCTACCACCTGGAGCACTACCACCTGGAGCAGTACACAATCTGGAGCACTACACAACCTGGAGCACTACAAAAACCAGAGTACATTAAAGCTAGCACTTCAAACCAGAGAATTCAAATAGTAGCATGAGCATGAGCATGAGCATGAGCATGATCATTTCATAAATGAATTTCATAAATGAGCATGAGCATGAGCATGATCATTTCATAAATGAATTCAAATAGTAGCATTTCATGTACTAGTAGCATTATAGAGCATAAACAAGCATACAAGATTATAGAGCAAGCCAACCAGTAGCTACTGCCAACATGTGACTTCAAATGAAAATGCTATTACTCATAAATATACATTACAAAAGGCAGTAGCTAGTGACTTAATTTTTTTATAAATTCAAAGAGAATTATACCAATAGCTAATCAAATTTTAGTAGATAATTACTTAAATTTAAAAAGGCAGTATAGAGCAAGCCAACCAGTAGCTACTGCCAACATTTGAGCATGAGCATCATTTAACCTTACATTACATACATTATTTCCTACCATCTGCATAGAAGCATTACATAGACCCTTTTATTCATCATTGCATGGAAGCATTACATCAACCCTTACATTACATAATTATTCAGACAACCTAGGACACACTAAAACTAGATGGCTGAAACTACAACTAACTACAACAAACTAGGATACCAAATCTTTGATTTTTTTAATGCCCTTCCTCAGCCAGCACAAGATAACTCCAGCTTTAACCTTTTCTTCAAGATTTGGTTCTACATAGTAGGGCAACACCTCTGTGGGTCCTCCTTCCCTCAACTGATGCTTATACTTTTTCAGTTTGATCTTGCCCTTAGGTCTGGATTTTGGAACTGGGAGAACTTCTGTAGTGTATGTGAACACACCTAGCTGGTTCAAGCCATCTGCTGCTTCTTCTTCCCTAAACCTGGCAGCAGAAGCTTCCCTCTCTTGCACACTTCTCCTACGATACACTAGCAACTCCTTGTCTGCCCTACCCATAGAAAAAGTCTTGGAAAGAGTGGCATCCCTAGAGCCAGAGGCACCAAGGGAGCCAGTGCTCCTCCTCTTTGCACTCCAGGACAGGTTGTCCATGTTTGGTGTGGTTTTCAGGTTCACTACACTAGGCATTTATATAGGATGGAGGGCATGCACAGAGGGTATGAGAACACAAGCTGAACAGTTGTGTTCATAGGACAATGCCATCAGTTTCTTTTTTTGAATTGTGATGTCAATCCACAAGAGGGAGAATATTCTCCAAAATGGGTCAGAGACAAGAAATTGGGAATATTCCCCAAAATGGGTCAGGAGAGCCTGTCCATTCTTGCTAGGCAGAGGCATTTTTGGTTCAGAGGAATATTCTTGCTAGGGCAGAGGTGGCCAGAGGTGAATTAACCCAAGCAATTTCATTTTCTAAACCTAGGCAGTAGCATTTCATTTTATTAACAAATCCTAGGCAGTAGCATTTCATTTAATTAACCCAAGCATTTTCTTTTTGTAAACCTAAATTTTCTACTGCCAACAAAATAGCAAGAACTTTATTAGCTCTAGTGCAAGCAATGAATTAAAAAAACAGCAACCAATGAATTAAAAAAATAGCAAGCAATAAATTAAATAGCATTTGACTGCATCATTTGCATTTACATTTAAACCAGTAGCATCATTTGCATGAACAAGAGAACCTAAATCAAACAGCATCCAGCTCACCCAAAAATCAAACAGCAAGCAATGAATAAAGAAAACAAAAGCTGCTATCACAAGCAATTTGAACCAGTAGCAATTTATGGCAAGCATGAGCATGAGCAAGCATTTTTTCATTTCATTATTGTTATGAGCATCAGCATGCCCACAGCAGCACCAATAAGCAGTAGCAGTTTATGGCAAGCATGCACTGGTTTAATTACTGTAACCAGTACCTACTTCATTTGCAAGTAGCATTAGGCATTTTCATTTGCATTTGCATTAGGCATTTGATAGATGGATCAATCATGTTGCTTTGTCCCTTGTTTCGTTCCATTTGACCACAATAACTAGCAGGAACCCTAATTTGCAAACAGAGACTATGAACATCAAAATTCATAAATTGAATGTCCACACAAGCTACAGCAGCACTACATCAAAATTCATACTGACTATATGTATATGCAACATTGTCAATTGCTCAATCAAAATTAAGTACATCACCAGCAAGAAGTTAAGAAAATTGAGAACCAAATTGAGAGGCATAGGGGAGAGGGAGGGAGGCACAGGGGAGAGGGACAAGTGAGTGGGGACGGGGGAGAGGGCCTCTCACCGAATGGCGGCGGCGCAAGGTTGCGATGGTGGCGGCGTTGTCCTCCTCGTCCTCCTCCTCTGCGGCGGCGTGGCGGTCCTCCTCCTCCTCGATCTGCGGCGGCGGCTCGGGCTCGGGCGTCCTGCTCGGCGGCGGCGGCGTGGCGGTCCTCCTCCTCCTCGGCGGCGCTAGGCGGTGGCGGTCCTCCTCCTCCTCGGCGCTAGGCGGTGGTTGCGAGAGCACAGTGGGCGCGCGCTAGGTTTTGGCTCGTCGGGGAAGAAACTGCTGTTGTGAGGGGGAAGAAAGGTTCGAGTCGATTATTTCACCAAGTGTCTAAATTCTGTGGCGCACCCCTCCATGTGCGCCACAGAATTAAGCATTCTGTGGCGCATCAACTATGACATGCGCCACAGAATTCCTTAATTCTGTGGCGCACCTAAAGGGGCGTGCGCCACAGAATTTAGACACTTAGCAAAACAAAATGGTTTACTGCTGTGTACTGACAGTTACTTAGCACTAGCCCAGTGGTTAAGGTCAATGTTAGCCCATTAGTAGCCAGGTTCGAACCTTGGCTGCTACACAATTTTTCTTCTTTTTTTCATATTTTAGTTACATTTCAATAAATAACACAACATTATTTAGTAATTAGTAGAGTATTATAAATTACTTGTCTCATACAAACATGTACGTTCTTGTTTCTCTCACACACACATGCATGTACTTGTCTAACACACACTCACACACATGTGATAGACCAAAAAAAGATCTTCTTCGTCCCGGCTCCGAGCTCTAGCGTCTCTTCGCAATCTTCTTGCCCTTTCGGTTGTTGGCAGTTGAATACTTTATGCCGGCCACCTTGAGATTTCTTCGCGTGAACGGACAACCTTTAGAGGGTAGGGAGGTCTTCCTTCTTACTTTACTAGTAGTAGGCATGTCGAAGTGCCTGTCGAATTCCTCCTCCATCTTCGGGTCACCGTTCTTGTCCAAGTCTTCCTCGTTGGCGTCTCCTTGCATTCCTATGATGCTCCTCTTGCCCCTCCTCACGACAACACGGCTAGGCCTCGACGGATCGGTGATGAAGAAGCATTGGTCAACTTGGCTACCGAGTACCCATGGCTCATTTTTCGCGGATGCGTTCTTCGATTTTGCATCGGGTATAACCATGGTTGTGAAATATCGGCCTTCTTTTTCGACCTTCTTGGCCCATCTCACACGAAACATTGGCACCGTCTCTCCACAGTAATTGAGCTCCCATATCTCCTCGATCCTTCCAAAAAATCTTTCCTTGACATTAGTCTCGTCATCGGCGTATGACAGCATAGTTACTCCTGAGTTTTGATTTTCACTATTTCTGTCCTTTTCCTCGGTGTAGAATCTGTAACCGTTGATGTCGTACCCCTGATAGGTCCTTAGGTTCTGCGCGGGTCCCTGTGATAAGGTGTATATGAGTTTTTCATCTTCGGTAGAAGGCGTATTTCTCTGTGCTTCAGCCAGTTGAGTTTGCTTGAACCAACGCGTGAAGCTGGAGTTGTGCTTTTTGGTTACGTCTCCCATCTTCCTCGGCCGGCCCATATCGATGTAATTCTGCTCGACCATGCTTTTGTGCTCTTGCACGAAAGGTTCGGTCAGTTTTAAGTGTTGTAGCGCGACCCGGTGAGCCCTTTCAAAGTCGTCGCGTCGATTTTCAATGCCGACATGGACTGAGCGGTAGCCCTCGCGGTGACCGACTCCAGCGAGCCTCCCGAGGTGCGTCCTGGGGGGTAGACCAACATGATCCTCGTCGTCCTCGGTGCTTAGATAATTCTGGCAGAAGGAGATGCACTCGTAGGTTAGAAACCCCTTGGCCATGCTTGCGTCTGGACGGGCCCTATTGCGAACGTATCCTTTCATGACACCGTTCTGCCTTTCGAAAGGCATCATGTTGTGGAGGAACGTTGGGCCGAGCTGCTTGATGTCTTCAACGACATGGAGAAGGAGATGGACGCATATATCACAGAATGCAGGCGGGAAGTAAATCTCGAGCTCACATAGTATCACCACGATCTCATCCTGTAGCATCTTGAGCTGCCTCACGCCGATCGACTTCCTGGTGATAACGTCAAAAAAATTGCATAGGCCAAACAGCGTATCACGGACGTGCTCGTCCATTATGCCTCGGATCGCAACGGGAAGTATCTGCGTCATTAGCACGTGGCAATCGTGAGACTTCATCCCGGTGAACCTCTTCTTCGCTACGTCCAGATATCTGCTTATATTCCCCGAGTAACCGTGAGGAACTTTCACTCCTAGGAGGCACCTGAAAAACTGCTCGAGCTCCTCCGGACTCGTTGTGAAGCAGGCAGCGGGAAGCTGCACCGCGTTCTTCTTGGCCCTTTTACGGAGACGTTGAGTCCCTTCCGTCTGTTCATCATCATCATCGTCGTCGTCAGTATCGGGGGCTTGAAGATCTTTCCTGATGCCAAAATGTTTAAGATCATATCTTGCTTTCGGTCCATCCTTGGACTTTTCTGAGTTGCAAAGAGTGCCAAGCAGACTCTCGGTAACGTTCTTCGTAATGTGCATGACATCGAGGCTGTGGGGCGTGTGGAGGACCTTCCAGTACTCCAAGTCGTGGAAAACAGACCTCGCTTTCCATACACCGAGCAGCGGCTCTGGCTTCGGTCGCTTCTTTCCCGGCGCTGGGCACTCCTTCCAATTTTTCAGAAGATCATCGATTTCTGCGCCGCTCCTCGGGCGTGGGGGTCCATCGGGCTCATCTTTACCATTGAATAGATCACCGCGTTTTCTCCACGGGTGATCCAAGCGAAGCCACCTTCGAGCACCTGGGTAGACGGTTTTCGAGGACCCGGGATCCCTTGGTAGTTGTAGATGCGGGGTATCGTCCATGCACTTCACACAGCCGTTGAATCCGTGGCCCACCTGGGCAGATACATATGCGTAACCAGGATAGTCCGTGACCGTCGTGATCAACGCGGCTCTCATATCGAAATAAGTTCTAGTGTAGGCGTCCCACGTACGGGGTGGCGTCTTCCACAACGTGTCTAACTCCTCTTTCAGCAGCCCGAGATACAAATGCATGTCGACACCTGGTTGTTTCGGCCCCTGAATGAGAATACTCAGGTGTATGTACCTTTGCTTGGTGCACAGCCACGGGGGTAGGTTGTAAGGCCATACAAACACAGGCCAGGTGCTATGCGTGCTACTCTGGTTGCCGAACGGATTGAGTCCATCGGTGCTCATACCCAGCCTGATGTTCCTTGCGTCGCCCCCGAACCTAGGGAAGGCGATGTCCAATGCTTGCCACTGTCCAGCGTCTGAAGGGTGTGTCAGCATATAGCCCATCTCCGGATCTTCTTCGGGCTTCTGCCTTTCGCGTGCCATTGCATGAGCTTTGCTTCCTTAGGGTCCACGAAATACCGCTGCAGACGGGGAGTGATAGGAAAGTACCATACCACCTTTCGAGGTACCTTCTTGTTCCCAACCTTGTACCGTCCGTGGCCACACACCGGACATGTGGTTCTGTCCTTGTACTCGCACCTATAAATCACACAATCATTAATGCAGGCGTGGTATTTTTCGTGCGGTAGGTCAAGGGGACACACGACTTTCTTGGCCTCCTCGGTACTACTTGGCAATGTGTTCCCCTCCGGGAGACGATCGTGCCAGAATTTTAAGTTCTTGCTGAAGCTGGAATCGGTCCACTTGTTCTGCGTCTTCATCTGCAGGTAATCAAGCGTTACATGCAAGCGTGTATCCTGCGGACGACACCCAGGAAAGATCGGAGTCATCCCGTCTTTCTCCATTTGCGACAGCTTGGCTCTCTCTCTAGCTGCAACTCTATCGTTGCTCGTCTCCTGGAGGAGAAGATCTTGAACATGAGAGTCCCGCAAGGCCGAAATTAGCGGGGTCGCGCCGGAATCTTCTTCTTCATCATGATGATGTTCTCCGCCGGCATCTTCTTCTTCATGATGATCTTCTCCGCCGACTTCTTGTTCATGATGATAGTCCCCGTCGGCATGATGATAGTCTTCTTCATGATGATAGTCATCTCGCTCTACATGGTCTTCATGCGCACCATTTGATGGGGCCGGCCGCGCCTGGTTGTCTTGCATGAAACCGCGCCTCAGCAGGTGCTCCTCCAGTTGTCCGGAATCAGGGTTGATCCAGCGCTCGAGTTTGCATGATCGACACGGACATCTTATCTGGCGCCTATTGTTCCGAATCATGTCCTCCTTCGCGTCTATCTTGTATCTAGAGATTCGAGCGGAACTCATCGAGAGGACCATGCTTGCCTGCAAATGGTATACATAGAACAGGAAATTAGAACCGCACCAAATGCACACACATGCATGGGCCGTACCTCTCCTCAAGGTATTACATGGAGCGGAAAAATTCGGCATGACCTCTCCTCAAAGTAGGACATATGGGTAGTGCAAAACTTGCCGAAACGGAAATGAATCAACATTTCGGCAAACATCCATGCACCACACCGGCACACACACACAAGCGCTTCACCTGCAACAACCATTCATACACACGACGGCCACACAAGATCTACAAGCATATGCATGTCTCCTCCAAGCATATGTATGTGATCTCCTCCAACTACTCACCTTCTAGATTCGATACCGAGACGAGACCGCGATCGATGAGTTCGAGAGGAGGAGAGAGTATGGAGAGCCTTCTCCTCAACTCCAATTAAGTATCAACCAAACTAAGTGCAATAAATACCAAAGCAAGTGAAAAGTAGAGTCAAAATAGTATGAGAGAGAAGGGGGGACGAGCTAGATGGAGGAAGAAGAATGGCTTGTGTAGTGTGGTAGGTGGGAGGTTGGCTCACTTTTGTATATCTAGTTCGCTAATTCTGTGGCGCACCTGTACGTATGCGCCACAGAATACCTTATTTCTGTGGCGCACGAGCCAAGCTGCGCCACAGAATAGCCTATTTTTGTGGCGCACTGTGGCAGTGCGCCACAGAAAATCTTATTTTTGTGGCGCACCGTTGTACATGCGCCATAGAAATAGTAAAACCAATGATTGGGGGTGTCAGCTGGTGGGGCCCACCATGTTTTTGTGGCGCACGGTTCCTCGGTGCGTCACAAAAGTAAGCTATTTCTGTGGCGCAGCATGCTTGGTGCGCCACAAAATAATATTCTGTGGCGCATTTTCCTTGGTGCGCCACAGAACTAAGCTCTGCCTATAAGGGTTTTCCTACTAGTGCAAACACGACACTCAAATATCGCGCCGACAAATACATGTCACGACATTGGACGTACCCATCAATCTACTGCAGATCTAGGGTAGGCAACAACCAAGGTAGAGAGAAAATCGCAAACCTCTCGAGCGACGACACCTCCAGGCACCGTTGCCAGTAGTCCTGACTTAGCAACCCCATTACCCAAAAGAACCACATGCCTACTAGACTCAAGCAAGATTGAGACAACATCGTTAACAACACCACTCTTCTCAAAGCCAAGTGCATGACTCGACGGAGAAGCCACAATCGAGATATCCTGCGAGTCGAACCTCACTTCCTTGACGGAAGGAGGCGTAACCACACAACCACTCAACTCCAGGAGCTCGGGCACCACAGATGTATCAATACACAACTCATGTAGCCCTGGCGTGATCTCAACCACCCATGACTTCTGCTCAGCGGAGCCAAGAGGAAACGAATCATGCACGGTGTCGAGCTCCTGACCACTAGAAGAGCACGTCTCCGTCGGCTCCAACGGAATACCAACGCATGCCAACAATAACTTGAGAGTTGCCACCACTTCATGAAGGGGGCAAACTGACACTGAAGGTGAGAGTCGAAACCGGCGTTGACCTTGAAATTCTCGCAATACCTTGGAGAGGGCCCTAGCAGCGATGTTGCGGGTGATGACGAGCGGCACACGACCTCAGCCCAACTCCAGGATGCCGAGGGTTATCATCTTTGTGGTATCATCATTGGTTATCATCTTTGCTCTCTATAATAACCGGACCGACGACCAAATCGATAAGCTTAGCAGTTTACTCATCCGATCACTTGTTCGTATGGTTTAAATGTTGGTATTTATAGGTACAAAATAAGATAAATTTATAGCTACCGTACATAATATAGTACAAAAACTCTACATCTCTAGTTCTTGCACCAAGCGAGCTTTGATGAGTTTGTTTTTTGCCGTTGTCTGCTACGTAATTGGCGTAACGTGCAGGGATTGAATCCTGGCCGCGCGTAATATATATTTTTGCAATGATGGCAAATATGTTCTTTCTTTTCTTTCTTGTTTTTACTGGTTTATGTAGGCTGAGGCCAAGCTGGCCTTGCTCAAGCTTCGCCACTTGGGACATCCCAAGGGAGTGAATGGATGAGCACCAATTATAACTGAGTGAAAACAATATTTTGTATGTACAAGTTTATCACGATAAAGGTTTTGTTATTGTCAATAAATTTTCCCTTGAAATTAAGATGGGTATATGTATGTTCTCAATATCATTTGAAACTGTTCAAAAAAAATCATTTGAAGTCATCACTTTAAAACCAAACACAATCGAAAAAAAATCCCGAGAGCCATCAAACACATACATCAACCAAAAACAATAGTACTGGCCTACATTTTTGTTGTTGTTGAGAGAAATAGTACTGGCCTACTGGGTTGCTCATAGCAACACACAGAATAATGTAATGGGCCACAATACACAAGGCTCGTGGTTTCGGGGGGGGGCATGGAGAACGTAGGAAGCAAGGTTACCTCACAAAATCACCGCCATGAGGGACCACCCACAAGATAGAATGGACGACCACCAACTCATAATTCTTTATCTATATAGTATACATTCTCATCATCAATAAAATTTCATATTATATCTATATAGTGTCGTAATTCTTAATATTTTTCAATAAACCAAGTCAAACTCTACAATTTTTTAAATTCCAAAAATATGTATAGCCTTTGTTTTGAAAAACAAGGGTAGTAGTAAAAATAATTACGTGAAGCTGAAAAACAATACCATTATGTGCACGCTAGCGGTAAAAGGTAATACGTATGTTTATAATTACCCTGCATTCTTGATTTAGTCAAAGTCGAAAAACTAAAATTTGATCGAATATGTAAAAAAAAAAACCAACATGTAGATCACAAAAATAAATATGACTAGAAATTTTATAAGCTATAGTTTCATATTACATGCAACTTCATATTCACTTTAACTAAATCCTTAGGATTGCAATGGAGCGGTTTTGGAGCGGATATACCAAAACGAGATCCATGCCCACATCCATCAGCCTTACTATGCCCATCCTAGGAATGTATCCATGGGTATCGGTGTGTTTATGCACTATGTGCGTGAACATAACAAAATTTGATCATAACAGTCAAACAACAACATTTCGACGGTATTTCAGCAGCATTTCAACAATAATTATGTGGGCAATGCATAGGAATATCCGTGTGCGTCTTATAGGCGGAGGAGAGCATGAGAGGCTGTAGGGAGGGCCACGGTCCACACCCTCCCTCACGGCGTGCGAGGGAGTCAGAGGGCCGAGGAAGGCATGGCGATGAGGCATCGTACTCTGGAGAGTCTGGTTGAGGCGGTTGCGTGGTGGATTAGGGATGTGGGTGATTGGTGGAGGCTTTAATCGGGGGTCACCTGTTTGATAAAGCGGGTGTTTGGTTATTTGGGGCTCAATGGAGGGGCATCCAAGGCTAGGTAAAATCTCATTTGCAATCGAAGATCAGTTTTTTTTTTTGAAACATTATATATTAGCAAGGAGGCCGCCTCATTAAAAATCTTTAGCAAGAGTACAAAAATTGCTAGAACTACAAGTATCTTTAGCAAGCTTATGAGCTACCTGAGCTAATCTCATTTGCCACCGGAGATCAGTTACGGGGCAAAACCGTAGTGTAATAAAAAAAAAGGTGGGCAGTTTTTTCTTTAGGAATCGGTGTGCTGTGCAATAAGTTGATGTCAGTCCGTCTCTTTTTGGGCCGATGTAACAAAGAAAAATGAGGGCCACAAAACGCTAACATTAGCTTAACACAATAGGACCGGCCTGCTGGGTTGGTCTTCGGCCCAAAGTAACACAAGTAATAATAAGAATCGGTGGGGCCTGCGGACGGTGCCAGGCCCATCTAGGTGCGAACTCGGACCATGATCGCATAGAGTCAACGGTTGGAGCTGCCGTTTCACACGAGACCGTCGAGGGAGCTGGTTCCGCCGCGGGGCCCACGTGCCCGGGAATCCGAGGCTGAAGGGATCATTCCAACAGTCGGAAAATCTCGTTCCCCGCACCTGGTCCTGGTCCTCCTGGACCACTGCCCTTGCCCGCACACCGCCAAACGAGCTGCCGCCGCGGCGCACCGAAGACCCCGACCATGCCGGGAGACGGAGTCATGGGTTACCGCCTGAGATCACGGGGCCCACCGCCCCATCACTTCCCCGTACACCTGGCCCCTACCCTACACGAAGTGGAATCCAATGTGCGGCGGTATCCCCACAGATTATCTCGCCCGTACCCCCTTGCTCTGATTACTATTTCCATCGACCCCACCGTCCTCTGGTCCACCAAGGGCTTTGATTTGAAGCCGGGAAAACCCAGGCCCTCGAAAGGAAGAGTTTTAAATCCAACAGTAGCCAGCGCCTTCCCGCCCAGCTCGCGCGCCTTTTCCCGCTTAAATTCCCCGCCGCGGATCCGACGGCGCGGAGGCCCTCCACGTCGCCCGTCCCGCCCCGCCTTCCCCCGCACGGAGCCGCCCGGTGCCGTCCGTTGGAAGCCGGATCCTCCATCCCGCCCGCCCGCCAGCCCGCCATTATAAGCCGCCCCCTGCCCACGACGCTTTCCCTCCCAAATCCCCCTTTCAAACCAAACGAAACCCAAATCTCCTCCTCCCTCCATCCCCTCGCGAAAAAAACAGAGAATCCAATGGAGAACGGCGGCGGCGCAGAGTCGGCGGCGGCAGCAGCAGGCGGCTACGGCTGCGGCGGGTGGGAGACGCCGAAGCGGCAGGAGTGCCGCATCCCGGCCACGCTGCCATGCCCCGCCGCGCCCAGGAAGGCGGCGGCAGACTTCGGCAAGCCCCGCGGCCCGCCCAAGAACGGCTACTTCCAGCCGCCCGACCTCGAGGCCCTCTTCGCGCTCGCGCCGCGCAGACGGGCATCCTGCGCCTGACTCGGCGGCAGGATTTTGGGGTCGCGCGGCGGACGGCTGACGCGGCCGCGGAGAGCTCTGTTTTGGGTTGATTTTGGGAACTCTCTGTAGATACTTAGCCAGTTTCTCTCCTCTCTTCTGTGTACTCTGGAGTATTTAGTGGTGGCGGATTAGGGGGTCTTCCTAGGGAGAAGTATGTAGCTAGGTTAGTTGGTGGAGGATACCAAGGAGCTGGGAGCTGATTAAGCATATGGGTTTTGTAATCCTGAATGAAATGATAAATCCTTATTTGTTTCTTGGCACTGCTTAGTCTGCTCGTTGCAACTCTGCTTGCTTGTTGAGCGATTTTTGTACTAACTGCCTCTGCTGATGACCTGACGTTAGTCTTATTGTTGAGTATTATGATTCCAATTGCTGTCCATAAGTAATTTTTGTAGCAGTAAGAATCCAAGGTCAGCAATGGCGGCTGGTGGCCACTGTAAGTTGAATGCAACCTCTGACCCTGCCCGGTCGGCTCTTGCTACAGGGAGACGTCGCCTAGCTTGTGCATGCCAGTGATGTTGCTTCACTTCCATCCGCGGCATCTGACTCGGTGATCACCAATCAAGCTGTAGCTTGCTTCAAGTTTTGAAATGCCTCCTGTCTCTCCAAGCTGCTGCATCCCACACTGCTACCACAGTGGTCTGATAGCGTAGTCTGTTTAGTGCGAGCTGTAGCAGCTGATGAGATGCTGGGAGTACTAACGACACTTGCAAACTGTGGTTGACTGTCGATACTGTACCGTTCTTTTGTTTTGTTTTGCCAAGAAATTAATACGGAGGACGTGAGGTTGTGCCTTGAGTGTGATTGTCCTCTTGAATCTCGATTTCTGAATGCAGTTACTGTGGCTGTGTTGAGCCCGGCCGGCAGCATGATGTGGCCTTTTTCTTTGCCCTATAAGGGCATGAGCAATGGAGGCAGCTGTCCAACTAGGCTTGGATAAAACTTTTGACATATGCATGCCATGTTATGGTCCCATTAATATGTCTTTCTCTCAAAAGTTGATCTGGGTTCTCTTTCTCTCTCACATATTTCACTTTATGGCTGAAGAGGCTGCCTCCTGGTGAAGAGGCTGCCTCCTTATCCGAACCTAATTTGGACCACCCGAAGCAAGATAAAGCTGCGAGGCAGCACCCCTAGGGCTATGCATTGGGCATGCCCTAACTGGACTGCAAGGAGTGTTGCCGAGTGTGTGACCAGTGTCGGGGATTCAGAACTCTCCGCGGTCCTGAAAGAAAAGGGGGGAGATCACCGTGACGCGGACAGTTTCCAGATCCTATGAACCAACCACGGGGCTCGCCGACCATTCGGTGAATCGCGCGCATGTGCGGTGGTCGCCGCCGGCCGGGCTGTAGAGTCCCGCGAGGAGCGGCCGTGGCCCGCGAGGCAGTGACGGGAAGGAGCCTCGTACTTCGAGCTCTCGGCCATATCTTTTTGGTGAGGAACAAAGAAGCATGGTCGGTTTTTCATTAATAAACTGACCACCTATTCTTCTCTATTAATGAAAATGGCAAGTCTTGCCTCGTTTCAAAAAAAAAAAAAAAGCATGTGATGCTTCAGCTGCAACTTGTGGTCGACGATTAAGCATCCAGTTTAGCAATTGCAGCCTTCCACTAACAATGCTTGCACGATGATATCCATACACATCTTCTGGGATCTGTCGCGAGTAGCTTTCTAGTTTCCCCGTTTTCGTTTTCTCAACGACAAACACACTCGGGACTTGCAAAATTGTCGAGGAGGGGAGCCTGACAGCAACACGGGACAAGCCAACTTGGAATTAAATTTGCTTAATGCTTTGCTTCCTTTGATTTTCCTCCTTCTCCGAGGATCATGGCTTTCCTCCAATTAGAGCATGTCTAGTAGAGCCCCTAAACCCCTAAATCTGTAAAAATAACCGCCTTTTTACAGTTTTTGACGAAAAAATCGCAAAGACTAGAGCCCCTAAAACTGTAAAACTGTAAAAAAATTCCCAGGTCCGACCTGGGAATCTATTCTTGGCCTGTACAAAACCGGGTTGGAGAGGGGTTGACCCTCTAAACTGCATTTCCATTTCGTTTCGGGCGGGAGGGAAATTTCCCAATCCCACCCACCCGCCACCGCCGCCCGTCGCCCCGCCCCCGCCCCCGCCGCCGCCATGCCGCCTCCCGCGCCCCGCCCGTGCCGCCCGTGGCCGCGCCGCCGCCCGGCCCGCCCCGCGCCCCGCGCCCGTCGCTCCGCCCCCGCCCCGCACCGGCCGCCCACCCGCACGCGCCGACGGCGCTGCGAGCGCGTTGCGGGCATCACCTCGTGGGCACCTCGTGCCGGCACCGGTTGAAACCGGTAAACGGTATTGGCGCGCATCGAGGACGCCTACCTTAAGATGAAGCCGAAGAGGAGTGGGTTCGCCTCTCGCTCATTCCGGTCGCTTCAAGGCCGGTGGGACTTGATGAAGCCGGCATGTGCGCGTTGGAGTGCCGCCATGGACCAAGTGATGGATGCGCCGCCGAGTGGCACCGTGGAGAGTGACTATGTAAGTTTGCAAACCTCACATCGTATGGTTTCTCTCATGTGTGTTGTATGGTTTCTCTCATGTGTGTTGTATGGTTTCTCTCATGTGTGTTGTGTGTGTTGCTTGGTTTGTAGGAGAAGATTGCCGGCTTGAGGTACAAGGAGATGGCCGGCTCCAAGGGCAAAGAATTCCCATTCAAGCATGTTTGGTCAATTCTTCAAACATATGACAAGTGGAAGTTGAGAGATGATGAAACCGCACCGAAGAAGTCCGCAATGCTTGACATGGATGATCCGGATGTTGAGGAGAGGAACTTGAACAAGCCCGAGGGAACCAAGAAGGCCAAGCTTAGGGTGAAAATGGAAGGAGAGGCGGCTAGCCTAAGGGAGAAGATGGATCATATGATGAAGGCAAGAGAGGCTTTGGCAACCAAGGCGTTGGAGACAAAGCTTCTCATCACCGAGCAAAAGAAGGTGGTCAAGCTTGCACACATTGAAGCAAAGCGTGAGGAGGCAGCCCGCAAGGCCGACTTGGAGGAGAGGATGCTCAAGGTGAAAGAAGCAAAGGTATGGAAAGAACTCATGGTGGAAGAGAAGGAGCACATGATGATGTGCAAGAAAGACATGGATGAAGAGCAATTGCAATGGTGGAAGGAGTACAAGGAGGACATCGCCGAGAGGAAGAGGATGTTCCGAGGGTCCTCCTCTACCTTTGTAGTTGACACTACCATGAGCGATGGCGGTGTCGACAACTCGCATGATGGTGGGGTTTGATGGTGGTGGAGTGGCCTAGCATATGGCACCGACGTGTAATTTTTTGGTGATGGTGCCAATGAGATGGGCAAGATGATGATTATGTGATGTAAAAACTACTAAACCATGCATCCATGATTATTACTTTTGTAGTATGTTTGATGATTCATTGTGTTTTTGTGTCATATTGTGATGAATATGTGACAGGTTTAGAGGTTGGGGTTGAGGCAAAGAATAGAACCCCTAAACCCTCAAACCCCTAAAACGGAATATTCTGTTACACGGGTTGGGTTTAGGGGTTCTATTCTTTGCCCCTATTTTTCAACCTGTAAATGTGTCCAAAACTTGCAAATCTCGGCCTGTAAATCATAGAAAACTTTTACAGTTTTAAGGGTTCTACTAGACATGCTCTTAGTACGCGGCAGCTACAACATGATGTCGTGATAAAAGTACAGCACGAGTGCTCCACTCACTCGAGCGCGCTGAACTACACGAGACACAGGGGAGGCTTGAGTGAGTCAGATCTTTCACCTCGAAGCCAGATACGATTCGATCGCAGCATCGCATCTAACTGACAACCAAAAGGAATTTGCCATTTTGTCCCATTTCAGCAAACATTCAGTCGTCCTAATCTAGCACCCGCAAGCATGTAAAGGGACACTAGGTCGCACACATGTGTGCAAATGTACAATCCAGAATTCCTGTCAAAAGAATATGCATGCAACTAGCAATACTACAATATATTTTCACACAACCAATACTCCCTGCACATGGCCTGCATGGCATTTGGGATGTGAATAACATAATAACAACTTCTTTGTTCCTTGTTAAAAAAAAACGTTTCAGTTAATTCCTATCCGGACACATCTTTCTTTTTTTTTGCGAGAAATCCACCGATCTATTAATAATCATCAACAGTAGTACAAATAACCCAAAAGGTAAAGAAAATTACAAATTGGTACTCGGACCACCTAGCGACGACTACAAACACTAGCACGAGCCGAAGGCGCGCGCTGTCCTCGCCCCTCCATCGCCGGTCGGGCAAAGCTTCGTAGTAGAGCTTGTTGTAGTAGACAGACGGGAAGTCGTCGTGCTAAGGTCCCAAAGAACCAGCGCACCAGAGCAGCAACTATCGCCAATGATGACAACCGTAGATCAGAAGAGACTATCATGAAACCACACCAATAAACACGAAAACCGACCGGATCCCAGGAGATCCGACGGGCATACAACTCCACGCGCCTCCGTTAGCTCTAGATGCACCACCGGAGCGAGGATAGGACGGGGAGGACCTTATTCTGCAGGATGTAGCCGCCGCCTCATCCCAAAAAGAGACTGAAAAACAAACTAAATTAAGAACGGAAACTCCCCGCCGACGAGGGACCGTGGTCCGCCACACCTCCAAGGCCCCAAGGCCACCGGAGGTGGAGCGGACCGGCGGTATCGCCGGCGAGGAGGATGGAACCCTAGATGGGTTTTGTGGCTTCTTTCCGCCACCTCGGACACATCTTTCTTTGAAAATAAGAAATCCTTAATTTGGATTTTATAAGTGCTCTGACAACCCAAATCCCTATGCTATAGTACATGATTTGCATTATTGTTTTTACAGTATGCATTTGAGATTGACGCAAATTAAGTTGTAGGTAATTGTTAAACCATTGCTGATCCCAAATTAATCGAATCCCAACCGTTGAATCGAAGGACCAATGATGTCATCCTACTCTAGTAAACCAACCCGAATAGTGCATCAGCCAAGGAGGACCTTGGGCAACTAGCTCTCAAGAACAACTATTTCATGAGAACGAATAGCGCTGCAATGTACTCGACACGATTAAGGAATCGGCGTTCATCCTCCCTCACCCAAATGAACTATAAGTTGGACTAACAATGTCTTGGAGCATGGGGAGAATTGTGTTTACCAACCACTTAAAATGACCTTATATACTATGTCGCATATAGTGGCGGAGAAAGTCCCCGAGTAGCACATGCCATGGCTTGAAACATAGACTTCTTTCCTTGGTAATTTTGGTGATTTTAGTATTTGGCATTGGTTTTTTGCTTGGTAATTTTGGTGATTTGAAGTAATAGCCCAGGGTTTATTGGAGTCCTTTCTCCGATCATGGTTTCATAGGCTTATGCATGGAAGTCTTTGGGGCGGATTATATCTTTTTTCCTCGGTATTGAAAGAGAATTTCCCTCCCTAAGTGTTTTGGTGTTCAATGAAGGAGTAACCACTTGCTTGAGCATGATAGACACATTCGGATATTGTGCAAGATGGCTAGATACCGCTCAAAGTTTAGAGAGAAAAGAGTGGAATCCCGACATTTTTCATTTGCTCGAGTCGTTAGGAAACCATGTTATAAGAGAACTCTCTGTTGGAGAACAATGGTGGAATCAAAACACATGAACATCTCTCAAACCACCGCCAAATTGCATTGTGAAAAAAGGATAGTGCCTCCCTAACCTTTTTCTTGCTCCATGTTCGGACAACCCTAGCTAGGTCTGAGCGCATGTCCAGTTTCCATGTTTCCCCGGACAGACCATGGCCCTGCCTTTGTTCGTCTAGTTCGGCTGGTCCGAATGGCTCGGACGGTCTAGCTAGGCGAGGCTAGTGGTTGACCATGTGGAATGGTTGGATCTAGAGGATATCCTATATAAATCCTTCTGGACCATTGGGACAAAGCAAAACTTCCCCTCCCTCCTCCATTGATCCTAAGTTCAAAACTCCGGCCACTTCCAAGAGGTTCAATCTCCTTGATACTTTGGCACTTGGTAGAGAAGATCTTGGTACATTGATTCACCAAAAGATATTTGATACCCCCTTGTTATCTATCACATGTGTTATTACTCATGGGTGTTTGGGTACACTAGAAGGTAGAAGTCTTCGTGAATCTCAATGTTTGTGGTGTAAAGGTTTGATAACATTGTTGGGAGCCTGCCGTTGAACTTGTTTGTGAAGGTTTGATTGTTGTTTACAGGGGCACTGCATATTAAATCATGGCACACGCATTGTGTAGGGGCACAAAGAGAATAAGGTAAGCAATGCGACTATTTGCTAGCATCGTTATCGCACACCACTCTATCAAAAAATAGCACCCCAAAGGTGTGTACTTTGGGACAAATCTTCGTCTCCAACGTGTGGTGATTTCTCATCCTCAGTTACTTGTGCTAGCTTGGTTAATTTTGTATCTTGCTTTGCTAGTTGTATCTTGTGTGCTTGTTGTGTCCTTGTCATATAGGTTATTCCTAAATTATCTAGAGAAAATTTATGTGTCCGATGCATTATCTAGAGAGTCTATATTTTAAGTCATCCCTAAATTATGAAGCAAAACTAAAAAAAAATCATATATTCACCTCCTCCCCTCTCCTAGGCGACATGTATAGTTGATACCATTTAGCAATAGTTTGAAAACTTCGGTTGTTCCTTTCGGAAAATTTCGCCAGGAAGGCACGAGGCTTTTAACCTTGCTCATATCATATTATTATAGAAAATATATGGTCTCATCAAAATTTTGGTTTAGATCTTTCTTTTGTACACACAATTAATCTGAATCATATAATCTATTTCTACTACAGTGGTGTAGATTCTTCTTTTTTTTGTCTCAAAACTAGCTCTATCCAAAATAGCGTATTTTGACTGTCAAAATTCATGCTTTGACCAATAGTTAGTTCAATAATATAATTCATGTTACACATAATGAACATCATTAGATGTACTTTGATATCATTATGATTTTATAACCATTGAGTAAATATTGTATGAGAAATTTATGGTCAAATCATAGATTTGGACTGTCAAAATACTAGCTCATAGTTTAGAACAGATGTAGAACGTAGGCATTTTTTATAACCTGCAATTTTCAGAACCAACAGATTAGTGAGGATTTGTTTTCCATTATTCTCCTGATTAATCAGAAATTTTATAGATTTTCTTAGTGCTAGGGGAAACAACTAATTAAAACCAATGTGTTATTTTGAATATTTAGAGCATCTCCAGTCGCGTCCCCCAAATGACGTTTGGGGACGACTGACAAGAAATGGAGAAAAACGTGTTCCAGTCGCGTCCCCCAAAGCTAAATAGCGCCTCATTTTATGTCCGGCGTCCCCGGTAGAGACTCTATGTACAGAGTCTCTATCGGGAACGCCGGACACAAAAATAGCGTCCGGACGCATGCATGCAGTCCCTACTCCCCACATGTCATTCTCTTTTCCCACACTTTCTCTCACCTACTTTTCCCACATGAGATGATCCCTTCTATTAAAATGCATGCATCCGAACGCTGTTTGAGGAACGCGGCTGGAAAGGGTCACTTTTTTGTACAGATTTTTGGTCTCTTTTTGTCAAGCGCGGTCCTAAACGTGCCGCAAATCATTTGTGCCGGACGTTTTTTGAGGGACGCGACTGGAGATGCTCTTACATTTACCTGTCACGCTGCTGGCAAGGAGATCAAACCGGCAAAGCGCTATATGTAGGTGTGTTTAAAGAAGCTTTGACTGAAATCACATGAGGTAAACAAAGTCCTCCACTATATTTTCCTCATATAGAACACAACTCTGTGATTTCACAAAGAAAATTTTCCTAGTGAGTAATTATCGGGTGTTCGGCCTATCTTGAAGTAATAACCAAAAAATTAATTTATTCTTGGGGAGGACACAAGATTTCGCGATTTTTTTTTAAATAATACATTTTTTTTGCTTATTGCAGAAATAATACTCAATTTTAAGTTTTTACAGGAATAATACACTATCGGGGTAGAGGACCCTGAAGTTTGAGAACTTGGGGTAGACGAACCTGATTTTTTAAAATCGGGATTTAGGAGCCCAAATTTTACTTTTTCCACACAGGGACAAAAGAAAAAGAAAAAGTTGGGGTAGAGAAACCCGATATTTGAGAGTCGGGGTAGAGGAGGCCGATTTCAGCCCAGCACCATTTCGGTCCCTTCGACGCGTCCTTTTCACTGTTTCGTGGCCCACTATTCTTCTCTCCTACTATTTTACACAGCACTTGCATGTCCGATCCAATCAATGGGTAGTAGTTGCACTCAACGTACAGTATTAGGGCATCTCCAGCGCGACGTAACGTTTCATTTGCGTCCGTCTCGACCGAAAATGCGTCTGGTATCACCTCCAGCGGCGCGACGCAAAATGACCGGGCCATCCGCAGAGACGCAAACCTGACGCATATTTGCGGCAGGTTTGCGTCTCTGCGGACCCGCAAACTGTCCGCTCGCGTTTCCACCGGGCCCGCCTGGCAGCGAGTCTGCATCGAGGGCATCGCTTCGGCGGTCAGCGCTTCCGCGTCTGCGCCGCAGCCTTCGCCTACCATAACGAGAAGGGAAAAAGAAGGACGACAGCGATGACTACGTCGCCGCCGTCTTCCACGAATCGCAGCAGGCCATGGCGGAGGGCCGCAATTTGAGTTCCCCGACAACATGACCGAAATTCGAGAAAAAATACGTCGTGCCGCTGGAGCCACCCCCGACGCAAACGGACGCGCAGTCGATTTCGACCATTTCGGCCAACACAAACGGACCCGCGCGGATATTTTCAGACGCTGAAATGCGTGCCCTTAGGGCATCTCAACGGGCGACGCATTTCGGACGCCCAAAGTGGTCGCGAGCGTCCGTTTGCGTCGCCCGCGGACATATTTTGTCCGCGCGTCCGTTTGCGTCTGGGTGTGCTCCCACCGGGGCCATAGAAAGTAGTACATGGTGGCTCCGGTGGAGGCAGCGCGGGCCAGAGGTTATGCGGTGGCTAGGGTTTAGTGGGGATGAGATGAGATGCTCGCCCCTTTATATAGGAGGCGGCGACAGCGCCCGAGTGACATCGCCATTACTACGTGCGGAGTGGCGACGGCCGCGCGCCACGCAAGGCATCGCCATTTACGCGGCCGCAGACTGCCGAAGCGACGCCTCGGCGCCAGTACTGACGGATAAGACGCATCGACGCTGGGTCACTGCCAGGTGGGCCAGATAGACGCGAGCGGACATTTTGCGCGTCCGCGCAGCGTCCGCGGAGACGCATCCGAGACGCATATTTGGGTTAGATTTACGTCGCTACGAACGGTCCGGTCACTTTACGTCGCCCTGAAGAGATGCCCTTACAGCTCTGCAACAAATCATAGCAATTTTAGCTGGCTAGAGCCAGCCCACGTGAACATGCATGCAAGGCAGTAGAGCTGCATGCTCAGCAAACATCAGACCATGCTTAGTGCAGCGGCATATGAAAGACATGCACAACTACTGACATGCATGTAAATATCGGGTTTCTCTACCCAACTCTTTCTTTTTCTTTTGGCCCCGCGCGGAGACAGTAAAATTCGGGCTCCTAAATCCTGATTTTAGAAAATCGGGTTCGTCTACCCCGATTTTAAAGAATCGGGTTCTTTAAACCCGACAGTGTATTATTCCTGTAAAAACTTAAAATTGAGTATTATTTCTGCAATAAGCAAAACAATGTATTATTTTAAAAAAAATCGCCTAGATTTCCATATCCATTTAACAGTGGCAAGTGTTGGATCAGGTGGGGTTAGAGCATCTCCAGTCGCGTCTCTCAAAAAACATCTGACATGATGATTTGGGATGCATTTGGAGACAGCGTTGAACAAAAAAGAGACCAAAAATGTGTTAAAAAAAAGAGGCCCTTCACAGCCGTGTCCCTCAAATAGTGTCCGGATACATGTATTTTAATAGAGGGGACCACCCCATGTGGGAAAAGTAGGTGAGAGAAAGTGTGGGAAAAGAGAATGGCATGTGGAGACTAGGGGATGCATGCATGCATTCGGACGTTGTTTTTGTGTCCGGCGTCCCCGGCAGAGACTTTATGTATAGAGTCTCTACTGGAAATGCTAGAAACAAAATGAAGCGCTATTTAGATTTGAAGGACGCGACTGGAAAGCATTTTTCTCCATTTCTTGACTGCGGTCTCATAAACGTTGTTTGGGGACGGCGACTGAAGATGCTTTTAGAGCTAAGTAGACTTTCTTGCTTGAATAACTCTGATTACTTCCTTCAAGGCACCAAGTATCATTATCCATCCAGAAGTGGTGTTTTGGGTCATAGGTGCATTTGAACCAATTATTAAAAAATAATTTAATACAAATTTTAATTTTTTTAAAAAATCTGAAATAAAATTTCGGGTGTACGTCCATACATTCTATGTTCATACAGAAGATTTCGCGGGAAAATAACTTGATATGTGGCTTGTATAAAAATGCCCTATAACTAGTCATGTTGGAGCATCAAATTTTGTCTTTTTGACACGAGACACAAAAAGCGTTCTTTTCTCCCGAAAACTTGTGTGCGAACATAGAATATCTTGATATATATGCAAAAATTTATTTCATATTCTTTTAAAATTTTGAAATATGTTTTCACACACTGGGTTCAAATGCACCCCTGAGATAAGTTGGATTTCCCTATCCAGAAGCCCAACTTTTTCATTCATGATAGTTGAAAGTTCATCACATTGGTTGGAGGAAATCATGGACAGAGGCATGTAAAACATTTCATGAATTGCTTCATCATTACAACTTCTTGTTGGTGCACTTTTCAATGTGACACATCTTTATTTAGTGCAAATGAGCAAAGATAGGGAATTTCTCTCTAATGGTAGAGTCTTTTTTTTTTTTTTGCGTGAAAACCTGATATATTAAAACAAGGATCCTTACAGATCAGCCCAGAACAAAGCAAAAATACAACAAAGTCCTGCTGGACCACGAAGACAACCACCGCACGCAGAACGCGCCGCCGGCGCGCCGCCGCTGCTACTCCTCTTCTTGACTTGGATCGGGAGAGCCCCCATGCGGACGGGAAGTCGACGAACCTCGAGCTTCAAGAAGCCTCCATCCTGCAGCGCCATCATCTTCGTCTTGCTCCAATACACCACCGTCTTCGGATTATTGCATAACCGGAGCCGCCGCGACTCGATCTCCGGCGAGGGGAAGCCCTGCTCCGAAGCTCCGAGGAACCAGGAGCAAGGACAGGATAGGCGGTCGACAACGGAGACCACTGGTACTCCACCGTCGAAGAGGACGACCGCCTCCCTGCATAACACCACCGATTGCGCCGCCATCTCCTCCGCGCCGCCGGCTGAGACCCTACTAAGCTCTACGCTATGTACACGGTGGGATCCGGTGTTCCCCCACCCTCCCGCCGCCGGAGCGGCCGCCGGAGGGAGAAGGAACCGCCGGAATCGCCGCCGGCGAGGTGAGCAAGAAGGGGGATTCAGAAATCGCCTCTCTGCACTGTTCACGGGGAGAGGTTGGGTCCAAGTTCCCTTTCTAACCCTCTAATGGTAGAGTCTGACCATTTATCCAACCAGAGTCTAACTGTATCTCTGCATCTAAGATGGCAGACAACTAACTAAAGAAAAGTACCCAGTAGAGTCAAGCAATCTTCCACCGGAATGAACCACATGCATTGGTCCTTTGAGGAATTCTACCTTGAGACTAGTAAGCATTCCGAATGACCAAGGGTTGACAATTTGGGGAGCCATCCATCCATCTAGATTTAACGATCGTAAAATAGGTGATATCAGACTAAAAAAAATAGCGTCAGTAGGGCTGTAAACGGATAGGATATTTCGTTACCAAATCCTCCACCGAATCTGTTTTAAAGAATCCATATCCGATTTATAGGAATATGACGCATAAGGATATTCGATTCTCAACTAAATATCCGGATATGGTATGTAAAACAACATCAAATATGGATTATCCAAAAATTAATTAGGATTATTCGATGATTTTTAATAGAATAATATGATTTTTACCGAAAACTGTAAAATAATATAGCACAATTAGTAATTAGTAAGTTGCTGATTTCAACTCAGTTTCATAGTTGTTATACCTTATAGATTACAAGTTTTTTAGACTACTAGGCTATTAAAACATGTGTGGATGTTACCTTAGGTCATGTGTTTTTATTATTATTCATGTGCTCATGTTTATATTATTCATTCTATCATGATACCATTGGTTATTCTATAAGTGTTATGATAAATTCATCGATACTTTTGGTTGTATGGTTATTCGGTTTACTTATGCGTGTACTATCCGATCACAGCTGTTTTCGCCGTGAGTCCGATCCTTTTTTATTCTAGGTGGGGTTTGATATACTCCCTCTGTTCAATTCTATAGTGCCTATAGTGTTTTGGCACGGAAATTAGCGCAAGTATTTTTTACACAAGATCCCTAGCTAAACGATTTGAGATCAACGTAAAATTTGGGAAATGCATACCTTCCTAACTTACCATAATAAATTTGGGAGCTGAACGATTTGGGAGCTGAACGGGGAGTGGGTAATTGAAAAAAAGCTAAGCTACAACCTTATATTATGAAACAAATGCCAAAAATCTATAGGCACTATAGAAAGAAACGGAGGGAGTATCTGTTTTCGGATCCGCATCCAGTTGCTATCTGCTCCGCTCCGAACCTGACGAAATAATATTGTACATGGTATGGTAGAGGGCAAATCCGGTCCGATCCATCTACATCACTGCCTGTGAATAACGAAAGCGTGAAAACAAATATTGAAATATGAGACCGATACCTCTAATATTTTTTATTTTTATTTTATAAAAATATGTGAGCAATATTGCTCCGAATATAGAGTCAATTACTCAGCATGGAATTTGGCAGAACTAACTTACCTATATGGCAAGAAATTAATAGAAAAATATCTGATCAATATTATTGCTCCGGATATAGTGTCATTTACTCAGCTGGAATTTGGCAACTAACATATCTATATGGCAAGAAATTATCACAAAATAAGCAGATAAATGTTCAATTGTTAACCTGTAACGAGGCGAAATTTGGATCCTACTTGGTTTAGAAAAAAAAAGTGACTTCCTGTTCGATACGGCAGGAATTTAGCAACCAAAAGGTCTCTCCAACTTATATTTTAGGACGAAGGGAGTATTTTATCTTCGTGCTACTATATCCAATTATTTTATCTCTTTACTACTCTCTCAACTTTATCTTTTTTTAAGTACTCTCAACTTTATCTAGCCCCACAAATTTGGTATTTCGTTTCAACCATAATGCTATGACGATGGACGAATTGTTACAGACTCAAAGATGCATCAGATTTTTACATGCACGAAGAGGCATCAAATGGGCTACATGCACAAAATTTCAGACTCGATGGTACCGAATGGCACTTCAAATACCATCTCAATCACCGTAAAACAGCTTTCATACCTTCCTTTAGGTGGTGGATACAAATATACTTGGTCCTCATTCCTACAGTCATACAAAATGAAAACTTACATTGCATACGGTCAGTGACGCCAGCATTGGGGTGGCCACCTTATGTTTACACTCTACACATTCGGTCGGTCTGCAAAAGGACGCCAAGCAACAGGGTGTTGTTGATTTTCATCAAAAATCAGATTACAAGTTTGAAAAAAATCATGACGTAATACATGATGTATACCACAAGCGTGTGAAATCTCAATATGAATCAATTTGTACTCCAGGATACATGAAAAAAAGTGATACAAGTATAGAGAACAATCCACATTTTCAACTCCATTTTTTTCTCAGGCTTTGTTCCTTTTATGTAGCATAGAATACAATGAATTTCACATTTAGATTTTACACGCTTGTAGGATACATCATTAACTATGTATGTAACTTATTCAAAAACTGAAATTTATAAATATGATTTTGTGTGTGGAAATAAGCGGCTCCATGGAGCTCGTAATCATTTGTCCGCACTCATCCAGCTACGCCTTAATCTTACGTAAGAGTGTCTCTTTTCTTGGATTGGAAGCATGAATTGTTTTCATGTTTTTTTTTCTTTGTATGGGGAAACCTATTATTCAGGTTTTCTTCTGCTAAGGTGCTTATTTAATTGTTCATATCCTGGTAGGCTTCCCTTGGTATCAAGGCAAACACAGTTTGCAACTACAACTTTTAAATGGGTCCCAACTGAAATATTGTAGGTAACGTAGCACATTAAGTCGGCACGAGCATGTCAGTGGAAAGTTGTTTGGAGAAAGCCAGGCACATAGACAATCGGTTTTTTTCTATTTAGATGATTTTTTTCTATTTAGATGACTGAATGAATATGGTGTAAAAAAAGAGTACCAACAATACGCCGTTGTTTCTATTCCGACAGTATGTAGTGTCTCGAAACTGTATCCCGTGAAAAAATATGGCAAATAGTGCGCGATGCTCGGCACATGGTTAGCTTCAAAGGTTCACAAACAAAGACACATGCAAGGTAAACTGTGAAAGTTGATCCAAGACAAGAAAGGTGTTGATTGGAGTTGCTGGCAAGCAGACAGAGGAGGCCACTTAAAGCCAGGTCTTCATGTGCAAATTAGTGATGTTTCACCTTCTTAATTATTCAGTTCTTCATAGTAGTGGGAAGATGACACTATGAATAAACACATCATAATAAAAACTATGCATGCTTATGCAATGTGTTCTGAATATTATTTGTCTGTTCAGAACACTTGGAATAATGCATATATTTGTAGGCGATTTATAATCATAATAAAACTGCCATGTAACCAGTGAACTCGGATTGTCGGATTTCTATGGAATTCTAGAAAGTTGATCTGCTTTGTGCTTTCGATTCAGCAACCATAGATCCACAGGTCCTGCTCAGGAAGGAGGAGCAGCACACTACGAGCAAGCAGATGGCCCAATTCAGGGGGCAATTTTTTTTTGTAGAACAGGCCAACCACCACCGCGCCTGCGACCTCCTACCATGCAGAGCACGAACCCGGCGGGCATCATGGGCCTATATAGACCCCGTACTCATTCCTCGGTAAGTGCACCACTTCACTAGCTTGCTTCCAAGTGCAACCACAAGAGGAAAGCCGCGCACCGCCGGTCCGTCGTGCAGAAGCTCCAATGGGTGCTCTTCGTGGTCGCGCTGCCGCTTCCGCAAGCCCCTTCCTTGCCTTTGCCGTCCTCCTGGCACTGCCGGGCCTCACCGCCGGCATCACCCGGCACTACACGTTCAATGTACGTGTGTATTATTTCTTGAGCGATGGGGAGCATAGGTGCCCTTAACCATTTCTTGCCGCGGTGATGGTGCTGTCTATAGGTGCGCATGACGAAGGTGACACGGCTGTGCGGCAGCAAGAGCATCCCAACGGTGAACGGGCAGTTCCCGGGGCCGAAGCTGGTGGCGAGGGAAGGCGACCGCCTCGTGGTCAAGGTCCACAACCACATCAACTACAACGTCTCCTTCCATTGGTAAGAAAATTTACTCCAGCCAAGCCAGTGTACGGTGCTGCATGATGATGTTGTATATATGACGCGGGTGCAGGCACGGCCTCCGGCAGCTGCGGAACGGGTGGGCGGACGGGCCGTCGTACATCACGCAGTGCCCGATACAGCCAGGCAAGAGCTACACGTACGACTTCACCGTCGCCGGGCAGCGCGGCACGCTGTGGTGGCACGCCCACTTCTCCTGGCTCCGCGTGCACCTCTACGGACCCCTCCTCATCCTCCCAAGCCGCTCCGAGGGCTACCCGTTTCAAAGCCCGCACAAGGAGGTGCCCATCATGTTCGGTACGTGAAGCTCCATCGCGTCCCCGTCGTGATGATCATCTGTGTTTAAGTGTTTTGCACTTGCTTGATGATGGGATTGCCATGGATGATGGCATGGCAGGCGAGTGGTTCAAGGCGGACACGGAGACGGTGATCAACCAGGCCCTTCAGACTGGCGCTGGCCCAAACGTCTCCGACGCATACACTTTCAACGGGCTTCCTGGCCCAACTTACAACTGCTCGTCCAAAGGTATGTCAAAGCCTGGAAGCCCACGGCACAATGAAGAGATTTAATTTCTTTATTTTGCTGAAAATGTCTGAAAACTAACGATTTCGAAAACTAATGCTCATGTGCTCGAAGACACGTACAAGCTCAAGGTGCAGCCCGGGAGAACGTACATGCTCCGCCTCATCAACGCGGCGCTCAACAACGAGCTCTTCTTCGCCATCGCCAACCACACGCTCACCGTCGTCGAGGCCGACGCCAACTACGTCAAGCCCTTCACCGCCACCACGCTCGTCATCTCGCCAGGGCAGACCATGAACGTGCTGCTCACCGCCTCCACCAACCCTGCCTCCCGGGCGTTCGCCATGGCCGTCGCCCCGTACACCAACACCCAGGGCACGTTCGACAACACCACCGCCACGGCCGTCCTCGAGTACTACGCCCTGACACGGCCGACCTCCGCCGGAACCCTCCCGCTCCCGGCCCTGCCGCGGTACAACGACACCAACGCCGTCGCCAACTTCACCGGCAACTTCCGGAGCCTGGCCACCGCGCAGTACCCGGCGCGCGTGCCGCGGGCGGTGGACCGGCACGTGCTCTTCACCGTTGGCCTCGGCACGGACCCGTGCCCGCCCAACCGGACCTGCCAGGGCTCTAACGGCACCAAGTTCGCGGCGTCCGTCAACAACATCTCCTTCGTCCGGCCCAGGGCCGCGCTCCTCGACGCGCACTACCGGCGGCGCTACGCCGGCGTGCTCATGGCCAACTTCCCGACGACGCCGCCGCATCCGTTCAATTACACCGGCACCGCGCCCAACAACACCTTCGTCGCCCACGGCACGAGGGTGGTGCCGCTCGCCTTCAACACCTCCGTGGAGCTGGTGATGCAGGGCACCGCCATCCAGGGCGCCGAGAGCCACCCGCTTCACATGCACGGCTTCAACTTCTTCGTCCTCGCCCAGGGCTTCGGTAACTACGATCCTGTGAATGATCCGACTAAGTACAACCTCGCCGACCCCGTCGAGCGGAACACCGTCAGCGTGCCCACCGCCGGCTGGGTCGCCGTGCGCTTCCTCGCCGACAACCCCGGTAATCTTTGATGCCATATTAGGCACATGCTTGACTTGCGTCGACTCCCGGCTCTTGTCTCGCTCGTGACAAAGCTTAACTAACTTGATGTGCTTTTTCTGTATCTGCGGTTCTGCGCCAGGTGTGTGGTTGATGCACTGCCACTTCGACGTGCACTTGAGCTGGGGCCTGTCCATGGCGTGGATGGTCGACGACGGACCTCTGCCGAATCAAAAGATGCTGCCTCCACCGTCCGATCTACCCAAATGCTGATGGCTAGCTGCTGCTACAAATTAAGGGCCGTCATCTACGAATGTGTTTGCTGCGCGCCACCTCATTTTCAACCATTGTTATGTTTGACGAACCAACTCTTTGGTCCGGACTGTTTTAATTTATTTTACGCATGTGCCAACTGCCAATTCTGTGGCAAGTCATTCCACAGTGTTTCCACCGACTTAATTCCTGTTTTGAAACAGAATAAGATGTAGTTATTAATAAGTTCGTTTTTTGTTGTTACCTTATTTTTGTTCCACATGTCACATTTGTTGTTGTTGTGTACACCACTACACGGCCAAGCCCTCAATACAGCAAAGAAAGTGTATATTTCTAAGTTTTCTCTCAAAAAATCTTATCTATTTTTTAAACAGTGGGCTCGCTAGGAGCCCAACTTTGAATTAACAAAGCCATCAACCGGCCAGGAATTACACAAGGCGAACCGAACAAACACCCACACACAACACCACACTACACAACACAACACAACACAACGGCCGAACGATACAAGGGTACACCCTGAAAGGCTTACAACTCAACACTACTAGCAAGCACCAAAGGGACTTGCAAAGCAAAGACTACAACTCTCCGGCACCGAGGGCAACGAGCAGCGAAGGCGCGACGAGGCACTGCCAAAGAGCAGGATGGAGATTCATGAGCGAGGAAGGCCCCCTGAACTGCAAGCACCAAAACACATTCCGGTTCCCACACCGAAGAGGGCCCCTACCCTCTCGCCTTGGCTCGAAGGCGTCGAACCATCGGTCATGGGAAAAGCTCACCCGAGAGCTAGGGAAGTGCTGAACTTGAGCTCCGAGGCAGCCCCAGAACACGACCACCTGGAAGGGGGAGCACACCACACCGGCCAAACCGCCGCGGCCTAAGGACGACCAGAGAGAAGCAGGAAAGCCACCGGGAGCAACTCGATCTGCCGGGGAGGGGGACTCCAAGCCGCAGCCGCCACCCGCCGCGGTCCAACCTCCCAAGAGGTCGCGGCCGACGGCCAGAGTCACCCGCGCCGACGCCTGCCGCGCGCGCCGTCGCCTCGCCTGAAGAGCCGCCGCCCCCGGTCCTGTAGTTCTCCACAGCGAAGCGGAGCGACGAGATCCTCGCCGCCACCGTCCTCAGCAGCCGCACGGCTTTCTGGCGGTCACCTCAGGTGGCGGCAAGGGAGGGGGAAAGGTGGGAGGAGGGGCCTGGCGGCGCTAGGGTTTGGGCGCCGCCCGAGTCGCCCCAGCGGGAGCGACGCGGGGGCAGGGCGTTTTTTCGGGGTTGAAATCTTATCTATAAGTCAGCTATGAGCATTGATTCGTCATCTTACGAAAATTGAGCAGCTGTATATTTTTGGAATTGCTATTCAACTTCAGATATAATTCATTCACGTGATTGATAGATACAAATCCGGTCTCAAATAAAACTAGATAGATATGAGTGCTTCTCCACGCCGCCTCCATCTCTTTCTGATATAGCATGGTCAGGAGAGTAGATTCAACGATGTTTTTGCCCATGCCAGTATCACGGGTAATACACTTGGCTTTTCTACCTTTGTCTTAATGGTACGCGTAGTTTTAAATCGTTAGTCTTGTGGAGAAAGGGGTAGCATATAGTGTGGATATCCGCTGGCATTCGTCTTAGACATGTAACTGGGCTGCCCCGCTGAAAATACGACATTAGCAACTTGGGATGCTGATGCACCTATATATCTCTTTGTTCCAGTTGCGGGTGGTGAAGGCAACATGCAGAAGAAGTCATGTCATGGAAGGGACAGCGTGATGACACGGCACGCCTATGAGATACCGTTTGTGGTAACCTCCATGGCATTGAGAAGGCTACTTTATTTATAAAATTGAAATTATACATTAGTATAAGTATTTATTTGGATAGGGTTGCATTGCTCATAGGGGTTTTTTAGATTCTTCTTGTTCCATGAGATGATATATTTGTACCTATTGGGGCATGTACAATGGGAGCGCTAAGCCATGGGCGCCAGGATTGAATTCCCGATCGAGCGGTTCAGCTTTCCAATCCTAGCGTCTTGGTTGCGTCGACGTAAAAGAAAGCGTCCAGCGCAAAAGAAAGCCTCCGGCGATTGGTTTTCTGACTCCCGTACCGAGGTGAATTGGCAGACAGTTTTGCGTATGTTTTAGCGCCTCACGCTGAGAAGCCACTAGCGCTTAAATCACTTTCTAATTTAATAGCATCTTTTCTCCCTACAAGCGCATGGATAAGCGGCCAGCAGTGTACATGCTCTTAAGACTACTCATAGTGGGAGTAACATAGCTAGTAACATCACACACCCCAATGCATTTTGGTGACATGGCATGCCAATAAATGAAGAAAGAGAGTGAGGTGTAACTATGCCATCACACTTCTCAAGACAAGATGAGTCTACAATCTAATAAATATAACATGCATGATACCACATACAAGTAACTATCCACTATGAAGGTAGTAACATAGGGTAGTAACATGCACTATGTTACTACTCTATGTTACTTCCCACTATGACTAGTCTAAAGAGCAGTAGAGATCACAAAGCAACATAGTGTGGCAGGTGTTTGTTTGGTGTCTTTCTGGGGCTAGAGCTCACCCACAGAATATGGAAATTAGGCAACATAAGAATAACCCCACCGATAGTAGCAGCTCTGTCACTTGTCAGCTAGTGTTTCTGCGCCAGCTACTTCCATTATTTTCCATTGGTAAGTTACGTAACATGAGCCTAATTTGCAATGTTGAACACAAAGCATAACATATATGGCAAAAAAAAAGGCGGATACGAAGACAGATACGTGTTCTACGGCTATGAAGGAAAAATCTTTTCTTGGCTATGTGATCAAATCGAACTGACTGGCTAAATCTTCTCAGTGTATCAAACCTTTATCAGCAAGCTAGGAAACATTTTAAAAGGCAATGCATCTAATAGTACTATACCAGAAAACAAATCAGCAAGAGGGACCGTTCTTTTTTTTACTGTGAGCAAGAGGAACCATAGATTAACATCAGAGAAAACATTAACATAATATTAACAATACACATATTACCATTCACTTTCAAATATTAACTACAGAGTACTAGTTTAAAATAGGAGACGTTGACGCCTCAGGGGGGTATATCACATATTTGAAACCAGTTGAACATTCCAGATCAATTTCCTTTCTGTTAACCCCAGGAAAGCGCAAATATTGGCCAAAAGTAGATTGGTGGAACTCCATGCATTGGGAAGCTAGAATCTGTGATCTAGCCATGCATAATACCATGTTACAACATGGAGATACCTTTTTATGCCAAGGAAGCGGGGATATCTCGGATGGATTATAGTAGCCACTCTGACCCCTCTGTGTAGCCACATGAAGCCTCCCCTCTAATTTCATGCTAGCTTTGCCTTGTAGTTTTAAGATTACTCATGGTGGGAGTAACATACTGCCTCCGGTTTATGACTTAAGACGTAAAAGAAATCTGATTTTTTCATCAAGGCTTAAGACACGCATGCAAAAGAAGAAATAACCTTCCAAAAATACCCTTTAGATACCGTTATCGTCAACCAGCTCTCCAAAGATAACCCTACCCCAAACGAACCACAAGAGTGCGATTGGACGTGAGGGAGACGTTGGCAGTGTGTAAGCTTAGAAAGTTGCGAGCAAGTAATAATATTCTTGATCCTAAAGTTTTTTTTTTCGAGGTGGTCTCGATCCTAGAAGTGTACGTTGGGACCAAAGTCGTTAACAGGCCTTGTGGCTTGGGCTAGTACCGAAACTAGAATCTAGAAAGAAGGGTGGAGAGCTGGCCGGCCCGGGCAGAAAAGAAACCGGACCAGTGTATGGAGACGGAGACAAACACATAATTGACACGGTTTTGCACAAGCGGGCGGAGTTCCAGTCGGATGCGGGCAACCCAGCCTGTAGGATATTACTAAAGGATCGAGGAACTCAGCGGTGACAATAAAACAAGGTGAATCGAGATCTGAATAAACCCCTCTCCGATGGCGTCGGCAGCGCTTCGATCTGCTGCGAGGAAGGTCTGTGGTCGCGCCTTGGAGCGACCTCAGGCGTATTTTACGACGGCCGCTTCAGCGGCCCTCAAGGAGGAACAGAGGCGTCTGCTGCCAAGGATTAGCCATGGCGGGAGCTCGCTTCGCCGGTTCAGTTCCTCCGAACCACAAAGTGCTCTTAATAATACTAATAAGGTATGTGACTCTTCCCAGGATATGTAATTAGCAAAATCAGTTGTACTTTTCTATTTGATATGGACAATACTCTTTGGGCGCGGTGAAATTAAGTGGCTAAAGAAACTGCTATGTTTGAGTTGCGATTCTACCCCTGGTTCACTGTTTTTAAACAGAAGGCCCTTGGCCCGGCTTTATATATAAAGCCATCACGACAACCACAGAGTATCGATACAACACACACCTCACAAGCTGGTACCTCCAAAGTGCCAATACCTTATAACAAATACGACAAGTCTGGTACCCAAGATAAACTCAAAGATGAATAGGGAAACTATAGCACACAGAGCGGGCAGAGAGGCAGCGTGCAGTCGTCGACGGCGTCAGTGTCCTCCGGCCCGGATCCGCGAGTGTAGCCTCCTAACCTCGTCCAGTGCCACGTCCAGCAGTGGTCGGTCCCTCGGTCTGACCAGTACCCTCCAGCTCTTTGTCCTTGATGGAGATGCCGCCGGCCTTGCCCTCCAGGTTCTTTTCAGCCGTAAGCCGCTGAGCGCGAAGGAGGGCCGAGGTGCCGGCCGCCGCGCCTTGGGTCCGCGAGCTCTTCCTCACCGCCGAAGCCGAGGTCGCCGCTTGGAGTAGACGGCCTTGGAGCGGCGAGCTTGCACCAGAGGGGTAGCCTCGGTCATCTCCTGCAGCAGGTTCTTGTGGGCAGCTTCTCCCACGGGGCGCGGCAGCTCATCGTCATCAGAGGCGTCCACCACCTCGACATCATCCAGCGCAGCTGGGCCCACAGCCGGCGAAAACCTGGCCAGCCCTCCGCCTGCTGGCTGTCCTCAACCCACGAGGGAACCGGGTCAGTGATCTACGAGTCGAAGTCAGCAGAATCCATGGAGTCATCGCCAAGGGGGATGGACCCTTCCACTACGCTCGATGGCACGAGGTGCACGAGCAGCTTGTCCCTGGCAGGCTCATGGAGGGAGAGGGAGGGGAGGATCTCCGCAGCCACATCCATGTTAGAGCCATACTGATCCAACCCCGAATCAGCAAGGGCCGGAGCGAGGGTGGCAGGCAGTCCCAGCGTGCCAAGCGCCGCAACCGGGGGATTGGAGCTAGAGGGTCCGGGCGCTCCGCCCTTGTCTTTGGTCGCATCCTTGTGCTTGTCCTGGCTGCGGCAGTGCTTGTTCCACTCGCTGTCCGACGGAATGTCGTCAGAGTCGTCATCGTCAAGACCATCGTTGGGTGGCGGTGGAGGCCCCCCTGAGCCACCACCCGCAGTACCACGAGGAGGGTCTTCCGCTTGAACACCAACCATGTAGCCTTCTCCATTCACAAAAACCTGGACGGAGCCTTTGATGCGGTCGGGAAAGCGACAGTGGAAACGCATACGAATAGGCTCCCGATCGCGCTTCTGGATAGAGAGCTCGTCCACGTCTATCGGCCTCCCAATCATGGTGAACCCCGCCATGAGACGGTCCCTGGTCATGAGATCTTCCGGGACCCCTGTCAAGCGCACCCAGGTGGAGGGGAGAACCAGGTTCACTGTTTAAACCTGTCATCCGACCTCAACGTGTAGCGCCTAGCTAACTCTATTATATATATCCATACTACTATATCAAACAGATTTATGGTTCAATGTAGTTAGTAACGCAAACCATGCATCTGAATTTCTTCGCAGCAGATAGCCAAACCTGCCGCCCCAATCGCAGATGACATCATTCCACCCGACTCGCCATTTTGGAAGATGAAAGTGGTTTTCCCCATATCGATATGGTAACCATTGCATACGACGCAGTTTTTGTTCCTTGTGATTTAATACTGTAACTTATGTTGTAACTCATCTACTCTTCATTTGTAGGTCACCTCGCCACCCCTATCATGGACACCTTGTGCTTCTATGGGCAACCGGGACGCTTGCTCTATGCTCGGGAGTGAGAGCGGATTTCCCTAACATGGTAAGGCTCCCCCGTACTATCTGGACCACTTATTTGTTGGAGATTCGTGCAAAGTCCACCCAGTCAAACGTTCTGGCATATTTGCATTTGAGCCCTCCACAAAATTTGAAATCACCCCCAGTACGACCTGGAATATAAAAGACCAAACCCTAATCCCCACACCCCACCCCCTGTCCCGTCTCCACTCCCAGCGGCCAGCGCCGCCGCACCCACCCCTCACCCCGACCCCTCTCCCAGCGCCGCCGCACCCCACCCCTCACCCTCGACCCCTCTCCCAGCGCCGCCGCCCCCCAACCCCGACCAAGCGACAGCACGCGCGGCGACGAGCACGCGCGGCTCGGTGACTGCGGCTGGACGCCGGCGACGAGCACGGGCAGCGGCTTCCCCGACGGCGGTGAGCACGTGCGGCGGCTGCGGCTGGAGGCCGGCGGTGGCTCGGTGACTGCGGCTGGAGGCCGGTGGCGACCTGGCCGGCGACAGCACGCGCGGCGGCTTCCCCGGCGGTGGCGAGCCTCACCACCACCCTCCCCACCATGGAGTCGAACCACACCACCACCACCACCTGGATCTAGCTAGGTCAGGCTAGATCCCGCCCAAGACCTAACCGGCCCAATGAAGCAGAGATCTGGCTCTACTTATTTTCTGTTCTTGTTTGTCTCAAATTGCGTCAGATGATTCTTTCATGTTTGATGATCCTCACAGATTCTCAATTTTTTTATTATTCTCTATAAATTTCCTAAATTTCTTTCAAGAATCTTTGAAGTTTCTTTCAAGATCCAGTGGAGAAACTTGTGATATGTATGTCAATTTTCTTCCATGCGTGAACATTGTGTCAAATAAATCTAAATTGTTTTGATTCATTCAATGTTACTTTCAAATTTTGTATGAAACTTGTTTGAATCTATGTTGGTTTTGTAAAAACTGATACTATAATACATGTATCATGTTTTAACCAATCCATTTACTACCTTTTTATTGTGTGAATCTTCTGTGATTATGTTTGAATCTGTGAATTTGATGTGAATTATGTATGAAACCTTGATGTTTTTATTATCAGTACAAATTTATTATGAAACTTCTGCAAACTTCAGAATGATTCCCATAAAATACTTGTATGAATATTGTTTGGTATATAAAGCTGAGTGAATCTGTACGTATTTGGTATGAAACTTGAATGAATGTTGTTACCTATTTAAAATAAAAAAACTAGATAAAATATTGTTTAATTTGTTTAAGAATATTCCCTGTGATTTTTTTGAATATTTCTTCGGTGAAATATTTTTGATGACTCTATAAACTCCATGAAATTGTGGATCATACTTTAGAGGCAAATCTGTTCACAGTAATAGGATATATATCACATAGAAATATGTGCAAACTGAAATCTGGATGTACGATGTACTGATAAAAATATTGCGGATACTAGTTTTTATTAGCTGATGGTTTCCTGTGATGTTTCACAAGAATGGTGGAAAATGAGATAGGAAATAACTACTGTGCATTATGGAAAAATCTCACATTATTTGATAATTCGTTTTTTTATAGAAAACTATAGTATTCTCAGAATACTTAAAAAATACAGTGAACAAGAATTAAACTACGCGTGGATACTGTTAAATTTTTGGACGTTTGAATTTGGAACTAGTAAAAACTGCAGCTACCTAAATGAAACCGCCACGGGTGACATTGAGAAACTGGAAATTGTTGGGGGGCCTTACGAAAAAATGGAATGGACTTAGGAGTTGAGGTGGGAGGTTGTTTCTGTATATGCTTTTGCACGAATCTCCAACAAACCAATGGTAAAGATAGTATGGGGGGCACTTCCTACGTTAGGAGTTGCATTTCTCCTCGGGAGTAGTCTACGGTGGGAGCAAGTATCTAAGAAGAGACCGAGGCATCCTAAACATCAAGCATGGTTCGTGCAGATGTACATGCTGTGTCCACTGAGGCCTCGTTTGGTGGAGGTGCTTTTGCCAAACAAGCGCGCCCTGAATGAATTGCCCTGGTTTCTATCCTTTGTGATGTCTAGCTAATCTAGTGTGAGGGGCCGTGTGTACGTGTTGTTCTTCATGAACTATATCACTATATGTGTGCTAGTTATTACTCTCTCTGCCAAAATCTTCACTGGTAGAAAAAAGGCCTTCTGGACAGCCCCATTAGTCGCGGATATGCAAGAACCGCGACCAATGGGACCTTTAGTCGCGGCCCTTGTGGCGAACCGCGACCAAAGGCCTGGGCCCAGGGTGCTCGGTGGCCAGGGTGGACGGGAGGGGCTTTAGTCGCGGTTGGCCGTGCCAACCGCGACTAAATGTCCTCGAAACGCCCAAATTTAGTCGCGGTTGGTCCGGCGCGACTAAAGCCCCTCCTATATACCACTCAGCCCACAACACTTAGTCATTTGGTGCCACTTCTTTCACAAACTTCACAAAGGGGGTGTAGGGTTTGCTTTGGCTCCTCTTATGCACACAAGGTGTTTGATGAAATGTCCCAAGAGCATGAAACAAACATGATATGAAGTGTCGGAGCCACACTTGATCGAGCTTCCTCATTTATTTTTCCTCCTCGATCGCGGTTAGCAACAACTTGAACCTTTCATATATATGTGTCATTTATAAAATATGCATATGTGTGTAGTTCATTGTTTAATTTGTATTTAGTTTAACAAATGCATGATGGTTAATTATATATTTTGTATTATAATAATGCATGAATCGGCAATGGATGTACGCTAGCCGACTCTCCGGCGAATTCACTACGGGTTTGAAAGATTTCCTCGTAGTGGCTAATGCGAACAAGCATGAGGGTTTTGTTATCTGTCCATGTGTTGACTGTAAGAATCAGAAGGGTTACTCTTCCTCAAGGGAAGTTCACCTGATTCGACATGGTTTCATGCCAAGCTATAATTGTTGGACCAAGCATGGAGAAAGAGGGGTTATAATGGAAGAAGATGAAGAAGGGGATGACATCGATGAGAGCTATCTTGATCATTTCGGTGATACTTTCATGGATGATGTTGAAGGTGGGGAAGGTGAAGGGGAAGGTGATCAAGAAGAGGCACGTGATGAGCCCGTTGATGATCTTGGCCGGACCATTGCCGATGCACGGAGTCGCTGCGAAACTCAAAAGGAGAGGGAGAATTTGGATCGCATGTTAGAGGACACAAAGGCGCTACCTCCTGGATGCGATGATGGTCTGAAAAAGCTGGGCCGCACTGGATTTGGATTAAATGGAATGGGAAGGCATGTGTAGCACTCGGCATTTGAAAACTTGAAAATGTTGAAGAATATGTTTCCAAAGAATAACGAGTTGCCCGCCAGTACGTACGAAGCAAAGAAGGTTGTCTGCCTCTAGGTTTAGAGGTTCTCAAGATACATGCATGCATCAACGACGCATCCTCTACCGCGGTGAATACGAGAATTTGAATGAATGCCCGGTATGCACCGCATTGCGTTATAAGATCGAGGCGATGACCCTGGTGACGATGTTGAGGGCCGAAACCCAGGAAGAAGGTTCCCGCCAAGGTGATGTGGTATGCTCATATAATACCACGGTTGAAACGTCTGCTCAGGAACAAAGAGCATGCCAAGTTGTTGCGATGGCACAAAGAGGACCATAAGTCGGACGGGGAGTTGAGACACCCCGCAGATGGAACGCAATGGAGAAAGATCACAGAGAGTTTAAAGATTTTGTAGCTGACGCAAGGAACATAAGATTTGGTCTAAGTACATGGCATGAATCCTTTGGCGAGCAGAGCTCCAGCCATAGCACCTGGCCCGTGACTCTATGCATCTACAACCTTCCTCCTTGGTTGTGCATGAAGCGGTTCATTATGATGCCGTGCTCATCCAAGGTCCGAAGCAACCCGGCAACGACATCGATGTGTACCTAAGGCCATTAGTTGATGAACTTTTACAATTGTGGGGAAGACCTGGTGTCCGTGTGTGGGATGAGCACAAAGAAGAGGAATTTGACCTACGAGCGTTGCTTTTGAACCATCAACGATTGGCCTGCTCTTAGTAACCTTTCAGACAAACAACAAGGGATACAATGCATGCACGCACCGCTTACATGAGACTCAAATACATTTGCCAAATTGTAAGAAGAACGTGTACCTTGGGCATCGTCGATTTTTCCGAAAATTCATCCAGTAAGAAAGAAAGGCAAGCATTACAACGGCAAGGCAGATCACCGGCCGAAGCCTCGAACGCACTGGTGCCGAGGTATTTGATATGGTCAAGGATTTGAAAGTCATCTTTGGAAAGGGTCCTGGCGGACAATCAATTCCGAAGGGAGCTGACGGGCACGCACCCATGTGGAAGAAGAAATCTATATTCTGGGAGCTAGAATATTGGAAAGTCCTAGAAGTCCGCTCGGCAATCGACGTGATGCACGAAGAATATTTGCGTGAACCTCCTAAGCTTCTTGGGCGTGTATGGGAAGACAATGATACAAAGGAAGCACAGCAGACCAGCAACTTGAAAGACCCCGATAACCGGCATCCGGAATGGTTTCAAGGTCGTGCCAGCTACGCTCTGACCAAAGAAGAGAAGGTCATCTTTTTTGAATGCCTGAGCAGGATGAAGGTCCCGTCTGGATTCTCGTCCAATATAAAGGGAATAATAAACATGGCGGAGAAAAAGTTCCAAAACCTGAAGTCTCACGACTGCCACGAGATTATGACGCAATTGCTTCCGATTGCTTTGAGGGGGCTCCTGCCGGAAAATGTTCGAGTAGCCATTGTGAAGCTATGTGCATTCCTCAATGCAATCTCTCAGAAGGTAATCAATCCGCAGGTTCTACCACTGCTGCAGACTATGTGGTCCAATGTCTTGTCGCTTCGAGTTGGTGTTCCCGCCATCCGTCTTCAACATTATGACGCACCTCCCGGTTCACCTAGTCGAAGAGATTTCCATTCTCGGTCCCGTATTTCTACACAATATGTTCCCCTTCGAGAGGTCATGGGAATATTAAAGAAATATGTTCGTAACCGTGCTAGGCCGAAGGAAGCATCGCCAAGGGCTATGGAAATGAGGAGGTAATTGAGTTTTGTGTTGACTTTGTTCCCGACCTTAAGCCGATTGGTCTTCCTCGATCGCGGCACGAGGGGAGACTAAGTGGAAAAGGCACGATCGGAAGGAAATCAACGATATGTATGGACGGTCATTCTCTCGACCGAAGCACACCACACAGTTCGACCAATTCCAGCTTGGTGGCTCCGTACTTTGAGAAACACAAGAATATTTTACGCTCGGACAACCCGGGAAGCCTGAATCCCTGATTAGGAAGGCCCACATGGAGACTTTCGGCAGTTGGTTGAGAAAACATTTAATGAGTGACAATGCTGTTGTAGATTAGCTGTACATGTTGGCCAAGACACCATCTTCGACTATAACGACTTTCCAAGTGTACGAGATAAATGGGAATACATTTTACACGATCGCCCAAGATAAAAAGAGCACCAACCAAAACAGTGGTGTCCGCTTGATGCAGCAACCGAGAATGGGCAAAAGGTCACATATTATGGTTACATAGAGGAGATATGGGAACTTGACTATGGACCTCCTTCAAGGTCCCTTTGTTCCTGCAAATGGTTCAAGCTAACAGAGGTGGGGTAAAGGTGGACCAGCAATACGGAATGACAATGGTGGATTTCAACAATCTTGGTTACCTTGACGAACCATTCGTTCTAGCGAAAGATGTCGCTTCAGGTTTTCTATCTCAGAGACATGAGTAGCAAACCGAGGAAACGGAAAGATAAGAAAACGATCAGCACATCATGCGATGATTCAAAGCGCCACATTGTTCTTTCAGGGAAAAGAAACATCGTGGGAGTGGAGGACAAGACAGACATGTCGAAGATTATAATATGTTTGCTAAAATTCCGCCCTTCAAAGTGAACACCGACCCAAGCATTAAGTTAAATGATGAGGATGCTCCATGGATACGGCACAATCGTAAGCAAGCAGGGACACAAGGGAAGAAATGATGTGTAATAATTTATTGTACCAAACTTTGTTGAATGGATCATGTGAATTATATTACCCGTGATGTGTTTGGTGTCCATTTTCGAATGATTCAATTGACTCGAGATAGCACCGATGATACATGAAATTTGGAGTGATTCAGTCATACTCCTGCCTAGGCGTATAATATGCATACTCGTAGTCTTCATAGTCGCCGCCGTTGTACCGGTAGTCGTCGCTTCTGTTGCCGCCGTCGCCGCCGCTGGCTGTTTCCGCTGTCGTCATGCGTGGGCTCGAATCGAGGGTAGCGCAGTGGGGATATCGCCGGCCGTGATGTAGTCCATGACGCTCTGCAGTCCGGCCGTACCACCATAGCCGACGGCCGGCCTCGTGGAAGTTCCTGGAGGCGACCGTCCTCCTCATACCTGCGAGCGCCCTCTCACGCCGATTGATGAAGAAGACGTCCTAAGTATGCTGGTTACGGATGCCGCCGGGATTCATCCGCTGCTCCGCGCTGGAGGTCGAGGTAGTAGACCGGTGATGGCCGCCCGCGCAAAGCACTCGAGGGAGTGAGATCGCAGCGCCGCCGCGCTTAGGCTCCAGGAACGCGTAGTCCGGTGCAAGGGTAGTTCGAGGCGCAAAGCTCCTCCACCCGCTGGTAGGTTAGAGTGGGTGCGGTGGAAGCCATGAGAGAGTGATGAGAGATTGTAGAGATGTCATAATGCTGGCCAAGCCGGGCTACATATATGTATGACAAATAGCGGGAAAATGGGAGCGGGAAGACAGGAGGCGGAAGAAAGGCGGAAGAAAGAGGCGGGAAGAAAGTGGCGGGAAGAAAGTGGCGAAAGAAAGAGGCGGGAAGAAAGAGGCGGGAACTCGCGGGAAGACAAGCCGGGGAGAACTTATGGGAGAACTTAAATATTTCTTAATTTTTTGATATACTATTTGTATTTTTAACATTTTTAATTGAATAAGTTTTATTTTTCTGATTTTTGATATATTATTTGTATTTTTAACATTTTAAATTGAATTAGTTTTTTTTCTGAATTGTTTGATATATTATTTGTATTTTATGATTTTGAAATGAATTAGTTTTATTTTTTGGAATTTATTGATATATTATTTGTATTTTTAACATTTTGAATTGAATTAGTTTTTTTTCTGAATTGTTTGATATATTATTTGTATTTTATGATTTTGAAATGAATTAGTTTTATTTTTGGAATTTATTGATATATTATTTGTATTTTTAACATTTTGAATTGAATTAGTTTTTTTTCTGATTTTTTTGATATATTATTTGTATTTTATGATTTTGAAATGAATTAGTTTTATTTTTCTGAATTTATTGATATATTATATGTATTTTAAACATTTTGAATTGAATTAGTTTTATTTTTCTGAATTTTTTGATATATTATTTGTATTTTATGATTTTGAAATGAATTAGTTTTATTTTTCTGAGTTTATTGATATATTATATGTATTTTAAACATTTTGAATTGAATTAGTTTTATTTTTCTGAATTTTTTGATATATTATTTGTATTTTATGATTTTGAAATGAATTAGTTTTATTTTTCTGAGTTTTTCTGTATTATTAAAATTTTGAAAAACAAAAGTAATTTGAAAAATACCTTAGTCGCGGTTGGCTCGCCAACCGCAACTAAAGGTCTGTCGCGCGGGAAAGATAAAACCCCGAAAAGAGTCGCGGTCCGCAACCGCGATAGGGTACTTTGGGCGGTCGCCTCCCCAACCGCGAAAAGGGTGGGTGCTATAAATACGCCGCGCGAACCGTTGCCTCCACATCGTCTTCTCCGCGCGACCGCATCGATCGTCTTCTCTCTGCCGCACCGTCAGGCTGCCTCGCCTCGCCGTCCCGCACTCTCGCTGCGCCACGTTGTCGCGCGCCGCTCGTCGCCGCTCGTATGTCCGCGCCCCCGCCGCCACCGTAGTATGCCGCGCGCCCCGCGCCGCCCTCGCCGCGCGCTCGCCGTCGAGAGAGAGAGGGAGAGGGAGCGGCTCGCCGCCGGCGCGCCGCTCGCGCCGATTCGCTTGATACGGGTAGATGCATGCACACGTCCGTTGGGAACCCCAAGTGGAAGGTATGATGCGTATAGAAGCAAGTTTCCTCAAGATGAAACCAAGGTTTAATCGAACCAAGAGGGAGCCAAGAAGCACGTTGAAGGTTGATGGTCGCGAAATGTGATGCGGCGCAACACTGGGGATTCCGGCGCCAACGCGGAACCTGCACAACACAACCCAAGTACTTTGTCCCAACGAAACACGAGGTTGTCAATCTCACCGGTTGTCGTAACAAAGGATTAACGAGTCAGAAGATGTTTGCAAAGAACAGTAAAACACAATTATAGTTATGCTTGAAGAATAGGACCGGGGTCCAGCTCACTAGAGGTGTCTCTCCCATAAGATAAAGCATGTTGTGAACAAATTAAATGGGCAATGACAAAGGAAGACTGTAAGGGTACATTGCCCCTATGTGTGGTTTTGGTAATTAATGACAACCCCTATGGACTAATGTTTTCATTGAGTTTATATGAAGGAATATTCCATAGGTACTACTTGTAGTCCATGTGTTGGATTCAAGTATGGATGCCATGAAGATAAAGATATACCTTGAGTATTGGCATCAAGATCATCGATTTGAAGATATATATGTGATATGATCAAGAAGAAGAAATGAAGATGGAGTTCCTATGTGGAACTCAATATTAGCCATGCTCTAGCTTATGTGTTAAGCAATGAATGATCAAGATCTTGAGTGCTTGATTCCAAGTGAAGAATTCAAGATATGGCTCTAAGTCGTGTCATGATAGTCTCATAAGTTGAGCTATGGTTGACTAAGATTTAGAGCATGCAACCAAATAAAGAATCCTTTATACACCTCAAGATAGTATGTTAGAGCATGAGAAGATACAAGGTGGACCAATACAAAGTGTGAAGATATGCATCAATGGAGCTTTCCCATCATGGTGTATGGGGGAGCATTTGTGAGTCTTCACGAAGCAACGATGATCAAGTTGAGGCACTCCGGCTTGAGTGGAGCTTGAAGAGCTATCATCAAGATCAAGCGGATGCGCAAGGCAAAGGTATGGCCTTGCTAGGTTTTCCTTTACCGGTCTCAAGGTGGTTGATGGGAGACCGGATTATAGGATTGATAGCCGCACTATCAAGAGGGCTTTCGGCTGGGTAACTTGATCGCATCGTCTTAGGAAATTCTTTGCATACTTTGCATATCACTATTGCTTCTTGGTGTTTCTTCGTGAGGTTCTTGAGCTTGTTGCTAGCTTTACAACAAGCCCAAGTTCATCGAAAACGGACCGCATCTTCTATTGCGTTTGAGTTTGGACGTCTTCACCATTTCTTGATTGAGACTCCTCAAAATCATCTAAAATGTTCTGTGAGGAGTCTCCATATTTCCAACAAAATTGGGGTTCTCTTTGTCGTTATCTTTCCAACAAAATTGGTTTCATGTCAATCGGGGGACACAAAAGTTATCACGCTTTTGTATAACATGATTTCTCAGTCTCGCTTAGCTCCAAGGTGATCGTCCCTGATCGATGGCCGCTCAAACCGCCTCGGACCGTGCCATCCGGCACTATCCAAGAAGTTTAATCTTGGTCCGCTTAGTCCGGTGATCGCCGCTCGACCGATGGCCCTGCTCAAACTGCCTCGGACCGTGTGCATCCGGCACTATCCAAGCAGCTTTTCGCCTTGGTCCGGCCACTAGTCCGGCCGATCGGTCAGGACTGATGGCTTCAGGCCCGGTTGACTGGGTCCTGCAGACTGACGGCCCGGTCCTGAGTCCGTTGATCGCTTCCTTGGCCGATCACCCAACTTTTCCCCAACGGCATTTGCTTGGGCTATAAATAGCCCTTCTTCCACCTTGGGCTGAGTTAGTTCTTCCATTCTTCTCCTCCATTGTTGCCTTTGAAGAACTTGCTCTCTCTGATTCCCCCATGATTCTTGCTCATTCTTGAGGGATCTAAGAGAGGAGATCTAGATCTACACTTCCACCAATCCATTTCTTCTCTAAGTGAGGGGAACTCTTGGGATCTAGATCTTGGAGTCTTTTGTTGACTTTCCCCTATTGTTCTTCCTCTCCAATCTCATCCTAGCATTTGTTGTTCGGGTGGGATTTGAGAGTGAAGGACTTGAACACCTCTAGTGTTCTTGCTTTGCATCATTGCATAGTGGAGCTCTCCACCACGATTAGTTCGAGTGAGAGACCGTGAGCTTGTTACTCTTGGAGGAAAACCTCCTAGTTGGCTTGGCGGTTGGTGCTCCGGTGATCTCTTCAAGAAGATTGTGAGAGGCCCGGCTTCTCCTTCGTGGAGCTGTGAGTGGTTGTGAGCTTGCCATCTCCGGATGGAGGAAAAGCTAACCATAAGGAAAGGGCCATTATCCTTCGTGGGTGTGGTTCGGAGAATAGGGTGAGCCTTCGTGGCGCGTGGGAATCCTTCGTGGGACCTCCACTCCTCCAAACGTGACGTACCTTGTTGCAAAGGAAGGGAACACGGGAATACATCCTCGTCTCCGCGTGCCCGGTTATTTCTATTACCCGAGCTCTCCTTCCTTGTGATAGCCATCGTGCTTGAAGTATATATATATCTTGCTATCACTTGTGCTACATATATCTTGTGCCTATCTTGCTAAGCTCTAGTTGTTATTGTTATACCTAGTTGAGCTTAGCATATCTAGGGTTTGTGCTTGTAAACTAAACGATAGTTTAATTCCGCATTCTTACAAGACAAATCCGAAAGAGTTTGTAATTGCCTATTCACCCCCCCTCTAGGCGACATCTCGATCTTTCAATAACAATGCATATACATGATATGATAAATATAGTGAGATTTAATCCGGGCATTACGACAAAGTACATAGACCGCCATCCAACTGCATCTATGCCTAAAAAGTCCACCTTCAAAGTTATCATCCGAACCCCATTCAGCATTAAGTTGCTAAGCAACATAATTGCATTAAGTATGGTGCGTAATGTAATCAACAACTACATCCTTAGACATAGCATCAATGTTTTATCCCTAGTGGCAAGACATCACAACCTTAGAACCTCATCACGATCCTGTGTGTCAATGAAGGCATGAACCCACTATCGAGCATAAATACCCCTCTTGGAGTTAAGAGCAAAAACTTGGCCGGAGCCTCTACTAATAACGGAGAGCATGCATGATCATAAATAACACATAAACAATAGATTGATAATCACCATAATCATAGTACTCTCTATCCATCGTATCCCGACAAACACAACATATAGTATTACAGATAGATGATCTTGATCATGTTAGGCAGCTCACAAGATCCAACAATGAAGCACAACAAGGAGAAGACGACCATCTAGTTAATGCTATGGACCCATGGTCCAGGGTGAACTACTCACTCATCACTCCGGCGGCCGATGGCGTGTAGAGTCCTCCGGAGATGAATCCTCCGCAGTAGGAGCCGAGGCGATCTCCGAATCCCGCGGATGGGACGGCAGGCGGCGGCCTGGCGCCTCCGTATCGGCTCCGGGGCGGCGTGGTAACGCGGGGGCCACACAGGGCCCGGTGGGCGGCGCGCCAGGGCCTGGGCCGCGCCGCCCTAGCTCCTGGCTGCCTCGTGGCCCCACTTCGTTATCTCTTCGGTCTTCTGAAGCTTCTGCAAAATAGGACCCCGGCGAAAGTTTCCGTCAATTCCGAGAATATTTTCTGTTGCTAGGATTTCAAACCAAAAATAAAAACAAACAACCTGGCTTTCTGCATTTGTTAATAGGTTAGTTCCAGAAAAATGCATAAATATGACATATAATGTACATAAAACATGTAGGTATCATCAATAAAGTAGCATGGAACATAAGAAATATCGACACGTGGAGACGTATCAGCATCCTGTACGGTCAGTGTGTAAAACGATAACAAAGATAATTTCTGAAGTGACATACCATCATAATCTTGATCATACTATTTGTAAACATATGTAATGAATGAATCAAAACAAAGGTAATGACATGAGTAAACAAATGAATCATATGACAAAGACTTTTCATGAATAGTACTTCAAGACAAGCATCAATAAGTCTTGCATAAGAGTTAACTCATAAAGCAATAAATCAAAGTAAAGGTGTTGAAGCAACACAAAGGAAGATGAAGTTTCAGCTGTTGCTTTCAACTTATAACATGTATATCTCATGGATATTGTCAACATAAAGTAATATAACAAGTGCAATATGCAAGTATGTAGGAATCAATGCACAGTCACACAAGTGTTTGCTTCTTAAGGTGGAAGGAGATAGGTAAACCGACTCAACAATAAAAGTAAAAGAATGGTCCTTCAAAAGGAAAGCATCGATTGCTGTATTTGTGCTAGAGCTTTTATTTTGAAAACATGAAACAATTTTGTCAACGGTAGTAATAAAGCATATGAGTTATGTAAATTATATCTTACAAGTTGCAAGCCTCATGCATGTATACTAGTAGTGCCCGACCTCGTCCTACTTAGCTTGGACTACCTGATCTTTGCCATGCCATGTGCAACAAGTGTCAGGGTCGGTTCCTTCTCAGTGGTAATTAAGGAGAATGCTCGCATTTTTTCATCGCTTTTGATTATTCTCAACTTAGACATCCATACCAGGACAACATGGACAACAGATAATGGACTCCTTAAAATGCATAAGCATGTAGCAATGATTATTATTCTCATATGAGATTGAGGATATATGTCCAAAATTCTAAACTTCAACCATGGTTCATGGCTTTAGTTAGCGGCCCAATGTCTTCTCTAACAATGCATGCTCCAACCACTAAAATGATAGATCCTTCAGACAAGACGGACATGCATAGCAACTCACATGATATTCAACAATAGTTGATAGTCTTAGTAAGCATGGTTATCGCACAACAAGCAACTTAATAAGAGATAAAGTGCATAAGTACATATTCAATAGATACGATAGTTTTTAAGGCTATTTGTCCCATGAGCTATATATTGCAGGTAAATGATGGAATTTTAAAGGTAGCACTCAAGCAATTTACTTTGGAATGGCAGAAATACCATGTAGTAGGTAGGCATGGTGACACAAATGGCATAGTAGTTGGCTCAAGGATTTTGGATGCATGAGAAGTATTCCTCTCGATACAAGGTTTAGGCTGGCAAGGTTATTTGAAGCAAACTCAAGGATGAACAAGTGCAGCAAAACTCACATAAAAGACATATTGTAAACATTATAAGACTCTACACCGTCTTCCTTGTTGTTCAAAACTCAATACTAGATATTATCTAGACCTTAGAGAGACCAAATATTCAAATCAAATTTTAGCAAGCTCTATGTATTTCTTCATTAATGGGTGCAAAGCATATGATGCAAGAGCTTAAACATGAGCACAACAATTGCCAAGTATCACATTATCTTACATATCCAATTCACTACATGTAGCATTTTCCAATTCCAAACATATAACAATTTAACGAAGAAGAACGCTTTGAACATTATGAGTAAAGCCTAAGGACACATGTGTCCATATGCAACAAGCGGAGGTGTCTCTCTCCCACAAAGTGAATGCTAGGATCCATTTTATTCAAACAAAAAAAAAACAAAACAAACCGACGCTCCAAGTAAAGAACACAAGATGTGACCGAATAAAAATATAGTCTCGGGGAGGAACCTGATGATGTTGTTTGATGAAGAAGGGATGCCTTGGGCATCCCAAGCTTAGATGCTTGAGTCTTCTTAAAATATGCAGGGGTGAACCACGGGGCATCCCCAAGCTTAGAGCTTTCACTCCTCTTGATCATAGTATATCATTCTCCTCTGACCCTTGAAAACTTCATTCACAAACCAAACTTCAAGCAAACTCATTAGAGGGTTAGTGCACAATTAATAATTCACACATTCAGAGGTGACACAATCATTATTTTCACTTCGGGATTGCATAATGCTACTGGACATTAATGGATCAAAGAAATAAATCCAACATAGCAAAAGAGGCAATGCGAAATAAAAGGCAGAATCTGTCAAAAACAGAACAGTCCGTAAAGACGAATTTAAAGCTGGCACCATTGCTCAAATGGAAAAACTCAAAACTAATGAAAGTTGCGTACATATCTGAGGATCACGCTCGTAAATTGGCAGATTTTTTCGAATTTTCTACAGAGAACTGTGCCCAGATTCGTGACAGACAGCAATGCTGTTTCTGCGCAGTGATCCCAAATATAACATCAACTTTGACATAGAAACTTTACTTGGCACAAAAACATGATAAGGAGAGGTTGCTACAGTAGTAAACAACTTCCAAGACTCAACAAAACAAAAATTGCTAGGTAAAAACATGGGTTGTCTCCCATAAGCTTTTCTTTAACGCTTAGCTAGGCGTAAAGTGCAAATCAAGTAACATCAAGAATAGAAGCATCAATATCATTACCATGGGTGTTGGGAGTTTTCTCAACAATGCATTGTATCTGGTCTATATAAGTAACTCCTCTCTCATTGCTCCTAGGCTTACTATTTCATCAAACAAATTTTCAGGAACAAGCCAAGCATAGTTATTTTCCAAAGCTTCATGCATCCCTAGTAATTTACTAGGTATTGGCGCTTTAATTTCCCTACCATCATTAACATTATTAGTATATTTAATTCTCTCCATATCCATCTTTTCAAGTATTTGTTTAAAATTAGGAAAGAAACCAAGCCTCTTATGCTTAATAAAAACTTTTCTAGCTTCTTTAACTATATCCTCAAATTCTCTAACAAGGACTTTTAAAACAAAATTTCTCTTTTCCCCCATCTCCATATCCGAAAGTGTGAGAAACATATGTTGTATTATGGGATTGAGATTAACAAATCTAGTTTCTAACATGTGTATCAAACAGGCACACTTTCATAAGTAGGAGCAGTTTTTAATAATGGTATATCTTCAAAATCTTCATCCATACTAACATGGGTGAAAAATTCTTCTATATTATCTCTTCCAATGATACACCCTCGTCCTACCGGTATCTCTTCCAAAGTAAACTTAGGATTAAGCATGATGAAATAAGCAAAAAGTAAACAAGGCGAATAAAGTAAAGACGAGTAACTAATTTTTTTGTGTTTTTGATATAGAGAGCAAGACAAGAAATAAAGTAAAACTAGCAACTAATTTTTTTGTGTTTTGTTTAGGTGCAAACAAAGTAGTAAATAAAGCAAAGCAAAGACAAAAAAAAGAGATTGAGAAGTGGAGACTCCCTGCCGTGTCTTGATCTCCCCTGCAACGGCGCCAGAAAATAGCTTGATACGCGTAGATGCACACGTCCGTTGGGAACCCAAGTGGAAGGTATGATGCGTATAGAAGCAAGTTTCCTCAAGATGAAACCAAGGTTTAATCAACCAGTAGGAGCCAAGAAGCACGTTGAAGGTTGATGGTCGCTAAATGTGATGCGGCGCACTGTGGGATTCGCGCCAACGCGGAACCTGCACAACATTGCCCAAGTACTTTGTCCCAACGAAATAGTGAGGTTGTCAATCTCACCGGCTTGCTGTAACAAAGGATTAAACGTATCGAGTGGAAGATGTTTGCAAAGAAAACAGAAAACACCAGTAGATTGTATGCTATGTAAAGAATAGGACCGGTCCACAGCTCAATTAGAGGTGTCTCTCCCATAAGATAAAAGCATGTTGGGTGAACAATTACAATGGCAATTGACAAATAGAGAAAGGCATAACAATGCATATACATGATATGATAAATATAGTGAGATTTAATTGGCATTACGACAAAGTACATAGACCGCCATCCAACTGCATCTATGCCTAAAAAGTCCACCTTCGTGTTATCATCCGAACCTATTCGTATTAAGTTGCAAGCAACAATTGCATTAAGTATGGTGCGTAATGTAATCAACAACTACATCCTTAGACATAGCATCAATGTTTTATCCCTAGTGGCAACAAGACATCACAACCTTAGAACCTACTGTCACGATCCCTGTGTCAATGAAGGCATGAACCCACTATCGAGCATAAATACCCCTGGAGTTAAGAGCAAAACTTGGCAAAGCCTCTACTAATAACGGAGAGCATGCAAGATCATAAACAACACATAAACAATAGATTGATAATCACCATAATCATAGTACTCTCTATCCATCGGATCCCGACAAACACAACATATAGTATTACAGATAGATGATCTTGATCATGTTAGGCAGCTCACAAGATCCAACAATGAAGCACAACAAGGAGAAGACGACCTAGTCTGCTGATGGACCCATGGTCCAGGGGTGAACTATCATCATCACTCCGAGGCGACCATGGCGGTGTAGAGTCCTCCTGGGAGATGAATCCCCTCTCCGGCAGGGTGCCGGAGGCGATCTCCGAATCCCCCGAGATGGATTCGCGCGCGCTCAAGAAGGTTTTCCGTATCGTGGCCTCTCCCTAAGGGTTTTCGCGACGGAGGCTTTAAGTAGGCGAGGGTCAACGCGGGGCCACACGAGGGCCCAGGGGTAGGTCGGCGCGCCGTGGCCTGGGCCGCGCCGCCCTAGCTCCCGGCTGCCTCGTGTCTCACTTCGTTATCTCTTTCGGTCTTCTCGAAGCTTCGTGTGCAAAATAGGGACCGACGAAAGTTTCGTCCACCTGCAGATTTTTACTAGGATTTCGAAACCAAAAACAGAAATAGTCAACCGGCTCTTCGGCATTTTGTTAATAGGTTAGTTCCGTAAAATGCATAAATATGACATATAATGTACATAAAACATGTAGGTATCATCAATAAAGTAGCATGGAACATAAGAAATTATCGATACGTTGGAGACGTATCACTCGTCGTGAGGCCGGCGGCCGCCTCGTGTGGCCGCGCGCGGTGCATGCGCATGAGAGAGAGAGAGAGGGCCGGGGATCCCCTGCCTTTTTTTTTCTTTGTTTTTTAGTTTTTGTTCTTGTTAATTTTGAAATTAAAAATAACTAAAATTTGAGTTTAAAGTTTGTGTAAAAGAAGAACTACAATATAACTTAAAAAACAAAAAATTGAGACTTAAAATTTTGTCTCAAAAAGAACTACAAATTTGACTTAAAAAAGATTGTGTAAAAAAAAAACTTAAATTTGACTTAAAAAAAACTAAAAAATGACTTAAAATTTTTGTCTAAAAAAAAACTAAATTTGACTTATAAATTTGTTAATCAAAATATTTAACTTAAAATTTAAACTTAAAATTTGTTAATCAAAAGGAGAGAGGGGGCGGTGAGGGGCCACCGCCACCGCCACCGCCGCCCTTTCGCCACCGCCACCGCCCTCTCTCCTTTTGCCACCGCCTCTTTCACGCCACGTTTCGCCGCCCCCCTTTCGCCACCGCCGCGAAAATTAACAAATATGTAATATATATAGTATAATGTATATAATTTTGTATACTTAACAAAATTTTGACTTAAGAAAATTTAACAAATATGTAATATATATAGTATAATGTATATAATTTTGTATAGTTAACAAAAATTTTACTTAACAAAATTTTGACTTAAGAAAAATTTTACTTAACAAAATTTTGACTTAAGAAAAATTTTACTTAACAAAATATAGATAATGCATATACACAATTAATTTGTTTTTACTACATGTTTTCGAGGACTCATACACGGACGATAGAGCTGACCCGATTCCGACAACCATGATTCGACGTCAAGACCAGCATCATCAAGGCGATATTCCATATGTTCACAGGACAAGAAGAAGATGATATCTCTTCTTATCTGAACCTTGACGGTGATGAAGGGCGCCGTCAAGAAGATGATGCCGAAGAAACGTCGATAAACGACGATCTTCAATTGGAAGTAGCAACCACCTCCGGCGCCGGTGAATATATATACATTGAGCTCGTGATACAAACTAACCGATTTGAATAAATATGTGTGTACTAACGCGCGCGACTTCTTTCTTATTTTAGCCCTCAGCCGGATCATCGAAACAATCGAGTACGTCGTCAAAGCGTGGCGCAACCAAGACGCTGAAACAAGGAGAAATATATACCATCGAGGTTATCGACAATGCAACCGGCAAGAGCCCAGCAAGAACGCACCAAGTTTATCAACTCAATGCGGAGCGTTGTCAGAGACTACCGATCACTTCCGGGAGGGAATGAAGTCAAAGTCTTCTTTTTACTTTTGTCGACAAGAGAACAAAAAGATTGCTTGTAAAGCTTCGCAACAGTGTCCTACCCGTAATACCACAAATTGGATGAGAAGGGTAACAAGATTACGAAAACAAGAAGAGAGGAGCTACTCAAACGGTCGCTTTGAAAGATGGCCTGTATTCCTGAAATTCAAGCAAAATCTAGCCCGTGACTATGTCAACTCAACAAGACCGGATTTCAAAGGACAATATGAGAAACCAAAACATGATTGGCCAGAATTTGTGAAGCAAAAGAAATCGGAGCAGTTCCTTGAACTATCGAAAAAAAATAAGGAAAATGCGGCTAAGAAGGAGTACAAACATATTATGGGGCCAGGAGGGTATCGCCTTTGGGAGCCTAGGTGGGAGAAGATGGAGAACGAGCTGAGGGCGCGAGGAATCCGTCCAGGTACGGAGAGGATGGGACCCAAGGGCCAAAAGCTGGTGGTACGGGCATGGGGGATCGCAACCCGGGAGAGGAGAGTGTGTTTACCGGGCAAAAAACCCACCGAAAAGCTTATTGAGGCAATGAGGGATGCTCAAGAGGAAGATCAAGTTCAACAGAGAGAACGACGCGCTGACAAAGCCCTCGGGAATCCTGAACACGAGGACGTGTACGAGGCATGGGGCACATTCCGTGGAAAATAGGGTTCCCAACGATGACCCGTACGGTTACAGAAGCCGTAAGAGAAAGATGGATCGGGATGCAGATGTTGTGGCGCGGTTGGCATCGGAAATGGATGTGATGAAGAAAACCGTGAGTGCACTAGTAGCCGAAAGAGATGCATCTCACGCAGATGAAGATCATCCAATGGATCTAAGCCAGCAAAGAGAGAAGCAGCGTGGCTGACGGAGGCCCCACCGGTCGGTGCACCGACGATCGAAATTACGGCACCGGAGCCTCTGGTGGTCGAAATTACTGCACGGGAGCCTCCTCGCTACCCCGTGGACGATATAAAGGAGATGAAAGCATGTCATCCGTATTATCCTATCGTGAACATGTCCATGAAGGTAGCCATCGGCATGCTTTAACACCGGAGCACTCCACCACAACAACCCATTCCAGATGGCTATGCTCGTGTCACGGGGAGGACATAGTCCAAGGGTTTGAGGACCTGGACATTGACATTGTACCAAGGGGCGACAAGACTTGGAGATGTCAAGGCGATTCGCCAAGGAAGTTTATCAAGTTTTCAGGCGAGGCGCCAAGGCAAACAAGTCCACCCCCTCCGGTGGTGGCGTGCGGTGGTGGTGGTGGTGGTTCACCACACCTCCGGCGGTAAGGAAAGCCGACGCCGCCCCCAATTCACCTCCGGCGGGTGCTGCACGCCGCCCCGATCCTCGTCCGGTGATCGACGCCGCCCCCAATCCACCTCCGGGGCGAAGCAGAGCAGTCTTGGGTTATTAACCCGGAGCCTTATGTACCGCAACCACAAAGAAATGGAGCACCACCAAAGCCTCTCACCCCGAGGCCTTGGGAACTTAGTGGAGCAAAATGCAGCGGTCGTGGCTGCTCAGTGAGAAATGGCAAGGCGGACTGCAAGAAGAAAAGAGAGCCCGAGCCCAAACAAGCATTTTCTGAGAAGGAAAAGAGCTGGGCTAAGTCATTTTTGAACACACCGTCCCGGCCGCGAAGAATCTGCCTGACGACTGGAACGTGAACTTCGTAGTCAAGCACTGCGGTCTGGGGGAATGTTGCCTAGCTGGGAAACAAAGTAAACAATCGATCGCCCGCTCAGTGGAAGCCGTGAGGTCCGAGGACGATGCCTCGATGTCATAGCAGTGGGCACACACAGTGGGATTGACCGTAGCGAGAGCCAAAGAAGAAGCGGCAGACGCAGGTCTGACTCTTCAGGCAGCTAGGCCTTGATGACGTGGCAATGAAGGACATAGTATTTACATATGTGAAGGATGGTCCTCTCGAGCCTGCGCAAGAAGAGGATCTACCTCGACAAATGAAAAGTCTGCTAAATTGGTACAAGGCTTACATAGAACTTAAAAATGCCAAAGACTATATTTATGCGGAAGTTAGACCGAGCATCACTTCAAACATTACTATATAACAATTCATCGGAGTGAATTGTTCATTTGTTCAATCTGCACGGCTCTACAAATCTATCATCAGTTGCTATGTTCCGTAAGTGATTTATTAATTTCTACCCCATCTCGTTCATTGCCTGCACTATAAATATATATATTGTCCTAACTATCTTGTTGTGTACGCTATTATGCAGATTAAAGAAGCGGGAAATGCGAATAAGGCGCGTCCATGATGTTGGGTTCATTGACCCACAAATCGTTAATTCATATGTGTTAGAACACCACCCCAAAGACGTGGAGGATGACTGTGGCAGTTTCTTACAAAGCAGAACTCAAAAGTGATATTCTATTTCCTTACCATTTTGGGTGAGTGTTTCTGCCCAGTATTCTCTTTTGTTTACTCCATGCATGGTATGTGGCTAATCGATGAGTTATGCATGACTGCATGTATCGTGTCCGCAGGTTCCACTGGATTCTGCTAGTAATTCAAATTCAGAACTCCACAGTTCTCCTCCACGACTCTCTGAATATGGATACGAAGCTTTGGGCCGACATGAGAAAAATGATGCAAAAGTAACTAACATTCGTTTGCGCTCTATATCGATCGGCCTTTTCGTTCATCATTTCCTAATATCAAGTAACTAATTAATAACTCTCTTGTTCATTTAATTTTCCTTGCCTCGTAGGGTGAGACGGTTCGTAGATCAAAAGGTCGGTGAATTCAAAAGAGCTACATTTTAAAAGGGCAAAGGCTGCGACGGATATTCAGCCACCGGGGACCAATCTATGTGGATACTATGTTTGTGAGAGGATCCGGAGATACACCACGAGCGGCAGCCGTTCGAGAACAACATCAAGAGGAATAACCTCCGGAAGACGCTCAGAAGCTCGCTTCCGACCACTTCAAGAGGAACTAGCTGGATGGTTCGCCGGAAGTCATCGATCCTAGAGGAGAACACTATGTAGAGGACGTAGAACTTTATGCACTAAATATGTATGGAAACTTGTTCAAAATTGTATATGGTCATCCGATTGAATATATATTGTATATTCCTCTTGAATTCTTTTTGGTTCTAATTTCAAATTTGTTTGAAATTGTACATTCATATGCATGTATGTAGTACGGTAGAATATGTGAAACTCCTTCAAAATTAAAACCCAAAATAAATAAAACAATACAAATTAAAAGAAACCAGATTTAGGGGAAAAAACCCTAGACGCGAGGATTTTTAGTCGCGGTTGGCCAGAACCGCGACTAAAGGTCCTTCCCCCTCGGCGCCGCTGCCCACGTGGGACGCCTTTAGTCGCTGTTCATGAACCGCGCTAAAGGGGGGGGCTCTGTCGCGTTGGTCGCGGCATAACCGCGACTATTTTGCAACATACTCCCTTTATGCCAAAATCTTGTGCGTATACTCTAGATGCTATTAGTATTTTATTGTACAAACTCGGTCAAAGTTCACAGGGTTTACTTCTGAAATTTCTTATCTATACCATTTTGATTCATCACTATATTATGGCAAGGATGGACCTCAAAATATAATTCTTTTGAAAAAGCTAGTTTAGTTTATAAAAAGATATATATTTGAGAAGGGAGATAGTAGTATTGATTCATGTACTGTATCTACTTTGAATTCATGGCCAGCCTTAATCAACGCGCTCACCATCCTTCATGGGTTCAGAATTTTTTGAAGAGAAAAAAAGGCAACTTGTGCATAGCTTAGGCCATCTCCAACCGCACATTGCCATACAGACAAATCGTGTCCAGGCGGTCTAAACTGGAGGCCCAACAAATCGTGTCCAGGCGGTCTAAACTGGAGGCCCAACTGTAAACGGATTGGGGCCCACGGAAACGATTTTTTTTACGCATTCCAAACCCAATTTTGGGCCAGGTTTGTGGTTGCGCCGATAGCATGAGTGTCCGCGTCTCACGAGTTTTAGTTCGCCTTGGGCCAGCCCACCAGCCACACCCCATCCATTCTCACTCTCACCCCGATGCCACCCGCGTAAGCACCCGTGCCCTAGCTTGATTCGTGGAGACCACAACACTCACCAGCGAAGCCCTTGCTCTTAATGTCGTGGCTGTTGGCGAGGCTACCTATCCCGCCGCCTATGTCGCATACATGGCTCCGGCTCGTGGGCACAGTCGCCCAATAAAGTCCACCATGCTCGAGGTAGTGGCCTAGCCGGAGAAGGAGCTCACGCATGAGGAGAGGACGCTGGAGTTGAAGAGGAGAGCCAGCCACAGAATCTACGTGAAGATCAAACTTGCCGCCGCCGCTTCTGCTCAAGTCACCTTGAGCATTGATTCATCATTTAACGATAATTTATTGAAATTGTTGTTCAATTTGAAGTTGTAACATAGTTTGTTGCTAGTAACAAATACTCTTCACATTGCTAGATTCAAATCAGGTATCAACTATAATTCATTTCATATGCTTTTGTCATCACATTATCATTTCCCAGCCAAAAAAGCTAAGTTTCTGCATTCTGCATGGTTTAAGTCTATACAAGGTCATTGGAGTGGCGAAATATGACGGTAGAGGAAGTGCTGATGGGTAATAGGCATGACGTAGCTGAATACCAGTGTGGCCCATAAGAGGTTTGGTCGTAAAGCCCACAAGGGTTACTCGTTCGCCCTAGGATCATGACGGAAGGCCCAGCCGGCTAGGATTAACCCAAGAGGGTGTCGTATATGAGGCATGCACCCAAAAACTTGTGGTACACGACTTGGATGTACATGCCGCTTTGCGAGTCCGAGCCCAAGTTCGTTAGGATTTTCCTTGTATACCCGGCCAGGCGTAGTATATAAGCTGGTCCTCGGGTAGCCAAAATATGGCGGTGGTTGGAGAACGTGTTTGAATCTAACGGAGGCTCGACTTGGGCAATACGGGGCGTAGGAAGGGGACGCGCAGCTGATGGAGGAGCTCAAAAGTGTGCTGCACGCGGTGCCTGTTTGGAAGATTTGGAGCTGCGCTAACCCCCAAGTTGCGTCCATGGATGATCTTGTGGTTACACTGTGAAGCTTAGTAGGAGCAGCCTTGATCTTTGGAGGTGTGAGACTATTATAGATTCTCTTCGGCGTGGCAAAGGTGTGGGCGTCTTGAATAAAGCTCGGGAGGCGGCGTTGGCGCGACTTTCATTTCCGAGAAAAAGTTTTGTGGCCCCAAAATTTTGAACTATTGGATATGCAAGAAAAAAGGGAGTCGGAGACTCGTTTGTAGTATGCGCAAAATAAATTGTGTGTATCAGCCGGGTTCTTTTTTCTGTTCCTTTGTACACAAAAGTAGGCAGAATTTTCCAGAATGGTGGTTTTGAGAATCTGTTAGGGCTGCTTCAAAGCGATAGTAATCAGTGATTAATTAGTCTTATAAGTTCTACGGAGTACTAAAACGAATTCACAATTCACGAACGCTCACAGTTGATCACATTACGTATTTCACAAGCTTGTTCATTAGTTTTTCCGCCAATAAAATCATACACGTATGAAGGATTCCTACAGGCTGACAGTTATGTACTGATGTGGTGATGGGTGCGTGGATCAAGATCGTGAAATCGCAATTCACAAAAGGAAAAGCAAACTGCAACAACCCCCTTCGTGGAAAAACCTATACATTAACCCATTAGCGTGCCCTAATACGCCCCGCACTCTAGCGGGGGCGACATGGGCGGCGGCCCAATAGCTTCGGATGCTATAGATCATTCTGGTTTTGGAAACTTTCAAGAAGTTTTTGCGTGGTTTTTTATTTTTGTTGCTGTTCTTCGGTTTAGCTGGTTTTTTTTTTGGTTTTTGTTCTTCTGTCTTTTTTTTTCTCTTTCTTTTTCTGCATTTCTGATTGTTTTATTACCATTTTAATTTTTTTTTCAACATTTTTATTCTAATTTTTTTAAAACAAAAAAATAACAATTTTTGCTTTTGAACAAAAAAAATTATGAACAAATTTATTTTGAGAAAAAAAGTTGAACAGTTTTTAACAAAAAATATTACAAACAATTTATTTTGAGCCAAAAAGAATTTGAAATTTTTTTTCTGAATAAACAAAATTATGAACAAAAATTTTAAAATAATTTTCGTATCTAAACATTTTTTTTGCTAACAAACCTGAAGTTTTTCAAATTTAATTTTTTTCTAAATAAAAAAAAGAAAAACCTGGAGAAGAGGTTGTCCCTGGGCTGGCCCACCAGGGAGCCACCGCGGGAGCTATGCTTGCGGTTATCCCGCACACACTGCAGCGATGTATAGGACGCCCCTGCCCGCGTCATCCTATAACTTGAGTACGTAAAAATATTTCCATAGGTGTAGCATCACTCTTTTCCCGCTCTAGATATGGTGTATTGGGTTAGCATCCCTCTTGGATTTGGGTTTGCATTGCTGCAGGGCAGGATCATATCCTTGGGCTCCGCTTATTTCACTGTGCTATTGCTATGGTAGTAACTGCATCGTGGATTCGTAGCAGGGTGCGCCGCACCCCCACTTCCCACTACACCGCTCAAGGTGCTCTTCACTTTGGCTAATCTGCTAGAGCCCTCGGCACCGCGTTGACACGCCACTCTGCTCGAGCGCGAGCACGCACATCGCCATCGCTGTGAGTCTCCACTTCCCGGGCTCCACCCAACCCAAGCCCTGATTTTTGCGTTGACACGTTTTGTCACTTCGGCAAAACCGTCCCAACTTTCAATATCCTAATTTTCGGTTCTACCAAAAATGCACTGGTCCTCAAACGCGGCTTGCATTGGCTGTTAGCACGATACTATACTAGCGATCACGTCAGAAACATAATTGTGTTCGACACCGAGGTTGAGACATTCCGGTTGATGCGTTGTCTTTGTAGTTGGTACCCATGTATGTCATTGTATGAGCTAGATGACGCACTTGCTATGTGCAGCACTTATGATGGCATTGGCATAGATATTTATGTTATGCATGACTACGAAAACGATGTCTCGGTCCTGAAGCACCAGATAAACTTGTTGTTCCACTCCCTTTCTTTGGGATGCAAGAAGAGTATGGTGACAACTGGATGCTAGAAGATGAACAAGATGATGAGATGCAATACTCCAGATCACAATAGAAACCGATGCTTGTTTTCAATATCCTGAGGTGAGGACCTAGCTTGATGCGCATCGAAATTTCTCCGTTGTATGAACTGGATATTTTGCGACATATTTCAGGGCTAATGAAATTCTTGTGAACAGAGACCTTAGTTAGCTCACATCGACCAACATAGGGCTCATATTCTTCCGAGTTTGCATGAAATTCAATTTTTCATGGGATAGCTAAAAAGGAGGATGGTTGTTAACAATCTGAGACCTTACCCTTCTCTAAGCATTTTACCTATAACACCGTGTTTATAAACTTGCATTATGAAATGCCTATATGGAAAAGTTTCCACACAATATATCATTCAACACATGCCGTGAAACAGCCCGATGGAAAAAATAAGACATCGTTGAAAATGTTAGAATTATTGCCATAGGTTCAGATTAGTAGATGGGCGACACCATCGTTCCATTATTTTTCCACTGCTTTTGTAATGCCTCCCAAATAGCTGCATCCAAATCAAACCTTTCTCTCACGCCTCGCCCCATGCCTCCCAGCGTGCCGCTTAATAAAGGTTGAGCGTCGGAGCTACCGGGTTGTTTGTACCGTACGTATTTAGATAAAATTACGAGACTTATTTTATAATAAAGGTAGTAGCTACCAATTCACATTATGTTGGCAGTAAAGTACTCTGGTATTACTGTATTGTGTTGTATGATTACGATTGATCATGGATATGGGTGTCCACGGAGGTATGTGGACAACCTTAAATGACACACACGGGGCCGCACGAGTGGGAATTGTGGCAGACAAAGATTTTTTTTTTGCCCGTCAACTTTCCCCATTCTTTAGTAAGATATACTCCCTCCATCCTAAGATGGTTGTTTAAAATTTGATAAAATTTAGATGTATGTAGTGTCTAAATACAACTAATTTTTGGTACTAGCTAGCTAGGTTGGATTGGCGCGACCATGCTTGTACGTGGGACTATTTGGTAATTGGTACGGACGTTTCCTTTCCTTGCAACAGTTGTCGCTATTGCGTGGAAACACCGCACGCATCAGTGTTGGCAATAATCTTCCGTCAGGTGTTCAACAGTTCAAACACTCAGTCATGTGGACGTGCACGCTGTCACGCATCGACCATTCATTCATTCATTGGGGGACTAGTGGCGCCAAATAAATAACTTCATGCGAACACGAGAGGCCGTACCAGGCACCACTGTTGCGTGTTTGAACGCATGCGTATGTACGCGTGCCTATTGTCTGACCCGGATCACGTGTACTCCACAGCAACGCACGCACGCACAGGTCGCCGCCCTGTGCCATGTCCCATCTTTTCGCGGGCGCACGTACGGTCCTGGTATCTTTGCCATATCGGAGGCCTGGCGCGATGCAAGAAATGGATCCAGGAGAGACACGGAAGTCGTCCATGCCGCACCGTCACGCACAGCACCTTCGCACGAACCGCAGGAGCTGATCAGCGAGGCAGGCAGAGCCAGTCACCGTCGGCAGCTGCCACCTCCGCGAACGCCGCTGCGCCTTGAGCAGAGACAGGCGCCCCAGTGCGCCGGCCGTACGTGCACAGCACTGGTCATCGCTGGAGTGGCATGAATGCATCCATGATGTTCATCTCTTCGATCGATCCGTTGCCACGCGCCTGCCTGCACACCACGGCTGGCCTGCCTGTGGAATTGTTTGACCTAGATGGCATTTTCCTAAACTTTAATCCGCTTTTGGCCTCCCAAAAATGGTTTAGGACATCTCTAGCTGACGAGCTGTCCGATTCTCATTTTAGAGCATCCCCACTCGTTGGCGCTCCCCACGCCCAAATCCGGCGATATTTTCGTCCAGAAGTGGCGTTTGGAGGTAGCCGTCCCCCCGGCAGGAAACCTCCAACCTCGACCATTTGACATATTTCAAACGAATTTAACATTAAATTTAACAAGTTCGGCGACCAACCGTACGAAAATTGCTGAAACAAATTCGGCGAAAATAATTGTACAATGTTTAACAAGTGTTGAAACAAATGAAGCACACAATTTCACAATTTTTCAAACAAATTAGACAGACTAGGCGTTAGCGTCGGCGTTGGCGTTGCCTCGGGGCCTCCATATGTGCTCCACTAGATCATCTTGCAGCAAGCAATGAAGGCGGCCCATGATGTCTGCACCTGGTGATTAGGCTGTGCAAGAGGACCCTCTCTCTCATATGGTGCTTCTTGCTCAGCCAGAGGAACCGGATGCTTTCGCTCATTTTCAATAATCATATTGTGTAGGCACACACAGCAGTTCATCACCTCCCACATCTGATCTTTGGACCAAGTCAGAGCGGGAACCGGACACAACAAATCTCTGCTGGAGGACACCAAATGCACGCTCGCGTCTTTTCGGCAAGCTTCTTGTCTTTGACAAACTCGCAAAGTTTGGGGGTGCTAGGATTCGAGATAGTCTTCACAAATGTTGCCCACTTTGGATAGATACCGTCTGCAAGGTAGTATCATTTGTTGTAGTGCCGACCATTGATCACATAGTCCACCGGGGAGCATGACCCTCAACAAGCTTGGAAAAGACCTGGGGTTTAGGACGTTGATGTCATTGTTGGATCCGGCATACCAAAGAAGAGTGCCAAATCCAGATCATGGGTAGCCATGCTTCAAGTATCACAGTGGCCTTTTTTGTGACCCTTGTACATTCCCCGCCACGCAAACGGACGTTCTTCCATTGCCAATGCATGCAGTAATGCTTCCAAGCATCCCTCGAAAACCTCTAGCTTCATTTGTTGCAAGGATCCTCTCGGTGTCTTCGACAGGTGGGTGATCTCAAGTAATAGTCCCCGAACACTGCGCATGACGGCCCTGGAACCGGTAGAAACAATCAAGGGCGGTGGACTCCGCCATCGAAGATAGTCATCCGGTACCACCGGGAGCCCATACGCCGCGCATCCTCATAGCCACCGTGCACTTCTGCAGTGACGAAAATCCAACCAAACCAGTGCAATCCGCCTTGCATCTGAAGTAGGGATCAAAGTGGCGGATGGCATACACAATTTGCGAAATAACTTTCTTCATCCCGAAACGACGCCTGAAAACACTCTCACTGTGCAATGGATTGTCGGCGTAAGTGTCGGCGTACAACATGCATTCCCTCCATTCGCTGTCTCGGCTGCACTTCCGCGACCTGGTGCCGACCCACCACGTCGACCAGTTGCCGTCCCGGCGACATGCTTGCCACAACCGAGGATCATCATGTGCTCCTCGTCTGGGGTCTGCTGCATCTCTTCTTGCATAAGCTCGACGAACATCCGCTCCTCCTCTTCGTCCGAGTCCATGGCCGGCGAGGCAAATGGACGACCGACGGCGTGGTCGAGGCAACCGCGAGACGAGGAGTGCAGTGCCGGCTAAGAGCAAGGTGCGGCGGAATATAGGCAAGTGGGGAAGGAGCGCGCGAATCTGGCAACAAGCCGGCGGGGTGGTGCCGGCGGCAGAGATACGAGGGTGATGTCTACGTTCCTCCTTTCCTGTAGATGTGTTGGGCCTCCATGCGTAGGTTTGTAGAACACAGCAAGTTTTCCCTTAAGTGGATCACCCAAGGTTTATCGAACTCGGGGAGGAAGAGGTCAAAGATATCCCTCTCATGCAACCCCGCAACCACAAAGCAAGAAGTCTCTTGTGTCCCCAACACACCAAATAGGTGCACTAGTTCGGCGAAGAGATAGTGAAATACGGGTGGTATGAATATGTATGGAGCAGTAGCAACGGTGCCAAAAAAGTGCGTTTGTGAAGGATGGTGGTAGTATTGGTTAGTAGAACACATAAAACAGTAAACAAGCGGTAGTAACTCAGCAGATTTGGAACAAGGCCTAGGATTACACTTTCACTAGTGGACACTCTCAACATTGATCACATAAGAATAGATAAATGCATACTCTACACTTTTGTTGGATGATGAACACATTGCGTAGGATTACACGAACCCTCAATGCCGGGTTAACAAGCTCCACAATAATGCTCATGTTTAAGTAACCTTAAGTAAGATAGATCAAAAGACTAAACCAAGTACTAGCATAGCATGCTGATGGCGTGTAACCTCATGCATATGTAGGAGGAATAGATCACATCAATATTATCATAGCAATAGTTAACTTCGCAATCTACAAGAGATCATGATCATAGCATAAACCAAGTGACTAACACGGTACGCACACTGTCACCTTTGCACACATGCGGGAGGAATAAAACTACTTTAATAACACATCACTAGATGTAGCACATAGATAAATGTGATACATTGCAATCATCAAGAGATATAAATAAGCACTTCACTACGCTCTTCAGCAGTGAATAAGTACTTCTAGAAATATAGCCTAAGAGACCCACACGGTGCACACAATGTCACCTTTACACACGTGGGACAGGAGTCTCTGAGATCACATAAGTAAAACCCACTGACTAGCATAATGACATCTAGATTACAAATCATATGAATCTCAATCATGTAAGGCAGCTCATGAGATCATTGTAGGGTACATAGAGAGAGATTAACCACATAGCCAATGGTACCCGAGCCTCGATGGAGAACTACTCCCTCCTCATGGGATAAGGGCGATGATGAAGATGGCGGTGGAGACAAGGCGGTGTCGATGGAGAAGCCTTCCGGGCACTTCCCCGTCCGGCAGGGTGCCGGAACAGACTCCCCCCCGCATCTTGGCCGCGATGACGGCGGCTCGGGAAGGTTTTCCGTATCGTGGCTCTCTCCCGTAAGGGTTTTCGATGCAGGGCTTTAAATAGGCGAAAGGCGGCGCAGAGGGTCAAGGGCAACCACACCATGGGCGCGGCCGGGCCTGCGCGCCACCCTATCATCTGGGGCCCACAGGGCCCCCTCGGCTCTCGGTGTTAAGGATGCTTCGGCAAAATAGGAACTCAGGCGTTGATTTCGCCCAATTCCGAGAATATTTTGTTACTAGGATTTCAAACCAAAAAACAAGAAACAGATGGCACTTATCTTGTTAATAGGTTAGTTCCAAAATGCGTAAATACGACATATAATGTGCATAAAACATGTAGATATCATCAATAAAGTAGCATGGAACATAAGAAATTATCGATACGTTGGAGACGTATCACATCCCAGCTGCCAGCCCGAGCAGGTAAAACGATAACAAAGATAATTTCTTAAGTGACATGCCATCAAACCTTGATCATACTATTGTAAGCATATGAGATGAATGCAGCGATCAAAACAAAGGTAATGACATGAGTAAACAAGTGAATCATAGCAAAGACTTTTCATGAATAGTACTTCAAGACAAGCATCAATAAGTTTTGCATAAGAGTTAACTCATAAAGCAATAAATCAAAGTAAAGGTATTGAAGCAACACAAAGGAAGATTAAGTTTCAGCGGTTGCTTTCAACTTATAACATGTATATCTCATGGATATTGTCAACATAAAGTAATATAACAAGTGCAATATGCAAGTATGTAGGAATCAATGCACGTTCACACAAGTGTTTGCTTCTTAAGGTGGAAGGAGATAGGTAAACTGACTCAACAATAAAAGTAAAAGAACGGTCCTTCAACGAGGAAAGCATCGATTGCCGTATTTGTGCTAGAGCTTTTATTTTGAAAACATGAAACAATTTTGTCAACGGTAGTAATAAAGCATATGAGTTATGAAAATTATATCTTACAAGTTGCAAGCCTCATGCATAGTATACTAATAGTGTCCGCACCTCGTCCTACTTAGCTTGGACTACCGGATCTTCGCATGCCATGTTTCAACCAAGTGTCACAAAGGGGTACCTCCATGCCGCCTGTACAATGGTCTAAGGAGAATGCTCGCATTTTGATTTCTCGCTTTGATTATTCTCAACTTAGACATCCATACCGGGACAACATGGACAACAGATAATGGACTCCTCTTAAATGCATAAGCATGTAGCAACAATTATTATTCTCATATGAGATTGAGGATATATGTCCAAAACTCAAACTTCCACCATGATTCATGGCTTTAGTTAGCGGCCCAATGTTCTTCTCTAACAATTTTGCATGCGCCAACCACTAAAATGATAGACCTTCGAGACAAGACGGACATGCATAGCAACTCACATGATATTCAACAATAGTTGATGGCGTTCCCCAGCATGGTTATCGCACAAATGCAACTTAATAAAATATAAAGTGCATAAGTACATATTCAATACTACGATAGTTTTTAAGGCTATTTTGTCCCATGAGCTATATATTGCAAAGGTGAATGATGGAATTTTAAAGGTAGCACTCAAGCAATTTACTTTGGAATGGCGGAGAAATACCATGTAGTAGGTAGGTATGGTGGACACAAATGGCATAGTAGTTGGCTCAAGGATTTTGGATGCATGAGAAGTATTCCCTCTCGATACAAGGTTTAGGCTAGCAAGGTTATTTGAAGCAACTCAAGGATGAACAAGTGCAGCAAAACTCATAAAAGACATATTGTAAACATTATAAGACTCTACACCGTCTTCCTTGTTGTTCAAACTCAATACTAGAAATTATCTAGACCTTAGAGAGACCAATTATGCAAACCAAATTTTAGCAAGCTCTATGTATTTCTTCATTAATAGGTGCAAAGTATATGATGCAAGAGCTTAAACATGAACACAACAATTGCCAAGTATCACATTACCCAAGACATTTTAGAATTACTACATGTAGCATTTTCCAATTCCAACCATATAACAATTTAACGAAGAAGAAACTTCGCCATGAATATTATGAGCTAAGAACACATGTGTTCATACGAACCAGCGGAGCGTGTCTCTCTCCCACACAAGTATGAACTTATTCAGAGAACTAAGATAACAAAACAAAAAACAAAAATAAAAGCACACAGACGCTCCAAGTAAAGTACATAAGATGTGACTGAATAAAAATATAGTTTCACTAGAAGAAACATGATAAGTTGTCGATGAAGAAGGGGATGCCTTGGGCATCCCCAAGCTTAGATGCTTGAGTCTTCTTAAAATATGCAGGGATGAACCACCGGGCATCCCCAAGCTTAGACCTTTCACTCTTCTCGATCACATTATATCACCCTCTTCTATTGACCCTTGAAAACTTCCTTCACACCAAACTTCAAGCAAACTCATTAGAGGGTTAGTGCACAATTAATAATTCACTCATTCAGAGGTGACACAATCATTCTTTACACTTCTGGACATTGCATAATGCTACTGGACATTAGTGGATCAAAGAAATAAATCCAACATAGCAAAAGAGGCAATGCGAAATAAAAGGCAGAATCTGTCAAAACAGAACAGTCCGTAAAGACGAATTTAGAGATGGCTCCAGACTTGCTCAAATGGAAAAACTCAAAACTAATGAAAGTTGCGTATATCTGAGGATCACGCTCGTAAATTGGCAGATTTTTTCGAATTTTCTACAGAGAATTGTGCCCAGATTCGTGACAGACAGCAATGCTGTTTCTGCAGCGATCCCAAATATAACATCAACTTTGACATAGAAACTTTACTTGGCACAAAAACATGATAAGGAGAGGTTGCTACAGTAGTAAACAACTTCCAAGACTCAACAAAACAAAAATTGCTGTAGTAAAATAAACACATGGGTTATCTCCCAAGAAGTTCTTTCTTTATAGCCATTAAGATGGGCTCAGCAGTTTTAATGATGCACTCGCAAGAAATAGTATTTGAGGCAAAAGAGAGCATCAAGAGGCAAATTCAAAACACATTTAAGTCTAACATGCTTCCTATGCATAGGAATCTTGTAAATAAACAAGTTCATGAAGAGCAAAGTAACAAGCATAGGAAGATAAAACAAGTGTAGCTTCAAAAATTTCAGCACATAGAGAGGTGTTTTAGTAACATGAAAATTTCTACAACCATATTTTCCTCTCTCATAATAACTTTCAGTAGCATCATGAGCAAACTCAACAATATAACTATCACATGAAGCATTCTTATCATGAGTCTCATGCATAAAATAATTACTACTCCCAACATAAGCATAATCAATTTTATTAGTTGTAGTGGGAGCAAATTCAACAAAGTAGCTATCAAATATAGGAGGTATATTGTAATCATAATCAAATTCATCCTCCATAACAGGTGGTAACAAAAGACTACTATCATTATAATCATCATAAATGGGAGGCAAAGTATCATCAAAGTAAATTTTCTCCTCAATGCTTGGGGGACTAAAAATATCATGCTCATCAAAGCCAGCTTCCCCAAGCTTAGAATTTTCCAGTATTAGCAACAATGGTGTTCAAAGCATTCATAGTAATAACATTCCCATTAGCATGCATATAAAGTTCCATGGGTTTTTTAATTCTCTCTTCAAACACATCATGTCCTAATTCAAGATAAAGTTCATAAAGATCTCTCATATTTTTGTTGTTTTCCATTATGCCTAACTAGTGTAAACAAGAAACCAAATGTCGCAATTGCAATCTAAAGGAAATAGCTTTGAGTACTTACAACGGCGCCGGAAAATAGCTTAGTAGCCGAGATCCGGAGTGTGAGTACCTTTTATCTTTCCTCCCGGCAACGGCGCCGAAAAAGTGCTTGATGTCTACGTTCCTCCTCCTTTCCGTAGTGTTGGGCCTCCAAGTGCAGAGGTTTGTAGAACGAAGCAAGTTTTCCCTTAAGTGGATCACCCAAGGTTTATCGAACTCAAGGAAGAGGTCAAAGATATCCCTCTCACAACCTCCAACCACAAAGCAAGAAGTCTCTTGTGTCCCCAACACACCAAATAGGTGCACTAGTTCCGAAGAGATAGTGAAATACGAGGTAGAATATGAATAAATTGGAACGGTGCCAGAAAATAGCTTGGCGTGTAGTTGATTGATGGTGGTAGTAGTGCATAGAGTAACACAGATGTAAACAAAGAGTAACTCAGCGGTATTTGGGAACAAGGCCTAGGGATTACACTTTCACTAGTGGACACTCTCAACATTGATCACATAATGAATAGATAAATGCATACTCTACACTTTTGTTGGATGATGAACACATTGCGTAGGATTACACGAACCCTCAATGCCGGAGTTAACAAGCTCCACAATAATGCTCATGTTTAAGTAACCTTAAGTGTAAGATAGATCAAAAGACTAAACCAAGTACTAGCATAGCATGCACACTGTCACCTTCATGCATATGTAGGAGGAATAGATCACATCAATATTATCATAGCAATAGTTAACTTCGCAATCTACAAGAGATCATGATCATAGCATAAACAAGTACTAACACGGTGCACGCACTGTCACCTTTGCACACATGCAGGAGGAATAAAACTACTTTAATAACACATCACTAGAGTAGCACATAGATAAATTGTGATACGATGCACATTGCAATCATCAAGAGATATAAATAAGCACTTCACTACGCTCTTCAACAGTGAATAAGTACTTCGTGAAATATAGCCTAAGAGACCCACACGGTGCACACACTGTCACCTTTACACACGTGGGACAAGGAGTCTCCGGAGATCACATAAGTAAAACCCACTTGACTAGCATAATGACATCTAGATTACAAGCATCATCATATGAATCTCAATCATGTAAGGCAGCTCATGAGATCATTGTATTGAGGTACATAGGAGAGATTAACCACATAGCTACGGTACAGCCCCGAGCCTCGATGAGAACTACTCCTCCTCATGGAGCAGCAGGTGATGAAGATGGCGGTGGAGATGGCAGGTGTCGATGGAGAAGCCGGGGCACTTCCCCGCTCGGCAGGTGCGAACAGAGACTCTGTCCCCCGATCTTGGCTTCGATGACGGCGCCGGAAGGTTTTCCGTATCGTGGCTCTCTCCGTAAGGGTTTTGGCGGGGGCTTTAAATAGGCGAAGAGGCGGCGCGAGAGGTCAAAGGGGCAACCACACCATAGGCCGGCGCGGGGCAGGCGCGCCACCTATCATCTGGGCCCACAGGCCTCTCGGCTCTCGGTGTTCTGGATGCCCAGGGCAAAATAGGAACAGGCGTTGATTTCGTCCAATTCCGAGAATATTTCGTTACTAGGATTTCAAAAACAGTAAACAGAACGGCACTTCGCATCTTGTTAATAGGTTAGTTCCAGAAAATGCGTAAATACGACATATAATGTGCATAAAACATGTAGATATCATCAATAAAGTAGCATGGAACATAAGAAATTATCGATACGTTGGAGACGTATCAAGGGGTGGGGGAGATTTTGAGCGACGTGGCGGTGGGGTTCGTGCGTCGAGTCACCGACAGATCGGGCCCTTCCCCGCCACTCGTCCGGAGTCCCCGAGCCCCGGGGGCGGTGGCGTGGTCGCTGATGGATGAAGGGCCAAATCCGACGAAACGAGGAACGGGGGCGCGACTGGGCCGATTTACGCCGTCCGGATGTAAAAAACGCTCGCCGGGGGCCTGTTCGGGGGGACGAGTGGAGATGCTCTTAGACATCAAAGGTCCTAGAGACCCCTCAAACGTTAAACGATGTTAGAGCATCCTAACAAAACCCGTATTTGTCGGAACCGAATAAACGGAGTTCGGTCTCCCGAAAAAGGAATTGAGAGCGCATTTGGGCACGGCGCAGAACAGAAACTGTAAACCCAAACCGAACTCGCGAAAATCAAACGCCGCGGGAAATCGATTTTCGTGATTGCAGGCGATTTCATCCGATCAAGCTTAATTCGTTCATAATTCACAATTAATAGTGGCAAAATACAACCGCATTCGACCTAAATTACGTACTACAGACCTAATTAGACTAGAAATTAAGCTTCCTGGAGACTATACTGTCACCGGGCGTCGGCGGAGGGTTTCTGGTCGCCGACGGTTGCTACGCGACGACAAGGGCCGCCAGCTCGATGGCCGCCGCGCCGGAGGCGCTCCCGCAGAGCAGAAGAGGTCCGTCTGCGTCGTCATCGCCGGGGGCGCGCAAGCGGCGCCTCCGCTTCCCCAGGGCAGTGCAGCCTCAGCTCGCACGCAGCCGCTCCGCGCGCGCTGAAGGTGGCGCGCCATTACGGCCGGCCACTTGCGGCCGGCCCGCTCCATGCGGCGTCGGAGCGCGACCGCCTACCGCGCTCCGTCTCGCCCGACGCCCGGCGGACGGCGACTTGCCCTTCCGGCGCCGGATCGTCCGCCGCCCCTACCCAACGGTCCAAACGCATGTCGGACGGCGGGGTGGTGGCCGTAGCGGCGGCGGCCCGAGCGACCGGGATTGCTCGTCGGAGCGACGGCGGACTACGGCGGCGGGAGAGGAGCGGCGGGAGGGGAGTATGGTTTCCGAACCGAACTCCCCTCCGCGAACCCTTTTAATAGGGGTCGTGCGGTGAGTTTCTTGGGCCCCTGAACTTCCAGTTCGGGCCGGCCCATGTTTACGGGCTCTGATCTGCGCGCATTTCAGCCCGAACCCGTAAATCCGCAGAAAAAGTTTGGTTCCGGCGAGATTTACGGGCTCTGTTAGAGATGCTCTTAAACTAGTCCAACCTACACATATGCAAAACGTTAAAGATGCTCATGCGAACCAGTGTACGAAGCCATATTGAAAATGGTCATAGCATTGCCAGATTTGCGACGCCGAGGCCACTCACAGGGCGCGCAAGCACATGCTCCATTCGACCGCGAAACTTGTTGGTCTTAAGTTGAACGAAGCTCCATCTCTTTTGGATTGGAATTTAGCCGCAATCACTATGAATTCGGTACATAGAAAGTTGCCTACGCTCATGGAAATCTTGGGTGGCATTCGTTCAATATGATTTCTCATTTTGCTCGGCACCGCAAATAGGATCTTAGTTGATTGTTTTCCAAAACTGACACAAGTACTGGTTCTTGAAATGTAGGCATCATGGCACTTAGCATAGTAGGTCTACAGATAATTGGACATCGCAAGCCTAGTTTCAAATGCAAGTGGACGAGTAAATAGATGATCGCAGAAATACATGGTCACATACAAGTTCACCGACAGGGTCACCCGTGTCCTCTTGTTAGGCGGCAGGCCTAAAGCGCAGGGCACATGCGTATGGTTGAGGTCAAGGACAGGCGGCACGAGGCCAAGCTAGAAGAACAAGACCTCCAGCAATGACGACCGCGACCCACCGAGCTGTGAGGGTGGTGCCTGGATGTGCTGGCCGGGGCATGGCGTACCCGCCGGTAAAGTGGGCGAACGGCCATCATAGCGAGTGAGCCGTTGCAATATGGTAGGTGGTTGAGCTAGTCGAAGAGGCGTCACCGACGGCCTGGACGTGCCCAAGCGCCACGTCCAAGATTATGAGTACGACATGTACGGCGGCCTCGGGTACGATTGGCGGGAGAGGATGTGCCTTGTGTGCCATTAACCGATAGGACCTGGAAGGAGAAGAGGGGGACATGCGTGAACGTTGTTGCTTTCCGCGCCGACGTATTTCAATTCTAAATTTAGGCCTGAAATGGATTCTTATGAATAGCTCGCTTCATTTGCATCGGAATGCTAGGCTAGGGTTTTGGAATTTCTATCCGCACGGAGCAATACGAACAGTCCCGATCCATTCGGTTTGGCCCAATGCCCTTAACGGTTTGGAGAAAAAAGAAGAGTCATATACGTTTTTGGTATCACAACTTGAACTGGATGTGCAGTTTAGTACATACCACAAGTTATAAAACGAGCACCGAGAGTACCACAACTTGCAGCGAGCGAGCAAATAGGTCAACGACCAATCAAGAGTGGACATGTGGCATTGTAACTTTTGCAAAAAAAACAACCTATATTTTTTCTATCGCAATTGTGAACTTGTTGCTTTCTTACGTGCAAGTCCCACCTATCAAAATATATAAACAATTGAAATAAAGTAGCATTTTTTGTGGGTTTCGAACACGTGACCCGGAGCAGCCCAAACGTACTGCTTCCCACCAAGCCAGTTAACACTTAGATGAACCAATTTCAGACTTCATTTTATTATACAGCTGATGGACAGCACGGTATCTTCAAATAGGTTTAAATACATATTGAGATGATACCTCGCTCTAAGACTACTTACAATGGCAGTATCATAAATAGTATCATGCATTACATGCATGCAAAATGCTGATGTGTCATACCAATTAATGATGAAACAGATGATAGTGTTATCATAGGTAGATACTGTATCATAGCACGTAGACTAGAAAAATTAATGCCATACAAATCTTGTACACACTTTTGTATTGACATTCTACAAATCATTAAATACATGTAACATATGATACTACTACATGATACTATGCATTGTGAAGATAATAGCCTACACTAGTATCATATGTATGATACTACTATATGATACTCCACATTGTGACTATTCTAACTATCTTAGCTATTATATCTTCTCCAAGCACGTGAATAGCAATAATGTGAGCTACGTGCACTACGTGATATTACCGTTGTGAAGACCTGTTGAACGTACATCTGTTCGCTAAAGTCCGGAATACGGTGGCATCGTATGCGACGGAAAATAATAAAAGGTATATATCAGAAAAATTGTACCATCGAAAGCTTCTTCGAATATGAATCCAACGGTATAATTTTTGTACTATATCTCATATTTTATTGATCAAATTTATAATTATATTATTTTTGAAATGCGTAATACTAGTAGTTGTAAACCATTGTACATATTAGTAAAAAGCTACTAGATATAGATGACGTGTTAATGTCTTATATCCAGCTGTTGGTTCTTAGGGTCAAGGAGCTCCTGGCGGTGCAGTATGGTGTCGGTTCACTCGAGTGTGGAGGCATGTTCCATCTTTGACCGTTCCACTTACCGGCACCGTATCTATTTCGCGGTTTGGCCCAATCTGTTTCTTTAATCATTGGCGCTTGGCGAGGGACGGTGGTGAAGAGAGAAACGACCTTGGTGACCGGGAGCTAGTAGCTAGCTACCCCAAGCTCACTCACATGGCGGACACCGGAGTGTGTCGAGTCGAGTAGAGTCGCGCGCCTAGTAGTAGCGCTCTTCTTCTTTGGAATGAGCGCTGATGAGACTAGCGGGTACTGCCGCGACGACGTGTATCTGCAATCGGGCCGGGCCGGGCCAAGCGGAAGCGGGTCCAAGTCGATGGGGTCCTCCATGGATGAGGCAGTGTGGTACGCTGTTGTATTTGACCGGACCATACGGAGGGGAAGGTACAGACACAGTACCTGGCGTGGCGGGAGGGAGGAGGAGAGCCCCATCTGGAGCTGCGTACAGGGTGGCCGACCGCCCGTCCGTCGCCACCTTCCCGAGGCGGAGGACGCCCTGCCCTGCTCTGCGCGAGAGAGAGCCCCCCACCCGGCGGCCGGTCTACCAGTCTGCTCCGCCCCGGTCGCTACAGTCAGTACTAAAGCTGACGCATGCCTCGCCGGACCCTCGCCGCTGCCACCGCCACTTGCCCGCCCCGGCCCGCTCGCCTTTCATCCGTACTACTCGTACCTAGCTTTTCTCGCTACCTTCCCGCCGACATGTCGTCTCTATCCATTTCCTTCCTCCGTCGTCTCCCGCCCATCGCTCCTGCACGCAACTTACGTACGACGGTAGGAGCGGCGCAACTCTACCGCGTTTCTCTACGTACCTACCTACGCTGGGAACTGGGCGGTCCAAGCTTTTTTGTTTAGCCACATTGCGAGCTAAACTTCTCGGGCAGCTCCAGCTTTTGACCTCACGCTCACGCACGGGGCGGCTCCGGGCCTCCGGCTCGCATCATCTGCGTCTACTTGCGTCCGCGGGTGGGGATGGCTACTTTCTGTCTCAACACTACTCAGGGTTTGAATCTTAATTTGTTTTTCAGTAATATTTTTAAATAACACTACTCAGGAGTAGAAAAGTAGTTTACATAGTGCCGAAAAGAAAGAAAAAAAAAACAACAAAACCCAAGCTAGGGTTCGTGCCATGGGCGCCCACTCCTCATCGTTAGTGCCGATGAAAACCGGAGGCGCCCACAGTCATGGCTAGTACGAAGCCGGCTGTGGCAGCGGCGGCGTTGGTGCTGGAGAGGGTGGTGGCGACAGCGTAGGTGCGGGAGGCGGTGGCGAAGCGCGCGCCTAGCTCCGCCCAGGGGTGACTGGAGGGGTCACTGACCTCCCCTGAGCCAACGCGGAGTCCCATAGCTGGATGAAGAGACCATACCACTAGGCAATCTCATCTAGGTAGCTCTAGGCGATGGCAGATTGTACCGCATCTTCCTTCGTGAGGTCGTGTGGCTAGACCTCCGGGTTGACGCCGAGGAGCAGAGCTGGTGCCCCGTCGTTGTGTCGAAGAGGTAGTCATCATGGTCGCCGTCTTTGTCCTCCTCCTCGTCCATGCCAACTCCCATCTCCCGGTTGAAGAAGTCCACCCCGCCGAGGTATCCTGCTTGGTGGCGCGGTCGAATTTCCACGACCCGAAGGAGTGCCAGTTGTGGAAGCCGATGGAGAACGTTGGATGGCCGTGCATATCCAGTGAGAGGATGAAGCCTTGGCGGCGGAGCTCGTCGGTCGCTCGCGTGGCACCAGCACCCGCCGCGAGTTGAGGATCCAACCCTCACGAAGGTTAACATTCGACCAGGGGACCGAGCACCCTCCCCCCTTGAAAAGCCGTCGGGTGTGGTCCATGGGGACGTAACGGTGGTATCACTCCTTGTTCCCGCCGCGGGAAGAGTTGCCCTCGTGGTCGTGCTTGGTCATGAGGAAGGGCCATCCTTTCTCCATGGAGTCGGTGTGCTCGGAGGAAGTGGAAGTGGGCGATGGCTAACAGATATGGCCGTGGCCTACTCCACGTAAGAGGGCGGGCGCGCTGCGTTGCCTTCAATGTCTGGCACGGATACCCTATGCCGCCCACAGCAGCACTATCATGCGGAAAGCGAAGCACCGCCATTGACACAGCGTAGAAAGGCCGAAGGCCGTCAGGAATGCCGCCCAGTAGTACTTGCTCGCATAAGCCGAAGCGAGCGAGTCACTGCTAATCAAGCTCGAGGGTGAAGAGCGCAGACAAGCGTACTAACTTACTAACTGCACTCGGTCTATGGCGATGCACTTACGACCCAAATTTAAGCAGCAAATGGGTCGCCAAGGACAGGGCAGTCATTAGGAGTTGGGCCGTCCGTTTGAACGCAAACAAACAGGTTTGATCCATCTACGTCGCTCACTGAAGATGCCCTCAGCTCCGACCTATGCGTCAAAACGATGCACGCATCCTCTTTTTTTTTTTTGCAAAGTTGATACTATTCTCTCCATATTAATTTATTAGGCCACTACGTACTTCAAGAAAAAAATTAATGACTAATTTGGATAATAAAATATAAAATATATGTCACAAAAACTATGTCAACGGATTCATATTTATAAGAAAGTTTACAATGATATAATTTTTGTTGCATACTTTTTCTGTCCATAAAATAAGAGAATGTTTAGCTCCAAACTTTGTCCACAAAAATAAAAGAGTGTACTTTTATCTTTGCAATGCACTTTAAATTAGCAAAAGCTCTTTCTATCATCACACAAAAATCAAATTCACAATATTCAACACATGTTCTCATTTTTTTAAATGCATTTAGGTCATTTACGGTGCAAAAATTAAAGAGAAGAGATTTGTTAGTTTGCATCTTTATAATGCATTTTCACTCCGCTTCATAACCTGTCTTGGAGAATCCACATGTCCACCTATTTGAGTATGGAGGAGTATATCTTATATTTTGCTGACCAGAATGGTCAAATAAATTCCGTGAAGTATGTGTGACCTAATAAACTGGTATGAAGGGAGTAACAAAAATTTACAATTTAAGGATCGCTCAAAGTGTAAACATGAATCAGCCATCTAAGCAAAGAACATAAAAGTCTCTATTCATGTTTTAATCGTTTAGGATGAACATATTAGCTCCTTTATTTGGAGTTAGGACCATAGAAGGAGGAAGGATCACATGTGAATTCAAGAAGAAGCCTTCTGGATAAAATACAAAAAAATATTGGGAGTTGCGACCTTGTTAAAGACTACATCATATCGACAACTTCAAATTTCTCAAACTAACGTACAAACTCCCACGTGAATAAGAGATTTCATTTTTGACAATCTTATTTAACCAATTTTTAAACATGGCTAGGATTGGTATTTATGATCATTTTTTTGACAATCAATTTATGATCCTTTATAAGATCCGGTATTTGACCTCACGTAAGGTGTGGTGATATCCCACAAGTATAGGGGATCGTTTGTAGCCTTTTCGATAAGTAAGAGTGTCGAACCCAACGAGGAGCTAAAGGTAGGATAAACATTCTCTCAAGTTCTATCAACCACTGATACAACTTTACACACACTAAGCGTTTGCAATATCTAGGAAATAAAACTAGAGCGATAACGGGTATGAGAGGTGACTTTGCAGAACAATAAAATACATGAAATAAATGTTAGTGTTGCAGCAATAAAACAAACTAAACTAAAAGTACCATGAGTGTGGAAAGGCGGTGGTAATAGTGGTGGCTTTGTCCAAGATCAATTAGTGAAGACATTTAGTTCATTGTCTTTGATGTAGTTTTCAATGTGGGAGAGGCTAAATACACAAGCGCTCCACTACTTGGAATTACAAGTACTATATGATTGGATTGTTAGCAAACATCCGTAAATACTAACAATGCATTAAGGTTTCCCCAACCATAGCCTTAAGTTTATGGTCCTCTTACTCTCATACATGCAACTAACCGGTTTGAGCCCTCAGGTTTCTGTCACTCCGGCAGGACTACCCCCTTCCTTTGCACATACTACTAACCCTATGGTGTTGATCCATGCGCGCACAAGTATAATGGACACCAAAGGACAGTACCATATCAACATACAACTCTAATGAACCATAGACATTCAACAAAGCAATCAAAAGACAAATATACTACATAAACATGACATAGATCATAGGATAAATATTATAGCATCAAACACCATGTTACATAGGACGGTACAGAGGTTTGTGGGAGGATGAACCACTGAATACAAGGAGGAGATGGTGATGGAGATGGCGGTGAAGAGTTCCCCGCCGCCGGCAAGCTTGGGGAGCGCCGCCCCTTAGCCTCCCTCCTTCATGGATTCTTGGGAGCCCTCCCCCATGGAGATGGGATCCATGGGGGAGGCAAAAACGTGGCTTTGGTGGCTGGAAATTCGTGGGTGGAGGTGTCTTCCACGAGTTAGGGTTTTCTCCTTTATATAGACTCTCGGATTTCCGTCATCCCATCTAGGGCTTCAGTAAAACGGGTCCCTAGGCCGCATACGGACTCCGATTGGGCCGAATTTTAAATATAGAACGCTCAGCAGAAAATTATCTACAACTTCCTCTTCAGGCCCAACTCTGTTGGAGGTCATCTTCGAGGGTCAAACAGACAATCTCCGAAAATATTTCTGGGACAGATTTCAGCAAAGTTCCAATTCGACTCCAACAAGGTTTCCTCTTATATTCTTGATAATTCCTACACATCAAAGTGTAAAACAAGAACATTGTGAACTTTTGCAACTATTAATAGGTTAGTCCAAATAAATCATAAACTTAATATAAAAACAAGTGCCAAAGGCATAATATTAGCATGAAACAATCAAAAATTATAGATACGTTTGCGACGTATCAACATCCCCAAGCTTAACTCCTGCTCGTCCTCGAGTAGGTAAGTGATAAAAAGAATAATTTTTGAGGTGACATGCACCTTCAAAGTTCAAAGGATGACTAGATACAAATAATTTGAGAACAAGTAATAACACATTCATGATTCAATCAATAATAATTTTGGGACCATGCACATAGAACTAAGAATGACAACTGTGCTCTCATAAGATGGTGCATATAACTTAGAAGATGAAGACTCAACATAAAAGTAAAAGAATGGCCCTTCGCAGAGGGAAGCAGAGATTAAACATGTGCTTGAGATTTTTATTTTGAAAACATAGAGATATAAAATTTTAAGAGAGGCAATTGTGTCAACGGTAGCAATAAGTAATATAGGTTATGTATAAAACTTCCTATAAGTTGCAAGCCTCATGCATCGAATACTAATAGTGCCCACCTTGTCCTAATTAGCTCGGATTTCCATGGATTATCATCGCATTACATATGTTTCAACCAAGTTTCACAAAGGGGTACCTCCTAATTAGCTCGGATTTCTCGCTTTTGATTATTCTCAACTTAGACATCCATACCGGGACAACATGGACAACAGACAAATGGACTCCTCTTTAAGCTTAAAGCTTTTGGCAACATAAATTTCTCATAAGAGATTTTTGAGGTTTTAATGTCCATGCTGAAACTTCCACCATGTAAACATGGCTTTGGTTAGCGGCCCAATGTTCTTCTCTAACAATATGCATACTCTAACCTTTTATCATGATTATCTCCTTTACTTCAGACAAGACGGGCATGCATAGTAACTCACATGATATTTATCAAAAATATGATGATGGTGTCCCCATGTCAGCATGGTTGCCACACAACAAGCAACTTATAAGAACTAAGATACATAAGTGACATATTCCTCACCACAATATTTTTTAGGCTACTTTCCCATGAGCTATGTATTGCAAAAACAAGAAATTATTTTGAAGGTTTTAAAGGTAGCACATGTAAATTTACTTGGAGTGGCGGTGAAATACCACATATAGGTAGGTATGGTGGACACTTTTGACATATTTTGGTTTTTGGTGGTTGGATGCACGAGTAGAGATCATACTCAGTACAGAATGAAGGCTAGCAAAAAGAAAGATAGCGACCAACTAAGAGAGCAATAATGGTCATAATCATGCATAGCGACAAAACTTATTAATTAAAGCATATGGTGATATTAAAAGTCTAAACTAAATGATCAATTCAACCCAATTGAAACATCGGAGGAGATCTTCCATTTGCATCACTATTAATATGAAACCTTTTTACACGTATCCAACACCAATCAACTTATTTGAAATAACTCTCATTTATAATATTCATTAAAGATCAGAGAGCTAATCATATATAACTGAAGCATACTAACAAGCTCTGAACAAAATAGGAGTGAAAAACCAGAGCTAAACGCAGTACTAGCAAAAATAAAACGCTCGTTGAACAATAAGAGTGAAAACTAGATCGTTCATACAATTAAAACGGAGCGTGTCTCTCTCCCAAACAAACATGGTATTATGGTGCCCACTTTATTGAAAATAAAATACACAACACAAAATAAAGACGCTCCAAGAATAATAGATAGTATATGAAGCAATAAAAATATAGTGAACAGAAACATGACCTGATATTTTTATTGATGAAGAAGGGGATGCCTTGGGCATCCCCAAACTTTGATGCTTGTATTTCTTGAATATATCTTGGGTGACATGGGCATCCCCAAGCTTGAGCTTTTGTCCATTCTTCATCTTATCTCATCATTCTTCTTTCCTACACTTGAAAACTTCCTTCATACAAAACTCATCACAAATTTCATTAGCACCGTTAATGCAATGATAATATTAATCAAATCTACGAAGTTCAGTATGACATATGAAAAGCATTTTAATAAGCATTAGCTACTGTAGCACAACTTCAATAAGGTTCTTCGATCAAGAGAACTCAAAAAGGTGGGCAAAAAGATGCAAATGCAAAGCAGTGCAAGAATTTGTCAAAACACAACAGTTCGTAAAAATTGATTTTTGAAAAATATTTACGCTGCGTAACTCGAAAAACTCTGAACTAATAAAAGTTAGATAAATATCTGGGGAAGATGCTCGTAAATTGGCAGCTCAAACTTACGTTATGGTGATTTTTGGTGATTTTTCTCGTGACGAACCAGAAACAGTAAACAAGATTGCAAATCCCCCAAATACCACTTTCTTACCATTAGAGGCAATTCTTGGCACAAAAACAAAGCAAACATGATAAGGAGAGGTCATTACAGTAGTAATGACTTCCAAGACTCAACAAAGCAGTAAATAACAGAAATATAAACGTATTGGGTTGTCTCCCATAAAGCTCTTTCTTTATAGCCATTTAAGATGTGCATGATTATTTGATGGACCTCTCAACCCCCCCTTTTTTTTGTTGTTTTCCAATTATAAGTGAAACTGACAGAGAAACAAGAACCAAATAAAAAACCTAATAAAACTAAATAGGATAAAACCAAAGATAATAAAAGCAACTATATACAATGCTTACAAGTGGATGGGTAATATTGAGTTTGAAGGAGACAACCTCATGTTGGTTGATGAATAGGGGGATGCCTTGGGCATCCCCAAGCTTAGATATTTGCATCTTCTTGAATATTCTCTTGGGATCCATCTACACATCCCCAAGCTTGAGCTCTTGCATCCTTTTGCTCATCTCATATCACCATATTGATTGGAACTTAAAAACTGCATCCACATAAAGCTTCACAAAACTAATTAGTAGGTTAGTACTCATTAAATAAAATCCACAAGTGTTCAAGTATCCCTAATTTCTATAAAATCTATCAAATATTTAGCCACTGTAATACTGAGGTTTCTTATTATTTCAATCGTACGTCGAAAAAGAAGGAAACTTTTGAATCCTAAGTACAATATTTAAACAAAGAGAATAGAAATATGTCAAAACTGAACACTCTATAAAGATGTCACTCAATGAGATAGTTACGTAGCTCAAATTGAAAAACTCATGATTAATGAAAGACAGATCATAACCTCAGGTCTATGCACAAAAAAAATTCAGATCAAAATGCCATACTGAGATTTTTCACGAATTTTTGCAGCACAACACAAGCAATCTGTCTCAACAGAATCAGTCCGTAAAGATTGAATTATTAGATCTGTCTACGTACCTCAAATAAGAAAAGTCAGAACTAACGAAAGTTAGATAGCAAGCACTACTATGCACTCAAGAAAATTTCAGATCAAGATCACGTTTTGGTGATTTTTAAAATTTTCTACAGTGGAGCACAGGAAATCTGTTTTCTAGGCAGCATAGTGACAAACTTGCATAACAAACTAGGGGTTATCTATACATTCTATTTACAGCGGGATATGTACACTATATACACTATATACACTATATACATTATTTACAAGTTTTTAATGAAAAGCTTCCATGGAAAGAATTGTTTTTGTTTCGCAGGCATGAACACAACTGTTCAAGGTCGACCCCCACTTCACCTTTACTCATCTTTCCAATCACTTTTCTTTTCTGAAAACATTTTTTATTTTTTTATATAAGAAGTACAACTATTTTTTTTTGTAATTCGCATTTCCTATCCATACAAGAGATAGAGAACAACTAGGTACATGAAGTAAAACTACTTAGAGATAAAGCAAACAAGTGCACACGAAAATATTCACCTACGCTATGGCTCCCCGGCAACGGCGCCAGAAAAGGTCTTGATATCCCACAAGTATAGGGGACCGTTTGTAGCCTTTTCGATAAGTAAGAGTGTCGAAACCAACGAGGAGCTAAAGGTAGGATAAACATTCTCTCAAGTTCTATCAACCACTGATACAACTTTACGCACACTAAGCGTTTGCAATATCTAGGAAATAAAACTAGAGCGATAATGGGTATGAGAGGTGATTTTGCAGAACATTAAAAATACATGAAATAAATGTTAGTGCTGCAGCAATAAAACAAACTAAACTAAAAGTACCATGAGTGTGGAAAGGCGGTAGTAATAGTGGTGGCTTTGTCCAAGATCAATTAGTGAAGACATTTAGTTCATTGTCTTTGATGTAGTTTTCAATGTGGGAGAGGCTAAATATACAAGCGCTCCACTACTTGGGATTACAAGTACTATATGATTGGATTGTTAGCAAACATCCGTAAATACTAACAATGCATTAAGGTTTCCCCAACCATAGCTTTAAGTTTATGGTCCTCTTACTCTCATACATGCAACTAACCGGTTTGAGCCCTCAGGTTTCTGTCACTCCGGCAGGACTACCCCCTTCCTTTGCACATACTACTAACTCTATGGTGTTGATCCATGCGCGCACAAGTATAATGGACACCAAAGGACAGTACCATATCAACATACAACTCTAATGAACCATAGACATTCAACAAAGCAATCAAAAGACAAATATACTACATAAACATGACATAGATCATAGGATAAATATTATAGCATCAAACACCATGTTACATAGGACGGTACAGAGTTTTGGGGGAGGATGAACCACTGAATACAAGGAGGAGATGGTGATGGATATGGCGGTGAAGACGTTGGAGAGGGGCAGCGCGGCGCAGGGCGGCGGCGCGGGGAACTCTTTTCCCCGCGGCAAGCTTGGGGAGCGCCGCCCCTTAGCCTCCCTCCTTCATGGATTCTTGGGAGCCCTCCCCCATGGAGATGGGATCCATGGGGGAGGCAAAAACATGGCTTTGGTGGCTGGAAATTCGTGGGTGGAGGTGTCTTCCACGAGTTAGGGTTTTCTCCTTTATATAGACTCTCGGATTTCCGTCATCCCATCTAGGCCTTCAGTAAAACGGGTCCCTAGGCCGCATACGGACTTCGATTGGGCCGAATTTTAAATATAGAACGTTCAGCAGAAAATTATCTACAACTTCCTCTTCAGGCCCAACTCCGTTGGAGGTCATCTTCGAGGGTCAAACAGATAATCTCCGAAAACATTTCTAGGACAGATTTCAGAAAAGTTCCAATTCGACTCCAACAAGGTTTCCTCTTATATTCTTGATAATTCCTACACATCAAAGTGTAAAACAAGAACATTGTGCACTTTTGCAACTATTAATAGGTTAGTCCAAATAAATCATAAACTTAATATAAAAACAAATGCCAAAGGTATAATATTAGCATGAAACAATCAAAAATTATAGATACGTTCGCGACGTATCATGTGGTTGTAATAGTTTTAGTTCTATTTGATCCAACCCATAAATTAAATCATCTCTACCCAATATAAGGTTTTACCAAAGGTCACATTGAGGTTTTATCGCTTGATGATCTACTTCAATTCTATCAACTCAAGTGAAACTTTAGTTACGGTGACAAGTTTTATTTGAAAGCGCGAAAATTTCTCAGATTTTCTATGCATGAATGCAATGCAAAGATATGTATTCTCTTTTTTTGTAACCTCTAATCCTGAGATGTTACAAAGAGGTCCACGATTAAGAAACCGTAGGGTTTATCTCTAACTTATAACCGACCCGACCAACCACAGTAACCTAGCCTCCTTTATAAGGGCTAGGAGGGGCTGTCGGGGAGGCCATCTAATCTCCAACTCATGCATAATATGCCTTAGGCAAGATCCGATCTTCACCACCATAGCCATTACAACAATATTGTAATCTTCATCAACCAATCAAGATCAGACAACCAGGAAGTAGGTTATTACCCTCCGGAGACCTAAACCTGGGTAAATCTCGCCTCCTTCTTTGTTCGGTAGCCTACAAATCTACCAGCGCACCTCTTTCCCTAAACCTAATTACATCATCAATGGGCATTGCCGTGGATACCCCACGTCACATGATATAAACAAATGATCAATTCTTTCATACGAATCATAAAAGACATAGTCTATATAACCGTTCCAACATCTTTTAGAAAGGTTATCTTTCGTAAACAAAATCTTCTTATTAAGGAATCGTGTGAAAATCCTAATCTTTAGTGGTATCTTAAATCTCGAAAGATATTTTCTAAGGAACCTTGTATATCCATTTATATAATCGACATACATAGATTTAACCAAAAGAGACATGTTTGATTTGGGTAGCATTTAAAACTATCCAATTGGTATGTTAAAGTTACCCTTGTTACCTTGTTAATCTACGTCCGAAAACGATTCAAAATTGCCACTTATCTCTGGTTACTGCTTGTTCAAATCCTATATTTGGAGGAGCACGAGATAGTACATCATCGACTTAAACATTTTGTGTCGAGTGATACTATACAAGAATGTATTACGATGATAATGAGGTCTCGACAAGCCACATGTTTTTCCAAAAAAAAACCGAATACTTCTTTCGTCGCCCACAACGAAAGGCCCTCCATCAAAGAACTATTATTTGACCCCCATGAGCCCCTTCCAGGAGAATCTATGGGTTTAACTTATATTTGTGGAGTGTTTTGCCTCGTAGATACTTATTATAGAGCTGTCTTGCCACTCCTTCTTTAGCAGCAACTTAAATAACTATTTATTAAGTAAGCATCCGTCATTTAGATCAATTACATTGATACCTAGATCCCCTTGGTCCTTTGGTTAGCATACAATATTCTACTTAGTTAGTCAATACCCGTTCAGGTAGTATCTTTGCCAGAGTAAACATGATCTATAGAAGTCTATTCCTAGAAGTTTAGTCTTTTCCGTACCCTTTTTATATCTTAAAGGAAGACAGATGAAACATTAATAAACTAGTAAGAGCGTAATTAATTAATCAAGATGATCTTCATATGAGAGCATTTTGCGTAGCCATGACGCAAGCTGTCGTTTGAAGCGGTCCTTAATATTTAATCAATGGCATGTGAAATATTTTAAAAGGTAGATTGCCTACTTCACACCTAAATATATATGCTTCTATAGTTATCCTCTACCTCCTTAGCCTAACCAAAATAAAAACTTTTGGTTTTGTGAAAGTTTAATAATTATTTTTGAAAATTTAAAATTAACTTCATATTTACGAGTTTTTCGCTAAGTGGTGTTCTGTAAATGAAAACAGTATCATCTGCAGTTATTGTAAGATGGAGATCCCACCTTCACACAGTGTGAGCTTTTGTGCAACGCACTGGTCAAATCTGCTGATGGTTTTCTACTGTTACTATTTCATCGTAACTTAACTTGATTAGATGGTTCTGTAGTACTATTACTTAAAAATGTTACTACTATAAAGTGAAACTGAATCTCAGCTTGTTTCTCATTCCTATCAGCTTAATAATTCTGAATCTATAGCTATATATGTCTGAACGTATTAATTCGTACCGACGACTCTTGTCATGTCTCAACGACCTCGCGCTCTCTCAAGTCCACAGGTGCTAAAGAAAATAGGCGGTCTGGCCCCATCCCCTGGCATGCTCTTGTTCGTGCACGAGGGCGGTGTCCGAGGACAAAAATAAACGCAGATGCTTGAAAAGAAACATCTGGAGTAGGAGATTAGAAATGGGTGTCAACTTTGTTGGAACAGCAAAAACCCTGCATACGTGTAGAAAAACACCAAGTAGGTCCTTCCGGCCGGGGTGGTCATGCATGCGCGGTCCCACGAGCACAAACCCAGCTCCGTTATATAATCAGGTAGGGTAGAACTCCAGTAGAGTTATATGCTCTTCCCCAATAGACCATCCCACTTCACTCACTCCTCTGGATTCTTCCGCACAAATTTGCAGCTCGAGGGCTCACGAGAGGTTCATCAGGAAGCTCGCCGGCCAAGTGCTCGCTCATGGAGCTCAACAGCGCGGAAGAGCAGCAGCAGCCGCAGCAGCCGTGCAGGCTGCCGTCCAAGAAGAGGAGCGGCGGCAAGCAGGGTAGCGACATGGGCGTGCGCGGCGGCGGCAAGGCCGGGCGGCCGTCCTTCTCGGGGCGGTGCGCGCGGCTGGTCAAGGAGCAGCGCGCGCGGTTCTACATCATGCGCCGCTGCGTCACCATGCTCGTGTGCTGGCGCGAGTACGCCTGAGGGAGGACATCGATGCGATGGCGCGCGCGCAAGATCCGTCGAAGAGGAGCAACCACGCTCGCTCTTCTCGTCAGGAAGGAAACCTGTGTGTAAAGAGTAGATTTTGTTTTCTCTCTTCTTTCTTCCTTGCTCAATCTTCAGAGTAGAGGTAGAGCTATGCGGCGTCGCTTCGCTGCGCATTTTGCTGTTTCTGATGTCATATGAGTATCTAGTTATCTACTACTAATATAGAGGGACTGTTGATCTATCTTCAGTCAGAACGGGCGGTGTTCATGTGTGAGTGTGAGTGTTCGTGCTGGTGTCACTGTACGTACTCTCCTTGCCATTGTTTGACCCCCTCGGTGTGCGTGTGGTTCATCGGAGTGCGAAGAGATGCTCCTTCAGGCGATCAGCCGGCTGCTTTTCCGGGAAGACGGTTCTTTCTTTTCTAATTAATTTACTCCTGGAAATGGCCTAGAACGTTCCCGGTAGTTACCAGGGTAAATGCTTCCATCTGTACATTTTTCAGCTGACATCGCTCCATTTTGGGGATGGAAACACCGAGATATTCGGGCGCGTTTGTTAGACCGGGCGCCTCTTGCTCGCATCGATTCAACAAATTTCAGCTTATTTGAATTGGTTTTCAAAACATTATTGGGACATGCGCTGGAGGAACGTCCAGTTCAGACGTTCCTAGCGGGCCTCTTCCGTTCTAGCGTCTCCTTGGCTCCACGGATGCACGTGGTGTGCTCATTCTTCCTTACACTACTCGAAACACCATCTTTTCAAATCAACACAAATATATTTCGAATCAAAATAAGATGTACATGAAAAAGATACGTGTCGATGATACGAATCAATTACCACAATCGGTTTCGAGTTCTTCGGTCGTAAATCGTCAATTCCGTGTATGAATTTATAAGCGAATTTTAACAAATTCGTAGCACATGCTCAACCTTTTGAAATTTTCTTTGAGGAGCAGGTTCACCTCACCATTCACATGACTTTCATGTTGAGAGGTTTTTGTTTCAGTCTACATACACGGATATATAAATGACTCGCTAGCATACTGTAATGTGTATGTACGTGTGAGTATAGTTTGTAGCACTCTTGCTCAACTTCTGGCTTGCCATCTTCATGGACGACGACGTGGTGATGATGTGTGAGAAGTGAGAGGTGATAATCCATGGTGGTGGCGGCTTGGTGGTGTTCTTCTTCGTGGTCGGCGACGTGGTAATGCTTGTGACCGGCGTGACCGGCGGTGTCATGGTGGTCTTCGTCTTCGTGGTCGACGACATGGTGATGCTTGTGACGGGCGTGAACAGCAGTGTGATGGTGGTGTTCGTCTTCGTGGTCGGTGACGTGGTGGTGCTTGTGACCGACGTGACCGGCTACGTCATGGTGGTCTTTGTCTTCGTGGTCGGCGACGTGGTGATGCTTGTGGCCGGCGTGATCGACGGTGTCATGGTGGTCTTCATCTTCGTGGTCGGCGACGTGCATATGCTTGTGATCGACGTGACCGATGGTGTCATGGTGCTCTTCTTCTTCGTGGTCGGCGACGTGGTGATGGTTTTGACCGGCGTGACCGGCGGTGCCATGTTGGTGTCTATCTTCGTGATCGCCGACGTGCCAAAACTTGTAAACGCCGCCGTGAGACTTTATGATAGGTAAGGAGGTGAGAGGTAAGGTCACTATATGAATAAGTGTTGAGGCTAAACCTAAGATGGTAGGTAACCAAACAAACTGAGAATTACGTTTGTGCTGGGCCAAAAACTTTGACCCAGACCAGCAAACAGCAGCCCAAATCTACACCGTGGCCCCGTCTGAGACGAAAATTTGTTCTCACTACGCCGACGCCAGTGATGCAAAAAAAATCCGGCGCCCAGGTAACCAACGTCCTTCATAACCTGTCGCTGGCGGGCGTGGAATCTACCGCCAGTCGGTCCATTGGTAAAATTTTCACCATTGCCTGGTAGTAGCAGTAAACCTTGCATGCAGGTTGCAGCAGCCGAAGAAGGGGATTGTGGGAGGAGCCAAAGAAAGGAAAACCGTTGGTAGCGTCTTGGCCCGGAATGGGGGCAAGGGTTTGGACTCCCAAGGCCCAAGTGTGCTGACGCACTGAATAATTTACTCCCAAAACGACACCTCCGTATCTGAGCGTCGCTGTGCCTCTGCTGGTTGCACGCCATCACACATCAGAATCCCCTCCACTCCCGGCCCTCTCTCTTTGGACCAGCCGAGGCAGCGCAGCGTACTTGGAAGCTGGAAACCCTGCCCGGGCTACCGGCTACGCTATACCCTCTACGGCATCAATCCAGGCATCCATCCTACACGACATTTCATGGCTTTTGCATCTTCAATAGCCAGCAGAGACGCAGAGGAAAGCTTGAATAGCTCGCTGCACTGATCAAGTTCTCCCTCTCCTCTACGGCGGTTGCTTGCTTACGTACGTGCATACCCAGCATCTATCTATGTATGTATGCTGGAGATGTCAGGGACCCATGCTTGATGCCATGCCATGCTACGTACGAACGAACGTAGCAGCAACAAGGGCAGTGGTCCTATGACCGCTATGTTAAGTGCTGATCGCTCCCTTGTCCCTTTGCAGGTAACCAAACCGGGTGTAGCTAGCTAGCTTGGATAGGATCGATCGAGAGGAGGATGCTTGCAGTCTTGCAGAGGAACCCCCACCGATCGGCCGGCTGCAACACATACTACGGTCTCTGCCTCTGCCCGTTGCATGTGTGTATCGATCTTTGATCATTTTAAAATGGAAGATTTGAAATGAGTTCGGCTTTAAATTAATGAAATTATTAACCGGAGTTACATTGGAAGTTACAACACATACGTGCCCGCACCCCAAAACTCAAATAAAAACAAAACATATAACGTCAAGCCTAAGCGCCAGCTTAATCCAACAAGAGAGAGCATTATTTTCTGCAACACTGGAGCAATCACAACCATGTCCATCCAACAAATCTCCACCACACCAAGACTGCAACCCACAGACAACTCAACGATAGGTCGGCCACCTAGCAGAGCTTGAGGAACCAAAGGAGGAGGGTCTTGCAGCGACACCTCCAAGAAGGTGAATCACACAAGAATGCATCATCGTCGGCGGCGGAGACAAATGTCCTGCAAAGTTTTCAAGCAGAACCAAGAGCTACCCACCCCTGGAGCTCGGGCTAGGTCTAGACCAAGAACACAACCTCTTCTCCTAGCGTTGGGATATGCACACCAGCAAGAGAGGTCAAACGCCGACCTAGCAAAGCCCCCAAGGTGCTAGGGAGGACATCAGCTGCCGTAGCAAACCAGCTAGGCTGACGCTGCTAGAGGGTTGTGACACCAGCGAGAGGTCACAGGGTGATCCACAACAAACTACCAGAGAGGCAATGTCCAAAGTGAGGCCCCCAAGGAGAGCAGATTGAGGCAGAGGGACGGAGCCATCACTTCGAACGGGAGAGGCATCATCGGGACGCCTTCAACAAGGGAGCAACATCCATAGGTGACGCCGTCACCGGCGCATGCCACAACCATATGCAGCTTTCCCCGAGGTCCAAACCCGATCAAAGTTCCGGACGTAGAGCAGACAAAGCAGAAATCATTGTCGTGCCCCCAACCAAAGCCACACTATGAACTAGCCCCAATTAGACTCATCCACAAGGTGAACGCAATCTGGTTGGCAATGCCCGACCAGAACCAGATCTAGACGTCAACGACGCTAGGTCGGCGGCAACCCGATGATCCCACCATCCCTATGACGCCAACACCTGCACTAGCACGACCAAAATAGTCGCAGGGAAAACCAAACTACAACCGTGGGAGCAGCTACAGTACTGGGCACGTTGCCAACCTGGCAAGCATGCGTCGGCCCAAGGACCCATCCCAGATGGCCAACAAGAACATCGCCTCCAAGCGACGCCAAAATCGCCGGAAAGCCCCGAAAACGCGGGACTCTGACATCAAACGAACGGCCAGGTCGCCGGATCCAAGGCTGTCGCACCCAGATCATCCTGAAAGCAAACCCAATGGGTCATGTTTGGTCATGTCGATCTTAACCAAACCCATGCTCAAACCCACTATCGGGCCGACTACCCACCCATGAGTGTCTGACACCTTCCCATCAGGTGACCCGGCCCAATCGGACACCCATCGTGTGGTATAAAAACAATTAATTTCTTCTGCATCGTTTTGGACCAGACATATTGCAATAACTATTTGTTTACACGTTATTTTCCATGCAATCATAGTTCTCCGGTATAGTACTGCCTGGTCTGCTGATTGTACACAGATCTTGCTATGTTATATGCTCAAAAAAAGAGGTATGAGAATGTGGGCCTATTGTTTCTTGACTAAATGGGCTGGCTTCTTTTCTTTGCGAAGGAGAACCGCTTGTCCTTCTTGCCCTTGCAGGGGATGCCCCATTCGGTAATCCCTATTCCCTGTCCATTAGCGCAATGGGACGGCGTGGGCCGAGGCCCATTTAGTGTGACTGTTTTGGTTTTTTCGATTTCGGTCGGCTCTTTCGTTTTTTCTGATTCGTGATTCTTTTGGTTCTTTCTGATTTTTCTTTGTTTTTCCTTTGTTTTCCTTTTTTAGGATTGATTTTTTTGTGAACAAAAATATTTTTGTACAAATAATTTTTTAGCAAAAAAAGTTTTGACCAAATTTTTATTTCTAACAAAATTATTTTTAAAACAGAAAAATTTTGAGCAAAAAATGTTTTGGAACAAAATTATTTTTTGAACAAAAAAAGATTTGACCAAAATTTTATTTTGGAACAAACAAAAATATTTGAGCAATCTTTTTTTCTTACTTTTAAAATTTGCTCAAATTCAAATTTTGCTCAAATTCGAAAAAATGGTGTGATTCGTGGGGATTGAACTTCGGTATAACAGGCGATGTACATAAGCTGCAACCATTGGGCCAATGCGTAGATGTTATGCAAAAGCAGCGAAACGTCTTTTTTGTTTTAGTCGAGTGAACGAATTAATGGATCGGTCCGAAAACAAGGAACATGCGCTAACGAGCTGGGAATAGGGCGCCCTGGTCCCTGAGGTTGACAAGGGCATAGTTCCTCTTTGATGTGCTTCTTCATCAACTCTGCTTCTACTCTGGTCAGATCGCGAAGCTGGACGTAGGCCCTTATGAACAACCCGTGCGTGTAACTTTACCGTTAAGACGTTATTAATTTTAACACAGGGTTACAGCCTTACCTCTAAAAAACTTATTATTCTGAAAGTAGTATTGTTTTGTATGAACATTGAAGGTTGGGGAAGTTGTCAAGATCACATGCAAGCCAGAAGTAATATAATAGACCTACGGAGCTGAAGGTTCACCTCCAGAGATACCACCGGAGTATGTCTGCTACTCCATTTAACTTAGATACTTGCTGTTTTACAGTGCAACACTCATTTTTTGAGGTGGAATTAGTGGTGGCATGCAGGCCGAGAAAAGGCTCGAGTACTGAGAGCGTGTCACTACACCACGGTTGATTATTAGGGGCACAAAAAAGTGCCTTAAAAAATAGCAAAAGTGCCTTTAATTCTTTTTGAAGGCAATAAAAAAAGTGCTGTATCAAATGGTGTAGGGAAAAATCATTTAAGGCACTATTTAAAAGTGCCCCTAAAAATAGATCTTTTACAGCACTATTAAAACTGCCTTTATTAAAACTGCCTTTAAAAATAGATTTTTTGAGGCACTTTGAATATTGCCTTACATAATAACTTGTGGCACTATTGAAAATGCCTTTAAAAATAGATTTTTTAAGGCACTATTGAAAATGCCCTTAAAAATAATTGTAGGCATTATGGCAATAATGCCTCTAAAATCAATTGTAGGCACTATAGAATATGCCTCTAAAAACAATTTCAGGCGATAATTTTTAGGCACATTAAAACGTGAATTCAAGCTCACATTGTAGTATAGGTACATTTCATATTTATTATGATGAACTGATGATTCTGCAGCGGACATATATGGCTTTTATCCATTCAAAACATCACTAGCTCCATCATTTACATCATTCAATTCAAGTTACAGGACCGAATTCTGTCTATTTGGAACTACAAAATTCTAAACTGTTGCGATTGTACAAGCTTCACGTTAGCATCTAAGTGGTAGACTACATCTTTCGTGAGAAACCCTTCTAAGTTGTAGCCCAGCTTCGGGTTTATTGTCGCGAGCTTCATCAATAAGAACTGCAATATACAAAGCTGAGTGTCAAAATTCTGCAGTCAACAATTACAGTTAACTGTATCAAGTGATTTAGTGATTAGACTTCTATTGTTCCACAAGACAACCATGTTCAAAGCTGAAATCCTAGTTGGTACAAAGTTGGCTACACCTTGGGAAGATTACATCTACTTGTCTTTGCGAACAGAGTTGATGATCTTGTCAAGCATCACCGCTCTCCTCACATTTACCTTTGCTTGTTAGGTGTGATTTTTCTAACTCACGAGACCAATGAAAACATACTGGTAGATGCAATAGTATTGTAATAACCAGAATAGATGCGCTCAGAACAAAGCAATAGCAAGAAATAGATGTTAATATGCACCCCATAACTTATCTATAAGCTATATAATTGTAGTTGAACATATGCTGATAGGATGCAAGGGAGAGATAAATGAAAAATGCCTGCAGATTATATACTCTGACTGGTGAAGAAAAACAGAGTTCACATGATCATATGACTTGTGATCTCTTTAAGCATTGCTTACCTTGTGTATCCCTTGGAGAATGCAGGATCAAGCTCGATGCACTTCTCGGCATCCTTGCGACCGTCCCAGCTTGGTGTAGCAGGCAGCCATGTTGCTGTACACCTGAATGCATGGAAGTTAACAACATGCCCGAAACAAAATAGAGGACATCACCACTTCGACAATTAGAATAGCAAAAAAAAAAAGGAAAACACAAGCTGTATTAATCATCTCCGGGCACAACAATCATGCAGAAATGCTGTAGCGCATAAATAGTGGCAATCACTTAATAAGCTGGCACAAAGAACCTTTCACCAGGAACCCCATCAAGTTACTCCGTAGCCTGGCCAAGAACGTAAGCTGGGCTGCAAAGCTAGCTTAAGCATATTCTTCTTCAAAAGTTAGAAGTGGACACCTTTTAGAGTTAACTAAATACAGACAAGAACTAGAACAATAAGCTACCAGTGGTAAAACTAGTCACCAAGTGAGCAATAGTATCCCCATGAAGTTAATGGATAAATGGTACAAGGAAAAATTCGTGTATGCGGTATGCCTGTGCCTTCAGCAAGCAATAGTACTCTGCACATAATCTAGTTGCAAGGTTACAAGAAAATCGACTAGCAGCAATCCATGCAGGGCTCCATTTGTCACAGGTAAACCACCCAGGGGTCTCTACATCTTACTTGTAGAAGCTAACGAATTTAGGAAATAGTAACACGTGTTCCACTCAATCGGTAGTCAGTACATTCAGATCGCTACATGGACAATACATATAGAGTGATTATTGAAGTACTGAGTACAGAACCTTTAGTAATACATAAAATTAAACTCCGAACTATTCAGACTGTATCATAGAGTTGAAGCATATATAGCATCTCATTGAACAGTAATACACAGATCTCCCCCATCTTCTTCAGAGGCAGGGGAAACATTTTGACTTCAGTATGATACAGAAAAATGCGCAATCATCAAATTGTTCTATAGCATATTACTCTAGCAGGGTTCGGTCTATCAACTATTTTTGATCTAGCGTAGCTATCAGTCAACCATAGTGGGGAATAGTAAATCATGCCTACTGCGGCAAACTTCACCACTTCACTATGTTAGCTAACAATCTCGACAGTGGTGCCAGAAATAAATGTGTAGCTCCATTTCGAGCCCAGGGCCTCGTATTGTGCCAGAAATGGAAATTAGACAGAATCTATACCTTTGAGCTGACAATCTCGGCGGTGGCGATCTTAGCGATTTTCCAGAGGAACTCGCGTTCAACATCCAAGCGGTCGAGCGCATTCACGGCGGAAGCCATCACGAGGAAGACCCCGGCCATGTTGGCGAACCGCTTCGGTGTCAGGTTGTGGGGATGCCGCCATTGGGGTCAAGCGGGAAGCCAGATGCAGGCAAGCCGGCTCGCTCGAAAATCAGGAGCAAGAGGGGGCTACAACCGCCACATAAGGAGCAAGTGGGGCGGTGCGGCGCCGCCGCAGCAGAGACGAGACGCAGGCTCGAGACCCGCCGCATTGGGAACACGCGGTGCGGTGCAACCCTGCTAAATCGGAGCACGCGGGGGCGCTCGGCTTCAACCCCGCCGAACCAGAGCACACGGCGCGATGCGAGGCTCTACATCCGCTCGCATCGGACCTCGTCGACGGCGAGAGCACCAGACCCGCCGCATCGGCAGCACGCGCTTGGGTGCCAGTCCCGCCGCATCGCAAGCGGGCGAGCAGACGCGCTTGGGATCCAAACCCGCCGGATCGGGAGCACGCATGGCGGCGCGGGCCTCCAGACCAGCCGCATCAGGACAAGCAGGGCCGCGGGCGATCTAGATCCGCTGAATCGGGACCTAGTCGACGGTGAGAGGAGGGGCGCGCCATCGATTGAGTGGCGGGACCAGGTCGTGTACGTCGAGCGAGCCAGGAGGGGCCTCGACGTTCACGCCGCTATTGCGAGCCAGGAGGAGTACGCCACCGATCCAGAGAACCCCGTCTGCGACTGCCGGACTTCGAGAAGAAGCAGCCGCGCGGTGGCGGAGGAGCGAGAAAGGAGGTGCGGTGAGGACTGAGGAGTGGCGCTGCGACGATATGTTCTCTAGTCCCGTCGATGACCGAGTCAAATTGCAACGTGCTCTGAAGTCTGAATGTAATTTTCGATTTGTTCCCCGTTCGTTTAGCCAGCGAGAGATGGGGCAGGAAGAGGCGATGAAAGGGGTGAGGTGGCGGCGGCTTCTCACTAAGAGCTGAACCGTAGGATGAAGATCAGACGGCTTTAATGCAAGGATTATTGCAGGCACTTTTCAAAGTGCCTCAAATAATCGTATTTTTGCAGGCATTTTTGGAGAGTGCCTCTAAAAATCCTATATGTACAGGCAGTTTTGAAAAGTGCCTTCAAAAATCTATTTTTGCAGGCAGTAATTTAAAAGTGCCTTTAAATATTATTTTTTGAGGCATTTTTAAAAATGCCACCACAAAAGTGCCCCTAAAAATCAACAGTGACATAGTGTGTGTGAAGAGAAAACTAGACTTGAGTATGACTATTGAACATTTATCCATACTGCACGTGTTAACTTCGTCTGCATATTATGAGAATGTGATGGCACTTACCAAAATGGAAGATGTTTTTTCCTTACAAAAAGGTTCTAGTAAGATATGGACTGTACTACACTGAGTATCCACCAGATGATTAGCAAGCGAAACCTGATGCCCATGTCCAAGATTTACAGATTATTTTTGGCAGACGATTAACCATCATAAGAGCAACTCTAACGGAGCCTGTAAAACGGGCTGAAACCGAAAAAGTTCGGCGACAATACGGTTCAGGAAAGTGGGCTAGAACGGAGCCCGAACTCATGATCTGGCCCGTAAAACGAGTTCAGAGGGCCCGAGAAACTCGGCGTCCGCCCCGTATTAAAACGGGCCGCGGAGGGGAGTTTGGTTTCCAAACCCTACTCCCCTCAGCCGCTACCACTCCGGCGAGCAATTCCACCGCCTCTGACGCCGCTCCGCTGCTGCCGCCACCACCCCTCCTTCCACAATGGGGCGCTTAAGATGCTTAGGTAGGGGAGGGGGCCGAATCGGCGGCGGGAAGCCAGGGTGTACGGTCGGAGGCAGACCGCGCGAGGCGGGCACGCTCCAACGATGTTTGAAAACAGGCGGCACGGAAGTGGTCGTGTGCTTTCGCGCGCCGGGCAGCACGCGAGGAGGTGCACGAAGGAGAATTCAAGGCACCCCCGCCGGCTCGTTCAGCCCGCCGCTGCCGGCGGTTCCCCCGCACGGCGATGCAACGACGACGACGACGACGCAAATGGGACGCCTCTCACGTGCAGGAGCTCGGCAGAGGTGGCGGCGTTCGAGGTGGCCGCGCCCGTCGTTGCGTACGAGTCGCCGGCGCGGAAAACCCTCCGCCGCCGCAAGAACTGCCCCAATGACAATCCGGGGCCTAATCTAATAGTTTAAGTACTCAAATTAACGAATGTAGCTCGAAGTGCCGTATTTTGGATAGTATTTTGGCTAGTTTATGTAAATTATTGACGAATGTAGCTCGATCGGAGCAAGAATGGGTTCAATTTCGCAAGATCATCGCAACATATTTTCCTGCGACGTTTGATTTTCGGTTTTTCAGTTCGCGAGTTCGGTTTCTAATCTGCGCCGTGACTAAAACCATCTAAACTAAACAGTTCGGGACACCGAACTCCGCGTTTTCGGTTCGAAGAAATACGGGCTCTGCTAGAGATGCTCTAACACAGTAGCAGCAGGGAGCATGCATGCGTTAGATTGATCTCCTCCCGATCGAGCCCAACGGCTCGACGGGCCCTATGACTCGCGCCCTGATCGGGGGCGTCCAACCCTCATATGGTTGGTGGGCCCTTGTGACCTGCGCTATATAAAGAGGTGGGGGCCGGGGCACGCAGTACGAGGTTAACCGTGCCGCCAGTCACCCCACCGACATCCCCTACCGATCTAGGGTTCGCGCAGTGCTCACGGGAAGCACCACCACCGCTCCCTCTCACGCTGTTGGCCGCCACCGCACGCTCACGCCACTCACGCCGTCGCCATGGACAATGGCTCGAGCTCCTCCTCGAAGGGAGAAGGTATGTCTCCCACTCCCTCTCGTTCTCTCTCACACACGGAGTTATATTCACAAATATAGTTGAACCCGCATTAGATCTACACCTAGACGATCCACAGTACTAACATTGGTATCAGAGCATGGTTAGTGTGTAGATCTCGTGTATTTTTTTCGGGTAGAAAAGAGATCAAAGACAAACCCTAGCTTGCCCCACCGAAAGAAAAGTGAACCGGCCGAGGCCCTCGGGCTCGCCGGCAAAGTCAGCGCCGCCGCAAGGCCGTGCCGCCCCTCTCGATCCCGATGCGCATCGGCATGTCGAGGCATCGGGAAGAATGCCACCCATCTTGCTGCTTATGCTACGAGACGGGGCAAAGAAAAGGTCTTACCGCCTTACCGTGTTGGTGCCGCCGGCAAAGGTGTGCCGCCGATGGCGGAAAAATGGAACCCCTCTGCGCCTTTTGACGGTGGTGCGCTCACCCTCGGGTGCACGCGCCATCGGCAAAGGGGGCAGGGAGGCTCCACTGCTGCTGAGGAGCCGGAGCATGGCGACCGGTACAGAGAGGCACAAAGGGGAGCCGCAACACCTCATCTCTGCGAGCCGCCGGATTCCATCGGGTGATGGTGGACAGAAACAACAAAAGGTGGGGTGCTCGTCGGGGCTGAATAGCCACCGACGGCCGCCGCCGTCCGCCGGCAGATCGCGCGGGAGGAGCCTCTCCGCCGCCGCCGGACACAGAGGCCATAGAGAAGAAAGGGGGAAAAGTGAGCTAGGGTTAGGGTTTCTGGCCGGTTGGGCGTTTTTTATACCAACCGAAAGAGATGGCCGACCGTCGGATCTCATCCGACGGCCAGCAAGCGTTGTCGCGTGGGCGCCTTGTGCCGGCCGCGTTGGCGGGCCACGTCGGCAGGCCGTGTGGGCGCCGCGTCGCTGCGTGCCGCTCGGTGCGAGCGGACCGCGTGGGCCGCGGGCCGCGTGAGTACAATAACAGTCTTTTTTACTGTTTTATTAATTATAGAGGCAATTTTAGGCAGTTTTGGGTCATTTTTTGGCCAAATTTTCTTGTTTTTCCTGAATAAATAGGACCAACGAAATACTTGTTCAGAAATTAAAAAGTAAAGGCTATGCCTCTGAAAATTTCAAAAGTTACAAGTTTAAATTCACAGTTTCCGCTGCAAATAGTAAGGAGCATTTTTTAAATGCAAAATGATAGTTAACATTTTGAAAGAATGAATAAAAGTGATTATTATGACAATTATGGTTATGTTATTTTTGGACCAATGTTATTAATGACATGACCATATTTTGTTGCAATGATTTGTGCATTTATCTCTATTTCCGCGCAACGGTGATATAGTTTTATTTGCATTAACAGTTGCAGGTTTTAATTCGGACCAACGTTGGATTATAATTTGCAATTGTACTGTTCTCACTTCTTTGTGGTTTTCAGGAGGGTTCTACTTGATGAGCTGCATCAAGGATGTTCCCACCCTAAGAGGGGATAACTACACAGAATGGAGGAAGAAGGTGGATTTCGCCTTCGTCTGTGCTGAGGTGGACTGGGTGGTTGATACACTGCAGCTCATAAAGCATGCTGACCCTGTCAGAGATGACACGGATAATGATGATGCATGGGCTAAAAAGAAAAGGGACCATGCTCCTGTGGAGATGTCATACACCTTAGAGAGCAGAAAGTGGCAGACTGCCAACAAAAAATGCATGGCATTTATAAAGAATACAATTGAGAACGCCATCGTGGGTTCAATTGAAGAGTGTGCTTCCGTTGGGGAGTACTTAGAAAAGATAAAGAGCCATTTCACTGGTTCTTCAAAGACATATGCAACCCAGCTGTTGAAGCAGTTGGTAGCAGAAAAGTACAGTGGAGGTGCACATGGCATTAGGGAGCATATCCTCAGGATGAGCAACCTGGCTGCAAAGCTGAAGCCCATAGATGCTGACCTGGAGCTGAAGCATGCACTTCTGGTTCACTTGGTCATGGCTTCATTGCCACAACACTTTGACAACTTTGTTGTCAATTACAACATGAACCCTGCAAAATGGGACATTGAAAAGACCATTGCCATGTGTGTGCAAGAGTGGGATATGCTCAAGGCACAAAATGGAGGTTCCATAAATTATGTGAAGGACAATAAGAAAAGGCCCTTCACACAAAGCAACAATGGCTCTCCTTCAAAGCCATATGCAAAAGCCCCAATGCAGCATCTTCAGAAGTTCCAGCAGAGGCCAATGCCAGTGAACAAAGATCAGTGCCTTCACTGTCAGAAGACTGGGCACTACAAGAAAGACTGCCCTGATTGGCTGAAAAAACTGATGGCAAAGAGATGTAACAATTTAGTTTCCTTCGTAAACGAATCCATGTATACACAGTTTTCGAAATCTACTTGGTGGATTGACTCAAGTGCAACTGTTCATGTTGCAAATTCTTTACAGGGATTCCATTCGACGCAGACTACGAAAAGAAGCGAAGGATGCGTTGAAGTCGCGAATGGAATTCAAGCAGAAGTTGAAGCTGTTGGCGACGTCCTCTTGGAGCTAGCTGATGGCTTGACTATTCTGCTTAGAGATGTCTTATTTGTTCCTTCCTTACATAGAAATTTGATAAGTGTATCGCGCTTGGATAAAGACAGTTATCAATGTTATTTTGGACATGGCAAATGTGCCATATGGTGTAATAATACTTATGTTGGGATTGCTTTACTCCATGACGAGCTTTATTTGTTGTCCTTGCGTGAAAAAGTATTCCATGTGTGTAAAGTGAATGAACAAATACCCGCGTCGGAAAAATAACAAAATAAAAGAAAAAGTACCGATGAATCATCGAAATTATGGCACTGTCGCTTAGGCCATATTTCGAGGGGGAGAATAGAAAGACTCGTTAAAAATGATATTCTTCCTCCATTAGAATTCTCAGACATAGAACAGTGCATCGATTGCATTAAAGGAAAATTTGTAAAGCAAATTAAAAAGGGTGCAAATCGAAGCACAACAACACTAGAAATAATTCACACCGACATATGTGGACCATTTCCTGTGAAAAGTGTGGATGGCTATGATTCGTTCATAACATTCACGGATGATTACTCCCGATATGGTTATATTTATCCAATAAAAGAAAGAACAGAAGCGTTGGATAAATTCAAAATATTCAAAGCTGAAGTTGAAAATCAACATGATACAAGAATAAAGATAGTCAGGTCTTATTGTGGAGGGGAGTACTACGGTCGACATACTCCATATGGCCAAGTCCCTGGACCTTTTGCAAGGTTCCTACAGGAGACTGGAATAGTCGCCCAGTACTCGATGCCGGGCGAACCTCAGCGGGGTAGTGAAAGGCGCAACCGTACCCTTATGGACATGGTGCGCAGTATGATGAGCTATTCCACCCTACCATTGGGATTGTGAATTGAGGCGTTAAAAACTGCTATTCATATTCTAAATAGAGTACCAAGCAAATCGGTGCCCAAAACACCGTATGAGCTATGGATAGGGAGAGTGCCTTCTCTAAACCACCTGAAAGTGTGGGGGAGCCCTGCTGAGGCCAAAGTATTTAATCCAAATATCGCAAAGTTACATACCAAAATAGTCAGCTGCCATTTTATTGGCTATCCTGAAAAGTCAAAAGGTTATCGTTTCTACTGTCCAGAGAAATACACAAAGTTTGTGGAAACGAGACATGATGTATTCTTATAGGACGAAATGATGAGGGGGAGCATGGTAGCTCGGAAAATTGATCTTGAGGAGAAGAGGGTGCATGCACCTAATCCGATGACGCATGAGCCAATTTTTGCGCTACCATGTGCACCTGTACCGATCCTGCGATTGTGGTGCAAGCGCTGTTGTGACTTCACCCATGACAACGATGAGTGAAAATTCGTAACCTGTCCATCAGGAGCCGAATGAACCATTTGTTGAGCATGAAATGGAGCAACAGTAGCCACCTCCAGAAGCTGAGCCAGAAGTTGAGGAACAGAATGCTCCAGAGAATGAGGCCCCTAGAAGGTCTACAAGAGCTAGGAAATCAGCCATTTTGACTGATTACAAAGTTTACAACACAGAAAAAGTTCATATGGAAGGTGATCCCACTTCATATGAAGAAGCCATGAGAAGCCCAGATTCATCAAAGTGGGTGGAGGCCATGAAAGACGAAATGAGATCGATGAGTGCCAACAATGTTTGGGACTTAGAGAGTATTCCTAAACGAGCCAAAACAGTGGGCTGCAAATGGGTCTACAAAATAAAATAGGGAATTCTATTTTCGTGCCCTCGGGTCCTTAGTTGTGCTCAGTTTTCCCTAGCTCCTTAGTTTTTCCTCAGTTTTACCCAAGCCTTTGTCTGAAACCATCACACGTGATATAACGGTTGGTTGGTTGACCATTATCTTCGACTAGTGGGGCCACGTAGAGCCCGCAAAGACACGTCAGACCATCCATCTTTGTTTGACCGTAAGCATCGCTGTATCCCTGACCAAAACGCGAACGAGTGGGGCTTCGATATATCGAATGACAAGTGGGGCCATGACGCTGATACAAGGGGCAATACACGGGTAGGATTAGATTTTTAAACGGAGCTCTACAGCGATGGCACGGAGGAGGTGGCATGCGGGGTGCCGAGATGAGATCGACGTCCACAAAGAACTGCATGAGGCGTGACCGACGCATTAGATAGATATGAACTAGACGCGTTTAACCATGCAAAGAAGAGAAGAAATGGTCGACGACATCGACGACTACCTCAAAACTTTGATTGACCGTCGGACACGAACGCGAGCAATGTAGAGAAAACTAGTGTCTCTCCTTTCTGGCGTGTATAGGTGGGTGCTAGGAGAGTGGTGGTGAAGGGAAAGACCTCGCGGTGGTTTGTGGCGTCCAGCATAGCGGCGGCGTGGTCGTGCCCACCGGCGTGCATGCATGTTCGGCATTGGCATCGGCATGTACGTTCGGCATTGGCCTCGGCGGTATCTCTGGTGTGCCGATCGAATGAGTGGACGGGATTGAGGGTGCATCCCGACGTTGACCTAAGTGCGGCGAGCATAGCCGTTCTGACCATGCCGATATCGGCATCGGCATCGTTTGGAGGCGTGGTGCTCGAATCAAGGTGGGATTTGTTTCTTGTAGGCCAAAATGAATTTGAAACAAGTTTCATGTTGAAGGTTAGGTAACGAAAGTTTGTAACTATCCCAAAATTATACTAGCGCCATGGTGAGGTTCTTTTTGATAGAGCTATACGGTTGGGCAAACTTTTTTGACACTTTTTAGATCGGGTTCCTTGTTGTTACACGTCTCATCATGTATGGAAAATTTTGGGGTCATTTGGAGATGTTCGAAAAAATCATTTTGCTTAAGCGCATGCCGTTTCGTCTCACTGAAACCAGCTTTTCTAACAAGGTGATTTTTTCTGCCTTCTCTAAATAACCTCAAATTTTATACAGCTGATCTTCTATACATAGATAGATAGATTGTTTCGTTTTTACATTTTTCGAACTTTTTATTTCCCTTTATAATACCAAATTGATTTTCAGGTCAAAACCTCAAAAACAGCATCATGTATGGCATCATTTTCACCCTAAATTTCAAATTTTGTGAAACTTTCCTTTTAGATATTCCTTGTTGTTATAGGTATGCCATCATGTATGCCAAACTTGGTTAGGTCTCACTGAAACCAGCTTTTGTAACAAATTAGGTTTTTTCTACCTTCTCTAAATGATCTAAAAAATCATACAGACGATCTTCTATACAAAGATAGGTAATGGCTACAAGAAATCGGTGATGGTTTATCATTTTTGCATGAAAAGTAATGGCTACAAGAAATCGGTGATGGTTTATCATTTTTTGCGTGAAAAATAATGGCTACAACAAACCGGTGATGGTTTATCATTTTTTGCGTGAAAAGTAATGGCTACAACAAACCGGTGATGGTTTGTCATTTTTTGCGTGAAAATTAATGGCTACAACAAATCGGTGATGGTTTATCATTTTTGCGTGAAAAGTAATGGCTACAACAAATCGGTGATGGTTTATCATTTTTTGCGTGAAAATTAATGGCTACAACAAATCGGTGATGGTTTATCATTTTCTGCGTGAAAAGTAATGGCTACAACAAATCGGTGATGGTTTATCATTTTTTTGCGTGAAAAGTAATGGCTACAACCAATCGGTGATGGTTTATCATTTTTTGCGTGAAAAGTAATACCTAAAAGAGTTTATAATTTTTAGCGCTTGAAAAATAATACAGAAAACCGCCCATTAGCATACTTAGAGGGTGGAAGCTAACCGCCGACAGAGAGAGAGAGAGGGTGGTGGCCCCGACCAGAGAGAGAGATAGGGGTTATCCTGCCCGTTAGATCATACGATCAACGGTCGGCGGGCACGATCCGCGTGACATGGGCTAGACCAATCAGGCAATGTTGCACGTCTGCGAAATTTGTGAAGGGAGAGGGCAAGAGTAGTATCAAGAAACCAAGGGCACTGAGCAGACTAAGGGATTCAAATTTGAGATTTAAAAAATGGAAAATGCGTGTTTTGTACAATGAAACCCATTTTGGCCTACCTCAAAATATTTGCAATACAAATATACATCAGTGTGAGAATTGTGGCCTCATTTAGACAAAGTATGTTTTGGGGAAAGCTGTTTTGGGAAGGGCTTATTGTGGAAAACCATGCACCTTCATAGCTACTAGGTGATTTGAGAAGTGGTAATTTGTGGTAAAACTTGATTTATCTATGATTTGAGAAGTGGCAATTTGTGGTAAAGACTCCATGAGTAAGTGCCACTTTTTTTGGAATTTTTTGCACATTAAATGACTCATTTAACTAGTTAATCCCATTTGTTGACTCTCTGTTAACCAGCCACTTGAGGGTAAAACTGAGTATATTACACTAGCTAGTATTAGCACTCAAGGGGAAAAAAACGAGCAAAAAAAATGCTAGTATAAGACTCGAGGGTATACCTAAGTATATCTAAATTTCCGGGTTAGACTCGAGGACACGTGCAATTGTTGACGCGTAGACGCGGGTCGCGGTGCGGAAGTCAAAGACGTACAATCGTGGACGCGTGTCGCGTTGCAGAAGTCCAAGACGTGCGGACGTGCGGTGGACGCGTAGGACGCGGGTCGCATTAACCACCCCTCGCATTTATAGACGCCTCCTCGCAGTATCTCTGCCAACTCTCTCACGTCCCATCATCTTCTCCAAAGCAAAAAATCCTCTCCCTCTCCCTCTACCGGCGAGATGGACAAGGAGAATGCCAATCCCATCGTCCACGACGGCGTCGGCTCCAAGCGCGACGCCTCCCTCTTCGACGCCGTCCCTCAACCCGTCGCCGCCGCCGCCGCATCGAAGGCTGCTGCCGCCGGTGGCGGTCAGATCCCGCCGGGATTTGACCCCTATGAGTCGGTGCCGTACGTCCCGCCCCGAACCCCTACGACACCTCCATGGAGGACCCATGGAACGAGGTAACTACGGTTTGCTTCCTTTTTTGTTCCCCATTCCTTTTTGAACCCTATTTTTGCTTGTAGATGGATGAGTATTGGGTTAATATTTGCGCCGATTTTATTCCATTTTGTTTTGATCACTTCTTGATTTCGTTTAAGATTTGGGGTTCGGCCGTTCGGTTAATTTATGCAAGTAATAATGGGATCTCAATCGGTTAATTTATGCAAGTAATCATGGGATCTCAATCAGTTATTTTATGCACTAATCAAAAGATATCAACCGTTTAATTTTGCAAATAATCTGGAATGTGTTCAAGTTCAGATCTGGAATCTGTTTCTTTGTCTATGATGAATCGTTGGGCACAAATGTTTACAGGGAGGGTTCAGCGAACCATTGCTGTTTACAAATCTGTTGTGCATGAGCTTTGGTTCGCTAACACCTTCCCTGTAGATATATAATCATGCCCACTCTAACTGAGGCTGCCTCTATTTTTTCTAACTTTGTTATCATGCACGTTAGTCATCGTTGCAACTCATTCACTCATAGTTTCTGTTTGATATGGATCAGCTGTCTGCGGCGGCCGGCAGACGAAGAGGACGGGACGTCAAGACTCGCCAGTGTCATGAGGCTGCAGGTTGGCCAGTACAACTCCTACTTCGCCAAGGCTGTCTACAGGTTCCCCTTTTGCACTAGGAGACTCGGAGGCACGGACTTCAACTACCTCGTCACGCATGCAGAGAACATCAGCACCACCTTCCCCAAGGTCGGCACGACGGTGAACGTCTACTCCTTCCGCGCCAAGCACAGGGCACTCGGCATGCACCTCCGCAGCATGCAGCGGGTGAGATCTCCGCGGGCGCATGCCTCCGCTCAAGCCCAAGGCTCCCAAGGGGAGCAGGAGCAACAAGTGGAGGGAGAGCAGATGGGGTAGGCGGAGTCTTGGACGTGTGCTGCTGCTGCCTCCTATTTTGTTGTTAGCTAGGGATCCCTTGTTGTTATGTTGTTAGTACGATGGTGTTGTGAAGAACCTCGAACCTGTTACTATGTTGGCTGTTGTGTATGCAGCTTATTATCTTGGGAGGGATCCCTATTATTTATCCCTATTCTATTATATTTTGTTGGCCCTACTTTGTTTTCTCGATTTACTATGACTGTGAATTTATCGTACATTACCCTGGAGATTTGCTTCTAGATTTAACTACATACATATGGACCAGGGAGTACTAGATTTGCTGCCATATTGGGCAAACAACGAGGGCCAAAAGGCACAAATAATTGAAGCAAGACAGAAATGCAAGCTTCTCTAGATTTGATACTAATTTGGTGAAAAGGACAGAGAAAGAGGGGAAAAGGTGCTCTTAATAATGCCAATTTGGAGCCGAGAGAGACAGAACCCAGCTCCTGCTCACATGCAACCAAACGCGGTCTCGTCCTGTCCCACGCGGTCCCTTTCTATCAGCCCCACGCGACGCGGCCCCACATGATGCGCCCCCACACGTCAGCACAGAACGGTCAACTAAACGGGAATCCCTGCCGTCTGAGCTTTGCCAAGGGCTTGGGGAAAACTGAGGAAAACTAAGGAGCTGGGGAAAACTGAGTACAACTAAGGACCTGAGGGCACGAAAATAGAAATCCCAATAAAATATGACTCCAATGGGAATGTCGAAAAGTATAAAGCACGACTTGTGGCAAAAGGATTTACACAAAGAGAAGGGATAGATTACAGTGAGACATTTTCTCCAGTCTCATGTAATTCCTTCAGAATCATCATGGCACTAGTTGCACATTTTGATTTAGAGTTGCATCAAATGGATGTAAACACGGCATTTCTAAATGGGGATTTAGAAGAAAGTGTCTACATGAAACAACCCAAGGGTTTTATCATGGAAGGCAAGGAAGAAATAGGATGCCGCCTAAAGAAATCCATTTATGGATTAAAGCAAGCCTCCAGAGAGTGGTATCTAAAGTTTAATGAAATATTTAAGAGATTTGGATTTAAAGAAAATATTGAGGACAACTGCGTTTATGCAATGTTTAAAAGTGGGAAATATATTTTCCTAATCTTGTATGTGGATGATATTCTGCTTGCGAGCAGTGGTGTTAGTCTACTACAAGAGACAAAAAAGTTCTTGTCCTCAAATTTTGATATGAAAGACCTTGGTGAAGCATCATATGTTTTGGGCATAGAAATTCACCGAGATAGGAATAATGGAGTATTAGGACTATCGCAAAAGGCTTATTTAGAAAAGATTCTAAGTAAGTATAATATGCATAAGTGCAGTGCCACACCTACCCCTATAGTCAAGGGCGATAGTTTTGGGAAACATCAAAGTTCCCAAAATCAATACGAGCTCGATCAAATGAAAGCGGTTTCATATGCTTCGGCCATTGGAAGCCTACAATATGCACAAGTGTGCACTCGCCCTGACTTAGCATTTATCAACGGAGTACTCGGTAGATATCAAGAAAATCCAGGTTTTGAACACTGGAAAATAAGAGGGTATTCAGATGCAGATTTTGTGGGGGATAAAGATGATAGAAAATCCACATCTAGATATGTATTCACCCTCGCAGGGGGAGCTATTTCGTGGAGAAGCTCCAAACAGACGATAGTTGCATCATCCATGATGTATGCATAATTTATAGCATGTTATGAAGCCACGGGGCAGGCATTATGGTTAAAGAAATTTATATCCGACTTGAAAGTGGTAGATTGTATTGACAAACCACTAAAGATGTACTGCGACAATGAGCCTGCAGTATTTTATGCTCACAACAACAAGTCGAGTAATTCTACGAAACCGATTGAGGTTAAGTATTATGTTGTGAAACACAAGGTCCAGGATCAAACTATAAGTCTCGAGCATATAAGGACAAAAGATATGCTTGCGGATCCGCTAACGAAAGGTTTACCACCCAGCGTGTTCAATGAGCACGTAGCCATTGATAACCCACAAGTATAGGGGATCGCAACAGTCTTCGAGGGAAGTAAAACCCAAATTTATTGATTCGACACAAGGGGAGGTAAAGAATACTTATAAGCCTTAACAACTGAGTTGTCAATTCAGTGCACCTGAAAAGCACTAGTAACAGGGTGATGTGAAAGCAGTAATATGGGAGCAATAGTAACAGTAACACAAGCAGCAGTAACACAGAGGCAATGGCACCAGAAAATAGTTGATACTACTTCCAATGACATATAGAACGAGTATAGGATGATAAGATATGGACCGGGGTTCCCAGCTATCTACACTAGTGGTAACTCTCCAATAACAAGTGTTGGGTGAACAAATTACAGTTGGGCAATTGATAGGATTGAAATAGCATTAAGACAGAACATCAAGTCTATTAATCATGTAGGCATGTTTTCCATATATAGTCATACGTGCTCGCAATGAGAAACTTGCATAACATCTTTTGTCCTACCTGTGGCAGGGCATCAAGGGAATCTACTGGCAATTAAGGTACTCCTTTAATAGAGCAGAGCAAAGCATTAACACTTGGTGAAAACATGTGATCCTCATATCTAAGCCTTCCCTCCAGTTATCCCAGTTGTGTCACTGGGGCCTCGGGTTCGGACATAGACATGTGCAAACAACTTGTAGATACAATCTAAGCAATAATTATAGAGCTCAAATCTAAGATCATGCCACTCGTGCACTAGTGACAAGCATTAAACACAACAAGGTTGCAACAACAATAACTTCACAAACTTATATAGATAGACTGATCATAATGTAACAATTCATCGGATCCCAACAAACACAACACCGATTACATCACATGGATCTCAATCATGTAAGGCAGCTCATGAGATCATTGTATTGAAGTACATGGGAGAGAGAGTACCAACTAGCTACAGCTAGAACCCGTAGTCCATGGGGGAACTACTCACGGAGCATGATGGAGGCGGTGGCGTTGATGGAGATGGCTTCCGGCACTTCCCGTCCCGCGTGCCGGAGAGATTCTGTCCCCCACGAGTTTCGCGATGGCGGCGGCCCCTGAGTCTTCTGAGTTTCGTCAATCGGTATCGAGGTTTTAGGTCGCGAGGGGTCTTATAGGCGAAGAGGCGGTGCAAGGAGGCGCCTGGGGGGCCCACCCCATAGGGTGGCGTGCCCCCCTCCAGGCCACGCCGGCCTATGGTCTGGGGGCCCCAGGCCTCCCCTCCGACTCTCCCTGTCCCGGTCCGTCTCGGTGAATTATGATGTTTGGTCTTCGTTTCGTCGAATTCCGAGAATATTGCCCGAACAGCCTTTCTGGAACCAAAAAACAGAAAACAGGAACGCACTGTGGCATCTTGTTAATAGGTTAGTTCCGGAAAACGCATAAAAACATTATAAAGTGTGAGCAAAACATGTAGGTATTGTCATAAAACAAGCATGGAACATCAGAAATTATAGATACGTTGGAGACGTATCAAGCATCCCTTAGTTCCTACTCCCTCGAGTAGGTAAACGATAAAAAGAATAATTTATGTAGTGACATGCTAGTTACATAACCTTGATCATACTATTGTAAAGCATATGAGATGAATGTAGTGACTCAAGGCAATGATCTATAGTTGCTAACAAATAGATAACATATAGCAAAACTTTTTATGAATAGTACTTTCAAGACAAGCATCAAAAGTCTTGTATAAGAGTTAACCCATAAAGCAATAAGATTCAAAGTAAAGGCATCGAAGCAACAAAAAGGAAGATATAAGTTTCAGCAGTTGCTTTCAACTTTCAACATGCATATCTCATGGATAATTGTCAACACAAAGTAATATGATGAATGCAAATAAGCAAGTATGTAAGAATCAATGCACAGTTGACATAAGTGTTTGCTTCTAAGATGGAAGGAAGTAGGTAAACTGACTCAACATAAAGTAAAGAAAGGCCCTTCGCAGAGGGAAGCAGGGATTAAATCATGTGCTAGAGCTTTTTAAGTTTTGAAATCATATAGAGAGCATAAAGGTAAAGTTTTGAGATGTGTTTGTTGTTGTCAATGAATGGTAGTGGGCACTCTAACTACCTTATCAACCAGACTTTCAAGAGCGGCTCCCATGAAGGACGTTATCTCTACCAGCAAGGTAGATCATCCCTCTTCTCTTTTGTTTACACATGTATTTTAGTTTCATTATTGATGACACTCCTCCCAACCTTTTGCTTACACAAGCCATGGCTAACCGAATCCTCGGGTGCCTTCCAACATTCACATACCATGGAGGAGTGTCTATTTGCAAAATTAAGTTGCTTACCGATAGATCAGGGCAAAACATGTGAAAAGAATTATTAATGAAAGTTAATTAATTGGGGCTGGGAACCCTGTTGCCAGCTCTTTTTGCAAAATTATTGGATAAGCGGATGAGCCACTAGTCCATTGGTGAGAGTCTGTCAGAAGTAAATGACAAGATCGAAAGATAAAACACCACATACTTCCTCATGAGCTATAAAACATTAACACAAATAAGAGATAATAGCTTTTGAATTGTTTAAAGGTAGCACATGAAGTATTTACTTGGAATGGCAGGAAATACCACATAGTAGGTAGATATGGTGGACACAAATGGCATAGGTTTTGGCTCAAGGTTTTGGATGCACGAGAAGCATTCCCTCTCGTACAAGGCTTTGGCTAGCAAGGTTGTTTGAAGCAAACACAAGTATGAACCGGTACAAGAAAACTTACATAAGAACGTATTGCAAGCATTATAAGACTCTACACTGTCTTCCTTGTTGCTCAAACACTTTTACCGAAAATATCTAGACCTTAGAGAGACCAATCATGCAAACCAAATTTCAACAAGCTCTACGGTAGTTCTCCACTAATAGGTTTAAACTACATGGTGCATGAGCTTAAACATGATCTACTTGAGAGCTCAAAACAATTGCCAAGTATCAAATTATTCAAGACAATATGAAGCATTTTCTGTTTCCAACCAAATATAAATAAGTGCAACGGTTTTCAACTCCGCCATGAACATTAAAATAAAGTTAAGAACACCAGTGTTCATATGAAAAAGCAGAGCGTGTCTCTCTCCCACACAAGGATTGCTAGGATCCGAATTTATTCAAACACAAACAAAAATAAAAGCACACAGACGCTCCAAGTAAAGCACATATAATGTGACCGAATAAAAATATAGTTTCACTAGAGGTGACCTGATAAGTTGTTGATGAAGAAGGGGATGCCTTGGGCATCCCAAGCTTGAGTCTTCTTGAAATATGCAGGGATGAACCACGGGGGCATCCCCAAGCTTAGACTTTTCACTCTTCTTGATCATATATCATCCTCCTCTCTTGACCCTTGAAAACTTCACACACCAAACTTCTCATAAACTTCATTAGATGGGTTAGTACTCAAAAAAACTTTAATCCACTTTGGTCCTGTAGTGACACATTGCAAGAACTCAATAAAATATTAGCTACAGCTCTCCACGTCTAGAAAGCCTTACTTAAAGTCCACAAGAGACAATGCAAAAAAACAGAGACAGAATCTGTCAAAACAGAACAGCCAGTAAAGACGAATTTTTAAGAGGTACTTCCGTTGCTCAAATCAGAAAACTCAAAACTAATGAAAGTTGCGTACGTATCTGAGGAACACACATGAAAATTGGCAGATTTTTCTGAGTTTCCTACATAGAGACCTACTCAAATTCGTGACATATAGAAATTTGTTTCTGCGCAGAAATACAAATCTAGCATCAACCTTCTATTAGAGACTTTACTTGGCACAATAATGCAATAAAATAAAGATAAGGAGAGGTTTCTACAGTAGTAACAACTTCCAAGACAGAACAAAAAAGTAGTAAAATAAAGACATGGGTTATCTCCCAAGAAGTGCTTTCTTTATAGCCATTAAGATGGGCTCAGCAATTTTAATGATGCTCACATAAGGATGAGAGTTGAAGCAAAAGAGAGCATCAAAAAGCAAGTTCAAAACACATTTAAGTCTAACCCACTTCCTATGCATAGGAATCTTGTACACAAATAAATTCATGAAGGACAAAGTGACAAGCATAGGAAGATAAAGCAAAAGTAACTTCAAAAGTTTTAGCATATAGAGAGGTGTTTTAGTACCATGCAAATTTCTACAACCATATTTTCCTCTCTCATAATAATTTTCAGTAGCATCATGAATAAACTCAACAATATAACTATCACATACAGCATGCTTTTCATGATCTACAAACACATAATTTTTATCAAGCTCAAAAATAATGGGATTAAAACTTTCAAACCCACTTTTATCAATAATATAACAAGATGATTGATCAATCTCAAGAGATATGGGACGCCTAGATAAAGTCAAGACCTCTCCAATCCCATTTTCATTAGTAGTACAATTAATATTATCAAATAACATAGGACCATCATCTAGTTCTTTATCATAAACATTTGCTAAGCAAAACTCTTTAGTACCATGCATTTCGACATCAGGCACAAACAAAGCATTATCATAAGATTTATCAAAATAGCATGGATTATCATGAATAATAGTAGCATAATTATTCTCACAAGTTTTACTCATAGGGAATATTTCAAGAGAATCCACAGGAACATAACATTCATCCTCCTTTGGTAAGCATGGAGGACAATCAAATAGTGTAAGAGATAAAGAGTTACTCTCATTAGAATGTTGGCATGGGTAGCTAATCCATTCTTCCTCCTTTTGTTCATCACTCTCCTACTCTTTTTCATCCAATGAGCTTTCAGGTTCATCAATTTCCTCCTCTTTTTCATCCAATGAGCTTTCAGGTTCATCAATTTCTTCTTTCACAGGTTCCTGCAAATTGTGAGTGCATTCTTGTGCATTAATGAGTCTCTCTTTATAATCAATGATATAAGGATTATCACCGTAGCTTTCTATGCAAAAATTTAGGATAGAAGAGACATAATCTTTAAGGTCCTTACAAGCAGCACAGGTTTCATAATTTTTTAGCCATGAAGGATTCTATTTCAGAAGCTCCCATAAATAAGACAAATTGTTCTACCTCTTCGAACCCAAAATGAATATAGTTATTCCAATTATAGTTCTTAATTAAAACTTTCTCACTAAAGCCACATTGAAATTTAAGATGTTTAGTATCCTGTTTAGAGCAACAGTTTATATCATGGCGTTTAAGCAAGATTTTAGCAATTGTATTAAATTTTTCTATCACATCACTCATAACTTTACCCGTTCTTGATTCTCTATAATTCATATATATTTCAATAAGATCCAAATAGGTTGTGGGTTCTTCCATAGCAACAGTTTTTAATTTTTCGGTTTTTCAAATTTTTATGGATTTTTGAGTATATAAGAAAAATAAAACAAGACAAAAACAAACTAAACAAAAGTAAACTAAGCAAAATAATACTAGACAGAAATAAACTAAGGACAAATAAACTAGACAAAAGTAAACTAAGCAAAACAAAATAAAATAAGAACAGAGAGATAGAGGTAGAGTGTACTCCCCAGGTGAACTTATGAGTAGAGCTATGCCTCCCCGGCAACGGCGCCAGAAAATAGTCTTGATAACCCACAAGTATAGGGGATCGCAACAGTCTTCGAGGGAAGTAAAACCCAAATTTATTGATTCGACACAAGGTGAGGTAAAGAATACTTATGAGCCTTAACAACTGAGTTGTCAATTCAACTACACCTGGAAAAGCACTAGTAACATGGGTGATGTGAAAGCAGCAGTAATATGGGAGCAATAGTAACAGTAACACAGAGGCAATGGCACCAGAAAATAGTTGATACTACTTCCAATGACATATAGAACGAGTATAGGATGATAAGATATGGACCGGGGTTCCCAGCTATCTACACTAGTGGTAACTCTCCAATAACAAGTGTTGGGTGAACAAATTACAGTTGGGCAATTGATAGGATTGAAATAGCATTAAGATAACATCAAGTCTATTAATCATGTAGGCATGTTTTCCATATATAGTCATACGTGCTCGCAATGAGAAACTTGCATAACATCTTTTGTCCTACCAGCCGTGGCAGGGCCTCAAGGGAATCTACCGGCAATTAAGGTACTCCTTTTAATAGAGCACCGGAGCAAAGCATTAACACTTGGTGAAAACATGTGATCCTCATATCTAAGCCTTCCTCCAAAGTTATCCCAGCTTGTCACTCTCGGGTTCGGACATAGACATGTGCAAACAACTTGTAGATACAATCTAAGCAATAATTATAGAGCTCAAATCTAAGATCATGCCACTCGTGCACTAGTGACAAGCATTAAACACAACAAGGTTGCAGAACAATAACTTCACAAACTTATATAGATAGACTGATCATAATGTAACAATTCATCGGATCCCAACAAACACAACACCGATTACATCAGATGGATCTCAATCATGTAAGGCACTCATGAGATCATTGTATTGAAGTACATAGGAGAGAGTGTACCAACTAGGCTAGAACCCGTAGTCCATGGGGGACTACTCACGGAGCATGATGGAGGCGGTGGCATTGATGGAGATGGCTTCCGGGGCACTTCCCCGTCCGGCGCGGAACAGACTGTCCTCGAAACGGAGTTTCACAATGGCGGCGCCCTGGAGTCTTTCTGGAGTTTCGTCAATCGGTATCGAGGTTTTAGGTCGAGAGGGTCTTATAGGCGAAGAGGCGGTGCAAGGAGGTGCCTGGGGGGCCCACCCCATAGGGTGGCGCGCCCTCCGCCGGCCGCGCCTATGGTCGCCCTGTGCCTCCCCTCCGACTCTCCTTCGGTGTCTGGTCCGTCTCGGTGAATTATGATGTTTGGTCTTCGTTTCGTCGAATTCCGAAATATTTCCGAACAGCCTTTTACCAAAAACAACAGAAAATAGGAACTGGCATTGTGGCATCTTGTTAATAGGTTAGTTCCGGAAAACGCATAAAAACATTATAAAGTGTGAGAAAAACATGTAGGTATTGTCATAAAACAAGCATGGAACATCAGAAATTATAGATACGTTGGAGACGTATCAGCCATCATGGGTTTAAGGCAAAGTCTTACCTATCCTGGATCATAAGAGCCCCAAAAGTAAAAGAATTTGTTTCAAAACAGAGATAATGAGGACATCCCTACCACAACACTACCTCCGTCATTGCAAGATGAAGATGAAGCTGTTGTGAAGCTCAAGTCCAATGAAGTTAGGATTGGACCTATTACAAGGGCTTGTGCTAAGCTACTTAAACAACAGGTGAACTTGTTCCTAAACGATACTTTGGTTGATGAGAACTTTATACTGCCTAAATGCTATTACTTATGTATGATCAGGTATGAAGAGGGAGCAAGCATCGCACGAGGAGGAGAGAAGCAGCTGGACATGGAGCTGGACAAGACAACCCATGGACGCGCGAGGAGGAGCGAGGCATGCGCGAGATAGGAGGAAGAAGTCTAGGCCGGCCGATCCGGTCGACTGCCGCCACGCGGCGCCGGCCATCGGTCCGTCCAATGGAAGCGATGTCGGATCCACCCGGCGCCAACCGGACGACACACCGATGCCAACCGGAGGGGTGCAGCACTTCCGCACTGTCGCACCAACGCTGTGCCCGGTTTGAACCGGCCTGCCCGGTCCCAGGCCCGGTCGAAAGGCCCCCAAACCGGCCGAGTCCGAGTCTGTCTCGACCAGATCAATTATGGGTCGGTTATTTTCGTACTTTTTCGACCTGAGGTTGTCCTGAACCCTTATATAAGTGCACAGGACGCCCCCAAGCTTTAGACCACGTTTAAGATAAACCCTAGTTCATAGTTGATTGCTTTGCAACTCTATTGAATCTCTACACTGATTGCATTGATTTGGTGTGGAACCTCTGAAAGTCTTTTGTGATCTGCTGTTCCATTGGGAATTAGAAGGTTGCAACTTACCGCTTCGTGGTCGGCTATGTGCGCAAGTGTGTGGAGTTGCGAATATCTTGCAGCGTTGAGAGCTATTGCATTGGCGACAGGGACCAATCGAGAGATCTCGTTGCGTCATACAAGTTATCTTCCACTTCATCGTCGTGTATCTCCGATGTGTTCATCTCGTGATCATCATCACCACCGTTGCTTACTGAGAAGATAGGGCCACCCCATATCATCTTGGTATCAGATTCTCGGGTTTCCTCGGTAAGCCATCCACAATCCACCCCATAGTTGAGTTGTGAGTGTTTCCTATACAGAAAAAGCCAAAAATATTAGGGTTAGGGTTTGCCATAGCCTTAGATTGCACTAATTTCAAGTTTTAGTTGCTTTTCGTAGTTGTTTTTGCGTATCTTTATCTTTCATCTAGTAGAATTTGTTAGGGTTTGTGTTTCTATATCAACTAGTTTATCATCTAGTGTCAGTTTTTGTTACTCTGAGTCCACATAGCGTACAGTGTGCTTGTTCCCAACCATAGACACAACCTTTCGATATAAGTGACTAGGAACTTCCCGAGAAGAGACTAGTTTTACCGCTCGACAGGCTGCTCATTAGGGTTTTGGTGCTTTGCATACTTTGTTGGCCGTGTTATCAAGGAGTTGTGTCATAAAATCAAAAAAATAAATAGAAAAGAAGCAAAAAGAGCTACATAGCTGTGTGTGATACAAAAGAAAAATCCAAAAAGAAAAGTGAAGTGCTGGTAGAATCAAGTGAAGGCCTAAGTTTTCTTTACTGCACCTGTAGTTGAGCAATCTTGTGCCTGTCTCGTTGAGCTTTGCTAGCGTCTCTCGAGTGCATTGCAACCTTTCATCCATATAGTTGCATTGCCACATTTATAGCCTTGTGTGAGTATCTTCGGTTGTCTACGGTCAGCGCTAGAGCTTGTTATTGGTGCAAATATGTAGCCTACCTACAGCCCTACATATATCCTGCTTTGTCGTGTGATTGTTCTTATACCCTTGATATTTACTACATCCGTGCACTAGTTGTTACTACAAGTGGTAAGCAACACTAATTTACTTTGGAACGGTAAGATTTCCTTTTCTTATCAGTTTTGAGTGAGTTGTGAGAGTACCACCACATATTTTTTTGATTTAGTGCACTAACCTACTAACCATGTCTTCTAGTGATGCTAAAAATTGTTAACCAGAAAGACAAGGATGCTGCTGATTTGATGACATGGAGGGATTATGAAGCTCTTCGTAATGAGATGCGACGTGAATTCCGCACTCAGGATGATGAGCTTAGGGGAACGGTCCACGAGATCTCCCAGAAGCTAGATGCTACTAATGAGAGCGTCACTACCATGACCGATCAAATGACGGATATCCAGCGCAGTCTTCAAGCTTTGCACTTGGCTGTTGACAATCTTGCACAACAACAGCAACAAGAAGACGCAAAAGACCCTGATCTTCAGGATGAAGCACCTGATGTTGGTCGTGGTGCTGGACGTGGTTACCGTGGACGTGGTTTTGCTGAACTTGGACGCCATGGTCGCGGATTTGAGGAAGAAGATGGTTTGGGTAAGCCCAAGTTCTCCATAACCAAGTTTGAAGGAGGAGCTGATGTTGAAGAATACCTCACTTGGGAGCTAAAGATTGAGAAGTTATGGCGCTTACATAATTATACTGAAGATAGGAAGATCAAGCTTGCTTCTTCTGAATTTGATGGCTATGCATTGCGTTGGTGGGATCGACTTGTTAGTGCTCGCGAAGAGGATGGTGAGCCGCCTATTATCACATGGTGTGCTATGAAGGCGGCAATGCAAGATCGTTTCGTGCCCACTAATTATTTGCGAACTATTTACGATAAGTTGACCCTATTGAGACAAGGTGTGAAGACTATTGATGAATATTTCATGGAGATGGAGATGATTATGCAGCGTGGCCGTGTCCGTGAGTCTCTCGAGATGACAATGCAGCGTTTTCTACATGGCTTGAAGTATGATATCAAAGGCATTGTTCGTTATCAAAGTTACACCACTATGAATGGGTTGCTACATCATGCACGAGAAGCTGAAGCACAGTTGGCTGAGGCGTGATACGTCTCAAACGTATCTATAGTTTCTTATGTTCCATGCTACTTTTATGACAATACTTGAATGTTTTATACATACTTTACAGCATTATTATACATTTTCCGGCACTAACCTATTAACAAGATGCCAAGTGCTGCCGTTTTGCTGTTTTTGGTTTCAAATCCTAGTAAGGAAATATTCTCGGAATTGGACGAAATCAACGCCCGTGGTCCTATTTTTCCACGAAGCTTCCAGAAGACCGGAGGGATAATGAAGTGGGGCCACGAGGTTGCTGACAACACGACGCGGCCTGGCCCCGGCCGCGCGGCCCGTGGTCTGGGCCCTCGCGCCGCCCGACCCTTCCGCCTACATATAGCCTTCGTCGCGAATACCCGGAGAGCCACGATACGGAAAACCTTCCGAGACGCCGCCGCCAATCCCATCTCGGGATTCAGGAGATCGCCTCCGCACCCTGCCGAGAGGGGAATCATCACCGGAGGGGCTCTACATCATCATGCCCGCCTCCGGATTGATGCGTGAGTAGTTCATCCTTGGACTATGGGTCCATAGCAGTAGCTACATGGTTGTCTTCTCCGCATGTGCTATCATTGTTTAGATCTTGTGAGCTGCCTAACATGATCAAGATCATCTATTTGTAATGCTACATGTTGTGTTTGGCGGGATCCGATGAATATAGAATATTAATTATGTCAAGTTGATTATCAATCTATCATATATGTGTTGTTTATGTTCTTGCATGCTCTCCGTTGCTAGTAGAGGCTCTGACCAAGTTGATACTTGTAACTCCAAGAGGGAGTAATTATGATCGATAGTGGGTTCATGCCTCCATTGAATCTGGATCGTGACAGTAGGTTCTAAGGTTGTGGATGTGCTGTTGCTACTAGGGATAAAACATTGATGCTTTGTCTAAGGATATTTGTGTTGATTACATTACGCACCATACTTAATGCAATTATCTGTTGTTTACAACTTAATACTGAAGGGGTTCGGATGATAACCTGAAGGTGGATTATTTAGGCATAGATGCATGCTAGATAGCGGTCTATGTACTTTGTCGTAATGCCCTGATTAAATCACATAGTAATCATCATTGATATGTATTGAATCTTTATTTGTCAATTGCCCGCCCGTAATTTGTTCACCAAAGATGTTAGTTATCTTATTGGAGAGACACCACTATGGACCCCGGTCCATTCTTTTACATCTGAATACATTCTACTGCAATTATTGTTTTTTACTGTTCAAACAAACACCATCTTCCACTCGATACGTTTAATCCTTTGTTTTCAGCAAGCCGGTGAAATTGACAACCTCACACGTTGGGGCAAACTTTTGATTGTGTTGTGCAGGTTCCACGTTGGCGCCGGTTTCACTGGTGTTGCGCCGCAAGACACTCCTCCACCAACAACCTTCACGTGCTTCTTGGCTCCTACTGGTTCGATGACCTGGTTTTTTCGAGGGAAAACTTGCCGTTGTGCGCATCATACCTTCCTCTTGGGGTTCCCAACGGACGTGTACATCTACGCGCATCAAGGCGGCGCAAATCAAAGGTCGTGCTACGGGAGCTAGGCGCTTCATGCCTAGGGCGCCCCCACCTACGGCGCCGGCGCCATATACGCGCTCTGCCCCTTACTCTACTCCGTCTAACAAGCCGGTCTCTAATGTGCCCAACACAAAGAAGTCCGAATCTGCTGCAAGTACGAGTGGTTCTAGCATGTCCACGACGCGCAACCGCGATATGAATTGCCATACATGTGGTGGCAAGGGTCATTTCAAAAGAGATTGTCCTAACCGCAAAGTTATGATTGTTAATGAGGACAATGAGTATGAGACTGGAGATGATGTTGATCCATATGCTCCAGAAGATGATGACTATGCCACTGATGGTGTAGATGCATATCCGTCTGATGCTCGCACTATTGTTGTGTCTCAGCGTGCTCTTAATGTGTTGCCAAGTGCATCTACTCAGCGCTGCAATTTGTTCCAAACAAAGGCTTTAGTTGGTCCCGACAAGGCTTGCAAGGTCATTATTGATGGCGGGAGTTGCCGCAATTTAGCAAGCAAAGAGTTGTGTACCAAGCTGAAGTTGAAGTATCTACCGCACCCGCATCCATACTATATTCAGTGGTTGAGCGACAATGGTGAGATGAAGGTAAACCACATGGTGCGTGTTGAGTTTGAGATTGGGCCGTATAAGTATTCCATTGATTTTGATGTGGTTCCTATGACGGTATGTCACCTACTATTGGGTCGGCCTTGGCTCTATGACCATTCTGTGCAACACAATGGCCGTGCCAATACATATCACTTGGAGTTCAAGGGCAAGAAAATTAACTTGCGCCTATGTCACCACAACAAATTGTCAATGAATCTCGTCAGAAAGTTGAAGTAAACTTGGAGGATGCACCTTTAGATAGGCGAGAGAATTGTAATGTCGTGAGTGATATAAAAGTGAGAGAGTGAATTCCTTAGTGCTTTTAGCCACCAAAGAAGACATGAGAGAATTTAGTGAGGATCCTACAACCATGCCTCTTGTGCTCATGTACAAGGTACGGTTTTGGTTTCTAACGACATGACCCCTCTTCCTCTTGGTGTTTCTAATGTTTTGCAGGAATTGCGACGTGTTTCGGAAGAGGTGCCCGCAGGACTACCACCATTGCGTGGTATTGAGCATCAAACGACTTGATCCCCGGCGCTCGCCCCAATAGGGCGCCATATAGAACAAACCCCGAAGAGACGAAGGAGATACAGAAGCAAGTACAAGCGCTACTCGACAAAGGTTATATCTGCATAAGCCTTAGTCCTTGTGTTGTTCTTGTTATTTTAGTTCCTAAGAAATATGGTACACGGCATATGTGCTTAGATTGTAGAGCGATAAACAACATTACTATTCGATATCGTCATCCTATTCCCCGTTTAGTGGATATGCTAGATGAATTGAGTGGTGCTGCTATTTTCTCTAAAATTAATTTGCGTAGTGGTTATCATCAAATTAGGATGAAAGAAGGGGATGAGTGGAAAACAGCCTTTAAAACAAAATTTGGTTTATATGAGTGGTTAGTAATGCCTTTTGGATTAACTAATGCACCTAGCACTTTCATGAGACCGATGGACCATGTTTTGCATGATTTTATTGGCAAGTTTGTGGTCGTGTACTTTGATGACATATTAATCTATAGCCGCAATGAATCTTATCATACTATACATATTAGACATGTTTTGCAAGTGTTGCGTGATAATCAACTCTATGGTAATCTTGGGAAGTGCACATTTTGCAAAGATAAGGTCATATTTCTGGGTTATGTTGTCTCTAAGCTTGGAGTAGAAGTAGATGTGTCTAAAATTGAAGCTATTCAAAATTGGCCTACTCCGGCCCATGAATGTGAGTCAAATACGAAGTTTTCATGGTCTAGCTGGATTTTATAGAAGATTTGTGCCCACTTTTAGTACTATTGCTGCATCATTAAATAAATTAACTAAAAATGGTGTTGCATTTGAGTGGGGCGCAGCCCAAGATCATGCTTTTGATGAACTGAAGAGATTGTTAACTTCTGCAGCATTACTTGCACTTCCTGATTTCAATAAGCAATTTGAGATTGAATGTGATGCTAGTGGTATTGGAATTGGTGGTGTGTTGATGCAAGAGGGTTGTCCAATTGCATATTTTTCTGAGAAACTTTCCGGTGCTAAGTTGAACTATTCAATATATGATAAAGAATTATATGCTTTAATTAGAGTTTTTGAGGTTTGGCAACATTACTTGTGGCCAAAAGAATTTATCATACATTCTGATCATGAAGCTTTAAAATATCTGAAAGCCCAATCTACTTTGCATAAGCGTCTTGCTAAGTGGGTTGATTTCATTGAGTCTTTTCCATACATTATTAAGCATAAGAAGGAAAAAGATAATATTGTTGTTGATGCTATATCTAGGAAGAATATGCTCTTAACTCAACTTTATGTTAAAATTCATGGATTAGAGATACTATGTGATTTATATGCTACTGATCATGATTTTGCTGAACCATATCGCTTGTGTGCTATTGGTAAAGCATGGGAAAAATATCACATACATGATGGGTTCTTGTTTAGGGCTAACAAACTATATGTTCCAGAATCGTCTGTGCGTTTGCTCTTATTGCAGGAATCACATGCGGAGGTTTGATGGGTCACTTTGGGCGTGAGAAGACGCTACTCATGCTAGCTGACCACTTTTATTGGCCAAAGATGAGGCGGGATGTGGACAAGTATGTGAAGAGGTGCATTACTTGCAACAAGTCCAAGTCCAAGCTGAAGCCTCACGGTTTGTATACACCTTTACCGGCACCTACTATACCTTGGGAGGATATTAGTATGGATTTTGTGTTGGGTTTGCCGCCTACTAAAAGAGGCCATGATTCTATATTTGTGGTAGTGGATAGATTCTCTAAGATGTCACACTTTATTGCCTACCACAAAAGCGACGATGCGTCGCATATTACTAACCTGTTTTACAGGGAGATTGTACGTCTACATGGACTCCCAAAGACTATTGTTTCTGATCGTGACGTGAAGTTTATGAGCTACTTCTGGAAGACGCTTTGGAGAAAGCTGGGACGAAGCTGCTTTTCAGCACTACTTGTCATCCCCAAACTGATGGTCAAACTGAAGTGCTGAATAGGACATTGTCACAACTGTTGAGATCCATGATCAAGAAGAACCTGAAGGAGTGGAAAGAGTGTTTGCCGCATGTGGAGTTTGCTTTAGGGCGGTACATTCTACCGCGGAGTTGTGTACTTTTGAGGTGGTGTATGGTTTCAAACCCATTACGCCGCTTGATTTGTTGCCTTTGCCCCTACATGAGAGAGTCAATATGGAGGCATCAAAGAGGGCAGATTTTGTGCGAAAGATTCATGTGAAGACTAAAGAGTTGATCGAGAAGAAAGGCAAGAGCAATGTTGCAAGGATGAATAAGAAGCGCAAGGAGATGTTGTTCAAGCCTGGTGATATGGTCTGGGTACATTTTTGCAAGGATAGAAGCCGGAAGTCCAAGTTGCTTCCTCGTGGTGCTGGTCCTTACAAAGTGCTTGCCAAGATCAATGATAATGCATACTCGATAGATCTTCCATTGATGAGTTTGGTGTCAGTACTACTTTCAATGTTGTGATTTGACACCATATGATGGAGAAGACCTTGGAGCGTCGAGGTCGACGCCTTTTGAAGGGGGGGGGGGAGATGATGAGGACATCCCTACCACAACACTACCTCCGTCATTGCAAGATGAAGATGAAGCTGCTGTGAAGCTCAAGTCCAATGAAGTTAGGATTGGACCTATTACAAGGGCTCGTGCGAAGCTACTTAAACAACAGGTGAACTTGTTCCTAAACGATACTTTGATTGATGAGAACTTTATACTGCCTAAATGCTATTACTTATGTATGATCAGGTATGAAGAGGGAGCAAGCATCGCACGAGGAGGAGAGAAGAAGCTGGACATGGAGCTGGACATGGAGCTGGACAAGACAACCCATGGACGCGCGAGGAGGAGCGGGAGGCATGCGCGAGAGAGGAGGAAGAAGTCCAGGACGGCCCAGCATCCGGTCAGACCGACCGCCACGCCGGCGCGCCCGGTCACTGGCCCGGTCCAACCGGGCGACACGCCGGATCCACCCCGACGCCAACCGGACGACACGCTGATGCCAACCGGGAGGGGTACTGCAGAGCACTTCCGCACCCGGTCAGCAGGCCCGGTCAACCGGCCCGGACCGCCGAGTCCAGTTCTCGACCAGATCTATTGGGTCGGTTATTTTCGTTCGACCTGAGGTCGTCCTGAACCCCTATATAAGTGCCAAGGACGCCCCAAAGTAGCTTTAGACCACGTTTAAGATAAACCCTAGTTCATAGTTGATTGCTTTGCAACTCTATTGAATCTCTACACCCGATTGCATTGATTTGGTGTGGAACCTCTGAAAGTCTTGTGTGATCTGTTGTTCCATTGGGAATTAGAAGGTTGAACTTACCTGGTCGGGTCGGCTATGTGCGCAAGTGTGTGGAGTTGCGAATATCTTGCGGGTTGAGAGCTGTTGCATTGGCAACACCAATCGAGAGATCTCGTTGCGTCATACAAGTTATCTTCCACTTCATCGTCGTGTATCTCCGTTGTGTTCATTTCGTGATCATCATCACGACCGTTGCTTACTGAGAAGATCGGGCCACCCCATATCAAGAGAAGTATATTGTGGTTGTCTGATTGCATCAGCAATAGAGCTGTGATGATGAAATATGCCCTATGGACTGATCCAAAATAAAACGAATAAAATAAAAGTATAAAGTTAAAAGAATAGCTGAGATCAAGGGGGAGAATGTTAGATTGATCTCCTCTCGATCGAGCCCAACGTCTCGACGGGCCCTTTGACTCGCGCCCTGATCGGGGGCGTCCAACCCTCATATGGTTGGTGGGCCCCTGTGACATGCGCTATATAAAAAGGTGGGGGTCGGGGCACGCAGTACGAGGTTAACCGCGCCGCCAGTCACCCCACCGACATCCCCTACCGATCTAGGGTTCGCGCAGTGCTCACGGGAAGCACCACCACCGCTCCCTCTCACGTTGTTCGCCGCCACCGCACGCTCACGCCACTCGCGCTGTCGCCATGGACAACGGCTCGAGCTCCTCCTCGAAGGGAGAAGGCATGTCTCCCACTCCCTCTCGTTCTCTCTCAGACACGGAGTTATATTCACAGATATAGTTGAACCCGCATTAGATCTATAGCCTAGACGATCCACAATACTAACAGCATGGTCTCACTTCACACCTGATAACATCATACGGTTGCTAGCCGCGACCACGGAGGACATAAGATTCACTCTTCAATCTTCATACTCAGAATCATAGTCATACCGAGACTCCGAACTGGGCAATATGTTGAGATTCTTTGCGAGCTCCACGTCTCCCCGCGGAGCTGAAGTAGACGTGGTCCATCTGTAGCATGCCACCCACGCTGCCGGTTCCATCATCCGTGATGTCTTTCCCGATGTACTCGGCGCGGTCTGGATACACAATCTTCCTCGCGGTACGCACGCCATAGTAGCAACGGCCTGTTGTTATTACAAAATATAAAAAGCCGACCATGGTTATTATTCAGCGAGAGATAGAAAGCACCTTCATGTATAAACCATTCCAGACTAGTACTTTGGAGTACTACTGCTTTGATGGAACAATGACAACTTACCAGCATATGGATAGGGTAGAGTGCAGCAGAAACTTGGCTTTGGATCATCATCCACGAGCCAGAATTCAGCGAAGAAGAGCGTCTTTTGTGGCCGCAGCTCGCAAGTAGCCATAAAATTAACGTGGTAGCTGGTGTGAAATTTGGGAGGGGCTTGCCCGCTTTTCTCCACACCGCAGATATAGTCCAGGGTATATTTTGGTTCCTACAAGAAGCAAGCAAGCAATTAGTAGGGCTCCCTAAAAAAACAATTAGTAGCAATTAGTAGGGCTGGTCAAATGATGGCAAGGTAAATATTTGTAGCTAGCAGCTCAAAAGTTATGATCGAAAACAACTTTATATATGCCTACCCAGAAATGTAGTGTCGCGTATTCCTTCAGAATCCGTTCAAGCTTGGAACGGAACCACCTCCTCCGCTCCTCATAGCATGATCTATTCCTTGACACCACGCTCAGGGCCTTTACACAAAGTTCGGGTGCTTGCACTAGTGCTGGTGCCGGAGCCCTGGATCTGCTCAACACCATGTCTAGAATGGATGCAACGTCATCGATGGGCAACACGGCACCACCAGTTTGAGCCTGCGTCATCAAGGAGAGCAGTTTGTTTCGCTCAACGGGCATGAGCAGCAGCTGCTGGTGCAGTTCAGCCAACCGAAGAGGCAAAGGGTGTCCAGCGGCCATGGAAGCTTCATGGAAGGGGTTCTTTTCAAACCTCTCCGTGGATGATGGTAAAATGGTAGCAATGTCGCATTTCGCACTGGAGATGTTCTCCAGAGCACAAGCCGCCACTGAGAGCTGGGGGTCGGCGAATGCGGCGAGCTCCGTAAGGCCCTTAAGGGAATGCATCTCGACGCGGAGCAGAGAGAGGGGGTCAAGGATGTCAATGTATTGCTCAATCTTGGTGCGTTCAGACTCCGGGAGAGGGCAGCCGTGCCTGTCGTACCAGATGGAGTTGATGATGATGTTGGAGACAGGGTCCATGGAGCCGTAGCAGTGGCCGGCCATGAGGAAGCTGCGCATGAGCGAGCCCGAGGGGGTGGGCAGCAATGTGAGCGCCGTGATGTAGAAGTGGTGTAGCATACCATGGAGGTACAACTCGAGAGACTGCAGGTAATCGCATGCGTCACGGCTGCATGGGGTCTTCAATGCGTGTTTTTGAGCATATCCCTGCGTCAAGCAGGATGATAGCTTGGCAGCCATGTCCGTGTGGTCGATATGCTGCCTGAGAGACGTGATGCGATGAGCTGCTCGGCGGACAGTGGTGGTGGTGATGGTGCTGCCATCTGCAGAGACGTTGTTGGAAGTCGTCGTGCCGCGAGGGGTCATTTGGGCATCGTAGGGGCGGTGCAATAGACGGTGGATGGCTCTGACATTTTCAGAGCTGAGGGAAACCTCCGAAAATTGCTTCTTCAGAAGGGCAAAGGCGTCGGGGTAAAGCCGGATGGCCATAAGCTGCACCAGAGTGTCGGGCGCAGGGTGACCTGCCTCTTGGGCTGCCCACTTGAAGGCGGCCTGAGTCCTTGCGGAGTCAGGGTCAAGGCCCTGAGGCTGATGCTGAGCATCATGCTCATAGAGATCGTGCTGGACGAGCATGACGGCGAGAGGGAGATCGGCTCTAGCCCAGTAGAGGTATCGGCCGGCCTGTTCCTCGGTGAGGCACCCGAAGTAGCCGACGAGGAAGTTGACGAGGCTGCGGTAGGATCGGCCTGCCATCACGTGCCAGACGTAGTCAGCGTTGTTGGGTTTGGGGAAATCCGCCCACGCTTCTCTCTTGGACCTCTTTGCGGCGGGTGGAGCGGAGGAGGCGGCGGCGGCATACGGGAGGAGGGCGAGGATGTTGAGGATGATGTTGGAGACGGGGTCGAGGAGGCCCAGGCATAGGCCGCCGTCGTCCAGGAGGTCGATGAGCTCCGTCATGTTCTCGCTCGCGCGGGGCAGCCGGTCGAACGCCTCCATGTAGAAGCCGACGATGAGCTTCAGGATGGCTTGATGCAAATCCTGGTCCGAGAGAAGACTGCCATTATCGCCGTCGTCCGTGCGGCAGCCGCGGCTGTGCAAGCACGAAATCAGCCCTCTCCGAAGGGGGGCAGAGACGCAAGAAGGGGATCCAGACGCCATCAGCTGATCAGCGGCGATCGACCTGCGAGCACAGACGGCGCGCGCGGGTGGTGTTGATATCTCTGGTGGCGACAGGCGCCGGCTGGTCCAGGACTCGCCTTACCGACCCGTACTTTGATAGGAAACAGGTCTGTATTTTTATACCGACCTTTGGCTAAGGAAACTCCACGTAGACCAGCACTCTCACCAGGTCCAATACTTCCATAATCCGTAAATTGAGTTGTTAATGAACCCTATTCTTCTCTTCTTTTTGTATATTAGTGGAATTTCATTGGGTTCTTTCTTAGATCTAGATGGAGTGAAATAGGGAAATAGAATTAAAAAAAGACCTTTCGGATGAAAATGGAAGAATAGTATGGAATATATCTCACTTGGACAAAATAAATTAAAAACAAATTTCTCTTATCCTCATTTGTTCCTTTCTTTAGATAAATACGCACATAGTTTCTAGTCGGAGTCAAGTTTTAAAATTTTGATTAAATATATATATGGAAACTATCAATATCCACAATATATATCATAATCATATTAAACAACCACCATGAAATATATTTCCATAATAATGTATGCATTAGATACTGTAAGGATTAATATATATATTTGTCTTTATAGATGATTAAATTCTGCAAATTAATTTATCCTAATTATAGTGTTATATATCAGTTTTTTGCATCTGTGAAATACATCTTTACTACCTATGATATCCCATCCCATAGGAGCTGCTCCTGTGCAAGCTAAACTAGAAGCAAATAGATTGCAACATAATGAGCAGGTTATGAACCTGGCTAGTGGGCTTGGAATTCCTCGCCGCCGCCGGCCGTGTCTGTTTTACAAGTAACACAAATAAGAATATGTATATATATGTACACAGAAGAGAAACGTCCTTTGAAACACTCTTCTGCTCACCCTTTAATTGTGTTCGCTCCTTGCATCTTTGCTGCAGTAATTGCAATGGTAGTGGTAGGATAACTAGACAAGAGAAAAGGTTACTGCTGCTGATCAGTTAACAGGCAAACTGTTATGGAGTTTAACCTGAAACCTCCAACTTTACCAGACGTATAGTGTACCCAGAGTATTCTTGCCAAGTTTCAGATATAATAGCCCACCGATCATGAAAAATCCCTGTATTCCGAGCCGTGCATAATCGCCAGATTAGCCTGTCTGGTCTGTGCAGCACGTATACATGCGCACACATTTGCAGACAGAATTAACAAAAAATGTTCCACGAATGCAACTTCTATATAAGAACAACTCTATACAGATTTGACTACCTTGGGTATTGGTCCCTGTGACATGACAACGCAACCAACTTCAGCCATTTACATTACAACAGAGGAGCAGTCTTTTTGAGCCTTCAGCCCAGGCCTCTGTATGAGTATAGACTACTCCAGATTTACAGCGGAATCAGCACTTTTCTCATCAAGTATGTCAAATAGACTGAGATAACTAAACTAAGTTAGGATTTCTAACTTAACATATATCCTTGGAGCCCGGAGGAGATCCTCTCGAAGCTGCTCCCCATGTATCTTACATTCACACATTTGAATCCCATAGAATACACTCTCAATGCAGCAGTTTCAAGACATTGACAAATGCTCTTCTTTTTTGAATGCTGACGTGGATAATGGAATATCATATGATGTGCGGAATCGAATGCCATTGCCTGTGTTCCTTGATACAGGGCAGAGCCAGCACAATATATTGGGCCCTAGCACCTGTTATACGGGAAACATGTTGAGAAACGAGTACTTAATGATGTCCCATGGCTCCTGATATACTTTATGATACAATTTTACAAAGCATAATACAGTTTAATATGAAAACCGAGTGTTAATTTTTGGCACATGCGAGCATGTGCACCCATTTTCAACTACACACACTTGCACATTTCGGAAAGTATTGAAATATTCACAATTATGAGCACTAGCAAAAGTTGTGCCAAAATGTGCACCTGTCCTAACTTGTGTATTTCCCGTGAAAAAATTCTATAGCCAAAAGGTCAATATGAAAAATCGCATATAAAGTATAAACCATGTCGAGCTGAATATCGTCTTCCAAAATTTGCAGATAACAATGGTGTGCTCTAGATTTTGTTGCATCTACTTTTTGTTCTAGAATATGTAATCCTTTCCAACTGACAAGTAGAAGCGTAGTCATGGAATCATGGGCTTATAGAGGGTATGACTAAATACTATCTCAGTATGAAATAAATTTAGTAAGAAGATGCTTGCATCATAGCATGTGAACATACTCCAATGCTACAGTATTCACGGCATGTGTAAAAGAGAAATGATGGAAATAGTTCTTACTGAAACTGTATTATGGTAGAACCCGAGATCATATGGATGATGGTAAAGATTTCCAGCCTTTTCTGCCAACCACATCGCCCTAACTCCTTCATGGTACTGCAAACCACCAATACACCTACCATTATACATATGAAAACAATAATAAAGTCCTCAAAGACAAGGGGTCCTATTTTCCAAACCTCGATAGTGGTTTTATTATGCAAGATGAGGTAAACATGCCAACCCAAGAGAATTGACGTGGACAATAGTATTGGACATAGAATGACACCGCAAATAATCTGCACATATTTACAGCCTTGTGTTAGTTATTTAGAATGAATATTTTACTTGCCATGTATATGCTGGCAACTGGAATAACTTCCTCATGGTACATACTATTGATGATCTTGGGGAATCACTGCCTGATTGTTCATCTTTAGGCGCACTATGCACAGCAGCCCCAATTATCAGAATCTGATACAAATGTAAATCTTCTCAAAGAAAATCTACAATCGTAGTCACTAAAGTAAAACAAGGATATTGAATATTTGAATTACCATAGAATAGAGGCTTGCGGTTGCAACATATAGCACAAACACTAGGAAAATCTTGTAATTCTCGTGTCCAACACAATTGTTAATCCAAATGCAGTGATGGTCCTGCATGAAAAAGAAAATTAGCATACATGTCCATAAGAACCACAAAATAGAAAAAGGGCCTCAAAATTCAATCAGCACCATTCTCAGAATGCATCTCTTGCAGACACGACAATGATGTGCACGAGGAGGTTTATAATGTGAACACTTCTGGCAATATCTCAAATCACCACCCTGCAATGATGCGCACAATGAAGTTTATAATGACATGTCATTACAGAAGTTGAAATCAGGAAGCCAAATAAGGTTAACTCTATTGTACATTAGCAAACAGCCGCATGGCCTTCATTATAACGCAATGAAGGTAATGCCACCTAATCCTATTTCGGTTGTCATAGATTAGACATATTTTCCATATTTTCAGAAAAAGGTCCATCAGATGAGCATGCTACCTAACTACATCTGAAAACCAAGAAGAATATTGTAGGAAGATATGATCCAACTGAGGGTTTTTCTTGTTTGCAACACTGAGATTATTTTTGGATGCTCGGCAGTCACAAATTTCACGACCAAAATACACCTTGTGGTTAAAAAATAGTAGTAGCAACATAATTATAGCCACTGAAATCATCCCAACACAGAAAAGCAAAACATGGATAATGCAATATATTTTCTCCAAATGAGCACATCGACGACTAAAACAAAGCACTAAGGCCTCATACACGATAATAATATCATCTCGTGAAAACCTTTGTTATTATTAATCATGTCTGGCATCTGATTTGCTGTTATGTTGATCTTAATTAGATAACAGTAAGCTAAGGTTGCCAAATCCAATACACCATTTCTTCAGAGCTAAGACAGATCGCAAGATACATAGGCAAGAACAATATGATATAGATGAAGAGGAGAGTTGAGAAGGGAGATAGAGATATTGAGGAAAGATTCAGATTTCTCTTACCATTTCTTCAGAGCTAAGACAACAGGAATTATACATTTTCCATACTACTCCAATACACCTTTTGGCATTGTTTTTTTTTTATCAATGGCGTCAATTTTGCTCTTCAAAATGATTTTTTTTTTCTCTATGTTTATTCCTTTTACGTTGTTCCTTTTGGCATTTTCTTGTACTTTGTCCTCCTTTCCTTTAAGATGAAAGAACTTATTTTTTCGACGAAAGGAGCCCCAAAGGGCCCCTGATTTCAAAATTTTCAATTTCGACGAAAGAACATTAATATCTTTCCGCCATTCTTCGGAAAAAATGAGAGTGGCTCGGTGGCGGCATGCCGTGTTTCCTCTGCAGTGAGGACAATGGCGGCTTTTTAAAACAGGTTTCTTTATCGCTGGAACGTGAGCTCCCTTGTCGCCAAGCGCGGCGGAATCAGATCCGCCCTCCGATCCCACGGCTCCCTGGCAACTTTTGTTTTTTTGCAAAGAAAATCACCGCCACGTGTCAAATCACTATTGAGTCGCGCCCTTTTTTGCCGTGCGCGATTGGAATCCTTTTAAAATAACGCTAACTCTAATTCTCTCCATAGCTGGGAACTTATTAATTATTATAATAAACCATGTGAAACACTGTATAAGCTAAAAATGGAACAGGGGATTGATAATGTAATGGCTGTTGTGTTACATCTGTTGAGCGCTAATTAATTGTGCATGCTAGGGATGGTGACTGGCGACACCATGGCATCATACATATCTATAGCTTCAAAGACATGGAAACTCCTCCTGACAGTTATATTATCCATCCTTGATTTAATACTGTTTTTAAATTATTCTGACATGGTGTTGTTTTATAATTATCCATCCTTTTATAGCGGGAACGTGAGCTCCCTTGTCGCCCAGCGCGGCGGAATCAGATCCGCCCTCCGATCCCACGGCTCCCTGGCAACTTTTGTTTTTTTGCAAAGAAAATCACCGCCACGTGTCAAATCACCATTGAGTCGCGCCCTTTTTTGCCGCGCGCGATTGGAATCCTTTTAAAACAACACTAACTCTAATTCTCTCCATAGCTTGAGACTTATTATAATAAACCTGAGCGTGGTGTGGATGTCTGGCATCTGATGCAGATACGAATCCCCCCCCCCCCCTGAACCAAGCACTCTGCATGCAAAACGGTCCTACCTTTTGTGCTTAGACAGAGATTGTCTAATAACTAACGACAGTAGCTCTATATGAGACCCAGTGAATATCCACACTATGTGCATTCTTATCACATCCTTCACTTGAAAATGGTTGCTTTCATTGAATACTAACCAGTGCAGTGAGGGGCCAGTTCATGTTGTGTTAGGGGTACAGCTGTACATGCAAAAGTTTTGGCGAACGATCAGGAATTAAGGAGCTTCATTTAGTATGAAATGAATGCTACTGATAGACAACAAAGATAAGCAGTTTGTTGAACAGCATTCTGTAATGTCCCTGCCATACAGATCGCAGGATACAGAGGCAAGAACAATATGATATAGATGAAGAGGAGAGTTGAGGAGGGAGATCGAGATATTGAGGAAAGATTCAGATTTCTCTTACCATTTCTTCCGAGCTAAGACAACAGGAAATATACATTTTACATACAACTCTGACACACATGTCATTCACACATGTTTCATGCGCACACAAACGTCAACAAACCGTTAAGCTTTGCCACTACCGACACTGATTTGTTCTTCATGGGTTTGTCATAGCAGTACTGAAAAATCCAAGCAGAACAACTAGGCACAACTATCAGCTGGCAGCTGGTCACAGGATTGATTTATTTTTTTATCAATGGTGTCAATTTTGCTCTTCAAAATGAGATTTGTTTTCCCTATGTTTATTCTTTTTACGCTATTCCCTTTGGCATTTTCTTGTACTTTGTCCTCCTCTCCTTTAAGATGAAAGAACTTCTTTTTTTCAGTGAAAGGAGCCCCAACGAGCTCCTGATTTCAATCAGGAAATTTCAATTTTGATGAAAGAATATTAATATATTTCCGGCATTCTTCGGAAAAAAAAATGAGAGTGGCTCCGTGTCGGCATGCTGTGCTGCCCTTGCAGTGAGGACACTGAGGGCTTTTTAAAACGGGTTTCTTTATCGCGGGAACGTGAGCCCCCTTGTCGCCCAGCGCGGCGGAATCAGATCCGCCCTCCGATCCCACGGCTACCTGTTGAGCGTGAATTAATTGTGCATGTTGGTGACACCATGCCATCATATCTAGCTTTGAAGGCATGGGAACTCAACATGTTAGTATCTATGATTTATTATAGTTTTAAACTTATTCTGACATGTTTTATAATCATTCTGACATGTTGTGGACAGTTTGGACTTTGATAGTCAATGTATGTTTTCGATTGCAAATCATGTTTGCAACGTGGAACATCCATCCTGAAAATCCTGGGACCGCCACTGTGTGCAGTGTGCCAGTGTGGAAGGATCCAGAGCAAGATACGGTGCCCATGCCCATCCCTGGACTCAGATGCACATCTATGCACGGTTCCTCTCCACCGGTCCACCTCCCACTGATATGCTGTATCAGGACTGAGCTAAAAATGGCAAGGGAATCGGCAACGCGGTGGATCTTGCTTGCAGGCAATGTTCTACTAGTAATTTTAAATCCAGGACCCCACGCACGCTGGATGCTTAATTCTGCATACGAGTGACACGAAAGATCCAGTCTTGGCAGCGAGATCTGGTGGGGGCGTACCTTCCGCTTGATCTCGTGGATGGGGGTCTGGGCGTCCTCTACGTCGGGCACGAAGGCCGGCGGCACGCGGCCCGGGTCACGCGTGATGGCGAGGCCGTAGGTGGCGACGCAGGCGAGCGCGAGCGCGGTGTAGGCCGCGGCGTTGGCGACCCCCGCCGCCGTGGCGAGCCCCAGCCACGCGGGGATCGCGAGGAACACCGTGGTGTAGTAGACGTACCCGATCGCGGCGAGCACCGAGATTATCGGCAGGGTGACGTACCCCGGCCGCCCCGCCATCGGTCCGGACGCCGCCTACCGCCGCTCCTGTTCCGCCCGGCCGCGCGGGGAGGGCATTCCGTGGGGGCAGGGGAGAGGAGGGGAGGGAAGCTCGCGGCGGCCGAGCCGGCGTTGGGGGAGGGGGCGAAAGCTGCGGCGCGCGGCGAGCTGACTGAAGCAGCAGCTGAGCTCGCTGGCGTCGTCTGACGAGGGAAAAGAAAGAGCGTGCCGGCCCGGTTCGGTGTGGGTGCGATGCGAAGGCGTCAGGCGGCAGGCGGCAAGCGGCAAGCAGCAGCGAGAGTGAGTAGGACGAGTAGGGGTTGGTAGGCGGTGGACGTCGGGAGCGTGGTGTGGTGTGGTTGCCGGCGCGGGACACGTTCGATTGCGTAGCCGTGCCGTGAGGGCTGCAGCCTTTGCAGGTGTCATCACTCATGGTCATGGACGAGGTTCGAGCTGAAAGTAATTTCGTGACACTACTGCTCCCTACCGTGCTCTGAACGCGCTGTGAACGATAGATACGATGGCGTGCAAATCATCCATACTACATTTGGCCTGCAGCTTTTTCTTGTGGGAAAACCAGTCGTGCTTCGAACCATTTTGAGATGGTTGCCTCCACTCTATAGTTTCACATGGTCCCTACTACCTCTTCCACCCATTTTCAAGGCTTGATCAAAGATTCAACCATCTTAATTTGGGGTTTCTTTAGTATTCTCGAAAATTTTGGGGTTTCTTCTCAAAAGGAAATTGTGTTTTTTTAGTGACAAAAGCACCTAAGACGTGTTTGGTTCCCTGTAGAAGAGTCAAGCATGTAGTTGACGTCGATGATTAAGCATGATGTTGTTAATATGGCAGATTGGCAGCGGTGGCACTCATGGAAAAATGTGACCAGATTAGGCCTTGATACTACCATCCCATGATCCCATTGCCATCAGAGTATTAGACTATGCATTTTCTATGGGGCTCAAGTCGGTTTAAAGTGATTGTTGATAGATGACTAAAATGTGATGTAATATGTTGAAGATCCCAAATAATTGCATTACATGCATCTCATTATGACCGCAGACAACACATTGCATTTGTATGAGCACCATATGTATAGACCAACATGGATGTTCTTGATGGGTGAAGATGAGCGGCCTCGTTGATGGTAACGTGATGATGGATGATAGGTGGCTAGCTTTGCCATTGTGACGAGTTGAAATTCAACTACTTCCTAGTGTTCAAGCTGGTTGAACCTTCGGTCTTAGAGGTGAACATGTTTAGTCACTCAATGTCAACATAAACAATCATCAATAAATGCACATTAACTAGCACCGCCACCAATAACAATAAGCAGGTTCATAAGAAAATGAACACAAATTCACGATTCGATGATGCTTCATCAACTAGCATGCACTCCCGATGGGAGAAAAATTGTCGATTCGAAGCGCACACGATCCTCCAATCTAGTCGAGTTGTTGCTTGAAGAAGAGGCTGGTCGTCGATTTCGTGCTTCCAGCGTCCAAGCTTCCCACAGACGACGCCAATGACAAAAGGTTAACCTTGTCAATGCTCATGATGATGGACTTGGGTTTCTAGGAAGGAGGACACTGGTGAATGAAAAAACCGGCCAGCCAAACTAGGCAGCCGACGAATATTATTATCAAGGACGAATCGCCAAGATTGTATGATGTAGAACTAGGGTTGCAAGGTGTCTCGTATGATTGAATCTGTCTCCCCTCGGTGGCTCCTCCCAACCCTTATATAGTGTGCTAGGTGTGTGAGAGTCCACCTCGAGATCAAGTTACATTATAAGTTGGTTCTCCCGATACGGGTTTAACTTTCCTAACGTGATATCTTCAGATTCTTCTGGATTTCTTCATGGGCTTTCTTCTATTCCTTTCTGGGATTTTACCGGGGATGGCAATGCTTAGGACCCGATATGGTATACCCATGTCAGCTGGTACCACCATAACACCATCGAGATGTCAGAGGAGGAATGGATTGGTGGAGTTTGTAGATCTAGATTTTCTCTTTCAAAACCCTCAAAAAATGCAAGAATCGTAAGAGGGATGAGAGAGAAAGAAAGCTCAAGAAGGTCAACAAAATGCTAGGAGAAAATGAGTTCAAAAACCCTAGAAAACCATTGGGTCGGGAAGAAGTCTCTTTTATAGACAAACCAAATATGACCATTTGGAGGCTAAACTGCGCATCCCGGTAGCTGACATGGTCCAACCGGACCCAGAACCGGGCTCCCACTACTACAAAATCGTCGATTTCGGTCCTGGACCCGATAGACCAAGTGGACTACCAGCAGAAAAATGTCTTTACAAAAAGGGTGATATATATCTTTGGCATTTAGACTCCGATTATAGAAAACATGAGCTTTTTAAAAAGCTAAGAACAAGATCTATCTAATGGATACTATAGAACCCAAGAAGGAGCAAGACATTAAATGTCAAATGTGGAGATAAGTGAAACCTCCCGAAATGAAGAACTGATAAAAAAACTCCAACCTTGAAAACACAATAGAAGATGCATACGAACTCCATTTTCAATGAACTTGGGCTTGTTAAGAAGCTAGCAACAATCTCAAGAACCTCACATACAAAAACGCAAAGAAGCAACAAGAATTAGGAAATGGAAAGTGTGCAAATGATTGATCTCCATAATACAATGTGATCAAGTTACCTAAACGAAAGCCCTCTTGATAGTGCGGCTATCTATCATATAACTTCTCCAAACAACCACCTTGAGACCGGTAAAAGAAAAACCTAGAAATTTCATACCTCTGTCTTGCGCATCTCGTCTGTTCTTGATGACAACGCTTCAAGCTCCATTCAAGCCCGAATGCTTCACTTGATCATTGTTGTTGTAACATCCCAAAAATTCAATAAAGAGATAAAGAGAGTTTCCAAAATACAAAATTTAGAACCAACAAAAACTTTTTCATATTACAAGTGCTATGCATATACTCATCTTGATTAAGTGTGCATTTTTCCATGATGTTTGCTTGTGTGCTTGCAAGTGTGCTAAAACCCTAATATGAGATCACTTGATCAATCAAATAGAAGAGAAAATAAAAGAAGAAAAGAAAAGGAGAAAATCAACTACACACTCACATAGGGTTTAGGCCAATTTTGCAAATACTTGACCTAGACCATTTTGGCTTGCACCATTAGTTGTAAATGGATACTAAACACTTATTAACACTTTTGGAATCAAAAAAACTCAAATCAACTCAAATTTGAGCTCACATACAATTATGGTCAAAATGACAAATCATAGCATGATGCCCTCTTTGAGCCTCTGTCTTGGAAGATTTCTAAACTAAACATTGCCAATTCTTTGCACCTCATACAAGACAACATCAAGATGAACAACTTTGCCCAAAACCATCACCACAAATTCTTTCTCAAATTCAAATGGTGATCAAGCAAAGTAAGGACTTTGAAACAAATTCAAGATCATATGCAATTTGGATTTTTGCAAATCACTTCAAATTTGACCATCACCACCATCATTCTACTGCAAATAATATATGATTCAAACCCACGAAAATTCACTCAAAAATTCCAAAGTAAAGTTCTTGCGGCCATTTCCTCAAACACCTTGTGAGCAACAATCTGCCAACCCAACACATATCAAAAACCAACAGTCCATAGCCTAAACCATCATGCCTAGCTCATCAAATGTACTCCATTGACCTCCCTGAACCTTGCCAAGCACCAGAGACAAGGTCTAGTCCTTTGCAACATCATTGTTTGGACATAATCTCACCATGCCGTGGCATGGCATGGCCTCACCGTGCCACTTCTCTCTCTGGTCGAATCCAATGAGCCCAACCATGTCATTCACATTCTCCACACTCTCCTGAGTCTACTGGACACGAGCATCGTGCCAATGGTGCACCACACTCGCCAGAAACGTGACGCCCAGACGTGCCCAGGCGTGCACGCGCACGCCAGAGCATGCACGGCGAGCGCCATGGACACGCCTAGAGCACACGTCGCCCCGCCAGCTCCGTTGACCCCAGCCTCTTCTCTCTGCGCCACCAGCTCCGCGACGTCACCAGCCACCGCCCAGACACCGCCATTGGCCCGCGGGAACGCCGTAGACGACGCCCACTTCGCCGACGTCCGCCGCAGTACTGGCCACTCCCGTCATGCGCACGAGCTCGTCCTTGCATCGTTTTCAACGCAATCAGGCCCTGCGTCACCACCAGAGCCTCGCCTACACGCGTCATGGCCAAGCTCCCCTGTAGACGCGTCGTCGCCGATGACCTCAATCCCGCGCCACGGCCACCTCCAGCTGCTATAAAAGGGGGCCCTCCCGCTCCAAATTCTTCACACCGCCAGCTTCCTCTCCCTCTTCTCAAGCTCCTCGTCCACTCCTCTCGCTCGATTCACCTCTGTAGCCACCCAATTGCATCAGCGGAGCCCGCGGAGGTGCTGAGAAGCTCGCCGCCGATTGGAGCCTCCCCAGCACGCGCCACTGCTACCATCTGCTTCCCCTTCCTCGACAACATTGCCGCCACACGTTGCCGACCCCCGCCGCGCCGCCGGTGATCCTCCCACCCCCCCACCGTTGCCGCCTGTGAGCTCCTCTCTCGCCGGAGACGAAGACGTCTCTGAGCCGCCCGATCCCTTTCTAATCCTACGGCTCACACTCAACGTACCGCTTCACTGGTTAAAGAGGCATTGACGGGTAGAGCCCACCTCGTCAGACGGCCCACGCGTGCGAGACGCGTGGTGGGCTGGCCTTCCCCCGTTTAAATCATTTAGGCCCAGTAGTGTTTCCCGCCGGCCTTTTTAATTCAAATATAAATTTTCGAATTTGCTAAATTACTCAGTGATGCTGTTTTCAAATTGAAATAAAACAAAATCCACCAAACCAAATTTGATAAATTTTATATATTTGGAAACCTTGTCAAATTATCTACAAAACTACACTGGTCTCAACACTAGATTATTTGTAGAATAAATGTGATAAAAATAACAAGGCAGGGCCTTTTGCAACTTCAAACAATTATTAAAAATTAATAAAAAATGCTTTTGAGTTGATTCCAACTCTCAAAAATTATATTTCACATTGTCTATCCAAATATGTAAAAATATTGCATAGTTGTTTGTATGATCATGGCCTAGTTTAAAAAATGGCCCTATGGCTATTTCTAGTTCATTTAAAATGTGCAAGATTATTTATTAAAATGTATGAGAGCTTCTCTCTCATTTAAATCTTGTCTCAACTAACTCAACATGAGGTAGAGACCATGGTCAATTAAATCTCATATTGAATTGGTTGGTGATATTAAATCATTACCATGTGTTATTAAATTGCATGAGGTGCATCACCTCATTTAAATCATTTTCCCAAATGATAATTATGAAGAGGTTGACTTTGGTCAACCTAGGTCATATATTATTATTTGAGGAGATTAAATCTTAACAAGATTCAATGAGAGGAAATTATTTCTCTCAAGAATTAAATAGAAACACTAAGTAATATTTGTAATGAGAGGAAATTATTTTTCTTAAGAATACAACAAAACCAACCAAGACAATAAGCATGTTGTGATGCTAGTCTAGCTTGTGTGACTCATGTGTGTGCTTAGCCTAGTACTTAAGCTTTGTTTGGTGATTGTGTGTATCGTATTCGTTTTTAGACGCTAGTACCGAGGAATAGCAAGAGGAGGAGGTCTACTTCCAAGGAGAGGAAGACCACTTTGATCACTACACCACTCAAGGCAAGCTAATATTCTTGCAAAGTGCAAAGCTCTACAAGAGCAAAGCACCCCCACATTTTACTTTATGCTTAATGAGCCCATCCCAAGTTTTACTACAAGTTTTTACTTAGAAGTTTTATTGCTTTGCTTTATCAAAGTACTTTTTGATTCATGATTCACTTGGTCTTGAGTAGAACAAGAGCATCAAAGTTAGCCTATGGCAATCAAAGCTAGTTAGCACCCCTCATGACTAGTGGCTAGTGCTAAGTAAATAAAATTGACTACTCTAGATGGGAACATTGTGAAACGAAATGACTTTGAAGGATTTGAAGGTGAATATGAATTGAATGATATGAATGACATGATGAATTTGATAAAAACTGATGGTTGGGTTCGGATGCGATACCATTCCAATTTACAAGTACCCCCACAATACCTGATTATGGGTAGGGTCTAACTAGAAGTTTATATATCTTAGTATGGGTTCCCTCTAAACAAGCGTCATAGGGGTTATGCCGAGGCTGCCTCCGTTAAATGTGAAATGATGTGAAATGACGTGAATGAGGTGAACTGTCCGGCCCAAGCCCTGTGCTCCCAGTGACGCTTGTCTTCACTGGGAGGCCAAGCTCATGGGGAGAGGTGCCTATACTAGGATGTGTAAGTGAAAAGTTAGGGTTGATGATCCGCGTACTGAGTTACGATTATTCAGGGTTATCCTTGACGGATGTAATCAAATGTTATGGCACAAGTGTGAAACCTCTGCAGAGTGTAAAACTATTCGAATAGCCGTGTCCACGGTTACAGACAATTGGAAATGCCATACTGTTCCGTCATCAGATCTTTTCTTGAAAATGAATGTTGAATTGAAATGGTGACTTGAATTTGAAACACAACTGAGTTGTGGGAATGACACTAATGTTCCCACTTGAGTTAGTTAGCATATGAAGAGTCTTTTATGAAATGTTTATGAACTAAAATTGGCTTTATGCAAATAAACCTAGAGTTTAGCATCCCCTTAATAAAATTGCTAGTAATTACAATAGTATTAGTTTGCGAGTACTTTAAAGTACTCACACTGTCCCCCTGGCTATTCAAATGGCCGAATATGAAGATGAGCACAATATGAAGATGACGGCCAGGACGTCTACAACAACTAGGAGTTCGCCTAACGTCAAGCGTTGGCATGTGGAACTAGATAGTCCACTCTTATTACGCTTCCGCTACTGTGTTGTTCGTTGATCAATAGATCAACTATTTGTGTAATATTGGATCAGGTGATCCCCTTTTGTAAGACAATGATGATTTGTAATGAATGATGACTTATGATATCAACTGTTATGTCTCGCAACAACAATCTTCCTGGGATTGCGATGTATGGCATAATATATAGGCATCTGGACTTAAAAATCCGGGTGTTGACAGTTGCTTTGTGAATACTCATAATTTTCTCCCCCATACACCACTATAGAATAACATTATTAAGGCACATCTTCACATGTCCATTATCACCAAATGGAAAACAAGCTTCAAGCATGATCTTCTCAATATGTCCATCTTGAACTTTCTCTTCTAAACCTTGATCACGATCACCACTTCATGTCATTCTCTCATGGGATATATGTGATCTTACTTTTGATGCATGCCCATCGAAATATACCTAACCCATATATACAACACAAATGAACATATATGATGGGTTAGTTCACAAATCATAATTGACACAGCTTACCATACCAAAAGATCGCATGATCTCATGTGATACATTCTTTATGCTTCATGTGTTTACCAACTTGAATCCATTCTTCGCTCTTAGACTTGGTCAATCTTGTATCTGCTCATGATTGATACGTCTCCAACGTATGATACGTCTCCAACGTATCGATAATTTCTTATGTTCCATGCTACTTTATTGATGATACCTACATGTTTTATGCACATTATATGTCATATTTATGCATTTTCTGGAACTAACCTATTAACAAGATGCCGAAGAGCCAGTTGCTGTTGCTTTTGGTTTCAGAAATCCTAGTAAGGAAATATTCTCGAATTGGACGAAACTTTCGCCCGGTCCTATTTTTGCACGAAGCTTCCGAAGACCGAAGAGATAACGAAGTGGGGCCACGAGGCAGCCAGGGACAGGCGCGCGGCCGGCCCCGGCCGCGCCGACCTGCCCCCTGGGCCCTCGTGTGGCCCCCGCGTTGACCTTCCGCCTACTTAAAGTCTCCGTCGCGAAACCCCCAGAGAGCCACGATACGGAAAACCTTCCGAGAGATGCCGCCGCCGCGAATCCCATCTCGGGATTCAGAGATCGCCTCGGACTCGCCGGAGAGGGATTCATCTCCGGAGGACTCTTCATCGCCATGATCGACTCCGTGTGATGAGTGAGTTCACCCCTGGACCATGGGTCCATAGCAGTAGCTAGATGGTCGTCTTCTCCTTGTTGTGCTTCATTGTTGGATCTTGTGAGCTGCCTAACATGATCAAGATCATCTATCTGTAATACTATATGTTGTGTTTGTCGGGATCCGATGGATAGAGAGTACTATGATTATGGTGATTATCAATCTATTGTTTATGTGTTGTTTATGATCTTGCATGCTCTCCGTTATTAGTAGAGGCTCTGCCAAGTTTTTGCTCTTAACTCCAAGAGGGAGTATTTATGCTCGATAGTGGGTTCATGCCTTCATTGACACCGGGATCGTGACAGAGGTTCTAAGGTTGTGATGTGCTGCCACTAGGGATAAAACATTGATGCTATGTCTAAGGATGTAGTTGTCGATTACATTACGCACCATACTTAATGCAATTGTCTGTTGCTTAGCAACTTAATACTGAATGGGGTTCGGATGATAACTCGAAGGTGGACTTTTTAGGCATAGATGCGGATGGCGGTCTATGTACTTTGTCGTAATGCCGGATTAAATCTCACTATATTTATCATATCATGTATATGCATTGTTATGCCCTTCTCTATTTGTCAATTGCCCGACTGTAATTTGTTCACCCAACATGCTTTTATCTTATGGGAGAGACACCTCTAGTGAACTGTGGACCCCGGTCCTATTCTTTACATAGCATACAATCTACTGCAATTGTGTTTTACTGTTTTCTTTGCAAACATCTTCCACTCGATACGTTTAATCCTTTGTTACAGCAAGCCGGTGAGATTGACAACCTCACTGTTTCGTTGGGGCAAAGTACTTGTGTTGTGCGGGTTCCGTTGGCGCCGGAATCCCTGGTGTTGCGCCGCATCACATTTCGCGACCATCAACCTTCAACGTGCTTCTTGGCTCCTCCTGTTCGATTAAACCTTGGTTTCTTTGAGGGAAACTTGCCACCGTGCGCATCATACCTTCCTCTTGGGGTTCCTAACGGACGTGTACATTTACGCGCATCAAGCGTCTTCTGGCGCCGTTGCCGGGAGATCAAGACACGCTGCAAGGGGAGTCTCCACTTCTCAATCTCTTTACTTTGTTTTTGTCTTGCTTTATTTTATTTACTACTTTGTTTGCTGCACTAAATCAAAACACAAAAAAATTAGTTGCTAGTTTTACTTTATTTATTGTCTTGCTCTCCATATCAAAAACATAAAAAAATTAGTTACTTGTCTTTACTTTGTTTGCCTAGTTTACTTTTTGCTTATTTCATCATGCTTAATCCTAAGTTTACTTTGGAAGAGATACCGGTAGGATGAGGGTGTATCATTGGAAGAGATAATATAGAAGAATTTTTCACCCATGTTAGTATGGATGAAGATTTTGAAGATATACCATTATTAAAAACTGCTTCTACTTATGAAAGTGCTTCTGCCTGTTTAATACACATGTTAGAAACTAGATTTGTTAATCTCAATCCCATAATACAACATATGTTTCTTACACTTTCGGATATGGAGAAAAAGAAATTTTGTTTTAAAAGTCCTTGTTAGAGAATTTGAGGATATAGTTAAAGAAGCTAGAAAAGTTTTTATTAAGCATAAGAGGCTTGGTTTCTTTCCTAATTTTAAACAAATACTTGAAAAGATGGATATGGATAGAATTAAGTATACTAATAATGTTAATGATGGTAGGGAAATTAAAGCGCCAATACCTAGTAAACTACTAGGAATGCATGAAGCCTTGGAAAACAACTATGCTTGGCTTGTTCCTGAAAATTTGTTTGATGAGAATAGTAAGCCTAGGAGCAATGAGAGAGGAGTTACCTATATAGACCAGATACAATGCATTGTTGAGAAAACTCCCAACACCCCTGGTAATGATGTTGATGCTTCTACTTTCGATAATATTTGATTTGCACTTTCTGCGCCTAGCTGAAAGGCGTTAAAGAAAAGCGCTTATGGGAGACAACCCATGTTTTTACCTACAGCAATTTTTTGTTTTGTTGAGTCTTGGAAGTTGTTTACTACTGTAGCAACCTCTCCTTATCATGTTTTTGTGCCAAGTAAAGTTTCTATGTCAAAGTTGATGTTATATTTGGGATCGCTGCGCAGAAACAGCATTGCTCTCTGGCACGAATCTGGGCACAGTTCTCTGTAGAAAATTCGAAAAAATCTGCCAATTTACGAGCGTGATCCTCAGATATGTACGCAACTTTCATTAGTTTTGAGTTTTTCCATTTGAGCAAGTCTGGTGCCAGATTTAAATTCGTCTTTACGGACTGTTCTGTTTTTGACAGATTCTGCCTTTTATTTCGCATTGCCTCTTTTGCTATGTTGGATTTATTTCTTTGATCCATTAATGTCCAGTAGCTTTATGCAATGTCCAGAAGTGAAAATAATGATTGTGTCACCTCTGAATGAGTGAATTATTAATTGTGCACTAACCCTCTAATGAGTTTGCTTGAAGTTTGGGGTGAAAGAAGTTTTCAAGGGTCAAGAGAAGAGAATGATATACTATGATCAAGAGGAGTGAAAGCTCTAAGCTTGGGGATGACCCCGTGGTTCACCCCTGCATATTCTAAGAAGACTCAAGCGTCTAAGCTTGGGGATGCCCAAGGCATCCCCTTCTTCATCGACAACATCATCAGTTCCTCCCCTGAAACTATATTTTTATTCAATCACATCTTGTGTTCTTTACTTGGAGCGTCGGTTTGTTTTTGTTTTTGTTTTTGTTTGAATAAAATGGATCCTAGCATTCACTTTGTGGGAGAGAGACACGCTCCGCTGTTGCATATGGGACACATGTGTCCTTAGGCTTTACTCATAATGTTCAAGGCGAAGTTTCTTCTTCGTTAAATTGTTATATGGTTGGAATTGGAAAATGCTACATGTAGTAATTCTAAATGTCTTGGATAATGTGATACTTGGCAATTGTTGTGCTCATGTTTAAGCTCTTGCATCATATGCTTTGCACCCATTAATGAAGAAATACATAGAGCTTGCTAAAATTTGATTTGCATATTTGGTCTCTCTAAGGTCTAGATAATATCTAGTATTGAGTTTTGAACAACAAGGAAGACGGTGTAGAGTCTTATAATGTTTACAATGTGTCTTTTATGTGAGTTTTGCTGCACCTGTTCATCCTTGAGTTTGCTTCAAATAACCTTGCTAGCCTAAACCTTGTATCGAGAGGGAATACTTCTCATGCATCCAAAATCCTTGAGCCATCTACTATGCCATTTGTGTCCACCATACCTACCTACTACATGGTATTTCTCCGCCATTCCAAAGTAAATTGCTTGAGTGCTACCTTTAAAAATTCCATCATTCGCCTTTGCAATATATAGCTCATGGGACAAAATAGCCTTAAAAACTATCGTAGTATTGAATATGTACTTATGCACTTTATCTTTTATTAAGTTGCTTGTTGTGCGATAACCATGCTTCGGGGAACGCCATCAACTATTGTTGAATATCATGTGAGTTGCTATGCATGTCCGTCTTGTCAAGGATCTATCATTTTAGTGGTTGGAGCATGCAAAATTGTTAGAGAAGAACATTGGGCCGCTAACTAAAGCCATGAATCATGGTTGAAGTTTCAAACATATATCCTCAATCTCATATGAGAATAATAATCATTGCTACATGCTTATGTATTTAAGAGGAGTCCATTATCTGTTGTCCATGTTGTCCCGGTATGGATGTCTAAGTTGAGAATAATCAAAAGCGAGAAATCCAAAATGCGAGCTTTCTCCTTAGACCTTTGGACAGGCGGCATGGAGGTACCCCTTTGTGACACTTGGTTGAAACATGGCATGCAAAGATCCGGTAGTCCAAGCTAAGTAGGACGAGGTGCGGACACTATTAGTATACTATGCATGAGGCTTGCAACTTGTAAGATATAATTTTCATAACTCATATGCTTTATTACTACCGTTGACAAAATTGTTTCATGTTTTCAAAATAAAAGCTCTAGCACAAATACACAATCGATGCTTTCCTCTTTGAAGGACCTTTCTTTTACTTTTATTGTTGAGTCACCTATCTTCCTCCACCTTAAGAAGCAAACACTTGTGTGAACTGTGCATTGATTCCTACATACTTGCATATTGCACTTGTTATATTACTTTATGTTGACAATATCCATGAGATATACATGTTATAAGTTGAAAGCAACCGCTGAAACTTAATCTTCCTTTGTGTTGCTTCAACACCTTTACTTTGATTTATTGCTTTATGAGTTAACTCTTATGCAAGACTTATTGATGCTTGTCTTGAAGTAATATTCATGAAAAGTCTTTGTCATATGTTTCACTTGTTTACTCATGTCATTACCTTTGTTTTGATCGCTGCATTCATTACATATGTTTACAAATAGTATGATCAAGATTATGATGGCATGTCACTTCAGAAATTATCTTTGTTATCGTTTTACCTGCTCGGGACGAGCAGAACTAAGCTTGGGGATGCTGATACGTCTCCAACGTATCGATAATTTCTTATATTCCATGCTACTTTATTGATGATACCTACATGTTTTATGCACATTATATGTCATATTTATGCATTTTCGGAACTAACCTATTAACAAGATGCCGAAGAGCCAGCTTGTTGTCTGTTTTTGGTTTCAAATCCTAGTAAGAAATATTCTCGAATTGGACGAAACTTTCAGGGGTCCTATTTTTGCACGAAGCTTCCGTAAGACCAAAGAGATAACGAAGTGGGGCCACGAGGCAGGACAGGGCGGCGGCCCGTGCCCCGGCCGCGCCGACCTGCCCCCTGGGCCCTCGTGTGGCCCCCGCGTTGACCTTCCGCCTACTTAAAGTCTCCGTCGCGAAACCCCCACCGAGAGCCACGATACGGAAAACCTTCCAGAGGCCGCCGCTAATCCCATCTCGGGGATTCAGAAGATCGCCTCCGCACCCTGCCGAGAGGGGATTCATCTCCCGGAGGACTCTTCATCGCCATGATCGCCTCCGGAGTGATGAGTGAGTAGTTCACCCCTGGACCATGGGTCCATAGCAGTAGCTAGATGGTCGTCTTCTCCTTGTTGTGCTTCATTGTTGGATCTTGTGAGCTGCCTAACATGATCAAGATCATCTATCTGTAATACTATATGTTGTGTTTGTCGGGATCCGATGGATAGAGAGTACTATGATTATGGTGATTATCAATCTATTGTTTATGTGTTGTTTATGATCTTGCATGCTCTCCGTTATTAGTAGAGGCTCTCCAAGTTTTTGCTCTTAACTCCAAGAGGGAGTATTTATGCTCGATAGTGGGTTCATGCCTTCATTGACACCGGGATCGTGACAGTAGGTTCTAAGGTTGTGATGTGCTGTTGCCACTAGGGATAAAACATTGATGCTATGTCTAAGGATGTAGTTGTCGATTACATTACGCACCATACTTAATGCAATTGTCTGTTGCTTAGCAACTTAATACCGAATGGGGTTCGGATGATAACCTGAAGGTGGACTTTTTAGGCATAGATGCATTGGATGGTGGTCTATGTACTTTGTCGTAATGCCCGGATTAAATCTCACTATATTTATCATATCATGTATATGCATTGTTATGCCCTTCTCTATTTGTCAATTGCCCGACTGTAATTTGTTCACCCAACATGCTTTTATCTTATGGGAGAGACACCTCTAGTGAACTCTGGACCCCGGTCCTATTCTTTACATAGCATACAATCTACTGCAATTGTGTTTTACTGTTTTCTTTGCAAACATATTCCACTCGATTTAATCCTTTGTTATAGCAAGTGAGATTGACAACCTCACTGCTTTCGTTGGGGCAAAGTACTTGGGTTGTGTTGTGCAGGTTCCGCATTGGCGCCGGAATCCCTGGTGTTGCGCCACATCACATTTCGCGACCATCAACCTTCAACGTGCTTCTTGGCTCCTCCCGGTTCGATTAAACCTTGGTTTCTTTCTGAGGGAAAACTTGCCACTGTGCGCATCATACCTTCCTCTTGGGGTTCCCAACGGACGTGTACATTTACGCGCATCAACGTATCGATAATTTCTTATGTTCCATGCCACTTTATTGATGATACCTACATGTTTTATGCACATTATATGTCATATTTATGCATTTTCTGGAACTAACCTATTAACAAGATGCCGAAGAGCCAGTTGCTGTTTTCTGTTTTTGGTTTCGAAATCCTAGTAAGGAAATATTCTCGGAATTGGACGAAATCTTCGCCCAGGGTCCTATTTTTGCACGAGCTTCCAGAAGACCGAAGAGGGAAGAAGTGGGGCCACGAGGCGCCGACACCATAGGGCGGCGCGTGCCCCGGCCGCGCCGACCTAGTGTGGGGCCCTCGTGTGGCCCCCGCGTTGCCCTTCCGCCTACTTAAAGCCTCCGTCGCGAAACCCCACGAGAGCCACGATACGGAAAACCTTCCAGAGACGCCGCGCCGCGAATCCCATCTCGGGATTCAGGAGATCGCTCCGCACCCTGCCGAGAGGGGAATCATCTCCCGGAGGACTCTTCATCGCCATGATCGCCTCCGGAGTGATGAGTGAGTAGTTCACCCCTGGACTATGGGTCCATAGCGTAGCTAGATGGTCGTCTTCTCCTAATTGTGCTTCATTGTCGGATCTTGTGAGCTGCCTAACATGATCAAGATCATCTATCTAATACTATATGTTGTGTTTGTCGATCCGATGGATAGAGAATACTATGTTATGGTGATTATCAATCTATTGTTTATGTGTTGTTTATGATCTTGCATGCTCTCCGTTATTAGTAGAGGCTCAAGTTTTTACTCTTAACTCCAAGAGGGAGTATTTATGCTCGATAGTGGGTTCATGCCTTCATTGACACTGGGACAGTGACAGAAAGTTCTAAGGTTGTGATGTGTTGTTGCCACTAGGGATAAAACATTGATTCTATGTCTAAGGATGTAGTTGTCGATTACATTACGCACCATACTTAATGCAATTGTCTCTGTTTAGCAACTTAATACCGAATGGGGTTCGGATGATAACCTGAAGGTGGACTTTTTAGGCATAGATGCGATGGATGGCGGTCTATGTACTTTGTCGTAATGCCCAATTAAATCTCACTATATTTATCATATCATGTACATGCATTGTTATGCCTTTCTCTATTTGTCAATTGCCCGACTGTAATTTGTTCACCCAACATGCTTTTATCTTATGGGAGAGACACCTCTAGTGAACTGTGGACCCCGGTCCTATTCTTTACATAGCATACAATCTGCAATTGTGTTTGTTTTCTTTGCAAACATCTTCCACTCGATACGTTTAATCCTTTGTTACAGCAAGCCGGTGAGATTGACAACCTCACTGTTTCGTTGGGTCAAAGTACTTTGGTTTTGTTGTGCGATTCCACGTTGGCGCCAATCCCGTTGTTGCGCCGCATCACATTTCGCCACCATCAACCTTCAACGTGCTTCTTGGCTCCTCCTGGTTCGATTAAACCTTGGTTTTTTCTGTGGGAAAACTTGCCACGCATCATACCTTCCTCTTGGGGTTTCCCAACGGACGTGTACATTTACGCGCATCAAGCTCGGCGCCGTTGTCGGGAGATCAAGACACGCTGCAAGGGAGTCTCCACTTCTCAATCTCTTTACTTTGTTTTTGTCTTGCTTTATTTTATTTACTACTTTGTTTGCTGCACCTAAACAAAACAAAAAAAATTAGTTGCTAGCTTTACTTTATTTACTGTCTTGCTCTCTATATCGAAAACACAAAAAAATAATTAGTTACTTGTCTTTGCCTAGTTTACTTTATTGCTACTAAAATGAGTAATCCTGAAGTTGAAGTTCGTTCTTTTAAGCAACAAGGTGGAGAAAGTTTTAAAGATGCTTGGTATAGAATTAGTAATGCTCATCATAGGTGCATTAAGAAACACTCCACCACTATCCTTCTTAGGAACTTTTATGTTGGTTTATCTAGTTGGAATAGGTATGTTCTTGATACTCTTTCGGGAGGTAATTTCCTAGGTACTCCCGCTTTAGAAGCTAGTTGCATCATTGAGAGTCTAGTTGGAATACCACCGTTAATGAAGTTAAAATTGAAATCTCTCTTGAAGATGTTATGAAAAAATTGGAAACCATAGAGAAAATTTTTCCAAGTGTTGAAACTAAATTGGGAATGTTATTTGACAAAACTTATGAACTTGATAAATCCTTAGGAGGAATTGATGAAAGAATTAGTGTCCTAGGAACTTGTGTTGTTCATGATAATCAAACCAATAGGATTGATGAACTTGAAAAAGCTATGGGAACCTTGGGTTCAACCTTTTCTTCTCTCAAGTATAATGAGAAAGCTTATGTGGGGAAAGAGCAAAAATTCATGTACGCCTCTAAAGTGCCTAAACAAAAGAATTATTATAGGCCTAAAATTTCTAAGACCCCTAGCACCACCATAGAGAATTTAGATAATGGAGCACCTAAAATACCCTCTGCAACAAGTTGTGTTTGCATGAAAAATAATAATGTTGATGCTTCTACTCTTGATGTTACTTGATTTGCACTTTCTGCGCCTAGCTGAAAGGCGTTAAAGAAAAGCGCTTATGGGAGACAACCCATGTTTTTACTACAGCAATTTTTTGTTTTGTTGAGTCTTGGAAGTTGTTTACTACTGTAGCAACCTCTCCTTATCATGTTTTTGTGCCAAGTAAAGTTTCTATGTCAAAGTTGATGTTATATTTGGGATCGCTGCGCAGAAACAACATTGCTGTCTGTCACGAATCTGGGCACAGGCCTCTATAAAAATTCGAAAAATCTGCCAATTTACGAGCGTGATCCTCATATGTACGCAACTTTCATTAGTTTTGAGTTTTTCCATTTGAGCAAGTCTGTGCCAGCTTTAAATTCGTCTTTACGGACTGTTCTGTTTTTGACAGATTCTGCCTTTTATTTCGCATTGCCTCTTTTGCTATGTTGGATTCATTTCTTTGATCCATTAATGTCCAGTAGCTTTATGCAATGTCCAGAAGTGTAAAGAATGATTGTGCCACCTCTGAACATGTGAATTATTAATTGTGCACTAACCCTCTAATTAGTTTGCTTGAAGTTTGGTGTGAAGGAAGTTTTCAAGGGTCAAGAGAGGAGAATGATATACTATGATCAAGAGGAGTGAAAGCTCTAAGCTTGGGGATGCCCCGTGGTCACCCCTGCATATTTTAAGAAGACTCAAGTTTAAGCTTGGGGATGCCCAAGGCATCCCCTTCTTCATCACACATCATCGGTTCCTCCCCAAACTATATTTTATTCATCACATCTTGTGTTCTTTACTTGGAGCGTCGGTTTGTTTTTGTTTTTGTTTGAATAAAATGGATCCTAGCATTCACTTTGTGGGAGAGAGACACGCTCCGCTGTTGCATATGGACAAATATGTCCTTAGGCTTTACTCATAATGTTCAAGGCGAAGTTTCTTCTTCGTTAAATTGTTATATGGTTGGAATTGGAAAATGCTACATGTAGTAATTCTAAAATGTCTTGGATAATGTGATACTTGGCAATTGTTGTGCTCATGTTTAAGCTCTTGCATCATATGCTTTGCACCCATTAATGAAGAAATACATAGAGCTTGCTAAAATTTGATTTGCATATTTGGTCTCTCTAAGGTCTAGATAATATCTAGTATTGAGTTTTGAACAACAAGGAAGACGGTGTAGAGTCTTATAATGTTTACAATATGTCTTTTATGTGAGTTTTGCTGCACCGGTTCATCCTTGAGTTTGCTTCAAATAACCTTGCTAGCCTAAACCTTGTATCGAGAGGGAATACTTCTCATGCATCCAAAATCCTTGAGCCAACTACTATGCCATTTGTGTCCACCATACCTACCTACTACATGGTATTTCTCCGCCATTCCAAAGTAAATTGCTTGAGTGCTACCTTTAAAATTCCATCATTCACCTTTGCAATATATAGCTCATGGGACAAAATAGCCTTAAAAACTATCGTAGTATTGAATATGTACTTATGCACTTTATCTTTTATTAAGTTGCTTGTTGTGCGATAACCATGCTTCTGGGGAACGCCATCAACTATTGTTGAATATCATGTGAGTTGCTATGCATGTCCGTCTTGTCTGAAGGATCTATCACCTTAGTGGTTGGAGCATGCAAAATTGTTAGAGAAGAACATTGGGCCGCTAACTAAAGCCATGAATCATGGTTGAAGTTTCAGTTTTGGACGTATATCCTCAATCTCATATGAGAATAATAATCATTGCTACATGCTTGTGCATTTAAGAGGAGTCCATTATCTGTTGTCCATGTTGTCCCGGTATGGATGTCTAAGTTGAGAATAATCAAAAGCGAGAAATCCAAAATGCGAGCATTCTCCTTAGACCTTTGTACAGGCGGCATGGAGGTACCCCTTTGTGACACTTGGTTGAAACATGGCATGCAAAGATCCGGTAGTCCAAGCTAAGTAGGACGAGGTGCGGACACTATTAGTATACTATGCATGAGGCTTGCAACTTGTAAGATATAATTTACATAACTCATATGCTTTACTACTACCGTTGACAAAATTGTTTCATGTTTTCAAAATAAAAGCTCTAGCACAAATACAGCAATCGATGCTTTCCTCTTGAAGGACCTTTCTTTTACTTTTATTGTTGAGTCCGTTTACCTATCTCTCTCCACCTCAAGAAGCAAACACTTGTGTGAACTGTGCATTGATTCCTACATACTTGCATATTGCACTTGTTATATTACTTTATGTTGACAATATCCATGAGATATACATGTTATAAGTTGAAAGCAACCGCTGAAACTTAATCTTCCTTTGTGTTGCTTCAACACCTTTACTTTGATTTATTGCTTTATGAGTTAACTCTTATGCAAGACTTATTGATGCTTGTCTTGAAGTACTATTCATGAAAGGTCTTTGTCATATGATTCACTTGTTTACTCATGTCATTACTTTTGTTTTGATCGCTGCATTCATTACATATGTTTACAAATAGTATGATCAAGATTATGATGGCATGTCACTTCGAAATTATCTTTGTTATCGTTTTACCTGCTCGGGACAGCAGAACTAAGCTTGGGGATGCTGATACGTCTCAACGTATCGATAATTTCTTATGTTCCATGCCACTTTATTGATGATACCTACATGTTTTATGCACATTATATGTCATATTTATGCATTTTCTGGAACTAACCTATTAACAAGATGCCGAAGAGCCGTTGCTGTTTTCTGTTTTTGGTTTCAAATCCTAGTAAGGAAATATTCTCGGAATTGGACGAAATCTTCGCCTGGTCCTATTTTTGCACGGAGCTTCCAGAAGACCGAAGAGGGAAGGAAGTGGGGCCACGAGGCGCGACACCATAGGCGGCGCGGCCCGGCCCCCGGCCGCGCCCTAGGGTGTGGGGCCTCGTGCCCCCCCCGCGCGTTCCTTCCTACTTAAAGCCTCCGTCGCGAAACCCCATACCGAGAGCCACGATACGGAAAACCTTCCAGAGACGCCGCCGCCGCGAATCCCATCTCGGGGGGAGATCGCCTCCGGCACCCGCCGGAGAGGGGATTCATCTCTCGGAGGACTCTTCATCGCCATGATCGTCTCCGGAGTGATGAGTGAGTAGTTCACCCCTGGACTATGGGTCCATAGCAGTAGCTAGATGGTCGTCTTCTCCTAATTGTGCTTCATTGTCGGATCTTGTGAGCTGCCTAACATGATCAAGATCATCTATCTCGTAATACTATATGTTGTGTTTGTCGGGATCCGATGGATAGAGAATACTATGTTATGGTGATTATCAATCTATTGTTTATGTGTTGTTTATGATCTTGCATGCTCTCCGTTATTAGTAGAGGCTCTGGCAAGTTTTTACTCTTAACTCCAAGAGGGAGTATTTATGCTCGATAGTGGGTTCATGCCTTCATTGACACCTGGGACAGTGAGAAAAAGTTCTAAGGTTGTGATGTGTCGTTGCCACTAGGGATAAAACATTGATTCTATGTCTAAGGATGTAGTTGTCGATTACATTACGCACCATACTTAATGCAATTGTCCGTTGCTTAGCAACTTAATACTGAATGGGGTTCGGATGATAACGAAGGTGGACTTTTTAGGCATAGATGCGCTTGGATGGCGGTCTATGTACTTTGTCGTAATGCCCAATTAAATCTCACTATATTTATCATATCATGTACATGCATTGTTATGCCTTTCTCTATTTGTCAATTGCCCGACTGTAATTTGTTCACCCAACATGCTTTTATCTTATGGGAGAGACACCTCTAGTGAACTGTGGACCCGGTCCTATTCTTTACATAGCATACAATCTACTGCAATTGTGTTTTACTGTTTTCTTTGCAAACATCTTCCACTCGATACGTTTAATCCTTTGTTACAGCAAGCCGGTGAGATTGACAACCTGTTTCGTTGGGGCAAAGTACTTTGGTTTTGTTGTGCAGATTCCACGTTGGCGCCGGAATCCCTGTTGTTGCGCCGCATCACATTTCGCCACCATCAACCTTCAACGTGCTTCTTGGCTCCTCCCTGATTAAACCTTGGTTTCTTTCTAAGGGAAAACTTGCCACTGTGCGCATCATACCTTCCTCTTGGGGTTCCCAACGGACGTGTACATTTACGCGCATCAATGATCTATCACAATATCTTGAGGCACACAATGAATTCTCCATTTGATTGCATGCTCCAAGTCTCGGCCAACAATGACTCAACTCATGAGACATATTATGACTATGACATAGAGCCATATTTTGAATTCTTCTCTTGAAATAATACTCTCAAGATCTTGATCATCCATTGCTTAACTCATAAGTTAGAGCATGGCTAAATAAGAGTTCCACACAAGAATTCCATCTTCATTTTTTATTTTTTATTATATCGTATTCTTCTATTCAAATCGATGATCTTGGTGTCAATACCCAAGGTATATCTTTACCTTCATGCCATCCATAGTTGAATCCAGCACATGGAGTACAAGCAGCATTACCTATGAAATATTCTTTCATATAAACTCAATGAAAACATTAGTCCATAGGAATTTTCATTAATTACAAAACCACACATAGGGACAAATTATCCTTACAATTGGGTGCGACGAGCCCACATTGCACACACAGTTCAAGTAGGTAGAGCCGTTTACATTGTCGGTACCTCGCAAAGCATTTTGCTTCGTTTAGGTGTGTGAGATACTGTTTCCACAGCTTGATTCCAATTTTCACCCATTACATACATTATTTTAAAATTTCACTCATCATGATTGTTTAGAAATATCTACTACTTGCACCTAAATAAACATGAAAGTGCTATTACAACACCTGTTAGGATTACAGGGGCAGCCAAAGCATAATTAAGCCTATTTCCATTTCCCGAATATATTTTTTAATCTTCTTCATCTTCAACTTCTCTCCTCTTCCTTCATTTGTTTGTGGATAATATGTGTCAAATGTAGGTCCATCTTCACCTTTTCTTCTTCAAACATCTTCGTTTTTTCCCCTGCTTTCTTCTTCTTCTCAACAATGATGGTTAACCCTTCAACACATATCTTTACCTCAGCATACAGATCATCACAATCACAATGGGGAAGCTACAATATTCACATAGATGGAACGAATCGCAACGACAAAACCCAAATCCCAAACTAGAGAGTTTCCCTAATTAAGTTTAGAAACTGTACCTCGAGTCAGCGGTGTGTGTCGTCAGATCCGGTTGGGCTCCCTGACCATGGCGATGACTAGCAGTACCAGCTCGCATGGATGCGAGCGATGGGGCTCCAAAGTAACAACTAAAAATGTCTGAGGTGTTTATGAACAAGGCTAAAGGAAGGGGTTCGGTATTTAAGGAAGATGTGCCATCACACACGGTTTTGTTCGAGCACGCCCGTGTGTGATGCGTTAGACTAGGGCTAGCGTTTTGTTGGCGATAGCATACGGTTTTCTAGCGGTGTGAAATAACCCGTGTGCTAACCCGTTTACATTAGCTTATTTCCTCGAACCAGAAGGTGGTCCCATTAACCGCACACAACTTTAGCCGTATATCATTAGTTTTCCAGTCATTTTTGCACATATAAGCTATTGACGGCTCTCACTCTATTTATAGAGGAGCCGGGGGCGGCGAGAAGGCAGCTAAGCCACAGAAAAAAGAAGTGAGAAAGGAAAAGGAAGCGCAAAAATAATACACACAATTTGAACGAAACACGAGTATGCAAAGATGGATGATACACAAACGATTCCAGCCAGAGTAAACGTTTGTGTTATATCACACACGCTTCCATTTATTCAGATCGTGTGCTATGTTTTCGCTGTGCCAGTGGGTTTCAGGCTGTCAGACGGTTGGAATTTTCGGGCGTCGACGTTCTTCCGCACCTGTGTGACATGAGGGGCCTTAAAAGCCTGATCTGTACTAGTGAAGGCGCACCTGTTCATCTAGTTTCCTCAAGGATAGAGGTGAAAACATCACTAGCACAAGTACAGTAAAAACCCAATCAACCATGGTGCATCTAGCCATGATTTGCCTTATTTACACAAACATCATACAGAGGACGATAACAAAATGATATTACTTAAACATAGTTATTCCAAGCACCTCATCACTGGTTTCCATACTTAGGTCCATCCAGACCTCTCTTGTCATCCCACCCTCTCACCCATGGTTGACCAGGCGCTGATCGGGTCTCTGGGGAAGAGTGCTTGCTCAGGTTATCCATGACCTTCGACTTGATAGCAACAAATACCTATTTGGACAGAAATTGTTTAGTATTGAGGCAATCAGATTATTAGAGAGAGACTGAAGAAGCGGTATTCATGCTATGACATACAGGATTAGAACTGAGAGCCTCTGGTGGTTGCTCTTGACCAGTAAGCCATTTCCACAAATCTGGGTTCTCCTGAAGAATTAAACAATTCTAGAATTAGAACCAACAGTCAAACAAACATCATACAAGAAAAAATGGGAGTCGATGAAAACGAGAGTTAGCACCAGAAGGTTCTATGACATTGGCTCATGGTAGTTGCTCTCCAAGTGTTAAGACAAAAAAATGTATGTTTATATTTGATGCTATTGATATTGTTTTCATTGGCAAAGGCGTTAGCGCTTTTCTAATGAACCATCTTATGTGGTACCGTACCTTAGGCAGCACAATGAACGCATCATGCCTTAGCACTATAAAAATCAAATATAACAAGAATGTGGTAACTGCTACCATCATAAAAATAAATAAACATTTCTTATTCATAAACACCATGGCTATTGTGTTAAATCATCAGCTCAGTCAATTAGTCAGTACCGCCTTATGCTAGGAGTTTTCTGGGCATCATAGAAGTTGTCCAGATTTACCAAATGTGGTGGAGCAACACTAAGAATTTTCGAAAAAGAAGCCCAGCAAGAGCAAAATTAAGTAACTGGGTACAAAAAATTATTATTTGTTAAAGCAGCTGATAAGGACTGACTAATGTGTACAAGTAGCACTATAGGCCAACAGGTAAGAAACAGAATCTACAGACTACACATGAGTGCTCAACTGGCGATTCTACATATTGGTATGGGAAGAGATGGAAAAAATCTAACACAGGTGGGTTATGCAGCTGTTTACAACAGAATAAAAGATAGCCCTAAAGAGGAAACGGCATTCTTAACAGTTAATAGACATGTCCTTTGAGAATGATTGGTAGAAGAGTGGTAAAATCTAGGCTTCTAAACCCTGAACATGAGATTCTCCTAAAAAACCTGAACATGAGATGCAATAGAAGTAATTGTCTAGTCAAATCCTTGTGAAGCGATGGAAGGACATCAAACTACATTTGGCACTTGAAGCGTGCATCCATCTTAACTACACTGTAATATAAACAGGCTAAAAATTGAAGGTCCCGGGCAAAGGAACAGTGTGTTTTGTAGGATTACACTGGATAAAAAAATATTCAGAAACCAGGAAAATATGTATGAAGTAGTTGAGTTTTTCCTTAATCCAAAGCATGTGACAGCAAACCATGACACAGAAGAGCAATTAGACGGCAAGCTAGATGAATAAGTGGAGGAGGGGTAGGGGCAGGATAGCTCACGAGGTCGAGGACTTGGAGGAGGGATCGGATGTTGGCCTCGTCCATGGAGCGGATGTGCTGCTCTACCCAGGTCCCGAGCACCAGGTCCAGCTCCAGGAAGCCCCTCTGCTTGCTCCTGTACATCAAACTGCACGTGCATACACCAGGCCGCAGCCTCTCAATCAGCAACCGTACTCGGCGACCTGGAGATTGAAGATTCGGAGGAAGGGGCGAGGAGACGGGGGTACCTGTTGACGAGGCGGCGGCGGCTCTCGTCGGAGGAGAGGTCGATGGGGATGGCGGTGGTGTTCTGCTGGGTGGAGTTGGTGGTGGAGAGGAGGCGACTGGAGGCGGCGGGGAGGAGAGCGCGGGAGGAAGGGGAGGGGAGGGCGCGCCGGAGTTGGAGCGCCCGGCGGAGGAGCGTGGCCGCCATGGCAACGGCGGCGGGGAGGGGAGCTGGATCGCGAAGGAAGGAGTGTGACCGGAACTTGGCTGGCTGGTTGCCCCGTCGCCTCTTCGTTGGTACCTCGTGGTATCGCGGTGCGATGCGGTGCGGCACGATGCGGCGTGGCAGCGCTCTGTGCCAGACGACAAAAGGCAGGATTTCTTTTTCGGTTTTGCTAATTCTCATTAAACTGAGATTTACTTTAGAACTCAAGTAGAATCTGCAACTGTTGAAATCAGTGGTGGACCCAGAAAAATATATGAGTGGGGGCATTTCTTGTAGAAATTTATAAAATTTGAAGAAGTTTCAGTCAAATATGAACAAAAGCTATAGGAATTCGAAATTTTGAGTGGGGCGCATATGCCCCCACTGAGCTACCCTTGAGTCCGCCCCTGGTTGAAACCGCGCCAAGATTCGTGTGTCGTCTTCTACATTGCACACACCCAAACATGAACAGGGAGGAGGGAGAGGGTGGGCGCGTCCGCCGAGCCGGAGCCGGTGATGGCACGGCTGGCCGCAGCGAAGACGGCAACGACGAGGATGGACCTTAGGGTTTAGCGTGCGGGTGCAGGGTGCCGACACCGGAGAAGAAGGGGGCGGGGCTTAGAGGAATGGCCAGGACGACGGTGGACCGATGGAGGGGGAGCTTGGGGCAAGGCGGGGCGGCGAGGTGCGCGGCAGCGCGCGCACCGGCCGCGGGCGGGGTGGACGGCGATCTGGCCGACGGTGGTTGCGGGGGAGGCCGGAGGTGGAGAAGAAGCTTACTGAGAGTTCAGTTACCCCCCACTTTTTTCTTTTTGCCAAAACTGATACTTTCTGAAAACTTCAGCACAAAACGACATGATTTGGGGGAAAAAATCACAAAATAACCCATTTGCATGGCGTCCGAGGCTAGGGCGTTGTCCTAGATAGCACGACACCCGATGCCCTAGGCTGAAGTCCATCTTCTAATTTTGATGCAAAGCATTTTGTGACGCTCTATGCAACTTTGCACGTCGAATACGTGTAAAATCTTCTTGTGTAATGGTGGATGGGGTGTGGAAACCCGAGTGCAAAGACCAAGAAAAATGTTTATTGACAATGTGAGTAAAATCTAAAGGTCAAGATAAGGAATGTTGCAAGGGTGGTAATTAACCGAATGAGTTAAGAAACTAAGAAAATATACTATCGAATTCAGCTTGGATGATGTTGAAACAATCTTTTAGGGTGAACACAAGTTTTTCTTCATTCAAAATATTCCGCGAAATATAAATAATGCATGTCAAATTCATAAGCCAAATATAGCGTTATGAACATCTACATTCGAAATGGGTCCTCCTATTTGACGCGTCAAGTGACATGACAGACACACGCAGGGACAACATGGTGGGCCAAGGCCCAATAGTGTCTTCTTCCTTCCCACAGTAATCTTCTTGCTCAGTCCCCATCCCGACCCTCTGCATCCCCACTCCACCTCGTCAACCCCCTCCGCCTCCAACGTTGGCTGGACCGCCTGCCGCCGCCACCTACGTCCGGCACCGCTCGTGTGGTGCCTCGCTGCACCGCCCTCCTCTATCTGCCGCCTACCATTGGTTCGTTGCCTCCCAGACCTTCCTCTAAATGCACCACCTCCTCCAACTCCGACGAACCCCTGTACCCCGAAACCCTAAGTTCATCGTTGGCAGCTCATGCACCCCAAGCCCCTAAGATCCTGCATCCCACCCTAAGTTCTAGGCCTCACCTCCGCCGAAACCCTAAGTTTGTTGTCGAAGCTACGGCCAACCACATTGTCCCCTTCTCGAGGTCTCGCCCTTGCCTCCACCGGAGATGCCGTCTCCAGCCAAGGTATTCTTCTTCTTCCCTGGTGAGCATCTTTCTCTAACAGGACAATGCCCATTTCGCTCCCTCCATTAGCATCAGCGCACTAACCGACGCTTAAGCCGTCAAATAGGGTATGACATTCGACACCTTGTGTTCATGGGTGAACCATATTCATCGCCCATTAGCGGGAGGGAATATGCCCAGCCCGCTAACGATGCGATTTGGGCCACGACAGATCAACGCAAAAGGGAAGCGAGGACGGTTTCAGTTTTTTGTGTGAAATTTCTAGAAAATTTTGTCGGTTTCCTTGCGGGTTTCTTTCGTTTTTCGATTTTTCTATCTATCTTTATTTCCTTTTTCTGTTTTTCCTAATGAATATTTTAAAATTTGTTTTTTAAATCCGAACACTTTTAAATTCAAACAATTTTTAAATCTAAATATTTTCATATTCGATCATTTTTAAAACCTGGACTTTTTAAAAGTGTGAACATTTTCAATTTTGAATAATTTCCATTTTTAAACATTTCAGCACTGATAATTTTCGAACATTTTTCAAAATGAACTTCTTAAAATCTATCTGAAAGTTTTCAAATCTGGGATTTTTTCGAAAATAATAGAAAAAGAAACACTTATACTAAGAATACCTTATCTGGGCCGGCTAAACATGGAGGTACGTAACTACGTGAGCGAGCGATGAATAGGGGCAGCCGTGTTCATGACTGAACGTCGGGAGCGCCTATACAGGGGTCCTCCTCCCTGGCGCTCACGCGCTCTCCATCGTACCTATCGCGCAAGGATCGGTCAGGTGGGCTTTCAATTTGGCGGCCCATTTTGATCAGGCAAGGATCGATCGGTTCGGCTTGACAACTGTAACCACGCTGGCACGAAAGACCGCTTGGAACGGAAACCGCGCGGGTGTATTTAAGCTGGTGTTTATGTTCTTCGGTTGGCGATGCGGGACTAAAAAAGTGAAGCTGCGGTTGGAAACGTGGTGCACTGCGTACGTAATCCCGTTCTCCGGCCGCCTATTGACCTATTTCATGCATACGACGCTCCGGCCGCTTAATCCATGCATGCATACGTACTTCCACTACCAGAAACCAGCATTTTCCTTTCGGCTGTCAATTTTCCTGTGAGGCCGAAGTAGTTCACAGGAAAACACTGTATTTTTCTGTGGGTTTTGACTTGCCCGCCAGGAAAATACGTTTTTCTGTGTGCGGCTCAACTCACAGGAAAATGTTTACAGTTAACCGCCACCATATTCGCGCGAGAGGCTAATTACACGCCAATATTTTCATCTCCGCGCCAACTCTAGACTGTTCCCGCCACGTCGCGCGAGAGGAAAAAATAAGAAATGAGCAGATAAGGCAAGCCCTAGAAAATTTCCCCATTCTTTGTCTTCTCCACATCCTCATCGCCGCCGCCCTCAGCCCAGCTCCTCGCCATTGTTGGCCGCCGGCATCCTCTGCAGCCTCCTCGTTCCATCGCCGCCGGCCTCCCATCTGCTTCGTCCTCCACCGCATACTGCTACCATATCCCTGCGCGGATAGATCCCATCTCCGACCTAGAGCTCCGCCACTCATGTATCCCTGACCTCCACCACCGCCTGCTCCTAGGTCCGTCCGCGAGCCCCGCGACCACCGTCCCCACCTCCATCCGCGAGCGCCGCCCCCTGCCTTCTCCTCCCACCTCCATTCGCGGCCGGAAGTCTGTCCGAATCCTATCCGTCTGCAGCCGTCGCCCAACTCCACTCGGTCGACCTTGACAGCAACCGGCAATTCCTCTTCCGTTTTTCAGCAGATTCGTTTTTGGTGTGGTAAGTACTGCATTGATTATTATCCATACTTGATGTGCTGCACGGTGAAGTACCTAGCTAATTCATGCATGTATTGATTTGCTTAGAAGAACAGGAAAGATCAGGATGGGTGGCCGGGTGGCTGCATTCCAAACGATTTGAGGATAGCCTGGTTTGCACTATCTGTGATAGAAATTGGCTAGCTAGCTCAGATTCATTTTAGCTGAAAATATAAGCCATACTTGTCAGAAAACTAGGGCCATTTGTTTGACCGTATTGATTATTTTGTTTACATGATGCAAGAGATAGCTTTGTTCTATTTTGTATGTTAAAGATTTAGGAGCCTGATTAAGTGTTGCGATTAGGTGTTGAGTGTTGCCTAAGCGTGCGGAAGCGGGCAGAAGCGAAGAAAAGTGCAGTGCTGAGCATCCATGGTCGCTGGCGGCAAAACAAAAAATTGAGGGTAGGTGGGAGGGAAAAGTAGAAGATAGGGTTTCCGCCCCAGATTGAGGTCGACCTTGTCACCGCCATCCGTCTGCTGCGCCTCAGCACTCAGGTATTCCTTAATCCTTTTATTCTCCTTCACGTGCATGTGCTACTGGTGTGCTGTTGTGTGTATGTGAGTTGGTGTGGTGCTAAGATTTGCTTGCAATTTGTAGGTACTGTCAAGAAACGGACATTGATCCGGGTGCGGGTGGGTCGGTGCCTGAGGTGCCAATGGTATAGACCGGCAACTCAAGCGATGTTGGTTTGAAATATGGCAAATATTGTGATCCAATCAACAAGAGTAAGGTGTTTGTGAACATGATACCCTTTCTTTTCTAATTATTAGTTAAGTAAATTTTGTCAGATTATATCAAGTGAATGGCATTGTATATGTGACATATTGATTCTTTTTTTCAAGCTTGATGTGCTGCATGGTGGTAGGATCTAGCTTTGAATCCTTCATACTGTCCTGAGCTATTATGGAAGGTGCAGCCCGTTGATACAACTTCTGCCTTTTGCCACCCTTGACAAAAAATTAAACGGTAAGCATTTAGGTTTAGAAGCAAGTTAGTTATCTCTTTACGTGGAAATATAAGTATTGCGTTTGAATAATTGTGATATCCTCTTGTAGCTGCTGTTTTGCATCTTCAGAAATGTTCGTGCAAAACAGAAGGAATTGTGTTGTGTAATTGCAGTCAAGTGCAACGCAGAATTAATAAGGTACCTCTCATACTTTGGAGATTACGAGTAAGATCCAAGGTTCAGTACCGATCGATAAGAGAGGTGTAATATCCTCTGCCCTTATCAAAGTATGCTTTATACTTTTATTTTCTACCTGTCTCGAGATATATACCATGAATAATGTTTCATAGTTATGTACACTTCCTATTTAAACTCATCGTATTCTTGCTTTTCCTGTAACTTTCTATTTTATTTTCCTTATGTTAGGATTAGGGAAGAATTGCACAGTTCTAGGGCAAGGGCAGGAAATATCATCAGTACAAGAACTCTGGTTATCCCTCAACAGGAAGAGGTACAGTTTCCTACTGTCACCCAACTAGTCAATCCCCAGCCTCAATGATATCTTAATCATTTTGAGAAGCTAAAATGCAGATACTTAACTCTATTATTAACTGGTTTAGCTAGGTGCTCATTTCTAGGTTCACCTATGTTCTCGTGTCATACTTGGTTAAAACTGATATTGCTACTATTTCTCACAGAACCAACATTGTTAAAACTGATCTTGCTACATTGTAATTTTTTTGCTGAAACTGGTCTATTTCAACTTGAAGTTTCTGCTCTACTATTTCTCGCAGAACCATCTTGGTTAAAACTGACATTGCTAGATCGTAATTTTGCTGAAACTGGTCTATTTCAACTTGAAGTTTCTGTCGCTATTTCTCACAGAATCATCTTGGTTAAAACTGATATTGCTACATCGTAATTTTGCTGAAATAAGTTAGGTGTATATGCCAAAGTTGATGTGAGGAACTGAGGTGCCAAGTAGATTCTGCTGATTATATCTTGTAGATATTATTTCTGCTTCCTGCTATTTTTTTAGCAACCTTTGCAACTTTGAACTATTTAGTGTGACATTTGGCACACTTTTAAAAGTTCAATTATATCCATTGCAGGATCATCATAAAGAGAACCTTAAAACTCAAGTTGCAGAAAAAGCATCATGGAACATAAGATCTCCTCTACTGAATATTTACTTGATGCACCTGTGCGTTTTGAAATGGTTGAACTTGTGTTTATGTTGAGATTTGATGCATGTACGAAAATTCTATGGAATTGTATGACAATAGATGTGATTTCATAACTCTACTGTTCATGTAAGCGACTGGTTTGATGTGTATCTTTTGTATATGCCAAGTACTGACATAGTTATATAGAAACATGATTCTGCTTTCCTTTTTTTTTTTTGTTAATCCTTCCTTATTTTTCCTGACGGTTATGTCCTGACAGGATATGTATGTTCGTGTTTTACCATGCCTAACATGAACATTTTGCTGTTAGCTACAGAACACCTTCAGGAAAACATGAAGAACCGACAGGAAATAGTTTCCTGTCAGCCAACTGTCAGGCATTTAGAATTTCCCTGTCATTTTATCCCTGGCGGTATTTTCCTGTCGGTCAACTGACAGGAACAATTACCCTGACGGTATTTGGTAATTTCCTGTAGGTGCTTAGCCGTGGGGAAAAGACCAGTTTCTGGTAGTGTTCTGCCGCCTAATACATGCATGCAACGTTCTGATCGTCTAATGCATGCATGCGAGAGATGACCATGCCCCGGTCGGGCCACATGCGATTTGTTCTCCCGGTCCACATTATTTGATTCCATCTCTGCGTATAAAAATATTTTAATTCCATGATTGGCAACACAGTTTGCTGTTACTACGTTTGATCATACATGAGATTTGTCTGCTATACGTTCTCTACACGTTTAACTGCTACATAAATATTAAATTCGCAGGAACTAAATAGAGATGGAAAAAAACAGGTATTTACGTAACATATCATGTTGGAAAAATTATTTACACTACGAGGTCATAGAGATTTAGCCTACAGAATAAATTATGAGCACGAGTCATAATCTGACTAGATAAAACAATACCAATACCAAATCTAAAAGTGCAAAAAAATGTAACTATTTTTGTATCGTAGAATACAACACAAAAAATAAGTTTCTGCTGAACAAATCACGATTGCAAGGGAACAAATCACGATTGCAAGGGGAACAACAAACTATACAGAGCGGAACAACACACTAGACGGAGGGGAACAACAAACTATACAGAGCGGAACAACACACTAGACGGAGGGGAACAGTGACCCAAACTGAGGGGAACAATGACCTACACGAAGAGGAACAACGGCCTAGGCAGAGGGGAACAACGACCTGCATGTAGGGGAACAACGACCCAGACTGAGGGGAACAAACGACCTACACGGAGAGGAACAACGTCCTAGACGGAGGGGAACAACGACCTACATGGAGGGGAACAGTGAACCAGACTGAGGGGAACAACGACCTACACGGAGAGGAACAACGACCTAGGCGGAGGGGAACAATGACCTACATGGAGGGGAACAGTGACCCATACTGAGGGGAACAATGACCTACACGGAGAGGAACAACGGGCTAGGCGGAGGGGAACAACGACTTACATGGAGGGGAACAGTGACCCAGACTGAGGGGAACAATGACCTACACGGAGAGGAACAACGACCTAGACAGAGGGGAACAACAACCTACACGTAGGGGAACAACGGCCCAGACTGAGGGGAACAAACAACCTACACGGAGAGGAACAACGGCCTAGACGGAGGGGAACAACGACCTACATGGAGGGGAACAGTGAACCAGACTGAGGGGAACAACGACCTACACGGAGAGGAACAACGGACTAGGCGGAGGGGAACAACGACCTACATGGAGGGGAACAGTGACCCATACTGAGGGGAACAATGACCTATACAGAGAGGAACAACGGCCTAGACGAAGGGAAACAATAACCTGAACGGAGGGGAACAACAGCCTGAAACAGAGGGGAACAACAGCCTGAAACAGAGGGGAACAACAGTCTAGACGGAGGGGAACAACAACATGAACGAAGTGGAACAGTAGCCTAGACGGTGGGAACAACAACATAGACGGTACGGAACAAGAGTATGAGAAGAGGAACAAGAGTGTAGAGAGTGAGGAACAAAAACGTTTAGAGAAATAAGAAAAAAAAGGTAAAAACCTAGATGAAAAATCCTACTAAAAAACATGAAAATGGAAAATAAAAATAAAAAAAAGTAAGAAAGAAGAAGAAAAAGGCATACATGTGGAAAAGAATGTAAGAAAGAAGAAAAATGTTAAAGAAAAAAACTGAAAAAAAAAGTGGGGAAAAATCTTATATGAAAAGGAAAGGAACCATATCTCACGCCTATAGATATATGAATAAGATGGTGCGCATTTTCAACCACCAACATTTGTTCAGCGTAGTGGCACAGAGTCTTCGTTCAAACGGTGACACCCCTGGATCGAATCCCAGCTTAGTCCTATTTAAGTCAAAAAAAATCTCGTGAGCGCTTCACAGATGGGCTGGCCCATAAGTACGATACCTTCAGCGAACCGGTACTCGGCAGCGCGCGCGCTAGCGAGCAGTTTCCCTATACAGCGCTTTAAGCGGCGCGGGGCGCTAGTGCCGCGTCAAGCACTGGCTGCTGGGCCAGGCCCATCTATTCTTCTACGAACATGGCTGTCATGAGATCGACCAACAACATCAAAAATTTGAACAAAAATTAAAATCAAACAAATTGAAAACGGAACAATTTGAAAACAATAAATTTAAATATCGAACAAATTTCGGATTGAAAAAAATTCAAATTTGAACAAATTTTGAGTTTGAAAAAATTTCGAATTTGAACAAATTTATAAGAATGAGCATTTTTTTAATCTGAACAAAAAACAAATCTGAACAAATTTCGAAATCAACAAAACCAGCAAAAGCCAAAAAAAAACCAGAAACCGAAAAAACATGGAAAGCCCAGTAAAACCGGAAATCAAAGGAAAAAACCGTACGGGGTAGGCGCTAATGGGCCGGCCCACGTCGGCCGCCGCTTCAGGCGGGAGCGAATCGCTCTCGCTATGAGCGGGCAATAGGGATTGCCTTGAACGTCTAGGCAAGATTAGGAGTCAAACATGAGTCAAAAACTGTGAGGCCTACATGAAATTCAGACGAGATAATTCATACCGAGTTAGAGTAAGGGCATCTCCAGCGGCGCGACGCATTTCAGACGCCTAAATTGTCCTCTCGCGTCGCCTGGCATACGCCAAAATGACGTCGAAACTCGTGCGCCTCTTGCTTGTCACCTTCTCGTCGGAACTGGAGGACGACGCGCCCGTCGAGGAGTTGAAACTGGAAGAAATGGCGTCTTCGTCGTCGTCGTCTGTGAACGGACGACGACGCCGCCCACCAGTGATGTCTACGTGTGCTTCTATTCTTGTAGACGGTTGGGCCTCCAAAGCAGATGTTTGTAGAACAACGCAAGTTTTCCTTAAGTGAATCACCCAAGGTTTATCGAACTCGGAGGTAGAGGTCGAGATATCCTCTCAAGCAACCCCAATTAAGATACAAGAAGTATCTTGTGTCCCCAACACACCTAATACACTTGTCAGATGTATAAGTGCACTAGTTCGGCGAAGAGATAGTGAAATACAAGTACTACCTCCATCCCAGTTCATAGGGCTTGCACGTATCCCTAAGTTGTCAATTTGGCCAACATAACATCATTTGTATAATATAAAAATTATATCATTACAAAGTAGATCATCTAAGCTTTCTAATGATATATATTTTGTAATACATATGTTGCATTATCATCGTCAAATTTACGACCTAGGGACACGCGTAAGCCCTGTGAACTGGGACGGAGGGAGTAATATGGATGATTATAAGTAGTAATTGCAATCTGAAATAAAAATGGCAGCAAGCGAACATGTAGCAGAACTTGTTGGAAACGGTGTTTCAATGCTTAGAAACAAGGCCTAGGGATCATACTTTCAATGATCACATAATTGAATAAATAAATGTTACTCTCAAACACTCTCGTGTTGGATAACAAACACCATTCATTGTGTAGGGCTGCAAAAGCACACCTCAAGCCGGAGTAAACAAGCTCCACAACGTCATAAAGGAATCACACACGATGCGCACACTGTCACCATCACACCGTGGAGAGTGACTCCGGAGTTCATATTAAAGTAACCTCTAGAGTGCATAATAGACAAGAGTAACATCTACATATTCAACTAGATTACAAAGCTCATGATCACATACGTCTCAAACGTATCTATAATTTCTTATGTTCCATGCTACTTTATTGATGATACCTACATGTTTTATACACATTATATGTCATTATTATGCGTTTTCCGGAACTAACCTATTGACGAGATGCCGAAGTGCCTCCCGTTTTTGGTTTCAGAAATCCTAGTAAGGAAATATTCTCGGAATTGGACGAAATCAACGCCGAGTCTTATAATTGGACGAAGCTTCCGAACACCGAGAGACGTCGAGGAAGCCCTGGGACCCACACGCCACGCGCGCCCGCGGCCCGCCGTGTGTGGCCCCCTGGCAACCTCTCCGCCTGCCGCCTCTTAAAGCCTCCGACGGAAAACCAGTTCGAAACCGGCGCCAAGAAGATCGGGGGACAGGGAGTCTCCTTCGCCGCCGCCGGGAAGGGCCCCCGAAGGCTTCTCCATCGACACCACCGCCATCTTCATCAACGCTGTCTCCCATGAGGAGGGAGTAGTTCTCCATCGAGGCTCGTACCGGTAGCTATGTGGTTCATCTCTCTCCTATGTACTTCAATACAATAATCTCATGAGCTGCCTTACATGATTGAGATTCATATGATGATGCTTGTAATCTAGATGTCATTATGCTAGTCGTGGATTTTACTTATGTGATCTCCGAGACTCCTTGTCCCACGTGTGTAAAGGTGACAGTGTGTGCACCGTGTGGGTCTCTTAGGCTATATTTCACGAATACTTATTCACTGTTATGAATGGCATAGTGAAGTGCTTATTTATATCTCTTTATGATTGCAATGTGTTTTGTATCACAATTTATCTGTGTGCTACTCTAGTGATGTTATTAAAGTAGTTTATCCCTCCGTGTAATGGTGACAGTGTGTGCATCGTGTAGTACTTGGCGTAGGCTATGATTGTGATCTCTTGTAGATTATGAAGTTAACTATTGCTATGATGGTATTGATGTGATCTATGCCTCCTTTCGTAGTGTGAAGGTGACAGTGTGCATGCTATGTTAGTACTTGGTTTGGTTATGTTGATCCGTATGCACTCTAAGGTTATTTAAATATGAACATTGAATATTGTGGAGCTTGTTAACTCCGGCATTGAGGGTTCGTGTAATCCTACACGTTAGTGGTGTTCATCATCCAACAAGAGGGTGTAGAGTCTAGCATCTATCTATTTATTCTGTTATGTGATCAATGTTGAGAGTGTCCACTAGTGAAAGTATGATCCCTAGGCCTTGTTCCTAAATACTGCTATCGCTGCTTGTTTACTGTTTTACCGCATCTTTACTTCCTGCAATATTACTACCATCAATCGCACGCCAGCAGCACTTTTCTCGCTTATCGCTCATATTCATTCATACCACTTGTATTTCACTATCTCTTCGCCGAACTAGTGCACCTATTAGGTGTGTTGGGGACACAAGAGACTTCTTGCTTTGTGGTTGCAGGGTTGCATGAGAGGGATATCTTTGACCTCTTCCTCCCCGAGTTCGATAAACCTTGGGTGATCCACTTAAGGGAAACTTGCTGCTGTTCTACAAACCTCTGCTCTTGGAGGCCCAACACTGTCTACAAGAATAGAAGCACCCGTAGACATCATGATCACATAAAGATCACACCATGGGAGAGAGAGATGAACCACATAGCTACCGGTAGAGCTCTCAGCCTCGGGGGAGAACTACTCCCTCCTCATCATGAGAGGCAAGGCGATGAAGATGGCGATGGAGTCGATGGAGATGGATTCCAGGGCACTTCCCCCCGCGGCGTGCGAAGAGACTTCTGTCCCCCGAACTTGGCTTCGCGATGGCGGCGGCTACGTAACTTTTCATGGAGGAAGACCGATGTCTTTAGGGTTTTCGCATCTGGGAGAATATATAGGCGGAAGGGCGGCCTCGGAGGGCTGTGCCCTCCCACTGCCGGCGCAGCCAGGTGGGCGCCGCCTATGGTGTGGGGGCCCCTTGGCCCCCTCTCATTTCTCTGGCTGTGGGTCCGTCTCGGTAAAATATTGACTTCTCGGTCCAATTCCGAGAATATTTATGTAGAATTAAACCAAAACAGCAGAAACAGAACTGCGCTTCAGATCTTGTTAATAGGTTAGTCCCGAAAATGCATAAAAATGATATAAAGTATGAGCAAAACATGTAGGTATTGTCATAAAACTAGCATGGAACATAAAAATTATAGATACGTTGGAGACGTATCAAGCATCCCCAGCTTAGTTCCTACTCGCCGAGTAGGTAAACGATAAAAAGAATAATTTCTGAAGTGACATGCTACCAACATAATCTTGATCAATACTATTGTAAAGCATATGAGATGAATGAAGTGACTCAAAGCAATGGTCTATAGTTTGGTAACAAAAAGATAATGACTAAACAACTGAATCATATAGCAAAAACTTTTCATGAATAGTACTTTCAAGACAAGCATCAAAAAGTCTTGCATAAGAGTTAACTCATAAAGCAATAGATTCTTAATAGAAGGTTTTGAAGCAACACAAAGGAAGATTTAAGTTTCAGCAATTGCTTTCAACTTTCAACATGTATATCTCATGGATAATTGTCAACACAAAGTAATATGATGAGTGCAATAAGCAAGCATGTAAGAATCAATGCACACAGTTGACACAAGTGTTTGCTTCTAAGATAGAAAGAAGTAGGTAAACTGACTCAACATAAAGTAAAAGAAAGGCCCTTCGCAGAGGGAAGCAGGGATTAAATCATGTGCTAGAGCTTTTCAAGTTTTGAAATCATATAGAGAGCATAAAAATAAAGTTTTGAGAGGTGTTTGTTGTTGTCAACGAATGGTAGTGGCACTCTAACCCCCTTGTCAAACAGACTTTCAAAAAGCGGCTCCCATGAAGGACGTTATCTCTACCAGCAAGGTAGATCATCCCTCTTCTATTTTGTTTACACATGTATTTTTAGTTTTATTTATAGATGACACTCCTCCCAACCTTTTGCTTTCACAAACCATGGCTAACCGAATCCTCGGGTGCCTTCCAACATTTCACATACCATGGAGGAGTGTCTATTGCAAAATTAAGTTGCTTACTGATAAATCAGGGCAAAACATGTGAAGAGAATTATTAATGAAAGTTAATTAATTGGGGCGGGCACCCGTTGCCAGCTCTTTTTGCAAAATTATTGGATAAGAGAATGTATATGCCACTAGTCAATTGGTGAAAGTCTGCCCAACAAGATTGAAAGATAAAACACCACATACTTCCTCATGAGCTATAAAACATTGACACAAATAAGGAGTAATAAAGTTTTAAATTGTTTAAAGGTAGCACATGAAGTATTTACTTGGAATGGCAGAAAAATACCACATAGTAGGTAGTTATGGTGGACACAAATGGCATAGGTTTTGGCTCAAGGTTTTGGATGCATGAGAAGCATTCCTCTCAGTACAAGGCTTTGGCTAGCAAGGTTGTTTGAAGCAAACACAAGTATGAACCGTACAGCAAAACTTACATAAGAACATATTGCAAGCATTATAAGACTCTACACTGTCTTCCTTGTTGCTCAAACACTTTTACCTGAAAATAGCTAGACCTTAGAGAGACCAATCATGCAAACCAAATTTCAACAAGCTCTACGGTAGTTCTCCACTAATAGGTTTAAACTACATGATGCAAGAGCTTAAACATGATCTACTTGAGAGCTCAAAACAATTGCCAAGTATCAAATTATTCAAGACAATATACCAATTACCACATGAAGCATTTTCTGTTTCCAACCAAATAGCAAGAAACTCTCAAAACAAATATAAGTGAAGTAAGAGAGTACTTTCTATAAAATAACTAATAGCTCTGAACAAGAGATACATGAAAACCAAGAGCTAGAAGCTACACAGTGCGAAAACTGAATACTCAACAAATATAAGCGTAGAATAGGAGTATTCAAATGAAAAAGCGGAGCGTGTCTCTCTCCCAAACAAGATAGGATCCAATTTATTCAGAGAACTAAGATAACAAAACGAAAATAAAAGCACACGGACGCTCCAAGTAAAGCACATAAGATGTGACGGAATTAAAATATAGTTTCACTAGTGGTGACCTGATAAGTTGTTGATGAAGAAGGGGATGCATTGGGCATCCCCAAGCTTAGACGCTTGAGTCTTCTTGAAATATGCAGTATGAACCACGGGGCATCCCCAAGCTTAGAATTTTCACTCTTCTTGATCATATTATATCATCCTCCTCTCTTGATCCTTGAAAACTTCCTTCACACCAAACTCAAAGCAATCTCATTAGAGGGTTAGTGCATAATCAAAAATTCACATGTTCAGAAGGACACAATCATTCCCAACACTTCTGGACATTATCCACGGCTACTGAAATTTAATGGAGCAAAGAAATCCACTCAAACATAGTAAAAGAGGCAATGCGAAATAAAGGCAGAATGTCAAAAAGAACGACGTAAAGACGAATTTTTCGAGGCACTTAACATGCTCAGATGAAAAGCTCCAGCTGAATGAAAGCGTACATATCGAGGATTACGCATGAAGTTTTTCAGATTTTACGAGTTTCCTACAGAGAGATCAACTCAAATTCGTGACAGCTAAAAATCTGTTTCAAATCCAAATCTTTCTATCAAAGACTTTACTTGGCACAAAAACGAAATAAACATGATAAGGAGAGGTTTACAGTAGTAACAACTTCCAAGACACAACAAAACAGTAGCAAAATAAAAACATGAGTTATCTCCCAAGAAGTGCTTTCTTTATAGCCATTAAGATGGGCTGTAATTTTAATGATGCTCTAAGAAATAAGAGTTGAAGCAAAACAGAGCACCAAAAGAAAATAAGAAACACTTTTAAGTCTAACCCACTTCCTATGAAAAGGAATCTTGTAAATAAACAAGTCATGTAAGCATAATGCAATAAGCATAGGAAAACAAGACAAGCGCAACTTCAAGATTTTAAGCAAAAAAAGAGGTGTTTTAGTAACATGAAAATCCCTACAAACATATTGTCCTCTCTCATAAAGATTTTCAGTAGCATCATGAACAAACTCAACAATATAACTATCACATGAAACATTCTTATCATGAGCTACATGCATAAAATTATTACTCTCCACATAAGCATAGTCATTACTATTAATTGTAGTGGGAGCAAATTCAATAAAATAGCTATCATTATTATTCTCATCACCATAATCATCATATATAGGAGGCATATTGTAATCATAATTAATTTTCTCCTCAATAGTAGGTGGACTGAAAATATGATAGTCATCATTGTAATCATCATATATAGGAGGTAAAGTATCATCAAAGTAAATTTTCTCCTCAATAGTAGGTGGACTGAAAATATCATGCTCCTCAAAACCAGCTTCCCCAAGCTTAGAATTTTCCATAGCATTAGCAACAATGGTGTTCAAAGCATTCATACTAATAACATTGCCATTAGCATGCATATAAAGTTCCATAGGTTTTTTAATTTTCTCTTCAAACACCTCATGTCCTAACTCAAGATAAATACTATAAAGATCTCTAATATTTTTGTTGTTTTCCATTAAGCCTAACTACTGAAAATAAAAACAAGAGACAAAAAGATAAAATTGCAGAATCTAAAGGAAATAGCTTCGAGCACTCACACACCGGCAACAGTGCTAGAAAATAGCTTAGTAGTCGGAGGATGTGAATACCTTTTACCTTACCTCCCCGACAACGGCGCAAAATAGCTTGATGTCTACGTGTGCTTCTATTCTTGTAGACAGTGTTGGGCCTTCAAGAGCAGAGGTTTGTAGAACAGCAAAAGTTTCCCTTAAGTGAATCACCCAAGATTTATCGAACTCAGGGAGGTAGAGGTCAGAGATATCCCTCTCAAGCAACCCTGCAATTAAGATACACGAAGTCTCTTGTGTCCCCAACACACCTAATACACTTGTCAGATGTATAAGTGCACTAGTTCGGCGAAGAGATAGTGAAATACAAGTAATATGGATGATTATAAGTAGTAATTGCAATCTGAAATAAAAATGGCAGCAAGCGAACATGTAGCAGAACTTGTTGGAAACGGTGTTTCAATGCTTAGAAACAAGGCCTAGGGATCATACTTTCACTAGTGGACACTCTCAACAATGATCACATGATTGAATAAATAAATGTTACTCTCAAACACTCTCTTGTTGGATAACAAACACCATTCATTGTGTAGGGCTGCAAAAGCACACCTCAAGCCGGAGTAAACAAGCTCCACAACGTCATAAAGGAATCACACACGATGCGACACTCACACCATCACACCGTGGAGAGTGACTCCGGAGTTCATATTAAAGTAACCTCTAGAGTGCATAATAGACAAGAGTAACATCTACATATTCAACTAGATTACAAAGCTCATGATCACATAAATATCACACCATGGGAGAGAGATGAACCACATAGCTACGGTAGAGCCCTCGCCTCGGGGAGAACTACTCCCTCCTCATCATGGGAGGCAAGAACGGCGATGAAGATGGCGATGGAGTCGATGGAGATGGATTCCGGGGCACCCCGTCGGCGGCGTGCGGAACAGAGATTTCTGTCCCCGAACTTGGCTTCGCGATGGCGCGCTACGTAACTTTTCGTGGAGGAAGACCGATGTCTTTAGGGTTTTCGCATCCGGGAGAATATATAGGCGGAAGGGCGGCCTCGGAGGGGCCCCAGGGTGCCCTCCCCACCTGCGGGCCCGGGCCCGCGCCCCCCTATGGTGTGGGGGCCCCTTGGCCCCCCTCTGGCCCTTCTCCGGCTCCGGGTCCGTCTCGGTAAAATATTGACTTGCCTTCGTGGGGTCCAATTCCGAGAATATTTCGTGTAAAATTTCAAAACCAAAACAAGAACAAGAACTAGCGCTTCGGCATCTTGTTAATAGGTTAGTCCCGGAAAATGCATAAAATGATATAAAGTATGAGCAAAACATGTAGGTATTGTCATAAAACTAGCATGGAACATAAGAAATTATAGATACGTTGGAGACGTATCAGCCGCCTAGACTTCTTCCTTGCCGCCGCCTTGTCGTCCGCCGCCTCCTGCGCCTCCAACCGGTCGAACTTTGCGGAGTCCTCCTCCTCCTCCTCGGCCCTCCTCCTCGTCGCCGCCGCGCGCCGCCTCCGTCCTCCTCCCGGCCTTCGCTGCCATTGCCGCCTCCGTCCTCTCGTCCTCACTCGGCGTGGAGGCAGTCGTGGGGAGCCAGATCGCTTGGCCGCAGGGATTCCCACGTGCAATCCGGTGACTTGCCCTCGCTTCCGAGCCGGACGGCAGCAGTCGCTCATGGCGTGCGGTGTTGGAGAAGAAGTAGAAGAGGAAGAAGAAGGAGGCGGTTGAACTTGAATTACCGTAGACGCGGTTATAATGTGCGCGGATTAACGGCGGCGATAACGAAGAGTCGGCGGCTCTTCCGGCGGTTCGCGCTCCATTGCGGCGTTGATCGCCGGTTGCCACACCGGCGCGCTGTGAATTTGAGGCCGATCGAACCTAGGTCGCTGCCATGAGGACCCGTGGACGCGAGCGGCCCTGCGCGAGCGCAAGACGAAACTCCGACGATATTTGGGCCAGTTTTGCTCTTCCGGACGGACTCTTGCGTCGCCCATTGAGTGGTGGCAGACGCATTTCCGGTCCGCGACGCAAACGGTCGCCAGGCCGGCTTGCCGTACCGAGATGCCCTAAGGAAAGAGAGAGACCAGCCCCTTCCCTCTCGGTTGGGCCTTGGGCTGGTGAGTGCAGGCCTAGCTGATCTGCAGGTGGGCTTTCAAACATGCAGTCCGGCTCACGAGTTGGTACTATAAACTGAGGTGAGAGAGTGAAGCGAAGATCACGGCTCACACACCGCCCGAGGACAGGGGCGGAGACGGCGGCAGCAAGCAACTGGTCGCCTCGACGTCGTCGCCGGTCGCCATCGCAGGCACGATCTCTCTCCCTCCCCCGCCACTCCACCTGATCTCACTCCCTCCCGCATTCATACAGTTGCGCGCGATCGCGCACACATTTCAACACTAGTTTTGTGTGTGTATTTTTTTCGGTTTATCTCTCACGCGTGTAGGTGTTCCGATTAGCATTTCCGCCTGGCCGTTGTCGTCGGAAGAGCTCGGATCTTTGGTATTCCGGTAAGATGCGTTGATTTGCTACCCGGGCCGACGAACTAACCCTAGAACGTATCGGGTTGATTTGATCCGGTAGGTTTCTCGTCGGAGGCACAGGTTTTGGCCTCAAAAATTCGTTGCGGCCGGGAGATCGGAACATGGCCGACTCCGATTCGGGTTTTCTGGGAACCGAAACGTCTTATCAAAACGTTAATAAAAATGTCCGTACTGCTTTTATTTGGTGCACAAATTGGGGCTGTGATTGTCGCTATCGATGGTGTGCCCGAATTCCACAGGGGTGTGGACTGGACGATGCACATTCCCAATGAGCGGCATGGTGTTTCTGTTGAAACACCGCAATATTAGCACTTTAGCAGGATCCAAATTTGGAATAGCAACTAAATCAGGGAACTGATAAAGAAAGTTCCAGCTTCTCTGAAATATATTAGGGATTTACAATTTGGTGGATAAGTATGAGCTGCTTAGGCATTGGACACATGCTTCTCTGAAAGTTAGTAATTAACAATGGCATCGCTGGACCAAGCAACGGATCAATTTTCCTACAAGCATACATGGTTACTCATAAATTGGGCTGGGAGTGCTGGTCTTGGCCTCTGATTATCTCTGTCAGCGCTTGTTGATTTTTATTTTCATGCTCTGAAGTAGTACCTTTAAGTTCATGGAGGTATTTGGCAGAAGTGTAGATTCTTTATCCTACCAAAGTGACAAGTTATTGTCCTATCATTAACATAAAAATGTCGTAATTCTTACAAGTCTGTATCAAAAAAATTGGTGTGTAGGCAATACTGCAATAGGAGTTTCGTGAAAAGATAAATATATGCACTAGACATAAACTACAAATGAAGAAAACATATCCTGAGTACTCAATCATTCATATAGTTCTGGCTGTTGATTGCAAATATGAGCTCCGTAGCTAGACTACAATTGCTGATCTGAAAACCAACAGACTAATCATGTTCCCCTATTGAACATCTGTGTGAATGCTACACTTCTATGTTACCGAAAGCATTCACAGCTGTAAGGGAACTTATTTTTTCCATCTGAATCCTTCAGCAGCTGCTGAAGTGCATGGCATGTGCCATATCTTTGAAGCTGCAGAAATGCTGATATGTTCAGGATGCGACAGTCTTCAACGGGGGCTGGAGATTACGGAACTTCATATTAAGTGAAATGCTCCATGCAAATCCAATCTTACCAGAAACCATACATTTCACTAGCCATTTATTCTGAGCACTTGATATCATATTTTTAATAACCCTTTTCGCTGGTCAGTTAATTGCATTTATGCTACCCTCTTCTAATGTGTGTCTTTTATTCCTGTTGTGTTGCAGAGAAGCTGCAATTACTTTCGAGAGAAAGGACTGTGTAGAAGCCATGTCTGAAATCCAAGGTTGGGCAGACCTCCCAGAATGCCTGCTGCACTCTATCGTTGCTCGGCTCGGCCTGGGCTCTGCCCCGGATCTTCTTGCCTTTGCTGCCACCTGCCACTCTTGGGGTGCCGCCTTCTCTGGCTCATTAGCAACATTCCCACCTCTCCTTCTCCAACAAGCTGTCCCTTGTAGCAACAACCTGGTGCCTAGACATCCATATCTTGTCACGGATATAGCGAAAGTCAACCTTGGCCCCAACCCTTGCTCTGAGATTCCTCTGCAACTGGACTTGTTTTCCTTCATGGGGGCTTCCTATGGTCATCTCATTCTGTCCCACAGAAATTCATGTATAGTCGTTGATCTGTTCAGAGGTATTAGTGTCGCACCTCCACCACTACCTGTCAATAAACCCACTGAGATCAGCTATGGTGCCCTCACTGCTCCTCTTACATCACGCAACTCACATCTCATTGTCGACGCTGCACTGCACAATCTGTTTTGGCGTGTTGGTAGCAACTCTTGGGTGAAATGTTCTACTCGGTATGGAACAATCAAGCAAATCGTGGTGTTCAAAGGGCGGGTCTTTGGCATGGATTCTGATCGCAGGATCTTCAAAGTGCACTTGGCACCCGAGATAAGCATACAGGAACTGCCACTTATGGAGTGTAGCATGATCAGCCGGAAACTTTCTAATGCATGGCTGGTGCCGTGTGGAGATATGCTTCTCTTGGTCGGCTTTCGGGGACCTCTTGTAGTATCGGGGGTAACCTTTGAAGTCTTTCACCTTGACCTATCGTTCGAGCCTGCATTATGGATGAAGGTGGACAAGCTAGAGAATTGGGCTATATTCATCAGCACAGACAAGAGAAGCCAGCCATTATCTTGCAAGAATCCAGAGATATGGGGAGGGAGGAGCAACTGCATATACTGCTATAACCATGACGCTAAACGCTGGACTGCACTTGAGTTGGGCAAGCCACTGCAGGGAGATGGCACCGAATCAAATTCAAACGTCTTCATTTACATGGGCTGCGACAGCAGGGTGCAACCTATGTGGGTTGTCCCCAGCATTCTCTCTCTGCGTCGGTGATGGTGATGCATGGCTATATATTTTATTCATAGAAGAATATTTTGTAATGGTCTGTAAGGATCTCTTCTGCTTTGTTAGTTGATCGTCGAATCTCGTGAATGACTCTTGGTTTTGCATTCATCCGAATGCTGTTTATCCTATGCTATATTCGCTGATGCTCCTGCAGTGAATCGCCTTCAGTGATAAGTTGGTGTTCAACCTGTTTTATCCCCATGGTTTATGCTCAATGCCATAGTGTATCTGATTGGGTTTGTCATGCTCGAGCATGTCTCCGGTTTCCATTCTAGCTCTGCAAGGTTCTTTATGTCCGTTTCAGCATTATGACTTTAAACTTCATTTCATGCCTCTTGGTTCTACAATGTACATTCATCGCAATGTTGCTTATCCTGTGCTATTTTTGCTGATCCACATGTACTGGAGCGCTTTCTGTGATAAGTTGGTACTCAGCAACTTTTCGCCCCATTGTTATGTTCAAGCCCAAATGTATTCCTGTGGGTTTCCTGCTGATGTTTGAACTCGTCTTCATATTTCCCTTCAAACTCCACAAGACTCGGTGATTTAAGGAATGGCAGTGGAGATGCATGACCTGATTCAAGCAATGTTGCTCATCTTTGGGACAGCTTCTTGGAACCGTTATTTCAGTTCGCTGATTATTTCTTTTTAGTTTTGAAGGTTGGAAGTTTTACGTTGCACCATGTTTGATTTTCTCTTTCATGTGGTTTCATCTTACCTATTGGTTCGCTGAAAATTTTGGTTTTCATCGGAGGGATAACCCCACAAAAGAAATCTTGCAGTAATGGGATATTTCTACTTCAGCTCTGTTTCCTGATTTTATAGCTGCACTCTTGAAACCACAATAAATATCCTAGAACCAGATGTCATATTGCAATGGAAAATTTCTTTTGCCGAGTTAATTTTTGGTTGTTCTGTTTTAGCATTGCAGTTGCTGGATTAAAGTACCCTAGTTTGGCAACAAACTATTTCTAAAACTACGGTATTTTGAGAAACTATAGTATTTGTGAAATACTTTGCTACCAAATATTTCTGGTGTTTTTTTCCCTCTTCTACTGGAACTGTCAAGGCTATGCTGTTTCCACGATTGGAAGAGAAATGTTCTGCTGTGTGGTAGTTGGTTTTCAGATGATTTTCGCCCCATTGGTTATGCTCCACGCCAAGTGTATTTCTGTGGGTCTTCTGCTGATGTTCATAGCTTCATCATACTCATCTTTGCATTTCCTTTTTAACTGTGCAAAACTATACATTCTTGTTGTATGAGAACTGAGTTTTAGCAAGGCAAGCGAGTGCGCAGCTAGTCCACCCAGGTTCGAATCACCATTTTGTGGTAATTTCGCAGGGAGAGACGAACTTTAAACCGAGGTATCATCCTATCGTCCATCCGCAGGGAGAGTTTCATCCTACCTAACACGTATAGACGGAGGGATCATTTCCCATGCATTCTTGTTGCAAGTAATGCAAATAGAGACGTACGCATGGCCTGGTTCAAACAATGTTGCTGCTCGTTTTGGGGCAAGCTTGTTTGCCTCAGCCGAGTAGTAAAAACGTTATTTCAGTGAGCTACACGGTGTTGGTTTAGTGGGTTTTTTTTTCCAGTAAGCTGCGCGATCCCGTCTTCCATGTGGTTTCGTTCTACACTTTGGTTTGTTTTACAGCTGACCTATAACCGCACGAAGAGTATATTTCTACTTCGGTTTTGCTTCTATGTCAGATTCGGATTTCTAGACGAGTTCTAGAGTAGGGCTCCATCGCCGTCGAAGCCACCGCAGAGGCCTTGCTGATGGCACCATCATTGTGCCACTGAAGAAGCGAAGGTCTAGCTCACGCCGTCTAAGAGGAACGCCGAGAGTAGGATGCGGGTGGACGGGAGGAAAGCCGCGGCCAAGTGGGAGCTCAATGCCGTCGCGGCGTCGCCTCCGTTGAACGGCAGAGGGCCGCGGAGCAGCTAGCAGCCATACAGTTGAAAGCCCACATGGACGACCTTGCTGCCACCGTCTCGCAGCAAGTCCTTCTAGTGCTCAACCGGAATGCGAGCTTGCACAGTTGGCCCCGACCGGCGTAGCAGTGCCATGGCAGTTAGCTTTTCACAGCCGACCGCTTATTCCAAGGACTGCTTCCACCACCTTATCCATGCCGACATGCGGGTATGCACTCGTCGTCTTGCCGCAGATGGTGGTGCCGCCCCACTTCTCCATCTCATCACGGAATGAGTCGCCACACTGCAACCCCACACGATGCAGCTTCCCATCATGGACTTTGTGGCGGTGATGCAGCCTCTCCCGGTGCATTGTGCACCTATGGAGCTGCTCCGACGCAGTTTGTCCCCACCACGCCGGCCGATGTGGGCTACTTCGATGAGGAGGACATAATGGAGGACATGATCAATGCTAGCCAGGGTGGTGAACAAGATGGGGCTCGGGCTAGACATAGACGAGGAGCCATTGTTTCTTGAAGAGCTCACAAAAGCCTCAAATGAGACAACAAAGCCAAAAAAAACTAGCTAGTTACACGGAACATGTGGACAAGATGATATGGGAGGTGTGGACGGCAATTGGACAAGATCCTAGTAGTGGTGCTGAGAAAAATGGGGGAGCATATTGGAAGAGGGCCCATGACTATTTCCACCAGCATAGATGCTTTAGGAAACACTACTTTGAGAGTAATCGCGATGAATTGTCCATTTAAAAGAGGTGGTAGTTTATCCAATCTGAATTCAGTAAGTTTTGTACGGTACATGATTGCGTGCTCAAAACGCCATGCGAGCAGAGTCGGCATCAACAACATTGTAATTTTTGCCCTTTCAACACAAATGATTTTTATGTTGCCATACATACATGTATTTCTATCTTATTGTTTCTCTTGCATATTCGAAGGCCTGGCGAACTTTGGATTATTTCAAAGAGGTAAATAGTGGTAAACCATTTTCCTGGTCGCATTGTTGGAAGGAGGTCAAAGAATGTCCCATGTTTCAAGAGGGCTGCTCTGCTCGTGCCCTCCCTCGAGGGAACCCTATCGTCCCACACCTCCACTCCACCTCTTCCCCTCCACACTCCTCACAGTCGCCGGGAAAAGCCTAGGCGCTCGCGGCGATGGGGCCCTCCTTTCCTCCTCGAGCGGAGAAACAACACGGGTTGTGGCGACCGATGAGGGCGGCGTGCTTGGTGAGGGGCGCAAAGATGCGGTGGGCTCTCTGGAAGCGTGGTTTTATCGTGGTGGTGCAGCCGTGTTCGTGGCGGCATGCAGCGGCTGCTGCGATAACGACTTTTCTTGGGAGGCGTGAACTCGGCCCCATCATCTAGCAGAGTGGATCGGTCTCGGAGCGGTGGTGCCGGAAGTGCACGGTGCAGGCTGGGGATGGCGGCGACCACTGGCAGCACAACACAGTAGTAGGGTGGTGTGGGATAGATCTGGGCCAAGAAGGCAAGATCTAGGCCTAGTGGGCCTCGTCTGTGCGTTGGACAGCAACCCGTGGTGGCGCCGGGAGTCTGGGAGGTGGTGGTGTACCTCTCCTCCGATTATCTTGCGAGCATAGGCCATACGGGCGCCAGGAGGGCCTTCGATTGGCAGCCACCACGTGTCGGCTTCGCTTGCTCACTACCCTTGGTTCGGTCAATGATGCCCTTTGCACTCACCACTGGTCTGGCTGGAGATTGCTTCTAGTTGATGGTATGAGCTTGGATGCCAGGGCGGCGGCCCTGGAAGCTGCACAGCCGGCTCTTCGGCAGGAGGCGTAGCGGTGGTAGTGGCTTCTCTCCTAGGTCATGGGATGGCGTGGAGTGGGCGGCAGGGGTCCCGTCATCGGTGGTGCTTAGGAAATGGTGGATCCTAGATCATGTCTCGGAGTCTTTGTTTGTTGACAGCGAACTGCTTGTGGTTCCTTAGTGTGAGTTGATTACAGGCGAAAGCCCATCGCTCTGGCGCCAATGGTGACGACGTCTGCGGGTGTCGTATCCCTCTTGGGGCATTGTTGTGGCCTCTCCCCCGAGCTAGAGCTCCGAGTGAAAACCTTTGACCATTCTCGGTCTCGACGGTTGCGGCGCCTAGCATCGTCACCCTCTTGGGGGCGTCGTCGTGGAGCTTGGAGACCTTCGATCGATCCTCATAGTCATCGGCGGGCATGCTCAGATCCGCTCTCGATGCTCTTCGATCACGATATAAGGCAGACTTGGCGGTCGCTTAGCTTTTACACGTGACATTGTTGTCTTCGTTCTCGGTACCTGTTGTCTGCTGGCAGGATCGGCGCTTCACGGCCCGGAGCGGGAGGGCATGTGACCTTCCTGGCAACAATTTGGTGGGTACAAGACGTCGATGTCCGTTGGCTTCAAATTAAAGGAGGCTGGGTCTCAAGTTTAATCAGTAGTTTTGGTTGTATCTTAGAGGGTGCGGTATCTCATATCCTTTCTTCTTTTTTTTATCTTTGATCTGTTTTGTAAGTGGTTCCCCTCACTACTTTGTATCGGTTTGGCCGTGTGTGGTTTTATTTAAAAAGCCGGGCGAAAGCCTATTTCAAGGAGGAGCAAGAAGGCTATGAGGCGTAGAAGAAGACCTTGCTTGGAAGCAAGGTGCCAAGGAGGCGACGGTGATTGATCTCGATGGTGCCCAAGCATGCTCAAGCACGAGCATCCATGCGGGGCGACCAAGAGGGCACAAGGCAACCAAGACCGACATGAAGTGTGATTCTTTGACACTTCATTATGTTGGCACCTTGAAGGAATTGAAGGACTTGTATGTCGAAAAGGATGTGTCAAACGAGAAGATGGATGCGAGAAAGCGTTGGACAAGGAAGAAGCCATGAAGAACGACTAAGATGTACAAAACAGAAAACTTGAGATTGATGAGGTCAATGCTCCATCGAAGGATAAAGAGGTGGGGCTCATGCAAAAAGAAGTGGAGCTCAATGCATTGGCAAGGGCCAAGGAGGTTTTGCTCCAGAAACGTGAAGTTGGCCTCAAGATACTCTCGGAGGAAAACTTGATCACATCGGTTGACTTGACCACCATGGCCCCTGAGAGAAGTGATTGGTTCGAGAAGAACCAAAAGATGATTGTTCGACGATATTTTGTATCAATATACTTAAAATACGGGTAGAGTATATCCACGTGTATCGTGAATGCAAACGTGAGGAGAATCTACCTTCAAAAATAATATGCATCGCTGCACCATATAAGTATGGGCTGGATCAATTATACTTGGATGGACTAGTAACTTAATTAGGCCAGTTCTTTAATTATTAAAGGCTTTGACCTGGATATGGGCCAGTTCTGTTTGTCCATGGAACCGATTCATCACATGATAGTTCATGGGCTTCCTAATTAAATCTGGTCGATGGACGTCTGCTGCACAATCGATGTGCGCACGAAAGATTGGCCAGCTACGTACAGGACTCCACTTATGTGCGTGTACGAAATATAGTACTACCTTATTATATATGCGTGCAGCTCACGACACGAAAAGGCTGAACCCAGATCCTTACCAAACGAAGAGTCGCCCGATCTCGTATCTTCCACTTCCTACTTCCTTAAACCAGAGACCCTCTGCCTATATATAGAGGACCAGGCGACGCGTCCAGCGACGAAGACGCAGAGAAGAAATTGCCCCACGCATACGCACCCAGCCTAGAAACAGCGCAGGCTTTTCGTCTCGAGACCCAGGAAGAACTTCGCCTTTCTCTCCGCAGGTGGCCGAGAGACGAGGGCGACTTGGTGTGCGCCGTGAGGAGCACACGTACATCGCAGGCTAACAAGTTCGTCGATCTCCGACGAGATCATGCCGGTCGTTTTCGCCAAGGGTGAGAAGCAATGCTAATATTTATGTCTTTTTCTTCCTTGCATCTAGCATGGCGGTACCAATCTCCCGATCGGTCTAGGCGCGGCCAACGCCGCGAATTGATCGCCGTGTCGCCATATGATCTTGTCGGATGTGTCTTCCGCGCGCGTTATGCGAACCATCTGCACCGTTGACAGAGGCGCTGTCGACGGGTCGGTGGTCACCGAGCTACAACGGCCCTCCTCTACTTCGGGCGCTACCTTGGCCACGCCGTCGGGGTGGTGCCGTACCTGGCGCACACTCGCGCGTCACCGCTGGTGGCGGCGCTGTTGGTTCCGGCATGCTCGCCGCTGGGAACCATTGGTTTCGTCGTCAGGGACGCTGTTAGCGGCCCTGGCTCGCCATACACGGCGGTTGTTGTCGACACGACAGCGGTCATCATCTCCGCGTTCTTCGATGTCCAACTTTTGAGTTGGGCAACTCGCTCGCTAGCTGTAGCGGACAACGCTGGGTCAGCTTCTGAAACAGTTGCCCGCCGCTGTGAGGCCATGGCTTTCTTCTCGCCGCTGATGTGGCCATGGTCTGCTTCTCGCCTCGTCGCGGCAACGGGCAGCTCGCCGTTGTCATCATCGCGAGTTGCCGGAGCCGCCGCCCATTGCTATCGCCGGGTAATCAGTGTTGCCTGCGATGCAGTCACATGGGTTACCGATGGATGAACTCAGCGAACCATCTGGTTTGCTGGTTTGATTAGCTGGGCATGCACACACGATGTGCTGCATGAGCTAGCAATGAAGCTGACACTTTGGAGATCCCACGTATGAAGCCATGCGTGCATGGTTTGTGCAGCGTGCTAGCTGCAAAGCTACATCTCAAACGAGCTAACTTGGCCTACGTACGGGTACGCTTTTAATGGCGAGGAGCGCGGCCGTGAGATGGCATTTGCGGCACCCACCGCGGTGCCAGCAAGGCGAGCGTCGGCTGATGATGCTGCTAGCTAGTTGGGCCTCCTGCCTTCGGCTGCCGCCGTTGAGGTCAACGGCGCGCCACACTCGGCTCTTTACAGGGGACGCCTGGACCGCGTCGTCATCGGCGCACGTGACGGATATTATCTGTTTTCTTCCTCTATTTCTATTCTGCGATCACATCTACTTCCGCGGGGTGTACCCCTCACACTTTCGACCAAACTACGAAGCCGTCGCGACGTCAAGCGAAGCGCAAGCATGCATGTTACCTCTACTCCAACACCGACGATGTTCAAGACCGACGAGGCAAGACGGCGAGGCGGGCATGGCCAGAGCAAAGGCCATGCTATCCACGGCGCGCGTACACGCTAGTACACGGACTCTGCCGTCGCCAACACACACCACCACCATGCATGAAGAACGCGAAGCGAAGACCGAAAACGACGACCAAGCAGCTTAATCGGAGGTGTCTCGCGGTTCTATCCGCGGGAGTAATTAACCGGGTGTCTTCCGAGGCCCCGGGAACCAGGAGACCACAATCGCCTAGTCATACTGGCCGCGCCAGCAGGCCACACGGAGCGCACACTCGGGATTAGTTTATTAGTCGTGATGATTAATATGTATCTTTTCCCTTTTATTTTTGTGTACTTGTACACTGGCACGCCCGCACATTTTATTTCCCCCGGCGTATGGGAGACGCGTTTTTCTCTTCCTCCTACGGAAAAGCGTTTCTTTTCGTGTCAAACAAATTGGCACGCCCGGTGGGACCTGGTTCTCCTCCCATCTCTGCTGCGCATTGGTCGCGGCTCGGTCTTCGCCCGTTCTTCTAGCTGCATTGCATGTTGCATGAAGATCATTGGCGAGGATCTCCGCTGATGGTGAACATCTTCGTGCAGGTGTTTTCCCCGACGTCGCCAATGATGCGATGCCGACTCCAATCCAATTTGGGTCGCTACCGCTCATGATCTCCTTCAAGCACGGCGACAAGTTCTACATCCATCAAGTACAAGACACCGCCCAATTCCAGTTCATGGAATCCAAGAAGGCGCAGAAGAGAGCGGTCGCCAAGGCAAAGAGGGAGCGTCGCGAGCTCATGCTCGAGGCGCGCGCCCTCTTGAAGAACTCCGTGATGACGGAGATGAAAGGAGACACGGAGGCAGCTCAACGCCTACGTGTCCAAGCTGCTAACAGGCAGGCTGCCGCCGCCTTGGTTTGCGCACCGACACCAGGTGCCGAGCCGGAAATTCCTAAGCCAACTGCGGGCCGCACAGAAGTTGAGCTTCTCGAGGCTCTAGAAACTGTCTCCTTTGACCTTCGAAGGCTAATGATGAACGCTCGTTTGTCACATAGCCCCCATCGTCTTCGCAACCATAGAAGGAAGTACCAAAAGGTACAACGCCTTTATCGTCTGATCAGCTCTCGCATCGCCCAGAGCGCTGTCCCCGACGAGGACTGGTCTCTTGGCGCAATGGAGCTTGCCCACAAGGTGTTCACGTACGGCAACACCTTGAACCCTCCATATGACTTGTTCCCCGATCAATGGGCGAACGAGCCATCGAAGGTCAAGGAGCTCGTACGACGAGCAATCATGAGGGAGTTCTGGAAGAGACGCTCCCGCAAGCAGCCCGTTCTACCGGGCCAAACTACTACCATCAACCTCGACGACGGCTCACTCCACCCGCCAAGTATGTGGGCTCCATGCCTCCATACCTCGGCAGGTGACGGACGATCATCCTCCACAACCAACAATAGGTTCGCCGTTCTTCGGAATGAGGCACCTGCACCACGTGACGAGGATCTTCGACAAGAACTTCGCCAACTCCAAAACCACATGAGCCATCTTCAAAGGCGGCTCGACGGGCATGTGGATCAGCCCGAGTCATCGGCGCAGGGTGCGAGCAGGAACAGGCGCCCAGCTCAAACGCATCGTCCGCAACATGAGCGCCAAACTTTGGCACCGCGGCGACGGCCTTCGCCAACACGCACCAGCTTCCGGGGGCATAACACGTTGCCTCCACATGGGAATAGGTGGCCTCGATGCCAGGTCGATGCGGTGAACCAGCGCCCTCTTCAGCAATGGCGTCCACGGAGTCCTCCACGAGAGATGGCTCCCACCCGAGTGCCGCCTCCAATGAGGCGCGAAGAACAAGTGAGGGAGCGGCCAACGAGCAACCCGTCCGCCCCACCAGCTCGGCGAGGGGCACCACCCCTCCTTCCTACACCTCCGGTTGCACCGAGAGTTCATGGTGCTCTTACTGAGAACCAACGCAAGCGCGAGAGGCGCCGGAGGAATCGACAGGTTCTCTTCCAGGAGCTTGAGAACTTGGTGCTTCGACATACTCAGGTCCGTGTCCGGGCGGACGGTGATGTTGTTCAAGAGAACGACAGAATCACATTCCGTCTCCCTCCAGACTTGGAGCGGCATGAGAGGTACAACTACCTTCTCAACCGCCTAACCCCGAAACCACGCAAGGCACAACCTAGTCCTGCGGGACATGAGGGCGCGGCAGTTCCTGCGTCGCGTCCCTTAATGATCCTTAGGCGAGGAAGCGAAGTGAACGCCGCTCCAACACCATCTCCACAAGTACAAGATACGCATCCCACACCTATGGAGGGCGTCGAGAAGCCTCCCGAAGCGCACACAAATGATGCGCTTGAGGGAGATTCAACTATCAAGGCAAGCCCAGAAGGGGCTATTGAGGCGCAAGCGAATGCTGCCCTCGAAAAGGATGTGACCATGGAAGAGGTGCCTACCCTTGCTTCCCCCAACAGGGTGGAACAAGAGGTCAAGGCCTCACCACCACAGGATGTGGGCGGTGAAAACGATGGCGAGAAGAACATCGCTTCATGCGGCACTTTAGCAGTGCGCTCCAGGCTCGACGAAGATGAGGGGTGGCAACCGCCAAATGTCACCCATGACTTCACATACCCTTCTGACGAGGAGATTGTGCCAAATCCTAGGGCCAATTTCCGTGCCACACTACTCCCACGTTTGGACCATGTTCGATCATGGTTCAAAGGCGCTGAAGGAGCACCAAAATCAAGCACGTCGACATCGGAAGAAGAGGCGAGATCGACTGCCTCGTGCCTCCCCATCACAGCTAGAGGCAAGAAGTCAACGGCGGGCTCCAAACGGGATTGGGATATATCCCCGGTCCACTACACCGACATGGCATCTAGGCTTCCTCGAGATCGTTCTGACCTACAAGAAGTTGCAGGTCGCCCAGGAGCCGGAACTCGGCTAAGGGCGTTGGCGCGTCAAGGTGTGGCGGAGGACGAAATGAAACTAGAAGAGCCACTGGAGGCTCAAAGCGATGAAGATGAGGTTTCTGACGCCGCCTCTTCCTCGTCCCTGGAAGTGCTTCCAACTTCGCCTCTTTGCGATGACCTTGAATCGTCAATCCCTTCGGATGATGAGTCTTACCTTCAGGATCTCCACACCGCGCCAGCACGTATGGCCGTGGATAGCAAGGACGATGACCCTGAGGTGGCTGCCGCAAAAGCAAAGGAGCTCGAGGGTCCAAAAGGCCCTCCCGAACACTCTTCCGGTAGCAACGCTGACAAGGAAGTACCACGTGAAGAAAACCTAGCCGATCAAGTGCGCCATCAAGGCCGCACGCTCGTCGAGCTAACCAGGCCGCACGCTCGTCGAGCTAACCACGAAGGTTGACATGTTCATAGATTTCATGATGAACAACCCGACCATGGCGCCAGGAGCACCACAGAAAGTGGTGGATCCACAAGAAGAGGAGCTCCTAGCCGGTGCTGCAGGAAATGCGCTGGCCAACAACGGACATCAACGACAAGATGCCGACGCGCGGGCTCGACCATTGGTCATGCCCGTAGGTTCCGCCAACGCGGAACCAGGTCCAAGCACTCTCAAAAGCTACCACGACATCCTTGAAGATATGGTGACCAAGAAGTTCAAGCAAATGGCTATCGACCAAGCTCCTCACTCCTCAGAGAGCGAGCTGGAGAAGCCTTATGAAGCATGGCATGACCTAGTGTCATTCCCATCAGGGTGGCACCCGCCGAAGTTCCGTCAATTTGACGGAACCGGCGATGCAAGGGAGCACCTAGCATACTTCGAGGCGGCATGTGGTGACACGGCCAATAGCTCGTCTCTTCTCCTTCGGCAATTCTCGGGGTCACTGACTGGCCCCGCCTTCCACTGGTATAGTCGCCTACCAGTGGGATCCATTAGTAGCTGGTCGGGAATGAAGGAAGTCTTCAGAAAACACTTCGTGGCCATGAAGAAAGATTTCTCTGTCGTCGAGCTATCCCAAGTTCGTCAGCGACGAGAGGAGTCCATTGATGACTATATTGTACGATTCCGAAACAGCTATGTGCGCCTTGCTAGAGAGATGCACCTTGAGGATGCCATCGAGATGTGCGTCCATGGCATGCAACAACACTGGTCGCTAGAGGTGTCTCGGCGTGAGCCGAGAAACTTCAGCGCACTCAGTTCGGCTGTAGCTGCCACAAAGCTAGAGTTCGAGAAGTCACCACAAATTATGGAGCTGTACAAGAATGCTAGTGCCTATGACCCCACCAAGAGGTTCAACTCTACTTCCAAGCAGCCCGCCAACAACGGCAAGCCAAAGGCGACGGTAGAGACGAATGCCACTAGAGTATTCTCCTCTGCCCCACGAAACAATGTGCCTTTCTTAGGCGCAAGGGGTGACCAAGGTGGCGCAAGACAACGTCCAACCATGCAAGAGCTTCTCAGGAAGCAATACATATTCCGTCGCGAGTTGGTGCATGACATGTTCAACCAACTAATGGAACATCATGCACTGAGCCTGCCGGATCCGCGACGACCTGACCAGGTGAACATGGTTGACAATCCCCTCTATTGCCCGTATCACAGGTACGTCGGTCATGCCATAGAAGATTGCATCGCCTTCAAGGAATGGCTCCAACGAGCCGTCAATGAGAAGAGGATCAACCTGGACGCCGAAGCCATCAACCCCGACTACCACACCGTGAACATGGTGAGCGTGGGGTCGCCATCTTCGGCAACACAAGAACAAGATGGCGGGCCATCATGGGTCCCTCTTGCACAAGTCGAGCATCGACTGTCGAGCCTCGTCATGGCTTCAACATCGACAGTCCCCTTCATCCAGAGCGCCACTAGCGCTACCCATCGCAACGAACCGTGGAGCACAGTTCGGCGCCGAGCGCATGCAAGGGAATCTCTGCCACAACCCTTCCGCCAATCATATAGGAGAGACACCTCTCTACTAACCCCGCGACGCTTTGACCCAAGTCAGCGTCGTCCTCCACCAAGATTCGTCCCCAAGTCGGAGGGTGATGAATCGTTCCCTCGACGGGGGCGGATACTGCCCACTTTGGGGCAATTCTTGCCACCTCGTTGGGGGCAAGCCTCAGCGAACAAGGAGGTTCAAGAAGAAGCTAGCTCCTCTCAATCATCAAACATTGAGAGTTGCAACATCGTCCTCAACTATAGTGATACCACCAACTCCGAGTCTGACGACATGTTCACAACTCGCGAGCATGAAGTGTTCCATGCGGAGGGCTCCGTCAAGGAGCCCCAACTTCAAGAAGTCAACATGAACCTGCGGAGCGGCAAGGTTCTTCCTGAACCTCCTAAGGTAAAGCCACCAAGGGCGGACAAGATGGCCGCCTCAAGAGAGGCGCCACAAGGGGACCATGCCCCAAATCTGCCGGACAAGGATAAGTCTACGTCTAAAGACGTGGACTACAACATCGTTGCCCACCTCAAGAGAATTCCAGCACTACTGAGTGTTTATGACGCTCTCATGCTAGTGCCGGACCTACGCCAAGCACTCGTACATGCGCTACAAGAGCCACAACTTTACGAAGTGGCTATGGCGAAACATCGCCTCTTCTCGAACCCGTTGTTCGTGAATGAGATCACGTTCGACGATGAAGATAGGCTCCTCGAAGAGGGAGACCACAACCGTCCACTCTATATGGAGGGAAACATCGGGACCGCCCACATGCGGCGAGTCCTCATTGACCCAGGGTCTGCCCTGAACATACTGCCCATCAAAAGCTTGACACGGGCGGGGTTCACGACGGATGACTTGGAACCCACCGATGTGATGATCTACGGTTTCGACAACCAAGGGAAGCCCACTTTGGGCGCCATTACTGTGAAGATCTAGATGTCGACGTTTAGCTTCAAGGTGCGATTCTTCGTCATTGAGGCAAACACCTCATACTCCGCCCTTTTGGGAAGACCGTGGATCCACAAGTACCGTGTGGTACCCTCTACCCTCCACCAATGCCTAAAGTTCTTAGACGGTAGCGGCACACAACAACGCATCGTCGGCAACGCCAGTCCTTACACCGTGCAAGAGTCACATCATGCCGACGCAAAGTACTACTTCCCTGTCGGTGAAAGTGAACAAAAGCGGGGGCGACCTACGCCCGCAGGTGATGTCATGCTCAAGACTGGCGCCACACCCACCATAGAGGGGAGGCGCCTCATCATGACATTTGCACCCGCAAGCACCGGAGGTGCTTCCTCCCATCAGCGTAAAAGTGCGGACCATAGGCAGTCCCCTTCAGAGAAGGGAGGTTCATCTATGCCTACCCCAACAACTCCTTTGTTGTTAAAAGCAAGGTTCCCTTCATCGACACCGGTCACGCCAAGGTCGAATACAAAGCCCTCACCTGATCATGTGGCTTCTTCGTCAACTTCGGCACCTTCAAGGGCCGAACGTCTAACACTTGGAGGTGTTGCAGGTGCGCAAGGCCGCAAATTGCTGGAAACCAGCAGCAGTGCGCCGCTAACACTTCGAGCACGTGGCGCACCAAAGGAGGTGCCCGCTCCATCCCTAGGAGAGGCTAGGAAACAAGGAATAATAGAGGATGCCATAAGGGGAGCTCATGACGTGCAGCCCCCTTCCCTCTACATTTCGGTAACTTCTCCACTCGAAGTTTGGGCAATACCAAGCTCATCTGGGTCTAGGATAGAGACTTTATTCTATAAGGTCCCTCAGGTGAAATGTTGTGACTCTATATTTGAACTCCCTAATCCTTGTTTTGAAACAGAGGAGGCGCTACCAACAATGAAGGTTGAGCCACGGCTGACTCGCCTCTTAGCAAGAGCCGGAATCACTCTACGACGGAATAATAGGTTGCCCCCACCGCCCTCCATATGCGAGGAGTGGTGGAGGCAATCGGAAGTCCTCGACAGCACTGGGGGCAAGAAACAGCCCAAGTATGGGCTCGGCTACGTAAACCTTCATGCCTCCGATCCACATGGCAACGAACACGACGGCAACTCACGAGCCGCGTGCCATGCCACCTCCGTAAGCTCGGGAGATGACGCGGACGTTCCGTATCAGCCTCTTCATCAACAAAACTCCACCGATGGCGAACATCCTGAGCCGGATGGAGACCTTGGTGCCTCTCCAGCGCCACAAGAGCTCGAAGATGGTGGGCAGCCCACCATCGACGAGCTCGTCGAAGTCAACCTGGGGACGGAGGAGGATCCGCGTCCCACTTTTGTTAGTGCCATACTGACGGAAGAGGAGCGTGAAGGCTATCGAAGCTTCCTGATGGAGTACCAGGACTGCTTCGCCTGGAGCTACAAGGAAATGCCAGGGCTTGACCCGCGCATCGCCACACACAAGCTGGCAATCGACCCGCAATTCCGGCCGGTCAAGCAAAAGCCTCGGCACCTACGACCCGAGTTTCAAGACAGCGTCATCGCCGAGGTAGATAAGCTTATCACTGCAGGTTTCATCAAGGAGGCCCAATACACAGAATGGCTCTCCAGTATCGTACCCGTGGAGAAGAAAAATGGGCAGGTGCGAGTCTGCCAAGACTTCCGCGACCTGAACAGGGCATGCCCCAAGGACGACTTTCCCATACCCATCACGGAGATCATCGTCGACTCCACCACGGGGCATGGCGCGCTGTCCTTCATGGATGGCTCGTCAGGATACAACCAAATCAAGATGGACCCAGACGACGCCATTCACACTGCATTCAGGACCCCCAAAGGCAACTTCTACTACACCATCATGCCTTTTGGGTTGAAGAACGCCGGCGCCACTTACCAGCGTGCCATGACACGCGTCCTTGGTGATTTGTTCCACCATAAGGTGGAATGCTACATTGATGACTTGGTGGTCAAAACCAAAGACCGCCGAGACCACAAGGAAGACCTCCGCGTGGTCTTCGAACGACTACGTCGACACCAGCTCAGGATGAATCCACTTAAATGTGCATTCGCCGTACAATCCGGTGTCTTCCTCGGCTTTGTGGTTCGCCATCGTGGGATCGAGGTCGAGCCGAAAAAGATCAAGGCAATCCCTGACATGCCGGCACCCCAAAACCTCAAGGAGTTGAGGACATTGCAAGGGAAGCTAGCATACATTAGACGCTTCATTTCCAACCTCTCCGGATGCATTCAGCCCTTCTCACACCTTGTGAAGAAAGGTGCTCCGTTCGTATGGGACGAAAGCTGCCAGCGTGGCTTCGATGACATTAAAAGGTACTTGCTTAATCCACCCGTTTTGGCAGCCCCTGTAAAAGGGCGCCCACTCATACTCTACATTGCAGCTCTTCCCAACTCTTTGGGAGCATTGCTCGCCCAACACAATGACGAAGGCAAGGAGGTGGCGTGCTACTACCTAAGCCGTGATACGTCCAATTTGCATCACTATTTTATATCATAATTTGCTGTTATTCATTGATATATTTCATATTGGGACACAATACTTATGTTATTTCATCTATTTTGCATGTTTCATGATTATTTGGAGATCGAGCACCGGAGCCGGATTCTGCTGAAAAAGCACCGTCAAGATGCAATATTTCGGAAGATCAACTGTGGAAGGAAGTTTTACCAAAACCCTGTTTTTCCAGATGACGGAGGAAGCCGAAAGGGGAGCCAGCTGGACCTGGGTGGCCCACTAGGGTGGCGCGGCCCATGGGCCGCGCCACCATGTGGTGTGGAGCCCTCGCCTCTTTCGCCTCCTTTTCTTCGCGAAACCCTTCGTCCCGAAGACCTAAGCCGAGGAATCCTCACGAAGGTTACAGCCGCCTCTGGGGCGGAGAACACCAGAGAAAGAGCTCTCGGCAGAATCCGCCGGAAATTCCCTCCGGGAGGGGGAAATCGACGCCATCGTCACCGCCATCGAGCTGGACATCATCTCCATCACCATCATCATCATCTCCACCATCATCACCGCCATCTCCACCGCTGGACATCGCTGTACAATTTGGGTTTGATCTTGATTGTTTGATAGGGGAAACTCTCCCGATACTGATTTCTACTTGTTGTTGATGCTATTGAGTGAAACCATTGAACCAAGGTTTATGTTCAGATTGTTATTCATCATCATATCACCTCTGATCATGTTCCATATGATGTCTCGTGAGTAGTTCGTTTAGTTCTTGAGGACATGGGTGAAGTCTAATTGTTAGTAGTGAACTATGGTTGAGTAATATTCAATGTTATGATATTTAAGTTGTGGTGTTATTCTTCTAGTGGTGTCGTGTGAACGTCGACTACACGACACTTCACCATTTATGGGCCTAGGGGAATGCATCTTGTACTCGTTTGCCAATTGCGGGTTGCCGGAGTGACAGAAACCTAAACCCCGTTGGTATATCGATGCAGGGGATCGCAGGATCTCGAGTTTAAGGCTGTGGTTAGATTTATCTTAATTACTTTCTTGTAGTTGCGGATGCTTGCAAGGGGTATAATCACAAGTATGTATTAGTCCTAGGAAGGGCGGTACATTAGCAGGTTCACCCACACAACACTTATCAAAACAATGAAGATTAATCAACTGTATGTAGCGAAAGCACTAGACTAAAATCCCGTGTGTCCTTGAGAACGTTTGGTCATTATAAGTAAACAAACCGGCCTGTCCTTTGTGCTAAAAAGGATTGGGCCACTCGCTGCAATTATTTCTCTCGCATTTTACTTACTCGTACTTTATTCATCTGTTACATCAAAACCCCCGAATACTTGTCTGTGAGCATTTACAGTGAATCCTTCATCAAAACTGCCTCAACACCTTCTGCTCCTCGTTGGGATCGACATTCTTACTTATCGAAAATACTACGATACACCCCCTATACTTGTGGGTCATCAAGACTATTTTCTCGCTTGCCGGGAATTGGTAAGGAAAACCTTTACTGTTTGTGCTGATTTTATTTCTGCTGCTATAAGTCATTATGGAGAGATCTTCTCTTCAATTTCTATTTGGGAAATCTACTACTACTGCAACGGTAGTGGATAAGGCGCCAGGTGAGGAAGTAATACCATATAAAATACCTACGAAAATTATTGAACATGTTATGGATAACCGCTATGAAGGGGATGGAACTGTCCATCCTGGTGATCATTTATGTTTTTGCATGAATTATGCGGGTTATTCAAATGTGCAGGTATTGCTATGAATGAAGTTAGGAAGAAGCTATTCTCTATATCGCTGTAAAGCGGCGCATTGGTATAAATTGCTGAAGAATGGTGATTCTCTTGATTGGGAGGACATTGTGCCTTTATTTTATTCCAAATTTTATCCTCCAAGTGAAATTCACAAAGATCGGAACCGCATATATAATTTCTGGCCTCATGATGGAGAGAGTATTGCCCAAGCTTGGGGGAGATTGAAGTCTTTAATGCTCAAATGCCCCATTCATGAGCTTCCTGGTAATGTTATTATTGATAATTTCTATGCAAGACTTTCTTTTCAAGACAAGACCTTGCTGGATACTTCTTGTTCTGGATCATTTACACGCAACAAAGAAGAGTTTAAAAGGGACCTTCTTGATCGAATCCAAGAAAATACTGAAGGTTGGGAGAACGACAAAGATAGAGAATCGGTATAATTTATGATTATAAATGCATTGAAGCTTTTATGGATACTGATACATTTCGTAATATGAGTGCTACATATGGTCTTGATTCTCAAGTTGCTGCAAACCTTTATAAAGCTTTTGCCTCTCATTATGAATTGCCTAAGAAGAATTTTGATAAGTATCATGAACCGTATAAAGATAAAATTGATTCATCTATTAATAAGTGTGTTGTAGTTGAAACTTGATCGTGTTATTCCTAAGCTTATATTGAAAAAACTCCTTTTCCCGCTAAAATGAGGGAGTACTGTTATAAATAGTGCGGTTCATAAAAGTGAAAAGAAACCTAGAGAACCTAAAGAACAAATAAAAGTTGAACCTGTTGCAATTGTTAAAGATCTTGTGACTGAAAATGTGGAGGATGGTCATATTATTTTCTGTGAAGATGCATCTAATATTGTTTCACATCCTAATAAACCCAAACAAGCTAGTGTTCCTATGCTATCTGTTAGAATTGGTGATCATTGCTATTATGGTTTATGTGATATTGGTGCAAGTGTTAGTGCTATACCTTATGAGCTTTACACGGAGATTATGCACGAAATTGATTCTTGTGAACTTGAAGATATTGATGTGGTTATTCAGCTGGCTAATAGAGAAACTATTTCTCCAATTGGTATTGTTCGAGATGTGGAAGTTCTATGTGGTAAGATTAAATATCCTCTGACTTTTTGGTACTTGGTTCTGCTGCTAGCGATTATTGTCCTATCATTTTTGGGAGACCTTTTCTAAATACTTGTGGAGCTATTATAGATTGTAAGAAAGAGAAAATTTTGACTAAATTTGCTGGTGAGTCTTATGAGTTTAACTTCTCTAAATTTACTAAAACTCCTTATAAAACTGATTTGCCTAGTAATGATTTTAAAATGGAGCAATGTGCATCTATTGTTCTTGTTCCTAATAATCCTTTGCAGCAACATTTGGAGGATAGCGAGAGTGAAGTTTTTAGGAAAGAAAGAGATGAGCTTAAGGAGATTTTTCTTCGCCAACCTATTCTCAAGCATGATTTACCGGTGGAAGACTTGGGTACAACACCGCCACCAAAGGAAGATCCTGCTTTTGATTTAAAGCCTTTGCCCGATAATCTTAAATATGCTCATATTGATGATAAGAAAATATATCCTGTTATTATTAGTTCTAAGCTTACAGAGTTTGAAGAAGAAAGATTATTGCAAATATTGAAGAAACACCGAGGTGCTATTGGCTATACTCTTGATGACTTGAAGGGGATTTCTCCCTCTATTTGCCAACATGCCATTAATATGGAAGATGATGCGAAGCTGTTGTTGAACCTCAGCGTTGCTAATTCCTAAGATGAAGGATGTGGTAAGAAATGAGGTATTACGACTTCTTGAAGCTGGTATTATATATCCTATTGCTGATAGTAGATGGGTTAGTCCTGTGCATTGTTCCTAAGAAAGGAGGAATAACTGTTGTGCCTAATGATAATGATGAGCTTATACCTCAAAGAGTAGTTGTAGGTTATAGAATGTGCATTGATTTTCGAAAAGTTAATAAGGTTACTAAGAAAGATCATTATCCTTTACCATTTATTGATCAAATGTTAGAAAGATTGTCTAAAAATACTCATTTTTGTTTTCTTGATGGTTATTCTGGGTTTTCACAAATTGCTGTTAAAGCTAAAGATCAAGAGAAAACCACTTTTACTTGTCCCTATGGAACTTATGCTTATAGGCGTATGCCTTTTGGTTTATGTAATGCTCCTGCTTTTCAAAGATGCATGTCTGCTATTTTTCATGGCTTTTGTGAGAGTATTGTGGAAGTATTCATGGATGATTTTTCCGTCTACGGGAATTCTTTTGATAGTTGCTTGCGAAACCTTGATAAAGTTTTGCAGAGATGTGAAGAAACTAACCTTGTTCTTAATTGGGAGAAATGCCACTTTATGGTTAATGAAGGAATTGTATTGGGACATAAAATTTCGAGAGAGGTATTGAAGTTGATAGAGCTAAAGTTGAAGCTATTGAGAAGATGCCCTATCCGAGGGATGTTAAAGGTATTCGTAGTGTTCTTGGTCATGCTGGGTTTTATAGGAGATTTATTAAAGATTTCTCCAAGATTTCAAAGCCTCTTACTAATCTTCTTCAAAAAGATGTACCTTTTGTTTTTGATGATGATTGTAAGGAAGCCTTTGAAACTCTAAAGAAAGCCTTAACAACTGCTCCTATAGTTGAACCTCCCGATTGGAATTTACCATTTGAAATTATGTGTGATGCTAGTGATTTTGCTGTAGGCGCTGTTCTTGGACAGCGAGTAGATAAAAAATTAAATGTTATTCATTATGCTAGTAAAACTCTTGATGCTGCTCAAAGAAATTATGCTACTACTGAAAAAGAATTGTTAGCTGTAGTCTTTGCTTGTGATAAATTTAGATCTTATATTGTTGATTCAAAAGTTACAATTCATACTGATCATGCTGCAATTAGATACCTTATGACAAAGAAAGATGCTAAGCCGAGGCTTATTAGATGGGTGCTTCTTTTTTCGATTTACATATTGTAGATAGGAAAGGTGCTGATAATCCTGTTGCTGATAATTTGTCTAGATTGGAAAATATTGCTTATGATCCTGTTCCTGTTAATGATAGTTTTCCAAATGAACAATTGGCTGTAATAAAGGTGAGCTCGCGAGAGTCCTTGGTATGCTGATTATGCTAACTTTATTGTTTCCAAGTACTTGCCTCCAACCTTTTCAGCAAAGGAAAAATTCTTTTATGACTTGAGGCATTATTTCGGGATGACCCACACTTATATAAAGAAGGAGTGGATGGTATTATGCGAAGGTGTGTTCCCGAATATGAACAACAAGAGATATTGAGTAAATGTCATGGCAGTGCTTATGGAGGACATCACGCCGGAGATAGAACCGCGCAAAAGGTTCTACAATCAGGTTTTTATTGGCCAACTCTCTTCAAAGATGCAAGGAAGTTTATTTTATCTTGTGATGAATGTCAAAGGGTTGGTAATATCTCCAGACGCAATGAAATGCCTATGAATTATACTCTTGTTATTGAACCATTTGATTGTTGGGGATTTGACTTCATGGGACCATTTCCCTCTTCAGAAGGTAACACGCATATACTTGTTGCTGTTGATTATGTTACTAAATGGGTGGAAGCCATACCTACAAAAAGTGTTGATGGTGAGACCTCTTTAAAAATGCTTTTAGATATTATTTTTCCTAGATTTGGAGTTCCTAGATATATTATGACTGATGGAGGTTCTCATTTTATTCATGGAGGTTTTAGAAAGACTCTTGCTAGGTATGGTATTAATCATAGAATTGCTTCCGCTTATCACCCTCAAACTAGTGGTCAAGTAGAATTATCGAATAGAGAAATTAAATCTATTTTGCAGAAGACCGTTAATAAATCTAGAAAGAATTGGGCTAGTAAATTGAAGGATGCACTATGGGCTTATAGAACTGCTTACAAAAACCCCATGGGAATGTCACCTTATAAAATGGTTTACGGAAAAGCTTGTCATTTACCTTTAGAACTAGAACACAAAGCTTATGTTAGAGAATTAAATAAAGATCCTAAACTTGCCGTTGATAAGAGGTTGCTACAATTAAGTTCTCTAGATGAATGGAGGAGTGAAGCTTATGAAAATGCTAAACTCTTTAAAGAAAAAGTTAAAAAATGGCATGATAGAAGGATCATCAAAAGAGAATTTAATATTGGGGATAAAGTCCTATTGTATCGGTCTCGTCTCAGATTCTTTGCAGGGAAATTACTCTCGAAATGGGAAGGACCATATGTTGTTGAGGAGGTGTATCGTTCAGGAGCAATTAAAATTAGCTCTCTCCAAGGCAATGCTACGCAAGTGGTGAATGGACAAAGACTCAAGCATTATATCTCGGTGATTCTTATAATGTTGATGTTGATATTATTCGAGTGGAAACACCGGAAGCTTTCATCAAAGGACAAATTGACAGTCCGCGAACTCAACTTTGAATAGGTAACAGATCGGTAATGAAAAGTTCGCGATTTACTTTCCGAACATTATTTTTGCTGTTTTGGGAAAATAAGAAAAATTACGAGATCGAAACGGAGTGGAAAAGACGCACGAGGGTGCCACCACAGCCGGCGCGGCCGGCTGGGCCCGCGCCGACTGGTCCGACCGCCTCGTCGCCCCTTTCCGACTCTAGTTCGATCTGGTACTTTCCGTTTGTTCTGAAAATTTTACTATAAAATCCCCCGGACCCCGGAGGTCCGTATATCGTTTTCGACGTGTTTTGTTTCGAGCTGTTTCTGCCAGGATCTGTTTCAGTTTAGAGGCACCATGGTCTCCAAGAACAAGGGCAAGGAGCTTCCGGATGAAGATAATCAGGATCGTGAGTGGAAAGAAGAGGACAAGAGCGTCAAGGAAGAAGCAAAGGAGGATGAAGAGGAAGTCGAAGAAGTTCCGCAAGAGCACCCACGCACCACCATTGCAAGCATCGAAGTGGTGACAAACTCGCTCAACGCCAAGAAGAGCTCACGGATTAGGACCGGAGGAGGACTTCCCCGCCATTACCTAGCTCCAAGGACATCTTCTTCAGGCATTCACCATCCTTTCCACAATCTAATCTACAATAATCAAATTGAAAGGACTCCCAGGCAGCATTGCCTAGCAATTGGGATATAGATCGTTCTAACAATGCAGGAAGACGGAGCCCGAAGCTGAAGGTTGGGGAAATAACTCCAAGAGTTGGGACTCATCGTCGGACAGACTTCTTAACCGCGTCGAGTACAATTCGGAGATGATTCGCAACCTCATATACAGGATTGATGAGCTTCAGGAGCTTATTGAGAAGCTTGTCGGGAATTCATCACCACCATCGCCAAAGGAGTAATTCATCATCGGTATTGGCATCCCCTTGGTTTGTTCCTAGCTTGGGGGAGTGCCGCGGTATCACATTATCATTACCTTTTTACTTTTTACTATCAAGTAGTGTCATATCATGAGTAGGGAAGTTATCGTATAAGATGGGTTGCAGTGTGGAAGTATCTCTCCTTTAGTTTGTCTATGTATCCCTTGGTGTGAGTTATCGTTATGGAATATTAATGAGAAGTCTTATCATTTACATTTTGCACACCTTATTTTAGTTTGCAATTTCTATTATATGATTGATCTTGATTTTAGTATTGGTACCACTTTGGGAGCATTAAGTAAATCTATTTGGTTTTGGCAAACTTAGCAATGGTCAATAGCAACGACACTTTGAGTTTAAGAAGAATAGAGGAAATACATGTAGAAGATATTATTATCTTTCTTATCAGTTCTTAGCTTAGTATTCTAAAGTTAAAACTGCTTGTGCTTACAAGTAAGATGCATGATTGTTTCTATCACATGTATATTTGTTTGTTTCCCTCAACTCTTATGCTTGCTAATTAACCTTGCTAGCCAAAGACCTGTACTGAGAGGGAATACTTCTCGTGCATCCAAACCTGAACCCAAACCTATGCCATTTGTGTCCACCATATCTACCTACTGCATGGTATTTTCTGCCATTCCAAGTAAATACTTCATGTGCTACCTTTAAACAATTCAAAACTTATTACTCTTTATTTGTGTCAATGTTTTATAGCTCATGAGGAAGTATGTGGTGTTTTATCTTTCAGTCTTGTTAGGCAGCCTCCACTAATGGACTAGTGGCTTCATCCACTTATCCTATAATTTTGCAATAAGAGCTGGCAACGGGGTTCCCAGCCCCAATTAATCAACTTTCATTAATAATTCTCTTCACATGTTTTGCCCGATTCATCAGTAAGCAACTTAATTTTGCAATAGACACTCCTCCATGGTATGAGATTGTTGGAAGGCACCCGAGGATTCGGTTAGCCATGGCTTGTGTAAGCAAAGGTTGGGGGAGTGTCATCCTTAAATAAACTAAAGTACATGTGTAAATAAAAGAGAAGAGGGATGATCTACCTTGCTGGTAGAGATAACGTCCTTCATGGGAGCCGCTCTTTGGAGGTCTGTTTGGCAAGGGGGTTAGAGTACCCGCTACCAGTCGTTGACAACAACAAACACCTCTCAAAACTTTACTTTTATTCTCTTTATATGATTTCAAAAACTGAAAAAGCTCTAGCACATGATTTAATCCCTGCTTCCCTCTGCGAAGGGCATGTCTTTTACTTTATGTTGAGTCAGTAAACCTATTTCCCTCCATCTCAAGCAAGCATTTGAGTTGTTGTGATCAAACTATTATATTGTGATTTGCTTCATCATGTCTTTACTCTTTCTTGTTTAGTACAAGTTTTACCTGAATGAATATAGCTTTGAAAGTCATCAATGATTAATATGATTGAGTATGCAAGTTTACCATAAGCTTTTGAATATGAGAGCGCTGCTCAATAGATAAGTATAATTTGTTAAATGTTCTCTGACCAAGAACAAAGGTTTGCCATCACCAATTATGATCTCTTATGCACCTTTATTTGTGATTACCTTATACTTGTTTCAAGATTGAGTTATATGAGGAAGTTGTTTACTATAATGTCTTGTGTGAATGAATATGATGCTTCTTGTCCGTATTCTATTTATCGACTCTTCACTCCATAAACATGTGGACCTGTTTACAGGGTTCGCTTGGGGACAAGCGAAGTCTAAGCTTGGGGGGAGTTGATACGTCCAATTTGCATCACTATTTTATATCATAATTTGCTGTTATTCATTGATATATTTCATATTGGGACACAATACTTATGTTATTTCATCTATTTTGCATGTTTCATGATTATTTGGAGATCGAGCACCGGAGCCTGGATTCTGCTGGAAAAAGCACCGTCAGATGCAATATTTCGGAAGATCAACTGTGGAAGGAAGTTTTACCAAAAACCCTATTTTTCCAGATGAAGGAGGAAGGAAGGGGGAGCCAGCTGGACCCATGGTGGGCCCACACCATAGGGTGGCGCCCCATGGCCTGCCGCGCCACCATGTGGTGTGGAGCCCTCGGCCTCTTTCGCCTCCTTTCTTCGCGAAACCCTTCGTCCCGAAGACCTAAGCCACGAGGAATCCTCACGAAGGTTACAGCCGCCTCGCGGGGCGGAGAACACCAGAGAGAAAGAGCTCTCCGGCGGGCAGAAATCCCGGGGAAATTCCTCCCGAGGGGGAAATCGACGCCATCGTCACCGCCATCGAGCTGGACATCATCTCCATCACCATCATCATCATCTCCACCATCATCACCGCCATCTCCACCGCTGGACATCGTCACCGCTGTAGCAATTTGGGTTTGATCTTGATTGTTTGATAGGGGAAACTCTCCCGGTATCGATTTCTACTTGTTGTTGATGCTATTGAGTGAAACCATTGAACCAAGGTTTATGTTCAGATTGTTATTCATCATCATATCACCTCTGATCATGTTCCATATGATGTCTCGTGAGTAGTTCGTTTAGTTCTTGAGGACATGGGTGAAGTCTAATTGTTAGTAGTGAACTATGGTTGAGTAATATTCAATGTTATGATATTTAAGTTGTGGTGTTATTCTTCTAGTGGTGTCGTGTGAACGTCGACTACACGACACTTCACCATTTATGGGCCTAGGGGAATGCATCTTGTACTGCTTGCCAATTGCGGGGTTGCCGGAGTGACAAAACCTAAACCCCGTTGGTATATCGATGCGAGGGATCGCAGGATCTCAGTTTAAGGCTGGTTAGATTTATCTTAATTACTTTCTTGTAGTTGCGGATGCTTGCAAGGGGTATAATCACAAGTATGTATTAGTCCTAGGAAGGGCGGTACATTAGCACAGGTTCACCCACACAACACTTATCAAAACAATGAAGATTAATCAACTGTATGTAGCGAAAGCACTAGACTAAAATCCCGTGTGTCCTTGAGAACGTTTGGTCATTATAAGTAAACAAACCGGCCTGTCCTTTGTGCTAAAAAGGATTGGGCCACTCGCTGCAATTATTTCTCTCGCATTTTACTTACTCGTACTTTATTCATTACATCAAAACCCCCGAATACTTGTCTGTGAGCATTTACAAGAATCCTTCATCAAAACTGCCTGTCAACACCTTCTGCTCCTCGTTGGGATCGACATTCTTACTTATCGAAGATACTACGATACACCCCCTATACTTGTGGGTCATCAAGCCGCACCATGGTTGGTGCTGAGCGTAACTACTCTCCAATAGAGAAGTTGTGCTTGGCCCTGATGTTTTCACTCAAGAAACTAAGGCACTACATGGTAAATCACGAAATCCAGCTCATTGCAAGAGCGGATCCAATAAGGTATGTGTTAAGTCAGCCTGCGCTCATTGGGCGACTTGGAAAATGGGCTCTTCTCATGATGGAGTTCGACCTAATCTTTGTGCCACAGAAAGCGATCAAAGGGCAAGCCTTGGCAGAGTTCGTCGCGGCACATCCTGTTCCAGATGATTCTCCCCTCATCACCAACCTCCCCGACGAGGAGGTCTTCACCGTCGAGCCCGAAGCACCATGGGAGCTCTACTTCGACGGTGCCTCGCGCACCGAAACCGACCCCGACGGCACCCCAAGGCGGAGAGCCGGTGCCGGCTTGGTATTCAAGACTCCACAAGGTGGAGTGATCTATCACTCTTTCGCCCTCATGAAGGAGGAGTGCTCCAACAATGAGGCAGAATACGAGGCACTCATCTTCGGCCTTCTTCTCGCACTCTCCATGGAGGTACGCTCACTGCGCGCTCTGGGGGACTCCCAGCTCATCGTGCGTCAAGTGAACAACATCTATGAGGTCAATATTGAAGAAAGATGGCTTCTTCCCGCGGTCTTGGAGCTTGTACCCAAATATTGCAAGGTCAACACAATCACCACGAATGCGGTGGAGGAAGGAGAATGGCTCCAACCATTCCTCGATTACTTCAAACATGGTCGTCTCCCAGACGATACAATCGAGAGGCGTCGGCTACAACGACGACTCCCCTTCTACGTCTATAAGGCCGGTGTCTTGTACAAACGGTCTTACGGGCAAGAGGTTCTCCTTCGGTGTGTTAACCGAGGGGAAGCCAACCGCATCCTCCAGGAGGTACACCACGGAGTCTGCGGTGGCCATCAAAGCGGGGCCAAGATGTACCATAGCATTCGGCTTGCTGGGTACTATTGGCCCGGCATCATGGTTGATTGCCTTCAAGTGGCAAAGTCATGCCATGGATGCCAAGTCCACGGAGACTTCAAGCATCAACCACCAGCCCCGCTACACCCGACGATCCCCTCATGGCCATTCGATGCCTGGGGGATCGACGTCATCGGCCCTATCGAGCCACCCTCATCAGGGGGGCACCGCTTCATCCTCGCAGCAACGGACTACTTCTCCAAATGGGCGGAAGCCGTCCCACTGCGGGAGGTGAAGAGCGACAACGTCATCAACTTCCTAGAGCGGCATATCATATACCGCTTCGGGATACCACATCGTGTCACCTCTGACAACGGCAAGGCCTTCAAATCAGGCAAAATGCTCAAGTTTGTGGAGAAGTACAAAATCAAGTGGAATTACTCCACTGGCTACTATCCTCAAGCCAATGGCGCAATCGAGGCCTTCAACCAGACCCTCGGCAAGATACTCAAGAAGACGGTAACAAGGCACCGGAGGGACTGGCCTGACCGTCTCTACGAAGCCTTGTGGGCGTACCGCGTCACAGTCCGTACCCCAACACAAGCAACTCATTACTCCCTAGTGTATGGGAGTGAGGCAGTCTTGCCATTGGAGATTCAGCTACCCTCCTTACGGGTGGCTATTCATGAAGAGCTTACACAAGATGAGCAAATACAGCTTCGGTACCAAGAGCTTGACGCCCTCGAAGAAGCGCGCCTCAACACACTGCAAAACCTAGAGCTCTACCGCCAAAACATGGTGAGAGCCTACGACAAGCTCGTCAAGCGACGAGTATTCAGAAAAGGCGAGCTAGTCCTCGTGCTTCGACGCCCCATCGTCGTCACACACAAGACGAGGGGAAAGTTCGAGCCAAAATGGGAAGGTCCATACGCCATCGAGCAGGCGTACGACGGGGGAGCATATCAGCTGGTCGATCCACAAGGAGCCCGGCCTATGCCCCCAATCAACGGCAGGTTCTTGAAAAAGTACTTTGCGTGATTTTTTTTCTTCTTTTTTCCTTTTCTTTTGGCTTTTCGATTCGCTTTGCCATTTTGCCAAAAAGGGGTTTTCCGGTTGCCTATCAAAGTCTGCAGTGCACCTACCATTGCATATGTAGGCTTACTGATGATCACTTTGCCTTCCCCTTTTCATGGACTACAAAGTCCTACAAAAAAAAAACTCTGGCTTTTCCTAATCATGCTTAGCTTGTGACTGATGATTTGGCTGCCTTATGACTTGTCTAGCGGACACACGGTGTATCTCGTGGTAAGTGGAGCGGCACCTACACCCACAACACACGACACACACAATACATGCTCCGAGAGATGGTGGAGAAGACTACTTGGGCACTTCCGAGTAATGAGGTCCCACACCCCCGTTCTTTCGGATGGGCCTCGAGTTCATGGAGACACCATGCCTCGGGGAAGACGCTAGGCAAAAGATCACGGAAGGGCTGCCCAACCCAACGGAAGTTGGACCTGGTGCGAAGCCACGTGGCAACCCTAGGGCATGCCACCAAAAAGCTCCACATAATATGCCTGAGGGTTTTTAGTCCACCAAGGTGGATGGCTATCTTCCAAGTTCTGAAGGTGGTTCCGCCAAGGAAACACCAACAATCGCCAAGGAATTTCAAGCGATCCCAGAACGAAGCAAAAAAAAAGCGAGAATGATGAAGCAATCTCGAAGCAAGTTCAAGAAATCCTCAAGAGGAAACAATATCATGAAGTCAAAGGACATCACAAATGTGTCCCTCCAAGAAGTCCTCACAAAAAAAAAGTCTCCATCAACCCCAGAAGCAAGTATACAAGTCCCCCAGAATGCAGGGAACCACTGGAAAGAATGCGGTTGATAGTCATTCACCACCCCTCGCCAAGGCGTGAAAAGCTTTCAAGTCATTAACTCATTATCCCAAAACCACCTACCGCAATTCCTCCTCACCCATGTCTCTGGGTTCTTGAGGCACGGAAGGAAGCATGGTGGAGCTGTGGGGCTACTCATTGCTCTGATGGGCTAGGGTATGATTTTCCGCTGTCTCTCGGGCGCATTCCAAGCACACTACTCTCAAACACGCTACACACATACATACACGCAAGGAAAAGTTGTTTTATAATCGTCATGGTCTTTCGACGGTTCCCAATGACTAAGTCCTTCGGCAGCCTTTTCTGAGGTCACGCTCATAGCTAGTGTGCAAGCGGAAAAGCCAACATTTAAAAAAAAAAACAAAAAAAAGATCTTTGTTCTTCATTCTTCCTTGATTACGTTTTATCTCGGCTTTCTCTGGTAGGTTTTTTTCGGACTAACTCTATGCAGCCAAGCACAAATGCAAACGGAGTGACACTCACATGTCCATACACCTACATCGACACTCGATGCCTGCATTGTCACTGGCGTCGGGCGACGTCACCAACCTATGTCGCCATTTCACCAACAATCTCGTGTGAGCCCACGGGAGATGGGGGCAACATCCAACATGCCCATTCCCTTCGGCATTCTGCATCAACGCCAAGCTTCATCAATGGCGCCAAGTACACGGCGTCGCCCTCGGCAATGGAGCCAGGGGGCAACATCCACTTTACCGATGGTATGTCGGCACAACACCAACCTTCACCGACGACAAGTCGGCGTTCACGCTTCTACAGGGGGGGCGACACCCCTCAACCATGTCTATCCATGACATTCTACAACAACACCGGGGGCAATACCATGCTCTCCTCCACGATGGGGGTGGTATCCTTTATTGCTACCACCTTCGTCGTCATACAAGTCTGTGCTTAGCCCGGCGTGGCACGGGCTACCACAAGACAAGAATCGATGGGCATTCCGATATCTTGTTTACTTAACTACAACATGCTTAATGACGGGAGCAGTGTAACGCGCCAGTGCGGCTAGCGTGAAGCTGTGAAACCCTTCGATCTGGTCGGCTGGCACCGTGGCAGCTAGACGGTCACGACTGGATCGATAAACGCCTTCAAGGAGCGGCACGGATTTCGCTACAAATTGAGGATGACGTCGGGATGTTTGGTTGATAGGCGTCGTGCCAGCTATACGACCCAACTGAATACCCCGCATACTCTTTTAGCCTTTGGCACGACGATGCCCTAAGGCCAGGAAAAATGTCTTTCCCATACACACATGATGTACACGAACTTTTCAATAGAAGTTCACGCTCTGGCAGCGACAAAAATATTGCGCCCTTTAGTTGGTTTAAGTGTTTCTTTCACCAAGCCAAGCATGTTCTGCTCCGCAATCCAACTCGGCTCGGTGGGGGCATTGTTCATGATAATATACTGTTTCGCTCTCTCGTTTCTTTTTCTTTTTCCTCTGTAAGTGTATATGGAGCAGCTCTTGCCCATGAGCTAATAAGTGTATGTATTACATGATGAAACGCCAAGTCCAAGAACGAGGCGGCCGCTTAACATGTCACGATCGTCGGGGAACAGAACCGATCGAACGTATTGTCGGACCTGTGGCGATTCGATGACGCGGACGTGCAAATTGTTCTTCTTTCTCTCTAATTCCAAGTTTCCGTCCGGTATAAACCCATGCCCTTTTCTGGCTGGCTATACACGGGAGTGTTTGAAAGACCCCAGTAACCAGTTTAGTACCAGCACTGCCAAGGCTATGTGTAAGGCTGAAATCCTGAAACACATGCTTCGCCGGCTGCTTGTAAGCCGGTCGTGGCGGCCGCGGCATGTGTTCAATCGTATGGAGACCCAATCGCCCATGCTCACCATGCCGTCGTTACAGAACAACGAGTATAAAGACGGGTAGTAGAATTATAGCCGCCGGGTGGCAGTAAGAAAGAAGCCAGCCTTTATTCATGTGAAAATGACTACGAGAGTAGTTAACAAGTTGGTATTTTAGCTGACGCATGTCCTTGGCTCGATTTGTTTGTGGTGCACTGAAGGTGCCCTAGCTAGCTTAAAGTATATGCTGGTTCCATGGATTCAGACTAAACGAAGCCAACGTCTCCTCGTGGGATATTCTCAAGAGAGCTGCATGAATAGGCCAGTATAAGAGCAGCTTCAGGTGGTTCCTGGGCTTTAGTTTTTCTTTGCTGGTCGTCTAAGAGAGCCAAGAAAGTTTTTGTTTGCCTCCTCCACATGCTACAACAATTGGCCAGTATGCGCCTGGAAGGTGTTGCATGCAATTTTCAGGCATCGGAGTTTAGTGGCCATGGTTCTTTGCTGGCTACACGAGACTCCTCAGATTTTTCTTCTGCGCGTCCTCTGCCATGCGGGCAAATTTCTTGACTTCTGCCCCTTTCCCCTCTTCGAGGGTGTTCATCTTTTCTCTCGTCTCAGTCCGACCCATAAGGTATCTTCCATTGGGAAGAAAAACGAGGACAGCATCTAATTATGCTGCGTCTGAATCGTCGAAATAAAATTCTACACCAAGTTGGTTTCGATTTGCTTCGCGCTCGAATCCGACTTGGTGTGGGGGCATTTGTTCGACGATATTTTGTATCAATATACTTAAAATACGGGTAGAGTATATCCACGTGTATCGTGAATGCAAACGTGAGGAGAATCTACCTTCAAAAATAATATGCATCGCTGCACCATATAAGTATGGGCTGGATCAATTATACTTGGATGGACTAGTAACTTAATTAGGCCAGTTCTTTAATTATTAAAGGCTTTGACCTGGATATGGGCCAGTTCTGTTTGTCCATGGAACCGATTCATCACATGATAGTTCATGGGCTTCCTAATTAAATCTGGTCGATGGACGTCTGCTGCACAATCGATGTGCGCACGAAAGATTGGCCAGCTACGTACAGGACTCCACTTATGTGCGTGTACGAAATATAGTACTACCTTATTATATATGCGTGCAGCTCACGACACGAAAAGGCTGAACCCAGATCCTTACCAAACGAAGAGTCGCCCGATCTCGTATCTTCCACTTCCTTAAACCAGAGGATTACAAACAATATATCGATGCTCAAAAAACAAAAGGCTCTCGCGACCACGACGATGAGGAGCGTGCTGCCGCCGCCGGCGGCCTGATCTCCTTCCACCGGTGCCCTCTTCCGCTGCAGCGACCAGATCCGGCATCTCCTTCCCGTGCTCTTCCCTTCCCCTCCGAAGTCCGGAGCTGAGGGCCCAGGCGGCCGCCAACCATCCTCGTCGGGCGCGACATGTAGTTGCCGAGTCGACTGTTGTCGGGGCGCTGTTGCCCCCTGCGCCCGCCATGGCCGCAGCTTCGCCGCCATCCGCTGCTGTGCTCGCCGCGGCTGCCCTTGTCGCCCGGAAATCCGGTGCGGCCGTTCAGGGGCGGTTGACGAAGCGCTCGCTCCTCTCCAAGGCCGCAAAGGCACCTGCTCCGGCTCCATCGCGTGTCGCCTCCGCCGCCCTCGCCGGCGGTTCCTCTGGTCAGCGGCCGACGGCCGTGCAGCTGCTCCCCGCAGGCATGAGGTCTGAGCCCCGGCTCGCTGCGTCGGACCTCCCCAAGACTCCTGCGGTGGCCTCTGCTCTGGGCCAGATGCTGACCGTCGCAGCAGTGTCGACTGCCTCGGGCCTTCTGCTGTCGCCCTCTACCCTCGTGTCCGACACTGCCATGGCCGGTGCTACCTGCGGCTCCTCGCTGGCCAGTGACCCTGCCGTGTTGGTCGAGGGGCTCGGCTCTTTGTCGCTGTCGCCAGTTGCCTCGGGTGGCCCTGCCGAGGTGCCCCGTGCCGATGAGGTGCTGAAGGCCCCGAGCTTGCTTCGGGTTGCTTCTTTGGACTCCGACGATGAAGAGTTGGTTCCGCAGTCGCCGTTGGCCGGCTCGGTTCACGTTGAGGAGGTGGTTGCGGAGCCCTGCGGCGGCCTCTCTGCTTCTACTGACGCTGACTGGGTGCTGGTGGGTCGTGGCGGCCGCCCTTGCCGTGAGCCATCGTCTTTGCTTCGAAAGGAGGGCCTCGAGCGTAGCCTCGCCTTCAAGCGTTGGGCTCGGGGGAGATGCTTTCGGTGCCTCGAGCGTGACCACCAGGTCAGCTCATGTCGTGCGCCCTTCAGATGCATCCGATGTCGCCATCCTGGTCATCGGGAGCGTTTCTGCCGTGCGCGGTTTCCCGCCGCTCGTTCTTGCTCTCCGGACGGTCGTGCACGTTCTCCGGACGCACGTGCTCCTTGTTCGCGGCGCGGCTCTCCGCCCGCACAGCCACGTCGTCCATCGGCGTCCCGGAGTTGGGTCGACGTCGTGTGCCACTCGTCGTCTCCTGCAACATCACTGCCAAGGCCCTCTCCAAGGTGTTGTGAGGAGTTCAATGTCAGCGCTGGTTTGGACTCCCGCTTTCAGTGCCAGCTTTCCTTGCTACGCATGGAGCTCACCCAGTTGGTTGTTACGCGCGTCGAGGAGGCGACTCGCCCCCTCCGTGAGGAGGTGGCAAGCCTCAAGTTGTTGTTGGCACATGTTGGTGATTCGTTGGAGCCGACGGAGGCATGTTCGTCAGGTGGACATGAGCTCGCCACCGTGCAGGTTTCACTTGCACTTGGCTCTGTTGAGAACTCATCTGTGGTCGAGGAAGAATATCTCTACAGCTGTTTCTCTCCTCGTGGCAGCCCCGGCCAGTCGCTGCAACCTGTTGTGTCGGCTGCCTCGGAGAGCGAGGGCATAGACGAGACCTTGGCTCCGGTGTTGCAGATCACGCCAGAGCGGCATGAGTTGCTTGGTGATTCTCCTGCGGTGCTTCCGCTGGCGTTATGCTCTTTTGAGACCTTGGAGGTGGCCATGACACCCCCGCCACCACAGTTGGAGCCTTGTCATTCCCTCTCCTCTTTGGACTGTGGAGCAGTGTTGGCGTCTAGTTCTGAGGCTCTTTTTGCAAAAGAGTTTTGCGGCTTGCTCGCTAGTTTGGAGGCGGCTAGCCCTGGATATGGCAAGGACATTGACTGCGTCTTGGCGGGGAAGGCCTCGGAGGATATGTTCAGGAGGGTGCAGAAGTCTCTCAAGAGAGTATCTATCAGGAGCATAAGAAGGAAGAGGGCCGGTTGAGTGGGACGTTGTGCTCTTGTGTGTCGGTTCTAGTTGGTTTAGAGGTTGCATTCTTTCGATGTTTTTCTCTTGTGGGTGTGATGTTGGTATGGGCTTAGCCCTGTTGTTGTAGGTTTTCGCTCGGTTTTCTCCTTCCTTACCAAACGAAGAGTCGCCCGATCTCGTATCTTCCACTTCCTAAAAAAAAAAACCAGAGACCCTTTGCCTATATATAGAGGACCAGGCGACGCGTCCAGCGACGAAGACGCAGAGAAGAAATTGCCCCACGCATACGCACCCAGCCTAGAAACAGCGCAGGCTTTTCGTCTCGAGACCCAGGAAGAACTTCGCCTTTCTCTCCGCAGGTGGCCGAGAGACGAGGGCGACTTGGTGTGCGCCGTGAGGAGCACACGTACATCGCAGGCTAACAAGTTCGTCGATCTCCGACGAGATCATGCCGGTCGTTTTCGCCAAGGGTGAGAAGCAATGCTAATATTTATGTCTTTTTCTTCCTTGCATCTAGCATGGCGGTACCAATCTCCCGATCGGTCTAGGCGCGGCCAACGCCGCGAATTGATCGCCGTGTCACCATATGATCTTGTCGGATGTGTCTTCCGCGCGCGTTATGCGAACCATCTGCACCGTTGACAGAGGCAATGTCGACGGGTCGGTGGTCACCGAGCTACAACGGCCCTCCTCTACTTCGGGCGCTACCTTGGCCACGCCGCCGGGGTGGTGCCGTACCTGGCGCACACTCGCGCGTCACCGCTGGTGGCGGCGCTGTTGGTTCCGGCATGCTCGCCGCTGGGAACCATTGGTTTCGTCGACAGGGACGCTGTTAGCGGCCCTGGCTCGCCATACACGGCGGTTGTTGTCGACACGACAGCGGTCATCATCTCCGCGTTCTTCGATGTCCAACTTTTGAGTTGGGCAACTCGCTCGCTAGCTGTAGCGGACAACGCTGGGTCAGCTTCTGAAACAGTTGCCCGCCGCTGTGAGGCCATGGCTTTCTTCTCGCCGCTGATGTGGCCATGGTCTGCTTCTCGCCTCGTCGCGGCAACGGGCAGCTCGCCGTTGTCATCATCGCGAGTTGCCGGAGCCGCCGCCCATTGCTATCGCCGGGTAATCAGTGTTGCCTGCGATGCAGTCACATGGGTTACCGATGGATGAACTCAGCGAACCATCTGGTTTGCTGGTTTGATTAGCCGGGCATGCACACACGATGTGCTGCATGAGCTAGCAATGAAGCTGGCACTTTGGAGATCCCACGTATGAAGCCATGCGTGCATGGTTTGTGCAGCGTGCTAGCTGCAAAGCTACATCTCAAACGAGCTAACTTGGCCTACGTACGGGTACGCTTTTAATGGCGAGGAGCGCGGCCGTGAGATGGCATTTGCGGCACCCACCGCGGTGCCAGCAAGGCGAGCGTCGGCTGATGATGCTGCTAGCTAGTTGGGCCTCCTGCCTTCGGCAGTTCGGCTGCCGCCGTTGAGGTCAACAGCGCGCCACACTCGGCTCTTTACAGGGGACGCCTGGACCGCGTCGTCATCGGCGCACGTGAGAGTGAAATGCATCAACAGTCCCAGAAGTTACCAGCAATGTCCAAAAGGATCCCGAAACTCAGGAAATGCATCAAAACAGTCCCAGAACTTGTCCTCCAAATCCATATACGGTCCTGAATACGTATAGAGGTGACGTGGCTATATAAATGGACCCACGTACTGATGTCTGATGCAGTCCTGGATGGCCCACGCCAGCCGCACGGTGTGCACAAATTCGCGATGTGATGGACTGGCTCGAGCATGCGTGCTCACCTCGATGGATTTGCACTTTCAAGTTATCAAATTAAATTTAACATGCACCGCAAATTGCTTGGATTTCTTATTTTGCCTTTCTTTTCTGATTTACAAAATAATACATCACCAGCTGTATAAATATGCACGTACATGTACATGCGTACGTACGTGATGTGTGCATCTATGTCAAACATGAATCCGTAGGTGGTTAACAAGATTTCATGCATGCCTTGGATCGCCTCCTCCATGGCTGCACTTGTCGCGCGCCCAACATATTTGCGATCTACGAGCAGCCTGCAGGCCTAACTAGACTGTGCCGAGACTCCGCCTGCTCCGACGGCAATTTAATTCAACTGAAATTTCCACATCATAATTTGGGACCTTAATAGTTACCACTTAGAGCATCTCCACCGGCGGTCCCGATAGCAATTTGGGGGCCGGGAACGAAAATGGGCTCGCACCCTCGCCAGGGAACGGCGGGCCGAGATGACGCGGGAGGAGAGGAGCCTGCCGGAGAACGCCATCGAAAGCCCGTCCTGGGCAGGGCGCTTCGAACACGAGCGCGCCGTCGAGCTCGCGCGGACGGACAACCCCTCGGGCGGCCGCTTCAACAACGTCGGCCGCCGTGCCTGGTGGTACGGCCGCGACGTCGATGACACACTACGCCAATACGGCTACCGTCCACGCGTCCGCAGGCAACGGGAGCCGCTATACTTCTCGCAGGCGGCGAACATGGAGCCGCCGCCTACCTGGTAGAGGGCGCCGGAACCGGAACGGACCGCGGCGTCCGGAACCTCACACACCGGATCGTCTGCCGTCGCGCGCACGAGCTCGGCCGCGCCCGCGCTTCCTTCCGGAGGTGTCGTCATCCGCGGCGACGCGAGGCGCGCATCCTCTGCTCCGGCTCGTTGTGCCGATGTCCTCCAAACGGAGGTGCTAGCGCTCCTGCCGGCGCCTATTTAGGGTCTGCCGGTGGAGATGCTCTTATAACCAGCAAATTTCATGACAAAACAAGTTGGAGTAAAGGTGCACTTTATATCATATATTATATAATCAACTGCTAATATTACTACGTATCGATTCAAATTTTTGGTATAACCTCCTCTATTTTTTTCGAACAGCCGAAATAACCAACAGTTTATAAATCTACTATGAATACAACACCATCACAAGTCTAATCATGCAAGTCAAGAATTAAACATACAAGTCTGACCACGCAACTCCCAGGAGACCATCACAAATAGTACTACCTAGCTTTTTTTTTTTTATTTTATTTGTTCGTCGTGTGCTGCTCGAGGTGTGCTCAGAGCGCTGCGACCGAATGGCGAGTACTACCTAGCTAGCTGCATCACCTCCTCGCCGCAAGCTTCTCTAGTTTGGCAGAGCATGCGGCCGTCGCGGGCCATCTAGGACCGGTTCAGTAGTTCAGTGGGTCTAGTTACATTGCCATGTCATCTCTATACGTATCGAGGACCATATGCAGACATTGAGGACAAGTTCTAGGGCTGATTTGATGCATTTTCTGAGTTCTAGGACCTTTTTAGACATGGTCGGTAACTTCTGGGACTATTGATGCATTTCACTCCGCACGTGACGGATATTATCTGTTTTCTTCCTCTATTTCTATTCTGCGATCACATCTACTTCCGCGGGGTGTACCCCTCACACTTTCGACCAAACTACGAAGCCGTCGCGACGTCAAGCGAAGCGCAAGCATGCATGTTACCTCTACTCCAACACCGACGCTGTTCAAGACCGACGAGGCAAGACGGCGAGGCGGGCATGGCCAGAGCAAAGGCCATGCTATCCACGGCGCGCGTACACGCTAGTACACGGACTCTGCCGTCGCCAACACACACCACCACCATGCATGAAGAACGCGAAGCGAAGACCGAAAACGACGACCAAGCAGCTTAATCGGAGGTGTCTCGCGGTTCTATCCGCGGGAGTAATTAACCGGGTGTCTTCCGAGGCCCCGGGAACCAGGAGACCACAATCGCCTAGTCATACTGGCCGCGCCAGCAGGCCACACGGAGCGCACACTCGGGATTAGTTTATTAGTCGTGATGATTAATATGTATCTTTTCCCTTTTATTTTTGTGTACTTGTACACTGGCACGCCCGCACATTTTATTTCCCCCGGCGTATGGGAGACGCGTTTTTCTCTTCCTCCTACGGAAAAGCGTTTCTTTTCGTGTCAAACAATGATCCAAGATTGATCATGAGTGAGTTGATCTCGTTATATATCTACTTGTGTTGTGTGATTGTGAACTAGTTATCCTTTTGGCGATACTTTTATAAATGTTAGATAGACATGAAGTTATTTAAATTTACTTATTATTCTCTTATATATTTATTTTAATCTATGTTCCATTTGTAATGAATTGGAATATTATGTTGAACAAAAGGAAACATGCTCGTGTGGATCAAATGGGTGGCCGCTTTGGGGACACCTATTAGCCCAGGACACACATGGATCAAACAGTTGTTCGTGCGGCCACTTAAACGGACCAAATCAAACGTACAAAGGTATCTGAAATCAAATCAAACGTAGAAAGGTGTCTCGCGGTTTGTGTGCAAGTAAAAAAATCTATTAATAATAGATTGAGGGAACAAGTAATTTCGGATCATTAAGCTACGGCTACTCACGTACTGTATCATTCCCATATCAAACAATTAGTTGATCTGATTCGAATAATCTTCTCATTTACCTTTCCGTCAAAAAACTATCTTCTCAATTACCGTCACGGGATTGCACGCCTCGTTGTTCGAAACTTACGAATTACTGCTCGCATTTTCATATGGTAACACGCTATACCTTGCCCCCATAGGACGATGTTCTGATTTCTGAACTTAAACTTGACTACTCAGTGTACTTTCCCCCCTTGTCTAGTGCGACACAAAGCGTTCAGTTTTGTGACGCTCGATGCAACTTTGCAACGTTTTGTCAATTCAAACAAGACAGAAAGGAAAAGACTATAGCCTAAACCTAATACGTGTAGAACCTTCTTGTGTAAGGTGTATTCTTATCATAAACAATCGTGGCGACAAACTCGTGTCGATCCACTTGTTTTATCACCGTTGTCGGCACCCCACGCTAGCTCCTCCTGAATTCAACATTCTGCTTCTGTTCCGCCACTGGGACTTGGAGGTGCTCGCCACTAGTTCAGTGTTCCGGGGCCGAAAGCGTCTGGAGCGGAGGGGACGTGGCACCATCGTCATGTGCCTTTCCGAGGGGACGACTGGGGAGAAAGTATTGTTGTCATCTGTGCTTGATGCTTCGTGTCTCCAGCGTACGTGCACGGTCCACTGGCTGATGCGGTCTGAATCTGAGGTTGCAGAGGACGGAGGCTACGTGCACATTCCATTCCATACATGTCATGTCAGTATTTAGCAGATGGAAACTCGTTGGATTGGATTAGATTACGGTTAACGACTTAACGCCATTCGATGTTGATGCTGCACCGACAAAGATGCCAAGAGCGTCAACGAAGAAGACGGATAATCTACATTGCCATATTTACATCTGATGAATCATGCTAGCTCGATCAGTCTAAGCAAAGGAAAACACCGAGCTAATTTACACCGGATGACTGGTTAAGCCGGATCTCGCGGCCGCGGCACTCGCCGGCGGCGCGTCAGAGCATGAGGCCGAGGCGCTCGCTGGCGACGTCGCAGCGAACGGGGCCGAGGCCGACGCGGCCGCGCTCCAGGTCGTACTCCACCCACAGGTTCATCTGGTGGTGGTGGCCGATCACGTACGCCATGATGGGCACCAAGTCCGCGTTGCCGAACGTGAGGCACCACACGGCGTCGCCGCCCCCGCGCCCGCGCCGCTCCCCGGGGACCTTGTACAGCAGCCGGTCCCCGCCCACCGCCATCTCCGCGCCGTTGAACAGCAGCGTCACGCGCGGGAGCCGCGCCGCCGGCGGCGCCCGCCCGCGGGGCACGCGGAAGCAGGTGTCGAACGCCTCCTGGAACGCGAAGCCCGGCTCCTGGTCGTCCAGCGGCCGGAGGAGCGGGAGCGGCCTGGTCTGCCGCAAGAACTCGGCTTTCACCGCCGCGTAGGCGTCGCCGAGGAGGAAGGTGAACTGCGTGCCCGAGTCCACCATGGTCTGCCCGGCGCCCGTGTGGTCCGGCGCGAGGACGGACGCCGGGATGGGCAGGTGTTTCGCGCCGACGCGGATGCCCAGGAGCTGCACGGAGTAGGCCACGCGGTCGAAGTAGGGCAGCGGGCGCGCCGGCTGGTACAGGGGCGTGTAGTTGAGCGGCAGGAAGGTGGGGAGGTCGCTGTGTCCCAGGAGCAGCACCCCCGCGTCGTCGCGGTCGGAGATGCAGTAGGAGAAGCGCCGGGTGCTGGCCTGCGAGACGAAGGAGAGCGCGCCGCGGTTCATGCCCAGCAGCCCCGCGCTGGCCACGCCGTCCGGGGAGGAGTCGAACGCGGAGGACATGCAGCCGAACGCCGCGCGGACGGGCGGCGCCCCCGCCGCCGCGCTGCTCCCGACGGCGAAGACGTCCGTCGCCAGCGCGCCGTCGGAGGAGGACCCGTCCGCGTAGGAGAGCGACACCTGGCAGCGACGCGAGGCACCGTCGCAGGCCGGCGGGGACGGCAGGTCGCGCGAGCGGCACTGCGCCGAGGCGCAGGGCACCGCGGCGAAGCTGGCCGAGGCCCTCGGGCGGAAGGTCGTCGTGGCGTTGCGGCTGGACGGCGCGCAGAGCAGCCAGGACAGCTCGCTGCCGGTGTCGAGCACCATGGTGACGTTCTGCGGCGGCGTGCCGACGGCGAGCGAGACGGTGAGGCTGACGTTGTGGTGGAACCGCAGCTTGCTCGGCTGCCGCGGCAGCGCCCTGGCCGGCATCTGCCGCGCCCGCAGCGACAGCAGCAGCGGCTTCGTCCCCGCCGTCGCCGCCTCGCAAGAAGACCATGGCACGGCGAGCAGGACGAGGAGCAGGCAAAGGACCAGCTGGGGAGGCATGGCGGTGGTTGGGAGCAGGAAAGAACCGGGACCTACTCTACGCGCGCGCGTGAATGGGGCTGGCGTTGGATTTCGGCATGGGGTTTTGGTTCCGGAAGGATTTTATGGGGTGGCGACGCGAGCTCGCAGTGACGACTGACGAGTGGGGAGTGCTGCTGACGACTGAGAAGAAGAGGATGGCGAGCCGCGAGGCGGGTCACTCTCGCTAGGAAGCAGCAGCCGGCTTCTATGCATCTGTCGAACCACGGAGCGCCAGCTGGCTTGTCAGAGATATTTTTAGTACCAGTACGCGCACTGCAAGCACCACTGTGCTTTTCCTGCCAGAGCAATGCTGGCAGAACTATTTTGCATGAAACAAGTTTATGCTGGTGCGAACGTGTAAAATCCAATTGTGTCTTGTGCTCCATGCACCCATGCAGCAACAATGCTACATTTATGGAATTAGTTTACGGAGTATTCTTACGGACAGAACGTGGAATCGTGCGATTGGAGGAAACGAGTGCGGCAGTTCCAGCCAAATCTTTCCAATCCAATCTGCAGCTCACACGTTAGCCCGTAACAAAAATTCCGTAGAAATCCATCCGTAGAAGTAGCATTATTGTCCATGCAAGAGACCATCCAAAACAAACTGCTATCAAAGAAATTCCGAAGAACTCCTTTTCCTAACAAATTTTCTTGTGCAAGTTTTGTGATTTTACAGTAGAAGTTCCATTACATCAAGGCTTAGTTTGTAGTTGTTCAACTGCCCACACAAATAGGCAAACGGAAGTGGGGTTAAATAAGCAAACATATTGATGGACACACTAGATTATCATGATCTATCACATTACTGGAATAAATTAATAAATAAATTCGCATGAATAATTTTGTAGTGATACTGACTTTTTACAGACAAAAAAGTATAGTTATCTAAAGACATGATGGAGTAGATTCGCGCAATTGGACAACTTTTGGCCGAAATTCACACACGATGTTCTTTTGTCTATTATTCACATGTTTCCGAAATCATTTAGATCAATGAGGTCCTAAAGACATGATTTACCTATTCATGGAACTGGTTATGTATTTATGCAACGTTAGTATAGGATATAGTGTTGATAACATTCTCTGCCAATGCACCTCATATCTTTGTTAATTTATAGTCAAAGAAAATAATCCTTCAACTTGGCCGTAATACATCAATTATATGACGTGTAGCAAGTTCTTGTTTGTAGCACAATGCTTCAAATCTAATTTGATATGATGCTAATTCAAATGTGCTTAGAATTTATCTTGTTACATTTATCAGTGTAAAAGAGAAAGCCAATGGTAGACATAGGAACTCGAATATATAACTTTTGGGAGGAGGGATGATTCACATATAGGAGCAGACCAAGGCAGCAAAAGTTTGGAGTGGGGGGATTTGTGAATTTTATTGGCATCCTAGGCCCCACTCAGCTCATTTTGGGCCTGCCCCTGCATTCACAAGGTTTATTGTTTGTATAAAATCACGTGGTTGTACAAAATCAGCATGAATAGTATTGTCGAGTTTGTTTTTCTATGATCATTCTGACTCGAATTGTAAAAGTTTTTAGACGTTCGAATCGTACGTATCTACATGTGTTTTAGTTGTTTGTTCACTCATTTCGGTATATATACAGTCCGCATAAAAATATCCGAAACGTCTTCCAATTTGGAACGGAGGGCAACACATAATTTCTTCTACTCACTCATTTGGGGGCGACGCAAACGAACGCTGAGTGATTGTTTGCGTCCGCCGTGATCGAAAATACGTCTGAGCCATGCTCCAGCAGGGCGACGCAAAGTGACCGGGCCGTCCGCGGCGACGCAAACCTGACCCAAATATGCGTCAGGTTTGCGTCTCCGTGGACGCTCCGCGGTCGCGCAAAGTGTCCGCGTTGGTGCATCCGGGCCTGGTCGACAGTGACTAGGTAAGAAAAATATTTTTTCGTTACTATTGATTGGCCAAGAGGACCATCTTTACAGAGATGGTTAGTCGAGTTAACCTAAAACTACAACGACCGTACCTACTCGCCGTCGCGCGGCCTACAACGGCCTCGGTTACTCGCAGTCGCGCGGCCTACTACTGGCCACCGGAGGGGTCGGCGCCGTCGTTGAAGCGCGAGCGCTTCGCGCACTCCGCACGTCGGGCACGCCGCAGATTGGTCACCTCGTCCCGCCTGCGGCGTTCGATGGCCTCGGCCAGAGAGGAATCTCACAGGAGTGTGCTGGCCATAGAGATGGCCTCCTCCTCCTCCTACGCCGCCGCCTGGGCCGCCTCCACCGCCGCCTCCTCCTCCTTCGCCTGGCCACCGCCTGCAACCCCGCCAGCTGGGCGTGGAAGCGGGCCCTGTCCCTATCCGCCTCCGCCATCGCTTCGTCCCTGGCGGCGATGGCTCCCGCCAACTCCCGGTTCTCCTGGTCGACCCTCGCGGAAGAAGGGTCCCTCCGCTGGAGCGAGTCCAGGTCGGAGCACATGTACCCCCGAGCCATGACGATCGCATAGTTGTGGGCTTCCTCCTCCGCCAACCAAGCCTGGCGGCGCAGACGTCCCGGCCCGGTCTCGAAGGACGCGACCGGAACGAACTAGTCGCCGCGCACTCGAAGCGGCCGGGTGCGGGGCGTCGTCATCCGTGATGTCGTGGATGACGGCGTCCGTTGGTGGGGCCGCCGGAGGCCGCCATCGCCGCGCCTCGCGAGCGCCTCGGCGTCGGCGAGCTCGGCCCTGGCATTGGCGATCTCCGCCCTGGTCGCCGCGAGGCGCCCTTCCGCGTGGTCTGCCTCCGCCGCTGCCGCCTCCAGGTCCAGCTGCTCGGCCTGAACGTCGACAGCGACTAGCTCCTCGTCCTCCTCCGGGTGGGCGTGGCGGCACATCTGAACTACATGTTCCCAACTAAGGTTGTGGTCGGCCATGGATGGATGCTAGGGTTTGAGGTGTGCCCGTCACCCCCGCCGGTGTCCAGCATATATAGCCACGGAGGGCCGGGAAACGGCGTTGCCGTGCAGGTCGTTTCCTGCGCGCGCGAAACACCGACGAAACTTGCTAATGTATTGGGCACGCACGGGAACGACCGTCGTCGCGCGGGAACAGTTAATCGCCAGCGGCAGTCCTCGACGGGACGTAAAACGCCATTAACGACATTGACGCTATCTTCGCTAAAAAATGTGTTCACACCGCTGGAGGTACCCGACGCGAACGGTCGCCCTGGGCCGCATGGCATCCGCGAACTGACGCAAACGGACAGAATCGGACATTTCGAACGTTCGAAATGAGTTGGCCCGTTGGAGATGCCCTTAGTGTATAGATAGATCTTGATATTGTTTGTTTAGATTGCTCACCACAAACTCAATGTGGTGTTTATAGATACATTTAATTTAGATAAATCTCCAACATTCTGTAATAGACTGAGGGAGTATATTTAATCGGAGTTACAATCTCATCTACCTCGTGGATGAAACCAACAACTGGGTGAGGAGAGCGGATCTGAGCCGTACGTTGCCGTGTACGTTTACACCGAAAGTTGCTGTGAATGGCTCCATGCATCAGGACGTAACTAAAGTTAGCAAGTACTGCAACATAGAGGCCCACTCATTCAAGCCCTCCGCGTTTAGGTTCAGATCATTCATGAGCAAGACGTACGCGGAGGCGGAGCTCTATTCTAGCTCTCCTCGCCGGCCAGATTGCAGGAGCTGCACCTGCACGTATGGCCTAGTCGGTCCAGTGAACGGCAGAAAAGGCCACGCGTTTGGTGACGCTCGCGTCGGGCGGCAGCCGTCCTAACCGGGTAGGTCGTGTATGTTTTGGTTGCTTTGTTGGTGACGGTACTCATGGAGTCATGGTACTAGTACGACGCTTTGCGCTTTAGTTTGCCACGTACTGCTACTTGCATCCTTGCCGAGTACTCTAAGCTATACCGTCAGTGGACACCCGTACGTACGCTATTTGAATTCTTTCAGAATACTCTAGCTATACCCACTAGGGTTTGAGCATCTCTAGTCGCCGGAGCTCTAAATCGTGCCCAGACACACTCATATTTGGGCAAGAAATAGAGGGCGCCGGACCACATGTCTCGTGTATGGGAGGCTCTGCTCCCCAATGACAACACGAACCGCGCTAGAGCACAACGCGAGAATGAGGGCCTTAAGGGCGATGCGAGGCGAACTGCTGGACGGAGGTCGCGAGAGCCTTGCGGGAAACGCCCGAGATGGTGGCCTCGGTGCGGATGATGCGAGTGAGCGCCTCCTCCTCCGTCGGCGCGTTGCTCAGCCTCGGGAGTGGACGGTGGCTCGCCATCACGACGAACGAGGCGCCGAGGAGTGGACATGGTGGTGGCGGGTACGTACCACACCGGCAGAGGAGGTGGGCGACACGAAGGAAGTTCTCGAGCCGCCTCCCTCCTAGGCTTTCACCCGAGCTTCCCCGTTTGGTGGAACCCCTCCTAGCATTGCTCTCCGCGTCGCGTGCTCTACAATTTGAGGAACATCCGCAAGAAATGAGCTTTGGGGTCTCCACTAGGCACATTATTTTATGGGATTTGCTAGTTCTCAGCTAGCTGAGAACTAACTTCGTGCTTAGTCAAGTCTTACACCATTTGATTTGCATTTTGATTCGTGCGAGTAATGAGTTGCAACTGAAATATGATGACATCATCTAACTGATAACGAAATTACTTCTCAGTTGACTGAGAAATAGTCACATCCTTATTTTATCTTGCGTCCCTTAAATTCCTTTAAAGAACGGTTTGAGATGTTCTTAGGGTACAAATGCTCTTAGGGTGCTGACATTTCATTATCCTTGTAGAGTACTAGTACTCTAGTAATCCTAGTCCTAGTGAAGTAGCGATGTTGCATTAAGATGTTTGCTGCAGCCTCAGAGCGGGGGAAATTTCAAAATTTGAAGCACTTGCTGGTGGAGATCGAGTACATGCACAGAGGGTGCAGTCTGCGGGGCACCTCGAAGGTTTGCTATGCTGTCCCCCCTATAGGCATTGGTCGCGGTAAACAAGCGTACGTACGTACATGCGGCAAACTGCACGGTTATTACAAGCACGAACGGCCTCGGACGAAACGTGTGGTACCACTCCTACACAAAAGAAAGAAACGCCGCTGTCACGGGGGAGCAGCACACCGCCCAACTCCTTGTCCGCACGTCGTCGGCCCGCGCAGCGCAGCAGATCCCCCGATTCAGGGACCGAGCTGCATGCGGAGACCACTCGGTTTGGTTTTTCCTGGCTACACAGTGCTCCAGTACTCTACTCATCGGCAGCAGCTGGAGAGCGAGGACGTGTAGGGCAGCGGCAGCAATGGGAGCGATGCGTCAGCGGCTTTCCTCGGACGCGTTTGTCCTTGCGACCTGGAAACGTATCGGCATCATGCTACTCCTCCTCGCCCTACACAAGGATAAAGCTGGCGAAATCATTTGAACGATGGATGGATGGATGCCACTCCTCGACGATTGCAGATTGGTTTGGCCGTCTAGTCCAAGTTTCTTCAAGTGTCACTCGCACCGCGCGTCCAAGGAGTCGCGGTCGGTCGAGATCACGGCGGAACGCCAGAAGCCACCGCCCACGGCCACGGGTGGCCCAAAACGCAACTACCTGACGGAATGTCATTCATCGACGAAATGGATCGAGATCTCTCCAGCCAAGGTCAGCCCGACGAATCTTGCCACCTGTGCTATATTCATGAGCTGTTTGTCAGGAGGATTATTCAAGAGCTTCCCCTGCTTGGTAGGTAGGCAGATTAGTGCTGCTGCTCGTGCCAGGACCCAGCATGTCCATGGACCTCATGAACCCTACTACCACATCATATCAGAGGATGAGGATGGGCGGGCAGCGGTAGGGTACAGGATTGGCCGGACGTGTCCATATCTACGTAGTTCGCTGTCGGGAGTCGCTCGCTCTAGGTCGAGAGGCCATGCCTCTGCCGGCTCGTGCTGCATCCCATGCCCCCCAAGAGGATTTCGTCGAGCTATGGTCTATGGAGCGCGCGTGCGTGCCTAGTTAGTTGCGTCTGGTTGCCAAGGCAGCTGCGTTCATCTTCATCGATCGATCAGTCTATGCACGCGCGCGCAACAGGAACGTCTCGTCTGTAAACATTGCGCGCGGAACACTGAAGCTGTGAGCTGTGGACCTTTCGCCGTTATGATGGCGCGCCGTAGCCGTAGCCGGAACGGCAGTGATCGACCATGATGGTTTGGACAGCGGGGGTAGACATCCCGGCCGCGGCCAGAGACCTTAGAGCATCTCCACTCGTCTCCCCGACGAGGCTCCCGAGCGATGGTTTTTCCATCCGGACGGCGTAAATCGGCCCGTCGCCCCTTCTCGTTTTCGTCCGGATTGGCCCCATCCATCCGGCGAGCTCACGCCGTGGGGGCTTTGGCGCGCGGGGATTTGCGCGTGTCGGCGGGAAAGCAAATCCTCGATTTTTCCATTCCTCCAATTTGCTTGCATATCCCCATTCTCTCCGCCGAATTGTCCATTCTCTCGTCTTCCAGTCCAGTTCCCGGCGTCTCCTCGTCCACCGCTCTCCTCCTCGTCTTCTCGTCCACCACAATGCCGCCGAAGGGGACGACGAGAAGCCGCGAAGCGGAAGGCGGGCATGACGATGGGCGGCGGGACGAACGGCGCGAAGTGGAAACAAGCGGCGGGGCGGAGAGGTGAAAAAGCCACCGCCAAGAGGTCGGCGGCGGCGGCCGGGAGGAACAAGCGAGGAAGATCGGCATGGCCTTGGCGGCGCGGCGGCTCCATGTTCCCCGATGGCCGCGCAAGGTACAAGCTTCCCCGTCGTCCTTCTCCCTACGTTGTACTCGCCGTCGCCGCGCCATGTTCCAAGAGGGCGCCTACGTCCAACCTTCCAGTTCACGCCGTCGCCGCCCGAGCTTGACGTCGGCGGCGGCGGCCGATTCGAGGGCACCTCACCGGTCATGCGACGAGGGCCGCTCCCGTTCGGTGCGATGGCGGCGCCGAACGAAGGAGATCCACGAGATGATCACCTCCGCTCCATGGCCGCCGCTGCGAGCCCGGGTTCTTCATGGCCGCCGCCGCGTTCTTCACGAGGAGGCGAGAGGCGACGGCGGCTGTGGCGGCGCGCAAGGACCATGTGGAGGATGTTGCCGACGCCAAGCCGTCGAAGAAGAAGACGAAGAAGAAGAAGAGCCAACTCAAGCCGCCGCCAACGTCGAGGGGAAGAAGAAGAGGAAGAAGGAGTCGCCGCCTGCCGAACCGCGTATCAAATGGACGCCGAAGGAAGAGGAGTGCCTCGCCGAAGCTTGGATGACCGTGTCCATGAACGGCATAATCGGGGCCAATCAGTCGTTCGACACATATTGGCTTCGAGTGAAGCAGGCGTACGAGGAACGCAAACTCGTCGATCCCTACTTCAACAAGACGAACATGAACGTGTTCCGGGGAGACAACGCAATGGCCACCCATTGGGGGATCATGCAGACGGCGTGCAGCAAATGGCACGGCATATAGGAGGAGGTCGAAGAACGGCCGATCAGCGGCCACGACTTGGAGCAAAAGGTACGCTCCGTCGACTCTGCATCACCGAGGTACATCGTCGTGAGCTGACCCGTATCGCCGTACTCTTTTTCCCCAACTGCGCCGTGCTTTGGACATGTACACGGACGACACCGGCCTGCAGTTCAAGTTCCTGAACGTCTACGCCCGCCTCGAGAACTGCGAGAAGTGGAAGGAAACCCGCACGACCCTCTCGAAGAGCAAGACCGAGCCGTACAACCCCGACGCTCCGGCGGCGGCGCGGCGGAAGGGCGCCCGAACTCGGCGAAGAAGCTCAAAGAGATCAAAAAGACGGGCAATCCCGCCGACAGGATGCAGGCGTCGATCGACAAGTGTTGGGCCGACTTGAGGTCGCACGCCGACGAGAGGAACGACAAGTTCGACGGGTGGCGGGAGATGCTCGCCAACCAAGGCGCCGGATCGCCCTGAAGACGACGGCGGCGAAGAGAGAACACGGACTTGGCGTTCTGATGGGCGGCGGCAACATGGAACGATGGACGAGGAGACGAGGAATGGTACCGGGGCCACCGCGGCGACATCCTCCGAGCCGTCCTTCGTCGTCTCCGCCGCTCCTACCTCGTCTTCCACCGTCTACCTCGTCGTGCGCCGCCGCGTCCACGCGCTGCTGCGACGCGCGTGCGCGCCGCCACGGCGTGTGAGAAACGGTCCGTCGGACACCGCCGTGCGGCCGGGATGCCGATGAGCTGTTTCGTGTAATTTCCCTCCGATCGCCGATCGTGGCTGATCCTTTTGCTCCTTTTGCCGATCAATGCCGTACTTGTAGCGCGGGACGACGCTTTGTTTGAATTTAAACTATGTCCGCCGAACTCCGGGTGGACGACTGGAAATACGGTACTCCCCACGACTTAATTTCGTCCAATCCGGCGGTTGTTTCGTCCGGATTTCACCGTGGGGAGCGCCAACGAGTGGAGATGGTCTTAGCTAGTGCAAGTATCAAAGCCAAGAGGTGTTACTGCTCAGGCAGTATTAAAAACGAAAAGAAAAAGATTATACGACCTTCACCGAAGCCACGCTAAAGACTAAAAAAATCTAGAGGTGAGGGGATTGTCTAGCGGAAAGTCCAAATATAGCCTGAGCTACATGGCTCTCTTGTTTTCACAAAATTTAAATTCAGCATTTTGAAGTTTCAAAAAAGCCTGAAAAAGATTCTTGGTGTAGGAAATGATGTACTCTACTACTGTGCAAAATCTCATGATGAAATACATTATATTCGAGGCTACAGAAAAATGACAAATTCTAATAGATTTTGGAGGTTTCAAATCTGTACTGTTCCCTTATTCAGATCCAAGGATTTGTAAATTTTGCACAACCCAAAATACTCAGTATTTCGTATTGCTTTTTTTTCACAGTGGTAGAGTACAACATTATCTATCTCAAGAATTTTTATTCATATTTTTTTGAAATAATGAAATGTCATTTTAAATCTAAAAAAGAACATACTACATGTAGCTCGAGCTACAAAAAACCACACTTCACTGCCTAGTCTCTTTTCATCTTTTGGCTCTATTGGCTAGTACAGCAATCTGACGTAAACCGAGCTGTCATTTGTTAATGGCGATGCTCCTCTTCGATAAAAAAACAGAGGCGTCGAGAAGGGCTAACGTGCTCCGCACCAGGAGAGTCTGTGAAGTTTTGCTCTGCTCGCATCTATGGTGGTTCGCCACAGCGGCACTGTGTGGGGCTGTGGGCAGAATGGGGCTGTTTGGATTAGAGCCCCGAGCTGCCCTGCCAAAAAATAGGCGTTGACTGACTGGTCTGTTGTCTGTTTGGTTGAACGCTAATAAATTGGCGTGCCCATGCCTACTCCACTTTTCAGTTCATTTCACGCCAACATTTTGGCGAGAAGGGGGTGCATGGTTCCTTCGCCAATTTTTTGGCGCGCCCGCGAATTGGCAGGGCGAGCCTTGGCAGCATCCAAACAGACCCAATGTTCCCGAATACCGCGCAAGTTTCATTTTTTTTCTTGGAAAAAGTCTTAGTGGCGGTGAAGAGACCCTATGGGCTCTCGCAGGTTCATGGGTTGAAAAACATCTCTTAACGAATTATACCGTGTTTCTCCAAACAAAAAATCACATTATGTTCTTACATGCAACATGCAAACACAACACACATTGTTTCTTCGTCTGATTGGATTTACATTGAGGGCTCCTTTGATTTGAAGGATAGGAAAAACATAGGAATAGGAAAGGTATAGGATTGGAATGGCATGTCTATTTGAATCCTATAGGAAGATGAAGTTTGTTTGATTGTAAGAAATTTTTCCAGGTATGGTGTGCTTTTTATAGTACACTAATAAATTTTTTATTTTGTTCCTATGAATCAAATAACATTATAATTTCCCATGGAACCAAATCCTACACAATTCCTATGCAAATCCTTTGAATCAAAGGAGCCCTGATTTTTCTGAAACCACGGGAAAAAGAATTGAGTCGTCGCGGCACTTCCTATCTCCTGCGCGGCTGCCTCTACTTCACGCCCTTACCTGGCGGTGGCGGTGCACTGGCCCGAACAAGCGGACGGGCAGCAGGCGGCGCAGGCGGTAGCCCCGCGGTCTACGGTGACCCACGAGCTCGCCGCCCTTGTCGAGCATCCCAACCATGCGGACCAACCCGGCGGTTCGCCGGCCGAGACCGAGAGCAAAGTGGTCAGCGCCCCGCATGTCTCCGAGGATAAGGCCGTCCGGGGAGCCGGCCGCGTCGGCCTCGTTCATGGACTTGCCGCGGCAGACCGGGCAGGTGCCCTTCTTCTCTAGCCACGGCGCGAGGCAGGCCGGGTGGTACACGTGTTGGCACTGCATCTCGGCCGCGCTGGCGCCGGGCTCCAGCTCGTCCAGGCAGATCGGGCAGGTCATCCCCGCGTCGCAGACGGTGACGAGCGGCGGCGGCTCGGCGGAGGCGGGCGGTCCAGCCGGGTTGCAGCTGTGGACGAACGCGCTGCTGTTCAAAACGTCGACGATCCTCTCGAGGGAGGAGGCGTCAGGGGCTAAGCAGATGGGACAGGCTTCGCCGGCGCGGGTTCCCTGTAGGCGGCTGCATGCATGGCACCAGAACAAGCCTTCTTCCATGACGACACTGGCCATCGATCGTTGCCGTTAATGTACTATCCGATCGATCTCTCGGTCTTCGTGGAGTGGCCTGATTCAACTGTCGATGGGTGCTTATATAGACGTGGCCGTGCACACAATTGCAGGTTGCATAGTGTTCAGAGAGCTGTCGTGTTCGGGTTCAGGTAGGAGTCGGATTTTTTTTCAGGTGAGGGATTGCTCCGGTGGAGTTACGAATCGAATGTTTTATCGGCGAGGATTCCGAAGTAGGAAAGTGTTTGTAGCGTGGGCCGCTTTTCACTGTTTAAGGCCTGGCATGGCAGTCACAGACCGCGATCCATTGAAGCCCACTATTCCTAGGTTTAATGCCGGGCCAATCCAAACTTACAAATGAGATTAAGGGCCGTTGGATTACGTTGTAATTCATGCCATAAATAGATGTCAAAGATTTGTCTAAATTCGGATGTATCTATACACTAAATTGTGGCTAGGTACATTTAAATTTAGATAAATTTTTGGCATCTATTTATGGACAGAGGTAGTAGTTTAGTTGCAATTGAGAAAAATACTCCGGACCGTTGGGCTGCTCTCGATACCAGCTAGTATTGAGTTGCAACATGGGTGGCAACTGAGATTCGATAACGTCGCCTAACTAATAATTAAATTAATTCTTTGTCAAATTAATGACTCAGGTGCCGACATGCATATGAAGGTGGTGGCTGGTCAGGCGAGCTCACAAAGGTGGAGGATGAAAGGAGATTTCCTCGTGGGAGGCGCGTGCCGCTCACGAGATGGATGCTGCCGTGCTGACGAGCTCACCAATGCGTTCTAGGGCGCCTTGACGAGCTAGGAAGTTGTTGTAGCTCTCGACGATCCGGTATGTATTGAGAAAAACATCCAATCTGTATTCGTATCCGGTATGCTTATATTTCTATCCGATATATATTGAGAAAATATCCGATATGTATTCGTATTTGAGTAACATCCGCTATGAATTCGTATTCAACAACATCCGTATTCGTATTCGTTTTAAAAATATGGAAACGGGTATGGGAAGGGAACTATCTGATCCAGATCCAATCCGTTTCCACCCCTAAGCGTCAGTGATTGTCCTTGCAAGGAGCAAACAACTCTGAGATGATATAAATTGCAACATGCACTAGTAGAAAAATGCTTATAGGTGGAGCTTAGTTCTGCGGCGCACCTAAAAAAATGCGCCACAGAAAGTTATTTTGTGGCGCACCAGCCAAGGTTTAAAGCTTAATTTTGTGGCGCACCAGGGAACCATGCGCCACAAAAACTTGGTGGGCCCTACACCCCGTCACCCCCAATCATTGGTTTTACTTTTTCTATGGCGCACTGATCCTGGTGCGCCACAAAATAAGTTATTCTGTGCGCCACAAAAATAATGTATTCTGTGGCGCACGTGGTCATGTGCGCCACAGAATTAAGATATTTCTGTGGCGCACAGGAGTTCCATGCGTCACAGAAGTTTTTTGGCTCCGCAACTCCACCCCTGGATCGCCTTTTTTACCTCGTAAAAAATAAAAAAATAGATAAAAATTTCAAAAAATAAATTCCTTCAAGATTCCCATGTATTATGTCATCTTTTACCACTGAGAACTAACAAACATGAATTTCGACTTTTTTTGCAAAATTGCGTGAGAAAATCATCAAACTGGTTTTCTGGTTGCATACGAACTCGAAAAAAGACGCATAATATATCAAAATGTTCCGGGCAGTTAAAGATTTTTTGCTGCAAAATACAAAAAAAGAAAAAAAAATCGTGGCGCACCAAGTAACCATGCGCCAACGTCCGAAATTTGAAATTTCGGCGCCACTTCTCCCCCCTTCTCCCTTCTCTCCTCCTCTTCTCCCTCCCTCCCTCTCCTCTCCTCCTCCTTCTCCACTCCTCCCTCCTCCTCTCTCCTCTCCTCCTCTTCTCCACTCTCTCCCTCCCACCTCCTCTCACCCTTCCGGCGATTTTCACGGCGACCACGACCAACACCTCCGGCGACCACCTCCTCCCACAACCACCTTCCTCCTCCTCCTCAACAACCACCACCTCTCCTCCTCCTCTACCACCACCACCACCACCACCACCACCTCCACCTCCACCTCCTCCTATTCCACCTCCACCTCCACCTCCTCCTATTCCACCACCACCACCTCCTTCGGCCGGCCTCATCCTCCACCCACAAACCCACACCACCCACGCAACCACCTCCGGCGACCTTCCAGAAAAATTTAAAAAAAAAATCGGCGGCCGATCTAGATCTAGATCTAGATGGCCGCCACTTTTTTTGAAATTTTAAAAAAAATTCTGTGGCGCACAGGCCCATGGTGCGCCACAGAATGCGCCACAGAAATAAGACTTTCTGTGGCGCATGGGCAGGTGCGCCACAGAAACCCACAGAATCAATTTTTGGTGCGCCACTGATGAGGCTTTTCCTACTAGTGATGCATGGAAGGCACGACGCTTGCAAATAACGTGAACCTATGTCGTGAGATTGTGAACTGGCGGAGCTCTGTTGGGGCCAAATTGGGCCATGGCCCGCTCAGGTTTTCTGCAAAAACAGAATTAACCCCTATACATCCATGGCCCAACCCATTAGAACACAGTGTCCTGCACGATACCTCGTTTCCAGGATGATGGGAGAATCGAGCGAAGGAGACGAGGTATCATGCAGGACATTGTGTGCTGATGGGTTGGGCCATGGATGCATATGGGTAAATTCTGTTTTTGCAAAATACCTGGGTGGACCATGGCCAATGCACAATCTCACTTGACGTAGGTTCACGTTATTTGCAAGGGTCATGCCTTTCATGCATGCTGCAACTTCTAGCATCTCGGAGTTGTTGGCTCCTTGCAAGAACAATCACCGACGCCTAGGGGTGGAAACGGATCGGATCCGGATCGAATAGTTCCCTTCATGTAGCTGTTTCCGTATTTTCAAAACGAATACGGATACAGATGTTGTCGAATACAAATTCGGAGCGGATGTTACTCAAATGGGAATACAGATCGGATGTTTTCTCGGTACATACCGGATACGAATATATGTATCATAGTTTACATTGGTGTTGGTACTTTTGCCGATGTTGATTGACTACTTTAATGGTTGCGCGAGTGCATGCAGCTTCGGCATTGTGGCTCAGATTAAAATTATGGGAGAACCTTCGTTGATATTTTTACAGGTCTATGATTTGTTATGTATCTTTGGCTGTCTTCGGAAAAGTACAAGAATGTGTCTTGTAAGAAGAAAGAGTTTGAAGATCTCGAAGATTTGCTAGTATCTTTTAGACTTTATTTTGTAATCGTTGGAGATAACTCATCTATCTCTACCATATACTATTTGTTATTATGAATACATGTGGTATTCATTTAAAAAAATCTAATCCAAGAATTTCATGAAAGATGTCAAAAAATATGTCTAATCTAAGAATCTTATGATGGAATGGCAGCAAGTTTTTTACGCACTCTTTTCCTTACCAGGGTATCAAAGAGGACAGGAGTTTTTTAATGAAGTGGCTTGGTGACCTAATATAGTGTGTGTTTACCTAAAAATAGAATTCCAAAAAAAAAGTCCAATTCTTTTCAAGGAGAAAAAGATTTCTAATCCAAGAAACCTCCCTATTATTAACCACAAAAAAACCAACAATTTATATTACGGAGTACAAAGTTTAATCCAAAAGTTTTGTCAAATACTTCGTCGGATAAAACTTAGACACTACCCAGTCAATATCGTACCCACATTCATATAGCTGCAATGTCATGGAGTGTTGAGTTTCGTAGACAACAGAAGCTATGGTCAAATTACACGGATATAAGTAACTCTAGTATGAAAATGTGGAGCGCTATCTAAGAGGGCTCTCGCCCAAAATCGCCCCCCTCCCCGGCCCCTGCCATTGGTGCCTCCCAAAGCGTGCCAGTGCGAATATTAGACCGTCATCTCCGTGCCAACCTGATGTCTACGCCCCCTCCTTTTCCTGTAGACAGTGTTGGGCCTCCAAGAGCAGAGGTTTGTAGAACAGCAGCAAGTTTCCCTCAAGTGGATCACCCAAGGTTTATCGAACTCAGGGAGGAAGAGGTCAAAGATATCCCTCTCATGCAACCTGCAACCACAAAGCAAGAAGTCTCTTGTGTCCCCAACACACCTAATAGGTGCACTAGTTCGGCGAAGAGATAGTGAAATACGGTGGTATAAATAAGTATGAGCAGTAGTACGGCGCCAGAAAATAGCTTAGCGTGGATTGATGGTAGTAATATTGCAGAAGTAAACATGCGTAGTAACGCAGTATAGTGATAACAGTAATCAAGGCGATAGCGATATTTAGGAACAAGGCCTAGGGATTACACTTTCACTAGTGGACACTCTCAACATTGATCACATAACAGAATAGATAATGCATACTCTACACTCTTGTTGGATGATGAACACATTGCGTAGGATTACACGAACCCTCAATGCCGGAGTTAACAAGCTCCACAATTCAATGTTCATATTTAAGTAACCTTAGAGTGTAAGATAGATCAATACGACTAAACCAAGTACTAACGTAGCATGCACACTGTCACCTTCATGCTTATGTAGGAGGAATAATACACATCAATACTATCATAGCAATAGTTAACTTCGCAATCTACAAGAGATCATGATCATAGCATAAACCAAGTACTAACACGGATGCACACACTGTCACCATTACATCGTGCGGGAGGAATAAAACTACTTTAATAACATTGCTAGAGTAGCACATAGATAAATTGTGATACGATGCACATTGCAATCATAAAGAGATATAAATAAGCACTTCACTATGCCATTCATAAGTGAATAAGTATGTGAAATATAGCCTAAGAGACCCACACGGTGCACACACTGTCACCTTTACACACGTGGGACAAGGAGTCTCCGGAGATCACATAAGTAAAATTCACTTGACTAGCATAACGACATCTAGATTACAAGCATCATCATATGAATCTCAATCATGTAAGGCAGCTCATGAGATTATTGTATTGAAGTACATAGGAGAGAGATGAACCACATAGCTACTACAGCCCCGAGCCTCGATGGAGAACTACTCCCTCCTCATGGGAGCAAGCGGTGATGAAGATGACGGTGGAGATGGCAGCGGTGTCGATGGAGAAGCCTTCGGGGCACTTCCCCGCTCGGCGGGTGCGAACAGAGACTCGTCCCCCGCATCTTGGCTTCGCGATGGCGGCGGCTCTGGAAGGTTTCGTGGGTTTCGTTCTTCGTAATAGGGTTTTCGCGACGGAGGCTTTAAATAGGCGGAAGGGCGGCCTCGGAGGGCGGGGGCCACCACACCATAGGGTGGCGCAGCCCCCCTCGCGCCCGGGTGTGGTGTGGGGCCCCCGGGGCTTCCCTCCGGCGGCTCTCGAGTGTTCGGATGGTTCCGGAAAAATAGGAACCGGGTCTTGATTTCGTCCGATTCGAGAATATTTCGTTACTAGGATTTCAAACCAAAAACAGCAGAAACGGCACTTCAAAGATCTTGTTAATAGGTTAGTTCCAAAAACGCATAAATATGACATAAAGTATGTATAAAACATGTAGATATCATCAATAATGTGGCATGGAACACAAGAAATTATCGATACGTCGGAGACGTATCGCATCCCTGCTTAGTTCTGCTCGTCCCGAGCAGGTAAAACGATAACAAAGATAATTTGGAGTAACATGCCATCATAAACTTGATCATATTGTAAACATATGTAATGAATGCAGCGATCAAAACAATGGTAATGACATGAGTAAACAACTGAATCATAAAGCAAAGACTTTTCATGAATAGTACTTTGAAGACAAGCATCAATAAGTCTTGCATAAGAGTTAACTCATAAAGCAATAATTCAAAGTAAAGACATTGAAGCAACACAGTGGAAGATTAAGTTTCAGCGGTTGCTTTCAACTTGTAACATGTATATCTCATGGATAATTGTCAATGCAAAGCAATATAACAAATGCAATATGCAAATATGTAGGAATCAATGCACAGTTCACACAAGTGTTTGCTTCTTGAGATGGAGAAAAATAGGTGAACTGACTCAACAATAAAAGTAAAAGAATGGTCCTTCAAAGAGGAAAACATCGATTGCTATATTTGTGCTAGAGCTTTGGTTTTGAAAACATGAAACAATTTTGTCAACGGTAGTAATAAAGCATATGTATCATGTAAATTATATCTTACAAGTTGCAAGCCTCATGCATAGTGTACTAATAGTGCCCGCACCTTGTCCTAATTAGCTTGGGTTAACACCGATCATCATTGCATAACATATGTTTCAACCAAGTGTCACAAAGGGGTACCTCTATGCCGCCTGTACAAGGGTCTAAGGAGAAAGTTCGCATTGGATTTCTCGCTTTTGATCATTCTTCAACTTAGACACCCATACCGGGACAACATAGAGAGATAATGGACTCCTCTTTTAATGCTTAAGCATTCAACAACAGTTAATATTCTCATAAGAGATTGAGGTTTTATGTCCAAACTGAAACTTCCACCATGATTCATGGCTTTAGTTAGCGGCCCAATGTTCTTCTCTAACATATGCATACTCAAACCATTTGATTGTGAAAACCGCCCTTACTTCAGACAAAACGAACATGCATAGCAACTCACATGATATTCAACAAAGAGTTGATGGCGTCCCAGGAGCATGATTATCGCACAACAAGCAACTTAATAAGAGATAAAGTGCATAAGTACATATTCAATACCACAATAGTTTTTAAGGCTATTTTGTCCCATGAGCTATATATTGCAAAGGCGAATGATGGAAATTTAAAGGTAGCACTCAAGCAATTTACTTTGGAATGGCGGAGAAATACCATGTAGTAGGTAGGTATGGTGGACACAAATGGCATAGTGGTTGGCTCAAGGATTTTGGATGCATGAGAAGTATTCCCTCTCGATACAAGGTTTAGGCTAGCAAGGTTATTTGAAACAAACACAAGGATGAACCGGTGCAGCAAAACTCACATAAAAGACATATTGAAAACATTATAAGACTCTACACCGTCTTCCTTGTTGTTCAAACTCAATACTAGAAATTATCTAGACCTTAGAGAGACCAATTATGCAAACCAAATTTTAGCATGCTCTATGTATTTCTTCACTAATAGGTGCAAAGTATATGATGCAAGAGCTTAAACATGAGCACAACAATTGCCAAGTATCACATTACCCAAGACATTATAGCAATTACTACATGTAGCATTTTTCAATTCCAACCATATAACAATTTAACGAAGAGGAAACTTCGCCATGAATATTATGAGCTAAGAACACATGTGTTCATACGAACCAGCGGAGCGTGTCTCTCTCCCACACAAGGATGAACTTATTCAAACAAAGCAAAAACAAAAACAAGCACTCCAAGTAAAGTACATAAGATGTGACCGAATAAAAATATAGTTTCAAGAGAGGAACCGATAAGTTGTCGATGAAGAAGGGGATGCCTTGGGCATCCCCAAGCTTAGATGCTTGAGTCTTCTTGAAATATGCAGGGATGAACCATGGGGGCATCCCCAAGCTTAGACTCTTCACTCTTCTTGATCATAGTATATCATCCTCCTCTCTTGACCCTTGAAAACTTCTTCCACACCAAACTTTAAGCAAACTCATTAGAGGGTTAGTGCATAATCAAAAACTCACATGTTCAGAGGTGACACAATCATTCTTAACACTTCTGGACATTGCTCAAAGCTACTGGAAGGTAATGGAACAAAGAAATCCACTCAACACAGCGAAAGAAGCAATGCGAAATAAAAGGCAGAATCTGTAAAAAACAGAACAGTCCGTAAAGACGAATTTTAAAATGGCACCAGACTTGCTCAGATGAAAATGCCCAAATTGAATGAAAGTTGCGTACATATCTGAGGATCACTCACGTAAATTGGCTTAATTTACCTACAGAGAATTAGACCCAGATTCGTGACAGCAAAGAAATCTGTTTCTGCGCAGTAATCCAAATCTAGTATTCACTTTACTATCAAAGACTTTACTTGGCACAACAAAACACAAAACTAAGATAAGGAGAGGTTGCTACAGTAGTAAACAACTTCCAAGACACAAATATAAAACAAAGTACTGTAGCAAAATAACACATGGGTTATCTCCCAAGAAGTTCTTTCTTTATAGCCGTTAAGATGGGCTCAGCAGTTTTAATGATGCTCTTGCAAGAAATAGTATTTGAAGCAAAAGAGAGCATCAAGAGGCAAATTCAAAACACATTTAAGTCTAACATGCTTCCTATGCATAGGAATCTTGTAAATAAACAAGTTCATGAAGAGCAAAGTAACAAGCATAGGAAGATAGAACAAGTGTAGCTTCAAAATTTCCAGCACACACATAGAGAGGTGTTTTAGTAACATGAAAATTTCTACAACCATATTTTCCTCTCTCATAATAACTTTCAGAGGCATCATGAACAAACTCAACAATATAAGTATCACATAAAGCATTCTTATTCACATGCATAAAAGTATCATTACTCTCCACATAAGCATAATCAACTTTATTAGTTGTAGTGGGAGCAAATTCAACAAAGTAGCTATCATTATTATTCTCATCAAGTGTAGGAGGCATAGTATAATCACAACAAAATTTACTCTCCATAGTAGGTGGCACCAAAAGACCACTATCATTATAATCATCATATATGGGAGGCAAGGTATCATCAAAGAAAATTTTCTCCTCAATGCTTGGGGGACTAAAAATATCATCTCATCAACCACTTCCCCAAGCTTAGAATTTTCCATATCATTAGCAACAATGGTGTTCAAAGCGTTCATACTAATATTACTACCAGCATGCAAATAAGATTTCATAGGTTTTTTAATTTTCGCATCAAACAATCCATGTTTTAAATCAGGAAATAGAATAAGAAGCTCATTGTTGTCCATTAGGCCTAACTAGTGTAAACAAGAAACAAAAAGATGCAATTGCAGGATCTAAAGGAAATAGCTTCGAGTACTTACAACGGTGAAAATAGCTTAGTAGCCGAGATCCTGAGTGTGAGTACCGTTTACCTTTCCTCCCAAGCAACGGCGCGAGAAAATAGCTTGATGTCTACCCCTCCTTTTCGTGTTGGGCCTCCAAGAGCAGAGGTTTGTAGAACAGCAAGTTTCCCTCAAGTGGATCACCCAAGGTTTATCGAACTCGGGAGGAAGAGGTCAAAGATATCCCTCTCATGCAACCCCGCAACCACAAAGCAAGAAGTCTCTTGTGTCCCCAACACACCTAATAGGTGCACTAGTTCGGCGAAGAGATAGTGAAATACGGTGGTATAAATAAGTATGAGCAGAGTACGGCGCCAGAAAATAGCTTGGCGTGATTGATGGTAGTAATATTGCAGAAGTAAACATGCGGTAACGCTTTGTGTGCGTATAATCAAGCAGCGATAGCGTATTTAGGAACAAGGCCTAGGGATTACACTTTCACTAGTGGACACTCTCAACATTGATCACATAACGAATAGATAATGCATACTCTACACTCTTGTTGGATGATGAACACATTGCGTAGGATTACACGAACCCTCAATGCCGGAGTTAACAAGCTCCACAATTCAATGTTCATATTTAAGTAACCTTAGAGTGTAAGATAGATCAATACGACTAAACCAAGTACTAACGTAGCATGCACACTATCACCTTCATGCTTATGTAGGAGGAATAATACACATCAATACTATCATAGCAATAGTTAACTTCGCAATCTACAAGAGATCATGATCATAGCATAAACCAAGTACTAACACGGATGCACACTGTCACCATTACATCGTGCAGGAGGAATAAAACTACTTTAATAACATTGCTAGAGTAGCACATAGATAAATTGTGATACGATGCACATTGCAATCATAAAGAGATATAAATAAGCACTTCACTATGCCATTCATAACAGTGAATAAGTATTCGTGAAATATAGCCTAAGAGACCCACACGGTGCACACACTGTCACCTTTATACACGTGGGACAAGGAGTCTCCGGAGATCACATAAGTAAAATTCACTTGACTAGCATAACGACATCTAGATTACAAGCATCATCATATGAATCTCAATCATGTAAGGCAGCTCATGAGATTATTGTATTGAAGTACATAGGAGAGAGATGAACCACATAGCTACCGGTACAGCCCGAGCCTCGATGGAGAACTACTCCTCCTCATGGGAGCAGCGGCGGTGATGAAGATGGCGGTGGAGATGGCAGCGGTGTCGATGGAGAAGCCTTCCGGGGCACTTCCCGCTCCGGCAGGTGCCGGAACAGAGACTCTGTCCCCGCATCTTGGCTTCACGATGGCGGCGGCTCGGAAGGTTTCGGGTTTCGTTCTTCGTAATAGGGTTTCGCGACGGAGGCTTTAAATAGGCGGAAGGGCAGCCTCGGAGGGGTGGGGCCACCACACCATAGGGCGGCGCGGCCCCCCCCGCGCCGGGGTGTGGTGTGGGGCCCTGGGCTTCCGGCGGCTCTCGAGTGTTGGATGGTTCCGGGAAAAATAGGAACCGGGTCTTGATTTCGTCCGATTCCGAGAATATTTCGTTACTAGGATTTCTGAAACCAAAAACAAAAAGGAACTGGCACTTCGGCATCTTGTTAATAGGTTAGTTCAGAAAACGCATAAATATGACATAAAGTATGTATAAAACATGTAGATATCATCAATAATGTGGCATGGAACACAAGAAATTATCGATACGTCGGAGACGTATCACAACCTCGTAGCGTGGGACCTTTGTGGCACCGATAACGAGGGAAACATATACCATCCCCACCCCAAAAATTGTCTCCCCAAATCCAGTCCTGTCACAAAAATCGCTCCCGCCCGCCTCTCCTGCCTCTCTACCACGTGAATCCCTGTCGTCGCTGCAGCTTGGGAAGCCAGGCCACGCCAAGCGCATGATGTAAAAGACGAAGGGATGGACAGACGAGCCATCGACGGTAGAGTTGTTGAGGACATCCATTGTCACCTCCAACAGCAACACCCCTCGCAAGGAGACCTCAGCCAAGAAGAAGGCACATGAGCATGCCACGTACTTCGAGGAAAGGCGGCACAACGAGGTCAACCAAGTTGCCACCGTGAAAACCTCGCCTTCATCGCTAGCCTTCTTCGGCGAGGGTTTCGTCCCACATGCGACGCATCAATGCTTCTCAAGTTCTCATCTCCCGAGATTGGCGAGAGAGAACCCCATACGACGAGGAAGCCGTGCTCTCATCGACGGCCACCACACTTGTGCCTCACGTGCGTCGCCACGTACTAGGCCTCGACCTGCACCACTCCTTCGCCTCGACATCGTCGACGATGCGTAGGGCGCCAATCTTCTTCGGCGATGACCCCGACACAGGCAGTAGAGCAACACTGGTTACAGTTTGTTCGGCAATAACGGTTGGTATGGCGACGAAGGCCCAAATGGGCAGCCGGTGCTCGAGGATATGCCTGGCTCTTAGTACACCACTGATGAGGTATGATTTAACTTAAAAAAGATGTCTTTTGCATTGGATTGTATGCAAATGGCCGGCCTGTGCTAGATTAGGTTCATTTGGCCATCATACTACACTCCAAAATGATGCCTTTTCCATTAGACAAGGTCACACAAATAATCAAGCTCAAGGATGCTAAGGTTGAAGCCACCAAAGTCACTTCCCAAGCCACCCTCATCTATGCCATGACCGAGTCACCGCAAGTCACATAGACCAAGATGAAGGAGCACTCCAAGATCTTGACGGCCGACACTACCACCATGGATGATGATACCAAGGCGTGGTACAAGATAGCCCACTGGCCCATGCTCGTATCATGAAGTAGATGATGGTGACATCTGTGTCAGAGTAGGCCACACCAGCGATGTAGCAGCCACTAGCGACAAAACTTCTACCTCCGACACATGGGCAACCAACACCGGTTGTCATCGACGAACCGCCTGCCTCCTTCATTTGATTCCATCTATCCGGTTTGTAATATGATGTGCCATACTTGGTGGCGTTTTGGTAGCCGTCGCGTGGTCGGTGAATTTGATTTGAGACCTTGGATTTGAATATGGGTGCCTTCGTGGCCCAATTTAACTATGATTTATTTTTCCTAATTTTTGTGAGGCTTTTGATCATTGGAGGGTCAATTTGTCGGATGCCGGTGGGGGGAGCTAACCCCCAAACCACGACAGCTTTGTAGACGCTCTCCAAATGCTCTATATGGTGCTTTTGCCAGCCTTCATTTGGAGGACACGGTGGGATGCTCTAACAGAATCTTAGTGCCCAGCTAGGGTGAAGAATGCTACAATGCGCCCTTCATAAATGAAAACTAGAGTGGAAGATCGTCTTGACAAGCATGTTATCTTTCCAAAATTTTAAAAAATGTGGTGATCTATTTTTTTTAAAGAGTACTTCAAAATGCTCAAAATTCAGTCGCAATCGTCCGCTTCACTCCCGCTACAACTGAGGAGTAATGCTACAGTATGTGTATAATTAGAAATAAACTAGGATCTTCTTGTATCCCAAGTCTTTAGACATCAGCTTACAAGCTAGTCATATACCTCTATACATACCTCTTGAGCTAGTACACAGAATTTAGGAATTCATCTACTTTGATATGAGGTAGTACATCCATTGTTGTGCCCTTCATAAATGAAAACTCGAGTGGAAGATCGCCTTGACAGGCCTACTCTCTTTCCAATTTCTAGAAAAGGTATGCTGATCCGTTTTCAAAAAGAAAAATACTTTGGAATGCTCATATTGCGTTATGGTAATTATTGTGAATTGATGTTTTTTTGGTAAATTAGGTTCTCAATTAGACTCCTCTAAAAGATAAATTTTCAATTCAACGCGGCGAGAAAGGGTGATACAAGGGTGCTAGGCACAAATGTAATTAGTTTATCACCGACGTGACACAAAAAGCACCCTGATGTGAGTCATCACCAATTATGAGCATTTGTTAATTAGCTGCGGCTACTAAATAAAGCATGCCCGCTAGTTGATGATGACATCACCATGGCAAAATATTCTAAAACCCTACAATGAGTACATACTCCTGGCTTCTGAGGCCCTACTAATCCTGATCTAATCTAAGCACATCCTGTCAACAAAGACGAAACAACATCGACCGAAAAGAAAACAGCGGATAATTTTAGTTAACATTTTTTTATAATTTTTTTAAAGTGTCTCAACAAAAATAGGGCAGCGGATGATGCCTTCCCCTCGTTGGAAAATCACGTGGTCTCATCAAGGACTTATCCGGAATTAGCTCCCAGAAGTGGAAGCACGTCGCCATTATTTTTTCTCCAAAGTTTATCTACTGGGGTCACCGTCGGCAACTGCTCCAATCCGCCTCGTCCATGCTGTTGCACGAGCGAATCCAGGGGCTGACACTGCCACGTGGGCCGCACGCGCCCAGACCCACATCCTGCTATATTTAACCACGTGGGCCCCGCCCGCGACCCTAATCTCAATTCTTAAGAAAACTAAGGACTATCCCAAACCCCGCCGGTTCTCCCGAAAAGATTTTTTTTTTTTAGATCCCCGAAAAGATTAACACTACGAAAAAAGCCTAGTTTGGATCTTAAAGTTCCAGGTAAATTACAAGTGAGTCCAGACCAGACCAGACGCCGGGCCCGCGGACCAGAGAGGAGTAATTCCTCCGCCAGAGGCCGCAATAATAAAAGTCATAAAACCCTAGAGGGTTCTGCGAGCCCGGACGATCTCATCCGCCGATCACCCCATCGGACGGCTGCGCTTGCCGGCAGAGCTCGTGCTTATCACTCCGCCGTCTCCTTCCTCGGACTCCGTTCCTGACTGTGCTGCTGCTGCTGCTGCTTTACTGTGCGCTCTCTCCCCCCATCCCCTTCTCGTCGCGAAGCTTCCCAAAATGGCGAAATCGCCGGCCGATCGGAGCCCAATCTGAGCCTGGTCACCCCGCCGCAGCGCCTTTCTGGCCCGATCTCCCGAATCCCCAAAAGCGCCCGAGCTGAAAATGGCCGCCACTGTCCCGATCGGGCTCGCGACGCGCGATTCGGCGGTGCTTTGGCCCGGGGGCTGCCGGTTTTGCGAAGACTGAGCCGCGGTTGCTCTGGTGCGTGCTCCGGTGTCCCGCAGAGAGCGCTGCGTCCCCTGGGTAATCGGCGGTGCGTCTTTTGTAAGCTTTCCATTTCTGCTATGGTGTGCTGCTTATTTGGCGTGATTTGGTGGTGGGCTGTGTTTCCAGGGTTGGTGGCGATGCATGAGGAGATGGGCGGCGTGGGAGAGGACGACGAGTTCGAGGCGCTGCTCCGCGGCGGCGGAGTGCGTCGGCGAGGCGAGGAGGCCGGCGTTCCGGAGCGGGGGCTCAGCATGTTCCGGAGCGGGTCGGCGCCACCGACCATAGAGGGCTCGCTGAACGCCATCAGCGGCCTTCGGCTCGGTGGCGGCGAGGCGGCCCGGGCCGCCGCCGTTCCTGATGCCGAGGAGTTGAACGGACACGGTGGACTCCTGTCGGAGGAGGAGCTCCGGGCTGACCCAGCCTACCTTTCCTACTACTACTCGCACGCCAATCTGAACCCCAGGCTGCCGCCGCCGGTCCTGACGAAGGAGGACTGGCGGTCAACACAACGGCTCAAGGCAGGGGTGGTCGGTGGGATTGGGGACCGGAGGAAGACGGTGCAGGAGGAGGCTGGACCGGGGATGTCGCTGTTCCCGCAGAATCCTGGCTTTGATCGGGAAGGCGATGCGAGGAAGGTTGCGGGCGGTGCTGGAGAGTGGGTGGATGGAGGAGGTGATGGGCTCATTGGCTTATCACTAGGACGGCAACGCAGCTTTGCTGACATGCTTCAGGTTAGTCACGGTTGGTGCTGCTAAGGTTGCTATCTGTTGTCATAGATTCATACTTGAGATTTATCTACTAGGTTAGTCGTATCAAGTGTACTGTTTTTTGCTCTATGTTGTCTACTTGCTGTATATCCTATAATTTGGGGATTTAGATCCCCTCCCTTTGTTCGAGTAGGCAAGCCCTAGCCAGTCCCAGCATTGTATCTTGTTAGAAGCTGGACTGTCTTGATAAAATGGTGATAAGTTCGTTGTCTGGCAAGGAGTTTGAGTTCTTTTCCTGCTCAAGTTTGGCAGGCATGTGCTGGATGGACAAGGCAGGTGGTACAATCCCATAACAAAAAGTGGTGCGGGTTTGTGGTTTGCACAATCATGTGAAATTTGGTTTATGTACCCTAGTACGTCTTAATAGTTATAACAACTGTCTCGTTGAATTCTGTACTCGATAGAACGTTATCCTTGAGATATATGCAGTTGCAACGAAGGACGTTTCTCTGTCAATCAACTGTCAGGAAGTTTCGTACCTGTTGTCGACAAATTTCTTTTTTGCATCACTAGTGAGGATGAACTGTTTGGTTGGTTCTGCTTTGCTTGAACTTTAACAACTTGCGTATTTAAGGAGTGAGCTTTGATCTGTCACAGTTTCTAATACCGTCACCTCCCCCCCCCCCCCCCCCAAATTGTGGTTAGAAAAAAAACATTTTCTTGGAAGAAAGCATGCGCTGAATAAGTCGTAAGAGTTGCAGCTTCAAGACAACTGCGTTCCATTTTCATTTTCTGCTGTAAGCAAGATCTTATTTCTTCTTTGTAGCTGATACTACAGCAATGAAATTTATCCTTATAACATCATCAGTTACATTTTTTCTTCATATTTACTGATTTCTTGTGCCGTTCTTTGTTTCCATGGATAACTGATTTAGTGCACTTTGTGTTATTTCAGGATAACCTTGGTCACAGAACACCTACTTCAGAGCACCCCTCTCGTGCAACCAGTCGCAGTTCATTTCTTGACAACCAGGAGCCACTTAATTATTCGGAGAACCAATACTCTATGCATAATGACACGTTGGATGCACGTCACTCTATTGGAAATGCGCAAAGTGTCAGTGGCTTTTCCAATATTAATGCATCTGCATCTCAAACTTTTGCTTCTGTTCTGGGTTCATCGGCTTCAAGGAATGCTACACCAGATCCTCATTATGTCCCTAGGGTTCCTAGCCCTGGCCTTCCACCTGTTGGTGTTAGGGTTGGTTCTAATGACAAGAGACTGAATGGCTCGTCATCATCGTTCAACACAGTTTCCTCAAAAGCGCTTGAGCCTGATGATATCTTAACTGCACTATCTAGCATGAACGTATCTAAAGGTGGTACTCTGAATGACAATAGCAACATTAGCCAACCAACGTTTCAGAGAGAGATAAGCGATCACCATAATTTTTCTCTTGCCCCGCAAGTTGCTCAAGTCAACAATAGGCAGCATTCTGTTATGTTGGAAGCGGAGGCTGAATATTTGGGTATGCCATCAATTTCACAACCATCAAATTCTTCATTTGCTGATGTTAATACTAATGCCACTAATCTAGCAGACTTAAGAAATCCCACTGACGCACGATTTGATGGACATGGGGAGATGCAGAGGTCTTCTACTCTTTCTGCTCGCTCATATCAGAAGTCACCACCATCTTCTAATGCAACCCCAGGTGGTTCTCCTGCTCAACATCAGAATCCTGACGGAATGAATCCAGCATTTTTGAACTATGGGCTTGGTGGATATCCACTCAATCCGGGTTTCAACTCTGCGATGATGAATTATATGGGTTCAGGTAGCATGTCTCCTGTGTTTGAAAGTGCTGCTGCTGCATCTGCTATAGGCTCACTTGGGTCAGATTCAAGAAACTTTGGTAACAATATTCTGTCGCCACCTACCTTAAGTCTATCTGATCTGCATAACATTGGTAGATCCAATAATCAAACTGCCACTGGTCTTCAGTCGCCTCTCTCTGATCCGTTTTATGCACAGTACTTGAAGGCAGCTCAATATACAGCACAGGGAGCAGCCAGCTTCAGCGATCCTTCCTTGGAAAGAGGTTTCATGGCTAGTTCATATGCTGATCTAACACCAGTTCAGAAAGCCTATGTTGAAGCTTTACTTCAGCAGAAGCAATATGGAATGCCATTTCTAGGTAAATCATCAGTCACAAATCAGGGTTATTATGGCAATTCGGCTTTTGGCATGGGCATGACATACCCTGGAAGCCCTCTGGGAAGTCCTGTTGCTTCCCCATCAGGTCCTGGTAGTCCATTTAGGCTCGGTGAGCGGAACCCGAGGTTTCCTACTAACATCAGAAGCTTGGGTGGTTGGAACGCTGATCCAAGTGGCTACATGAATGATAACTTTCCTTCTTCACTTTTGGATGAATTCAAAAGCAACAAGGCCAGAAGTTTTGACCTTGCTGAGATTGTTGGGAATGTGGTTGAGTTCAGGTATACTTGGTCATTTCATACCTTAGCAATACTGATGTTTGCTTTAATCAATAACTAATAGGCACGATCCATAATATGGCCTTCTATAAAGCATCACTTTACAAAATAACCCCTCCATCCTATGTCATGATTTTACCACTCGGTTTCTTTTACCAGTTTATATCTTCCCCTCTTAAAGAAAGCTGAGTGTTTCTTCACTCTATAATCTCAGACCCTGTCCACATGGCAACATGGTTTTGCCTCTCAGCCTACTGTTCTTAATTTTCCCCTCTAACCTCTTCTCGTCACCCTTGACCATGGAGAGTGGCCACAGGTGGTTCTTTGCGCTCACACTTGCTCCCCATGACGTAGCTCCACCTCTGCCACACCAAGCACCGGTATAGCAAGCAGGAGCCTCATCTCAGGGTGTTGTGCCTAGACTTGATAACTGGCTGGAGATGCATCTACGGTACTTGCACCTCTGGTGTGGATCTTTCTATCCCAAATGCACGGAGGGAGTCGCTCGGTGGTATGGCATGGACTGGGCTTCACTATCCTCATGAGATGATTTGAGAGAATCATGGGTTGGGGGATTATACGCTAGCCTGGTGTCGTCCTTTCTTTATTGTCATCTCTGAGCACTCAAATATTAGAAAGATAGTAAGCATCTACACTAGCACAACAAGTAGAGCTTGAAATCGTGGATGACAAATTGAAGGAGCGCAGCTCTAGTGACATTCTGTAGAGGGGCTTATAATGGAGAGTCCCTATATAGTACGATCTTTCAAAGCAGTCTGCCACCTTATTCTCTGCAGTAGTTGACGTTTTAAGGAAAAAGACTGAACGTGAAGAGCGTTACTGCACCTTTTGTGTTTGAGAGCTCTTGTGTTTCCACAATATTGTACGGAGTATTCAATTGTAATGCACTGAACTCGTCATGTGAGTTCATAATTCACCTAACATCTTGTTTTTGCCCCAATCCTTCACAGTAATGATGGTACTTCTCTTACTAATAGTTCAGTTAGCGACGCATTCTAAATTCTCATGTGATGTTTGCTTTAATTATGCAGTGCTGACCAATATGGAAGTCGTTTCATACAGCAGAAACTTGAAACTGCGACAGTTGAGGAAAAGAACATGGTTTTTGAGGAGATCATGCCTCATGCTCTCTCATTGATGACTGATGTCTTTGGGAACTATGTAGTGCAGAAGGTATTCATTAGTGAGACCCTGGTGCTGCTCACTTAATATTGGGGAAACTAAATTATTTCTTCAGTTTGTAGCATCTTCTAAATTTTATTTTTTCGTAACAATGCCATGACTTACATCTATATTTTTAATTCAGTTTTTTGAGCATGGGAGCTCCTCACAACGCAGGGAGTTGGCTGATCAACTGTTTGGACATGTACTAGCTCTCAGCCTTCAGATGTATGGCTGTCGAGTTATCCAAAAGGTAGTACATGTACATATTTTTTCCAAGTTCCATAAGTTCTTTTATTTCAAAAAGATCTTAGGATTGCTGACTGAGGCTTATACGTGTATGCTCATCACTGAAGGCAATAGAGGTGGTTGACCTGGACCAGAAGACAAAAATGGTTACTGAGCTTGATGGTCATATCATGAGATGCGTGCGTGATCAAAATGGAAACCATGTTATCCAGAAATGTATTGAATGTATACCAGAAGATTCGGTTCAGTTTATTATCTCGACATTCTACGGTCAAGTTGTTCCACTGTCCACTCACCCCTATGGCTGCAGAGTCATACAGGTTGATCTTTTAATTCTGAACTAAGCAATTCTTCTACCCTAATTTTATCTTTAGAAGATTATCTCAGTTCCACCTTAGTTAAACTCATGATTTTTCTTTACTCAGAGAGTGCTGGAGCATTGCACTGATCCAAAAACACAGCAAATTGTTATGGATGAAATATTGCAATCTGTATGCATGTTAGCACAAGACCAATATGGAAATTATGTTGTCCAGGTTTGTTACATCTTACGAATTTTCGGACTGATATCAGGCTTGATGTGGCATTCTGACAATTTTTTTCAGCAGTTCTGTTACAGCTACATTGACCTTTTATGAATTTAGATCTATCTATATATCACTTCTACGATAATTGACCGTAGTTCAGCTCTGAAACATACATGTGATTCTATGTAGTATGATTTGATGCCAGAATGTGGATGTTATGTGGCTGCTAGGGTTTGGGAGGGAGAGAGAGGGCTGCGAGGCGCGAGAAGGCCGGCCGGGGGCCTTTTGCCCACGGCCGGGCAAGAGGGAAGGGATTTCCTTCTTAATTCTTGCTTGATTAGATTGATACGTCTCCTCTCCTTATATAGAGAGGTTTACTTGACCCCTAAGCAAACGACCCTTATCTCTAATTAACCCTAAGACTAACGGGCTATACCTCCAGCCCAAGCCCATTACGTACTCTAACACTACACCCCACCTGGACATGCAGCTCGTCCTCGAGCTGCAACCTAAACAAACCATGTCTCGACGCAACACAAACCTAACACCTAAAAACGAGCCTTTTACATCTCGGCTTGTTTTATTACTCTCAACCTGAAATGGACTGGACGCTTTATTGTTGACCCTGAACATAAAGTGGACACCATCCGCCCGTCGGACGTGCACTGTACAGCCACCGGATCCCATGGAAACCAGCGGGCAAAAGGAGCCCGCGCGCCGGCGGCGGAATGCGGTGGTGGTACGCGGTGCGCTCCTGTCGGTGAAACCATGCCTTCTCCCCGCCGGATGACTGTCGATGGCGCAGACTTTGAGGTCGCTACCCGCGGGAAAAACAACATGTCTGCCGCCTGTGGGGAAACCGCACGCCCAAGATCCCCGCAGCGGACGAGATCGAGGTCCGTTGCGCAACGAAGCGCAACTTGGAGGAGCTGCAGCTGCAGATCACGCATCTCCCGCACGCCGACGCACTAGGAGGCCGCGCGCAGCAGCCTGCAGCCTCACCGCCGCCGACACGTGGCGGATAGCGATCCAAGCCGGAAGCAGTGATGGCGACGGAGGGAAATGGACCTGGTGGAAGGGCATCCCGGGCGGTGTCGATGTAGAGCCCGGGGCCAAGGTCGCTCCCACACCGCAGAAAGGCAGGGACGGCGTCGGTGGCGGCAGCAGCCGCTGCTGCGGTGTTGGTGGCGACGGCTGCTGCTGTTGTTGCTGCCCACCGAACAGCAGGGACAACATCGGTGAGGACAACAGCTGCAGCGGCGTTGGTGGCGGCGGCAGCTGCTGCTGTTGCTGCTGCAGCGTCCCGGTGGGGAAGAAGGCGGCCGGCTGCTGGAGAAGAGGGACCCCGGCGCTGAGGTAGGGCCCGGCCCGGAGATGGTGGACAGCGGCAGCGGGACTGCAGCAGCCCGGCGTCGGGTGGCGGCGACACAGCAGCAGCGCGGCTGCGATCGCGGCGGAGGCCGCCTGGTGTATCTGCTGCCACGGCGGGAGCAGCGGCCCGGTGGTGGCGGCTGGTGGCGCGGCCGGCGGTGGCCCGTAGGGGCCGGCCAGGTAGAGGTGGATCTCCTGGACCGCGGTGGCGAGATCGCGGAGGGCTGCGGTGATCTCCGCCGGGGAGAGAACGGTGGGGACGTTAGAGTGCGGCGGCGGCGGGAAGAACTCGGTGGAGGGCTGGACATGATCGAACCCGGGAAAGCTGATACCAAGTTGTTATGGTGCTGCTAGAGGGATGGCGCAAGAGGGCCGGCCGGGGGTCTTGCCCACGGCCGGTGGCAAGAGGGAAGGGATTTCCTTCTTAATTCTTGCTTGATTAGATTGATACGTCTCCTCTCCTTATATAGAGAGGTTTACTTGACCCCTAAGCGAACGACCCTTATCTCTAATTAACCTTAAGACTAACGGGCTATACCTCCAGCCCAAGCCCATTACGTACTCTAACAGTGGAAACTCAACCATTGTCTCTCCTGGAATTAGAGATGCAAGTGGGTCGATATTAGGGTTCCCTCTACTCTCTTTAGTGCAAAAAATGAACTAACTTTTCCAAAGTGTGATGTCATCAGAGAAGTTAGTTGATTTTGTTGAACTAAAGATGGTAGATGGTACCCTAATATTGGCCCAATTGCATCTATACTTGGAATTAAGGATAATAAAATGTAAAGTGCAGTTAAGGTATACCATTAAATAATGATCCATCTAATCTTGCCCAAATTGACTTGTAAAATACAAAGTACATGATGTATGCTGTCCAAAAATACTCCCTCCGTTCCATATTAGTTGTCGCTGATTTGGATGCATCTAGACACATTTTGTGTATAGCTACATCCGAATTTGCGACAACTAATATGGAACGGAGAAAGTAATTTATTGGCTGTAATAAAAGTAATTTTTGTCTGTAACAAAATTTGACATCTTAGGCCTTGCATGTGCTGACAATTTTGATTGGTTACATTATGATGGGCGCCTGTGTACCACCTTTTCTCGTGAAGCGTGATATTGATTAAGTGAGGCATGTAGAACCATACATGTGATACAACTGCTTGTGCTGGACCATGTCTCTGTGTTCACATTTGTGCATGATCATGTTAGTGTAATGTTCTGAATGATTATTTAAGTAGACTTCTTGTGATATTCATACCTAGTACCGTTTGACGACTAGTGAAGTGCTGTTATTTAGGATGTCATTTAATGAGGGCAAAACACACATATGCACTATCCTGTTGGACTGAAATATGATGATATCACACTAATTTGGGAAGAATAAAACTCGATTATTTCTGTTGATGTTGCAAGTAAAGAACAAAGATGTCATGTGTTACTTGATTACTGAAGTGAATGACTTAATATGGCAAACTCTACCAAGTACTAATTCATTAATCATGGTGTCAACGTCAAATTCCTGTTGCAATTCCAGACTAAGAGCTTACTTGAGTTCACGGTAGACTTGTTCTGTACTACTCCCTCCGTCCCATGAAACATGTCTTAGATTTGTCTAAATTTGGTTGTATCTAGATAATATTTAGACAAATCTAAGACATCTTTCATGGTACGGAGGGAGTATATTTTGTATTTCCTTTGCAATTCTGTTAACACAGCTGATATCTATTATTCTTGTGCAGCATGTTATGCAGCACGGGAAGCCTCACGAGCGATCTTTCATTATTGAAAAATTAGCTGGACAGATCATTCAAATGAGCCAACAGAAATTTGCCTCAAATGTTATTGAGAAGTGTTTAACATTCGGAGGCCCTTCAGAGCGGGAAGTAATCATAAACGAAATGCTTGGAACTACTGATGAAAATGAACCTCTCCAGGTTTTCCTTATGATCTCTTTGTTCTATTTTATACAATTTTATGTAGTTTGCCCTTTTTTAAATAGGAGCATTAGGGAAATCATTCCACATTTGAAATTAATGTATGTTAGCATATACTCATCCTTTCCAAATAAGTGTCGCAGCTTTTTGTATCTACATATTAAAATGTGTCTTAAATACATTTGTATGTAGACAAAGCTGTCACCTGGTCTCTCATTGGCTGAATTAATTGGGGCCAACAGTTTTCAAGATTTTATCCGAGTGGTCACCATGAAAATCCACCTTTTTCAAGAAAGCCTGATATATTGGTTTTGAACACACGAAGCTTTGTAAAGTAATACAATGAAAACAGTGAAATAAAAGTACTATTTGGATAGAACATTGTAATTTACGATTGGTAGAGGTGTGCTTGCAACAGACTTTTAGATCGCTTAGAAAGAAAACACATTTTAGTTATGTTTTAGACATACTTGTGAGTTCAGGATATATACACATTTGTAGAGGTTGATCTTGAACTATGGTTTACCTTTGTGAGAAGATTTATGGACTTCCCTTGATATTTTCTTTGTGTTGAACGGTATAACTGATTTTCCCAGATATAGGTAATATCATACATTCATTGTGACATATATGTTGTAGGTTTGATATATTTATGTGCTTACTACATGCGAGAGCGTGTCTCCAATTTTTTCTATTGAAGAGTGGTTTGCGAACATCTCTCTAGCTTCTTTACTTATTAAGTAATGGTTAGTTAGTCTAACAGCTACATTTAGAGGAACATGCCATAGTTTTACTTAGTATACTACAAAATACAGCTGCTTCATAATTCATAAACTGTAACATTTGATACCAAGTACCTTGAAAACTGTGGTTTAGAAATACTTTAGTGGCCAAATGTATGATAATTGCATTTTAAAACCTTCAAAGCTTCAAAATTTCCAAAATATCTCACATGCATATGCGAGAATACACTATAAATCTGCAAGTTTCATGAGAAAATGCTTTTATTTATGGGCTACATAAAGAAAAAGTTGTGATATAGCGAATACGACTATTTATTGTGTATCACATTTTATTTATTGTGAATGCACATTTTTAGCTGTGCCAAATTTATAGCTCTACCTTGAACCTGTGCAGGCCATGATGAAGGATCAGTTTGGTAACTATGTTGTACAGAAAGTACTAGAGACTTGTGATGATCAGCAGAGAGAGTTGATTCTTTCGCGAATAAAAGTTCACCTAAATGCGCTGAAGAAATATACATATGGGAAGCACATCGTTGCTCGAGTAGAAAAACTTGTTGCTGCTGGTGGTAAGCTTCAATGTTCATCTTCTGTACCATCTCTGAATAAATAAGTTTGTGGCATTTCTACCGATTAATCTCTCTTCTGCTGGACCTTTTCTAACGTGTTTTATGTATACTCCACATCCAGAGAGGAGGATTGGACTTCAGTCACAGTATCTTTCGTAGTGGCATAGAAATGACCATGTACAGCTAACCATGGCTGCCCAGATCTACCTTCTGCTGCTTGCTTTGGGCTGCTGCAAGCCAAGTTGAAAAAATAAATAAACATGTTGTACTCAGAACTTTGTACATTTTGTAGTTTGAGCATATTAGTGGTGCAAGGGTTTGGCTCAGAGAGTTTGTTTACCTGATGCCGCTGCAGAGAAGATAGGCGTCCTGTACAAGTTATTTAGGTGTACAAAAAGGAGGAAAGGCTATTTTGCGAGACTGTACAAATCTGCGATCCTGAGAAATCTACCGGCTGTTTATTTAGGATAAAGTTTTATTGATGTCCCATGTTCGTAAGAATGCTGTCACAACTATGTAATGGTTCCAGCTCATCCAGTTAGTTTTCTCTGTTTCTCCCCTTGATGTCTACTGCTCTTGTTGCCTCAACATTTGGGCAGCCCTTTATTATCAAATATTCAAAAATCATATTTTAAAGTTTCAAAAAAATCTGAAAAAATCATAGAGGTAGCCAATGATGTATACTACGGAGGCATAAAACCTCAATACGGATTTCTTTATGTTCTAGGGTATATAATTCGTCAGATTTTATTATTTTTGTGTAGACTAGAAAGCAAGTAGTTTGTACTCAGATTTTACAGATTGTAGCATACATTATTTTTTTCAGATTTTTTTTATTTAAAACTTCAAAATATAATTGCTAAACCTTTGAAAATAAAGGGCTACTTGTAGCCACATTCATATTTGAGTTTCGGCTCAACATCCCGTTTATATCGCTGTGACCAAAGTTATTTAGCCTTTGGAACAGCATGATATTTGAATGGTATGGAGCACCGCGTCATCGTCAAATGGAATGCTGTCAATCTGGGATGGGGCAAAAGAAGTTGTTGGCTTGGAACTGCCCACATGTGGTAATCGGGGATTCACGTGTTGCGCGTTCCTGCCACGAGTCCGTGACGTGCTGCACACATCCAACGACCGTGGGCTACCGTTCTCACGTGAAGCATTGGCGTTTTTCGTGTGAGCACTGGTGTACACGTTTCTCGGTCCAATTGCTGCTGAGATCTTGTTTGATTTACATGGCTGAAACATTAGAATATGAAAAGTAGAAACATGACATAAATACAACGCAAAACAGATGAGGAAATGCTAAGTTGTTTTCCTGACAAACTAATGGAAAATTATAACGAGAGAGATTTCTTTTTTGCGAATCAGAACATTTGGATTTTAGTCTCCTGGAGCGGACGACTTCCCATCCGTCTGATTATTTTAGCGAACTTGTATGATAACTGCCACCAAAATGAGTAAAAGTAAGTTGCCTCATGGCAATATCTGGTTGTCCAAAACCGTTAGCTCTGAAAAACGGCTGCACAATGTTGATGTCCCTACTAATTTAGAGTCAAGCCCAAGACTAATGTCCCCAACATAGGTACTGTTAATTTCATGCGCGCGACTTTTTTTTCTTCAACAAACAAATACATTGCCCAAGAGGGCCGAGAACTGATCTAAAATATCATCCATGTTGGCTAAAAACATTCTTAGCCAAGTGCTGCAAGTGCATACACACCACCGGAAATAGCTGGCAGTATTAGCTGTAGCGGTTCACAGGTTACACCTATCAGGAACTGTAATTCTATCTGTACAACATCTATGAGTTGAATTAAAATCAAGGTGCTCAACATCCTACCTTTGTTCGAGAAAAAAAAATAGCTGGCAATATTCCGGCTGTGAACTGACCACGAGCTGAATATTCCGGGGGATCGGGGGATTTGATCCCCGCTCACCCCAACAAACATAGTGATGAGCTAGGTATTACTGTGGTTATTTTCTGTCTTGTGTGCCTCGCTTAGACTAGTCACATTTTTAGTGATAGGTGAGATACCCGTGTATTGGGTACACACTCAAGTGAGATTTTAATATTTTGGTGTCTTCATTCATTCCTGTATTTCAAAGAATTGACGAGATGGGCACCGGTGGAATAGTTATACTTCCATCACATCATGAATGAAATATCAGGTTTAACGATTTGCATGTCTTGTTAAAATGGTGTAGTATTTTTTTTGAGGGATACGAAGTCCTCCTCGAAACTAGAAATTTGTCATCCCTTCCTCAATATTTGAACTCTACGAGTTAAGCATTAAGTAAATGGATATGTTAGTTTCTTGCGGCATCGATCTCTAGCACGCATCTCCTATCTTCTCACCTTGCATGCATCCCTCTTGTTTGTTCGCCATCCACTTCCTACTAGATAACTACTCGTTCTAAGGGCCTTCCTCCTGCCCGCCTCCTCATCATCCTCTACTCTTCCTTGTGCTGCGATCATCCTCCGCCTAGTTCTAAGAGTCCAAAAGATGTTACGTTATGGACAGCCTATCACCAGGAGGAGCTCTAGTTTGTGCTACTCAACGCTGGCATAAATGGGCCTATGACCGCCCGACTTAGCTTAGACAAGGCTATGAAGAATCCAATTAGGGGGGGGGGAGGGGTGTCATTTTTCGTCAAACGTTGGCAGTGAGAGGCTAACATACTTGTGATGTTCTAATGTTTTGTATGTTGTTCCGGCATATTGTTTCTTACTTATTGCATACCCACTTGCCATATGTGTGGTGACCCTGCATACCACTGCATGTTGTAGTATGCCAGTCGTTGATATAACATTCACGAAGTACCATTCCGCAAATATTACATCCCTCAGAGTAGTACAACAGAACATAGCAGGGTCCATAACTCATTCATTGATTATTACAACTATCATACACATGTCATCTTGGAGCTCCTCTTGGGTCCTAAGAGGAATACTCCTGGGTTCGAGGCGAACCCAACTTATCTTATAATAAGAGTCTCATTAAACTAAACATTTATTCCATCGAGCAGCTAAATACTAAGAGTTCGGGCTGCTCGGTTACCTACTACTCGGTATCTCTAGGCTTGATCTCCTCCGGAAGCCTCCCCGGATCCGTAGACTATGAGATAGTCTACGCCTTCAACTCCTCCTGAGAGGTCTGGTTCCTCGTAGCCGATGCTCGGCTCCTTCATTGCTTGTCGTAGTCCTCCTCCAGACGATTGAGACAATCTAAGCATGGGATTTAAGAGTGGTATGAGTACGAGCGTACTCAACAAGTTCATTATAGATAAGAGGTGTTTAATGCACTAGCTACGATATTAGACCAGAAAGTCTAATACCAATGCAAGTTTTGATAAACATTTCTTCAAGAGATTGCTTTTATTTCAAAGAGCTATGTCCGTCGGCCTTCACCGGTTTACTAGAACTTCATGGAGCTCCTTTCCGGCCGCGTTCGCAGTTCCTCAATCCCGGAACAGGGGTGAGTCACGATTCTTTACACTGCGAGGTGTGTTGCTTTACCCATAAGAGATCTTAACCTTGGTGCCAACCGGGCAGCTTTCCCGTCCACACTTCCTTCGGTGTGAGGCACGGTATAAGGTCTAGCCAATCATGTTCCTCCGCTACCTCGAACACCCACCCTTTGTTGCATGCCCCGACCCTGGGTCCACGTCGGTCCCATTATTCCTGTAGATTTCAAGGTGGACCCCGACCACGACAACAGTGCTGGGCTCTACCATACACTCCTACGCCGGTAGCTGCAACCCATCCTAGACCGCAATACCGTGGGGACTTAGGACTCCCCAGCCTCACCATCTTGCTCCTTCGGGCGACAAGTGTACTACGGACTATGCCGTGGGGACTTAGGACTCCCCAGCCTCACCGCTTGCCCCCTTGGATTACAAGTGTACTACGGTAAAGCGCATCCGTTGATGAACGAGAGGTGGAAACACTTTTGACTACTCCGTCCCACTCCGGATCTTATGGTTAACACGGGTATTACGGCACAAGAATCACTGGCGACATTTGTTGTTTAATCCTAGATGGATATAAACCCGTGCAATGGAACCTCCACCATATCAACACAATCCATGGTTCCATTGCCCACCACATAATCATATTCATAGTTATGAAAATAGTGGTTTTGATTTTTATGCAATAGTGATAACCATAATACTTTGCAAGTAATTTGATAGAAATACTCAAATGGCATGAGCAAGTGATGAACTTGCATGAACACTGCAAAGTTTTGCAGTTGGAAGGTGTGGACTGACCCTTGTCCTCTGTTTCTGAAAAATAGCATCATTGTCCGATAAGGGCAATGGTTAAAGAGGCAATTATGCATGATTCCATTTTTAGGGTTTGTTCCCCCTTCCGATGTCGTTATTATTTCATGTAAGAGGTTAATACTAAGAATAATTTGGGGATACTTGATTTAAAGTAAAATACAACCTTGAAATGTTGTCAAGGTGTTTTTAAAGTCCAAATGCATTACTGGACTTATTTTCATTATTGAAAATAATTTGTGTGATTTAAATCATTATTTAAATCATCAAATTAAGACTTATTCTTCTTTGTCTTCAAAAATTCTCTTTGATATTTTATTTAGATAGAGAATTTTATGCTGATTAATTTTCATATTTTTACTTATTTTTTAGAGCTGTATTTTATTTTATAAAATTCTTGGAAATTCTTATTTAAATGGGTATTTTGGAAATGTCCAAACTACCCCTCGGACCCACTCGGGTGGCCGAGCTGGTTAGGTTGGACCAGCCCAGTGGGCTCGGTCCAACCGACCCGTCGCTTCGTCGTTCCTCACTCTCGAACCCTAATCCCCTACTCGCTCCGGCGACGCGTCGCCGCCGTTGCCGAATTGTTCCGGCCGACTCCGGCCATCGCCGCCGGCGAGATGCGGCGCATCCGATCCGCCGTTCGACGGCGCTTCAGATCCACCACGCCGATCGTGCCGCGCCTCGACGCGTCCCATCGCCTCGCTCGCTGCCGTGGTGTCCGCGAGTTCGTCGCCGCCGACGCTCCTGGTGCCGAGGCCGTGTGCCTCGCCGTGCCTGCGCTGGAGCCTCCGTGCTTCGGCGACCGCCGGCTTGCCATGGCTTGGCTGCCGTGGCCGGCTGTGCCGCCGTACCGCCATGGTGACGCCGTAGTGCTCCGCTCCAGGTATGTGCGCCGCCATCCTTTTCCTTCTTCCTTCTCTACTGCTAGTTCATCCTCCTCTCCTGTTCTCTTCTCCCTTGCGTCTGGCTCGACTACTGGCCTCATTCCCCATGTGGAGATGTTGGCCGTGCCGATGCGCTGCTGCGGCTTGCTAGCTTGTGCGCCTGCTGCTATGCTGTGTGACTGTGCTGCTGCTGTGCATCTGCCATGGTTCTAGCTTGCTGTGTCTGTGCTGTTCTTGCTCAATTGCTTACTGTTGCAACTCATGAACTATTGCTTATGAGCACGCTGTGGTGCTCTGTGTAATTTTAGTGACTCCTGCTGATTCTCTGTATAATATTCCTTTCCTGTATATGCCATGGATTGCCCTTGGCTTGATCATTCTGTGATGATCCTTGCCTTTGGCAAGTGCCAGTGCTCCGGATGTGCTATTGTATGTGCTCTAATTCCTGGACATGCTCAATTGAGCCTAATTGTTGCATTAACAACTCCATCACTTGATGGAGTGCTTCTGGATACAATTATAAAGCTCTATTCACTTATCTGTGATGCAATTGTTCAATTATATGGTTAATTTAATTATCTGGGCCTTGTGATGATACTATGCTTGGCTATAGTGATCTGTAGCAAAAGTAAGTGATGCTTTGATGATCAATTGATCATTACTTGCTTGTGAGCAAGTGTGTGCTCCTCTCTGTGACTCACTGGTGTTCACCAGTGCTGTTTGTGCTTCATACAGGCTTAACCTGGTGTGTACTGTTGTTGGCTTAAGCAACTGCTGTTGCTTGCAGTGATCCATTGGATCACTGCAAAGCCCTGGTGCTTTGATTTGTTTGTTTAGTTCACTTATCTGTATTTGCCTGAATTATACTGAAGTGGATAAGTGATGTGAGCTGCTTTGCAGTTGTGATCATCCAATTAATTATGACAGGGCTAGATGGATGCCAACACTCAGTTGTGTACCCTAGCCCTCTACTGAATCCAAATGGATAATGATGTGTGGGTTCTTGTGCTGGCTGTAGGTTGAGGTAGTCCTGGCAGCACTGTGATGCTGTCAAGGGTAGCTCCCTTCTTCTGTGGCTTGCTCTAGTTGGTAATTGCTTGCTGGATTTGAACAACTGCTCACTGGCTTGATCCAATACTGGACTTCCAGTGGCTTTTGATGTTGAGAAATTATATAGACAAAGATTTGTCTATAGTCTGATGGCCTAGCTAGCTGTAGGTGCTTAGTGTGTGGGTTAGGCTAACTATGAATTCATTCTTGGCTGGATTCCTTTAGTTATGCACTGATTTGCATAACTGATGTTCCCATAGGATGATTACCTAGTGGTCTTACCCATATTTGCTTGCACCAACTGGCTTTGTAGCCAGATGATGACACAAACAGGGTATTCTACCCTTCTGTGCTCCTGTGATGCATTGTATGCTTATTTATGAGCAAAACTTGGTTTTGCTCAGGTTGATTTGGTTTATACCTCACTCCAGCTCCTAGATTGTTTGTTGGTGTAGAGGATTTCTTCAGTGTTGAGCTTGTGCTTGCCCTGCTCCTCCTGGCAATCTTGTGGTGTTTGATTTGGTTCAGTGGTGAGTTTGGACAGATTGAACAGCACTGGCTGTTCTTCTTGTTCTAGCTGTTCTTGGTGTTCTTGGTGACTTACCCTGTTGCTTGTCGATGGCTGAACAAGTGACAAGGGTTTTGGCTGTGAAAAGTATTTATATGACCAGCCATTGCATCTCTGGTCGACAGCACCACCTTCCCCTTTGGGTGACTCACTGTGTGTGTGTGCTGCATGCACACAGCCCTGTGAGCAGTTGTGTGCACACATGCAGTGTGAGCTGCCTGTGTGTGTGTGTGCACCTGATACTCTGAACTTGGCTTGGAGATGATCAGCTCGGCAGAGCTGATCCATATCCCCAATTTTTTTCCATTCTTTCTAACCTGCCAAGTGGCTATGCCAGTTGGCTTAATTCTTGTCTTGCTTTGTTTTGTGCAGGGAATCAACAATTGATCAAAGTGGATATGGAGTTCATCCAATCCAAGATCAAGTGAAGATGATCTTGTAATATTTAGGATAGGATCCATCCTTGTACTTTTTCTTTTTATTTTCTTTTATTTTTCAATTTCACCAATTCTTGTATTGTGTTGTAAAATCCCTTTATTTTCATTATGAATAATGTAAAGACAATGTATCTTGTGTGTTAATCAATAAAGCTCAAGGTTTTCTCTAATGAGCTTGTCTTATTGTTTAAATTATTCATAATGTGCTTTATGTATTTTTTTACTTAATGAATTTCCTCACAATTCAACTATTTAGGGTAATTATTTAATATTAGAGTTTGAAATTCATAATCAACTTTGGTTTGAATTCAACCATGCTACTTAATTTAGAATTCAATCATGCAACTTATGTTTGATGCAAACTTCCCCCTCTCTTCTCAAAACCCTTATTTAGTTAGAGAAGAGCAAGTTTGTCGCACTCTCGAAACCCTAACCCTGTAAGGTGTCGAGAGAGAAACTTGTTCCCCTTCAATGCAGTTTTTGTTAAAAAGCGCGAAATTTCCCCGGAATTTACTATGCAATGCACATCCCTTTCTAAAATCTACCCCTCGATCGTCTCTAAACCTGGGACATTACAGCCTTTCCCCTTAAAGAAAACTTCGTCCCGAAGTTGTGGTTGTAATACCTGAACAGTTCGGGGTATGTTTTCCTCAGATCTTCCTCTTTTTCCCGGTGGCTTCCCTCTCGGGGTGATGCTTCCATTGTATCTTGCAATACTTGATCGCTTTATTTCTGTGTTGTTTCCAGCTCGCCTCGAGAATCTTGGCTTCTCGATGTATGTCAAGTCTGGTTGTAACTCGAGCTCATCATGTGATATTGGTTCATCTGGGGTCTTCAAACACTTTCTGAGTTGTGACACATGGAACACGTTGTGAACCTGAGATAACCTTCCCGGTAGTTCCAATTCAAAGGCTAACCCTCGGTTTTGACTCAATATCTTGAAAGGTCCTATATATCTAGGACTGAGTTTTCCTTTTACTCCAAACCTCTGGAGTCCTTTCATCGGGCTTACCTTAAGATAAACCATGTCTCCAACTCGTGGCTCCCATGTCCTCCTCTTCTGATCGGCATAACTCTTTTGCCGACTTTGGGCTATCTTGAGCCTGTCTCTGATAATGTCAATGATTTGTTGTTTTTCCTTGACATAATCAGGGTTGAACTCTTTGCTTGCTCCGGCTTCATACCAACATATCGGTGATCTACACTTTCTTCCATACAGAGCTTCAAATGGTGCCATCTTGATGCTGCTTTGATAGCTATTATTGTATGAAAACTCTGCTAGTGGTAAGTGCTCCTCCCATGATCCTCCGAAGTCTAGGGCACAAGCCCTAAGCATATCCTCTAAGATCTGGTTGGTTCTCTCGGTTTGTCCACCTGTCTGGGGATGATAAGCGGTACTATAGTCCAACTTGGATCCTAAAGCTTCGTGTAGTTGCTTCCAGAATGCTGATGTGAACACGGATCCTCGATCCGATACGATCTTCTTAGGTACTCCATGCTTACTCACGATCTCTTTGATGTAAAGATCGATGAGTTTCTCTCCTTTATCCTGCTGGTTTACCGCTAAGAAGTGTGCACTCTTCGTCAACCGGTCCACGATTACCCATATCATGTCCTTCTTTTATTAGTCATGGGTAGTCCGGTGATGAAATCCATCCCTATTTCTTCCCATTTCCACTCTGGAATAGGTAAAGGTTGTAACTTCCCTGCCGGACTCTGGTGTTCAGCCTTCACTCTCTGGCAGGTATGGCATTCTGCCACATATTGTGCTATCTCCCTCTTCATGTTATTCCACCAGAATAGTTCCTTTAAGTCCATGTACATCTTTGTACTTCCCGGATGTATTGAATATGGTGTTTGATGAGCTTCCCGGAGTATTACTTCCTTAATTTCAGCAATATCCGGAACGCAAATTCTTTTCTGGAACCATAATGATCCAGACTCTCCGCGATGAAATTCTGATGGTCTTCCTTCATCTATTCTTCTCATCTCCTCAACGATGAATGGATCGTCCATTTGACCCATCATTATCTCATTCTTCAGGTTGACATTAAGCTCATCGGCTACTTGCAACGCCGATAATCCTTCATGGGCTTCTTTCTCCCAAAGTTGTATTTGGGCTTGGCTTATTTCCTTCCTCAACTCCGGTGATATTTCTTGTTCCACTCCTCCGGTGCTCTTCCTACTCAGGGCATCTGCTACAACATTAGCCTTCCCTGGTGTGTAATTGATTGTCAGATCATAATCCTTGATCAATTCTAGCCATCTTTTCTGCCTCATGTTGAGTTCCTTCTGAGTGAAGAAATATTTGAGACTCTTGTGATCTGTATAGAGCTCACACTTAGCTCCATAGAGAAAATGTCTCCAAGTTTTGAGTGCAAATACGACTGCTGCTAATTCCAAGTCATGTGTTGGATAATTCACTTCATGAGGTCTGAGTTGTCTCGATCCATAAGATATCACTTTTCGATCTTGCATGAGTACGCAACCCAATCCATGTTTGGATGCGTCACAGTACACGGTGTAATCCTTGCCAACTTCAGGAACTGCTAACACCGGTGCCGTGGTGAGTTTCTCTTTTAGAGTTTGAAAACTCTTCTCACACTCCTCTGACCACACAAATGGTGTGTTCTTTCTTAACAACTTTGTCATTGGTCCTGCTATCTTGGAGAATCCTTCAATGAATCTCCGATAATATCCTGCCATTCCTAGGAATCCTCGGATTTCCTTGACAGTTTTGGGTGCTTCCCATTCTAGAACTGCTGCTACCTTACTCGGGTTAACAGCTATTCCATCTTTACTAATGACATGACCAAGAAATTCCACTTGATCTAGCCAAAATTCCCACTTACTAAGTTTGGCATAGAGTTGATGTTCCCTTAGTGTTTGCAACACTAACCTCAAATGTTCAGCATGTTCAGCCTTGTTCTTAGAATATATCAGGATATCATCGATAAATACGATGACAAACTTGTCTAGATATGGCATGAATATCTTATTCATGAGATTCATGAATATTGCTGGGGCATTGGTCAATCCAAAAGGTACTACAAGGTATTCATGGTGTCCATATCTTGAGACAAAGGCAGTTTTCGGAACGTCTTCCTTCTTGATCTTTATCTGGTGATAACCGGATCTTAGATCAATCTTGGAAAAGACTCCCGCGCCTCTAACCTGATCAAATAGATCTTGTATTCTTGGAAGTGGATACTTGTTCTTGATTGTGACGTTGTTCAGATTCCTGTAGTCTCCGCACATCCTTCTTCCTCCATCTCTTTTATCCACGAAGATCACAGGTGATCCCCATGGTGAAACACTCTCTTGAATGAATCCCTTTTGTTCCAAGTCATCCAATTGCTCCTTAAGTTCTTTCAACTCCTTGGGCCCCATCTTATATGGTGCTTTGGCAATCGGAGCTGTTCCTGGAATTAGGTCGATAGTGAATTCTATCTCCCTATCTGGTGGCATACCAGGTAATTCCGCAGGACACATCCTGGAATTCATTTACTACAGGTATATCTTCTAACTTTACCTCCTTCATGCTGTTCAACTGTAGCTCAACTTCAATTTGTGTATGTTTGTCGCCTTGGTAGATCATTCTGCTTCCATCGGGACTTTTCAATGACACCGTTTTGTTCACACAGTCGATCAATGCTCCATTAGCTTCTAACCAGTTCATACCAAGAATGACATCAATGTCCTTCATCGGTAAAATGAACAGGTCCGCGTCAAATGCGCACTTATTGATCATAATGACTTGTTTTTGTTTGGCATGGGTTACTACTATCGTTCCCCCCAGAAAGTATGGTTATGGGTGCATCTAACTTAGTGCAACTAATCCCATGTTTGATGATGAATTGTTGAGAAATGAATGATGTAGTTGCACCGGTATCAAAAAGTACTTTGCCGGGATGAGTGAGTATCTGGAGCGTACCTATAACCGCCTGGTCGAGTTGACCACCTCCTCCAGACCGGTACAGTTCAGCTTGCCGAAGGGCTTCTTATTCTTCCAGCTCCCTCCGGTGTTTCCTCCTTGACCTCCACCTCCTCCAGACTGACCTCCTCCAGTGTTTCTCTTGGGGCAGTCCTTCAGCATGTGCCCCTCCTGGCGACAACCAAAGCATATAATCCTTGGTTTCTTGCAATCCTTGGCGAAATGCCCTGTGAGTCCACAACTCCTGCAAACGCTTTGATTTGCAGTCTGAAATGCCTGATTCTTCCTACTACCGTAGTAGTTGCTGTTGTTGTTGTTGTTGTTGTTGTATCTGGGCTTGAAACTCAAGCTGGTATTAGGCTTGTTACTAACAAACCTCTTAGGCTCAAACTTGGCCTTTTCCGCTTCTCCTCCTGCAATTGCTTGAAATCATCTTCCGAGTGATGGCTGCATCCACCAACTCTTGAAACTCCGTCGCTCTCATCATACGGAGCTGAACCTTGTACTGGGGACTTAACCCCCTCAGAAATCTCTTTTTCTTCTTGTCCTCGGTGTTGACTTCTTCAACAGCGTACCGGGACAGTTTAGAGAACTCCCTGACATAGGTCAGGATTGCCTTGTCCTTCTGCTCGAGACTTTCAAATTCTCGACGCTTTAGCTCCACTATACTTTCAGGACATTGGATTCCCTGAACTTCCTCGTGAATTCCTCCCAGGTAAATACCTTTCCAGCCGGATAAACGGCTACAATATTGTCCCACCATGATGCGGCAGGTCCACATAGCAGATGGGTAGCATAACGAACCTTCTCTTGGTCGTTACATCCAACGGTGTTGAGCTTTCGCTCGGTATCCATCAGCCAATCTTCCGCGTCCATTGGCTCGGGCGCATATGCAAAAGATATAGGCTTAGTGTTTTGGAAGTCTGCTAATGTGACTCCCGGGTTCTCAGTCTCTCCACCCTGTTTTGCTGCAACAAATCCTGAAAGAATTTGTGCTGCTCCAGTGTTACCTTGTCGCTCCTCTACCAGCTGCATGTACTGGATAAAGTTTTCCTGCGTCATGGGTGGTGGTGGTGGTGGAAACTGATCTCTGGCTGCACCCTCAGCCTCTTCCTTTTGTTTGGCTTCGCGCTCCATGCGCTGCGCTTCGGTCTCCTCTCCTAACGTTCCCGACATAACCCCCTAGTTCTGCAACACAAGATGATACTCATAATTACTCCATGCGCAAGTTTTCTGAGCTCAACATTGTGCACAGAACTAGTCACGCAATGGAAATCAAGAAGCAAATCCAAATCATACAAAACATATACCATAAATTTACATACTTAAGTGGTCTTATTACAATACTCAAGTCGATGTGAGTATGCAAACTCACTTATTAAAGTATATATACAAATGTCTACAAAATATTACACTCTACAATACACGTGGTACTTGTGTATTGTAGCTTTGCTTCCCTTGGTAGTCTCTAGACGATCTTCACTCCCGATACATTCCAGGCTTCCATCCGGTCGAACGTGTTGTTCTCCTGACAAAACCTGGAACATAAGGTCTCCCCGTTGGCTGGTAGTCGGAATCCGATGATGATCCTAGGGCGAAATCAGTGTTCACGAACTGATCATTCAGTGCGTCATAATCCACCCATCGGGTGTACTCTCCTGTAGCCACACCATAAGGGTTACCAAAACTCATACCCGACTCAACTTGTGTCGGATATCCTCCATCCACTCCTTCATTACTAGGATAGCTCTGGTTCTGGGTTGTTGCGTCATCATTCATCTCCCCATCATAATACTCAGTAGTACTATGGGTTCCAGTATCAGAACCCCAACGCCAACCCGTGGAATTTTCGATAGGAGTCTCGGAACGCTGCTTGTTTCCGGATTCCTCTCCGCCCTCGTATCCCCCATAGGAACTACCCAGGTAGTTCCCAGGTGTAGCAGGTGTGGTTTCACGTGCAAGTGGATCAATACTGATGTAGTCACCAGCTGAATAAACTGGTGTGTGCACCACATTCTCCATAGGTTCTTTCCCCCTACTCTCCTCCTTGGGTTCAGTGAATTCCTCAAGCATCGTATCAATTGCTCCTATCAGATGATGGTTCAACTGAAAGAGTAATGATATGAAGTTGCGGCTATTATCCATATATTTTGCCGCTGCTATGGGTTTGCGTTTAGCATATTTGTAGTGGTTGAGCATGGGATCTTCTTCCTCCTGATTATGAGGAATATGGGAGAACTCGGAATCCATAAGCTCCTTCGTCTTATGTTCCCGTATGTCGGTTATGGCTCTCATAACAGCTATATGGTAAGCTGTATTGGTTGTCCTTGCTTCCCCAGCTGGCATGACTACGCTCATTCCCAAAGATTCGGGAAGTCGCAGTCCTACCCTGCACTTGGCCAATACCGGACCATCATAGAACATGTATTTCTTTACTGGAATCTGGGGATCGCACCCAAATTCCAGTAACATGGCTCGTAAGATATCTGCAAGTCCTCCTTGGTACTCGTTCAGTGTTGAATCCATAACTTTCACGTTTCTTCCCGGTCGTGAACTTGCCATGTTGGCTGTAGAAATAGAAAGATTATAAGATTAGTAATAATGCATCATAATAGAGATAATAAAGAATTATCGCACTAAAAGATATGATTGTTGTATTCTCAATTGAATATACACCATATTTTTAGAGAATTCTTTATTAGTCCTATTTGACTCCTAACGTTTGGTCCCATTTACTAGGTTCCAACCTAAGGTCAAAGCTTTTGCTCTGATACCAACTGTGGTGACCCTGCATACCACTGCATGTTGTAGTATGCCAGTCGTTGATATAACATTCACGAAGTACCATTCCGCAAATATTACATCCCTCAGAGTAGTACAACAGAACATAGCAGGGTCCATAACTCATTCATTGATTATTACAACTATCATACACATGTCATCTTGGAGCTCCTCTTGGGTCCTAAGAGGAATACTCCTGGGTTCGAGGCGAACCCAACTTATCTTACAATACCAGAGTCTCATTAAACTAAACATTTATTCCATCGAGCAGCTAAATACTAAGAGTTCGGGCTGCTCGGTTACTACTACTATCGGTTATCTCTAGGCTTGATCTCCTCCGGAAGCCTCCCCGGATCCGTAGACTATGAGATAGTCTACGCCTTCAACTCCTCCTGAGAGGTCTGGTTCCTCGTAGCCGATGCTCTCGGCTCCTTCATTGTTGTCGTAGTCCTCCTCCAGACGATTGAGACAATCTAAGCATGGGATTTAAGAGTGGTATGAGTACGAGCGTACTCAACAAGTTCATTATAGATAAGAGGTGTTTAATGCACTAGCTACGATATTAGACCAGAAAGTCTAATACCAATGCAAGTTTTGATAAACATTTCTTCAAGAGATTGCTTTTATTTCAAAGAGCTATGTCCGTCAGCCTTCACCGGTTTACTAGAACTTCATGGAGCTCCTTTCCGGCCGCGTTCGCAGTTCCTCAATCCCGGAAAGGGAGTGACAGGTCACGATTCTTACACTCTGCAGAGGTGTGTGTTGCTTTACCCATAAGAGATCTTAACCTTGGTTCCAACCGGGCAGCTTTCCGTCCACACTTCCTTCGGTGTGAGGCCCGGTATAAGGTCTAGCCAATCATGTTCCTCCGCTACCTCGAACACCCACCCTTTGTTGCATGCCCCGACCCTGGGTCCACGTCGGTCCCATTATTCCCGTAGATTTGGGGATGATACGTCTCCAACGTATCGATAATTTCTTGTGTTCCATGCCACATTATTGATGTTATCTACATGTTTTATGCACACTTTATGTCATATTCGTGCATTTTACGGAACTAACCTATTAACAAGATGCAAGTGCCAGTGCTGTTTTCTGCTGTTTTTGGTTTCAGAAATCCTAGTAAAGAAATATTCTCGGAATTGGACGAAATAAAAGGGGCCGCGCCGGCCTATGGTGCGGGCCCCCCGTGCCGCCTCTTGACTTGCCCTTCCGCCTACTTAAAGCCTCCGTGGCGAAACCCCCGAGAGAGCACGATACGGAAAACCTGCAGAGACGTCGCCGCCGATCCCATCTCGGGGGATCCAGGAGATCGCCTCCGGCACCCTGCCGGAGAGGGGAATCATCTCCGGAGGACTCTACACCGCCATGGTCGCCTCCGGAGTGATGAGTGAGTAGTCTACCTGGACTATGGGTCCATAGCAGTAGCTAGATGGTTGTCTTCTCCCCATTGTGCTATCATTGTCGGATCTTGTGAGCTGCCTATCATGATCAAGATCATCTATATGTAATTCTATATGTTGCGTTTGTTGGGATCCGATGAATAGAGAATACTTGTTATGTTGATTATCAAAGTTATGCTTATGTGCTATTTATGATCTTGCATGCTCTCCGTTACTAGTAGATGCTCTGGCCAAGTAGATGCTTTTAACTCCAAGGGGGTACTTATGCTCGATAGTGGGTTCATGCCTGCATTGACACCTGGGACAGTGACAGAAAGTTCTAAGGTTGTGTTGTGCTGTTGCCACTAGGGATAAAACATTAGTGCTATGTTCAAGGATGTAGTCACTAGTTACATTACGCACCATACTTAATGCAATTGTGTTGCTTTGCAACTTAATACTGGAGGGGTTCGGATGATAACTGAAGGTGGACTTTTTAGGCATAGATGCGGTTGGATGGCGGTCTATGTACTTTGTCGTAATGCCCAATTAAATCTCACTATACTCATCATGATATGTATGTGCATTGTCATGCTCTCTTTATTTGTCAATTGCCCAACTGTAATTTGTTCACCCAACATGCTGTTCGTCTTATGGGAGACACACCTCTAGTGAACTGTGGACCCGGTCCAATTCTCTTTCGAAATACAATCTGCAATACTTGTTTCTTGTTTTCTCTGCAAACAATCATCTTCCACACAATACGGTTAATCCTTTGTTACAGCAAGCCGGTGAGATTGACAACCTCACTGTTTCGTTGGGGCAAAGTACTTTGGTTGTGTTGTGCGGGTTCCACGTTGGCGGAATCTCGGTGTTGCGCCGCACTACATCCCGCCGCCATCAACCTTCAACGTGCTTCTTGGCTCCTCCTGGTTCGATAAACCTTGGTTTCTTTCTGAGGGAAAACTTGCTGCTGTGCGCATCATACCTTCCTCTTGGGGTTGCCCAACGAACGTGTGAAATACACGCCATCAAGCATATTTTCTGGCGCCGTTGCCGGGGAGATCAAGACACGCTGCAAGGGGAGTCTCCACTTCTCAATCTCTTTACTTTGTTTTTGTCTTGCTTTATTTTATTTACTACTTTGTTTGCTGCACTTATATCAAAATACAAAAAAATTAGTTGCTAGTTTTACTTTATTTGCTATCTTGTTTGCTATATCAAAAACACAAAAAAATTAGTATACTTGCATTTACTTTATCTAGTTTGCTTTATTTACTATTGCTAAAATGGCCAACGCTGAAAATACTAAGTTGTGTGACTTCACAACCACAAATAATAATGATTTCTTATGCACACCCTATTGCTCCACCTGCTACAACAGAATTCTTTGAAATTAAACCTGCTTTTGAATCTTGTTATGCGAGAGCAATTTTCAGTGTTAGTTCTGATGATGCTGCTGCCATCTTAATAATTTTGTTGAACTATGTGAAATGCAAAAATATAAAGATGTAGATGGTGATATTATTAAACTAAAATTGTTTCCTTTCTCATTAAGAGGAAGAGCTAAAGATTGGTTGCTATCCTGCCTAAGAATAGTATTGATTCATGGACTAAATGCAAGGATGCTTTTATTGGTAGATATTATCCCCCTGCTAAAATTATATCTTTGAGGAGTAGCATAATGAATTTTAAACAATTAGATACTGAACATGTTGCTCAAGCTTGGGAAAGAATGAAATCTCTGGTTAAAAATTGCCCAACCCATGGACTGACTACTTGGATGATCATCCAAACCTTCTATGCAGGACTAAATTTTTCTTCGGGAATTTATTGGATTCAGCTGCTGGAGGTACCTTTATGTCCATCACTCTTGGTAAAGCAACAAGGCTTCTTGATAATATGATGATCAACTACTCTGAATGGCACACGGAAAGAGCTCCACAAGGTAAGAAGGTAAATTCTGAAGAAACCTCTTCCTTGAGTGATAAGATTGATGCTATTATGTCTATGCTTGTGAATGATAGGACTAATATTGATTCTAATAATGTTCCATTAGCTTCATTGGTTGCACAAGAAGAACATGTTGATGTAAACTTCATTAAAAATAATAATTTCAACAACAATGCTTACCGGAACAATTCTAGTAACAACTATAGGCCATATCCTTATAATAATGGCAACGGCTATGGTAATTCTTATGGGAATTCTTACAACAATAATAGGAGTTCACCCCTGGACTTGAAGCCATGCTTAAAGAATTTATTAGTACACAAACTGCTTTTAACAAATCTGTTGAAGAAAAGCTTGGGAAAATTGATATACTTGCTTCTAAAGTCGATAGTCTTGTTGCTGATGTTGATCTTTTGAAATCAAAAGTTTTGCCTAATGAGAATCATCATAATAAAATTGTTACTACAGCAAATGCCATTCAAGTTAGAATTAATGAGAATATAAGATTAATGGCTGAACTGCGTGCTAGGTGGGATAGAGAAGAAAATGAAAAACTAGCTAAAGAGAAGAATATAGCTAAAGTTTGGACTATTACCACCACTAGTAATGCTAATGCTACACATGTTGCTGCACCTCCTACTAATACTAATAAAAGAATTGGTGTTAGCAATGTTTCCACTTCTAATGCAAAGCGCGAGAAACTGCCTGAAACTGCTAAAACTGCCCTGTGATAAAGCTGCTGAAATTTTTTCCAACATTGGGGATGATGATCCCATTGCTTTAGATTATAATGGTTTGAATTTTGATGATTGCCACATCTCTGAAGTTATAAAGTTCTTGCAAAAACTTGCTAAAAGTCCTAATGCTAGTGCTATAAATTTGGCTTTCACGCATCATATTACAAATGCTCTCATAAAAGCTAGAGAAGAGAAACTAGAGCGCGAAGCCTCTATTCCTAAAAAGCTAGAAGATGGTTGGGAGCCCATCATTAAGATGAAGGTTAAAGATTTTGATTGTAATGCTTTATGTGATCTTGGTGCAAGTATTTCTGTTATGCCTAAGAAAATTTATAATATGCTTGACTTGCCACCGCTGAAAAATTGTTATTTGGATGTTAATCTTGCTGATCATTCTACAAAGAAACCTTTGGGTAAAGTTGATAATGTTCGCATTACCGTTAACAATAATCTTGTTCCCGTTGATTTTGTTGTCTTGGATATTGAATGCAATGCATCTTGTCCCATTATATTGGGAAGACCTTTTCTTAACTGTTGGTGCTATTATTGATATGAGGAAGGTAATATAAAATATCAATTTCCTCTCAAGAAAGGTATGGAACACTTCCCTAGAAAGAGAATAAAGGTACCTTATGATTCTATTATTAGAACAAATTATGATGTTGATGCTTCATCTCTTGATGTTACTTGATATACACTTTCTGCGCCTAGCTGAAAGAAAAGCGCTTATGGGAGACAACCCATGTTTTTACCTACAGTACTTTGTTTTTATTTTGTGTCTTGGAAGTTGTTTACTACTGTAGCAACCTCTCCTTATCTTAGTTTTGAGTTTTGTTGTGCCAAGTTAAGCCGTTGATAGAAAAGTAAGTACTAGATTTGGATTACTGCGCAGTTCCAGATTTCTTTGCTGTCACGAATCTGGGTCTACCTCCCTGTAGGTAGCTCAGAAAATTAAGCCAATTTACGAGCATGATCCTCAGATATGTACGCAACTTTCATTCAATTTGAGCATTTTCGTTTGAGCAAGTCTGGTGCCATTTTAAAATTCGTCAATACGAACTGTTCTGTTTTGACAGATTCTGCCTTTTATTTCGCATTGCCTCTTTCGCTATGTTGGATGAATTTCTTTGATCCACTAATGTCCAGTAGCATTATGCAATGTCCAGAAGTGTTAAGAATGATTGTGTCACCTCTGAATATGTCAATTTATATTGTGCACTAACCCTCTAATGAGTTGTTTCGAGTTTGGTGTGGAGGAAGTTTTCAAGGATCAAGAGAGAGTATGATGCAACACGATCAAGGAGAGTGAAAGCTCTAAGCTTGGGGATGCACCCGGTGGTTCACCCCTGCATATATTAAGAAGACTCAAGCGTCTAAGCTTGGGGATGCCCAAGGCATCCCCTTCTTCATCGACAAATTATCAGGTTCCTCCCCTGAAACTATATTTTTATTCGGCCACATCTTATGTGCTTTTTCTTGGAGCGTCGGTTTGTTTTTTTGTTTTGTTTGAATAAAATGGATCCTAGCATTCACTTTATGGGAGAGATACACGCTCCGCTGTAGCATATGGACAAATATGTCCTTGGTTTCTACTCATAGTATTCATGGCGAAGTTTCTCCTTCGTTAAATTGTTATATGGTTGGAATTGGAAAATGATACATGTAGTAATTGCTATAAATGTCTTGGGTAATGTGATACTTGGCAATTGTTGTGCTCATGTTTAAGCTCTTGCATCATAAGCTTTGCACCCATTAATGAAGAAATACATAGAGCATGCTAAAATTTGGTTTGCATATTTGGTCTCTCTAAGGTCTAGATAATTTCTAGTATTGAGTTTGAACAACAAGGAAGACGGTGTAGAGTCTTATAATGTTTACAATATGTCTTTTATGTGAGTTTTGCTGCAGGTTCATCCTTGTGTTTGTTTCAAATAACCTTGCTAGCCTAAACCTTGTATCGAGAGGGAATACTTCTCATGCATCCAAAATCCTTGAGCCAACCACTATGCCATTTGTGTCCACCATACCTACCTACTACATGGTATTTTCCCGCCATTCCAAAGTAAATTGCTTGAGTGCTACCTTTAAAATTCCATCATTTACCTTTGCAATATATAGCTCATGGGACAAATAGCCTTAAAAACTATTGTGGTATTGAATATGTAATTATGCACTTTATCTCTTATTAAGTTGCTTGTTGTGCGATAACCATGTTTCTGGGGAACGCCATCAACTCATTGTTGAATTTCATGTGAGTTGCTATGCATGTTCGTCTTGTCTGAAGTAAGGGCGATCTACACTGAGTTGAATGGTTTGAGCATGCATATTGTGAGAGAAGAACATAGGGCCGCTAACTAAAGCCATGATTCATGGTGGAAGTTTCAGTTTTGGACAAATATCCTCAAATCTCTAATGAGAAAAGAATTAATTGTTGTCAAATGCTTAAAGCATTAAAAGAGGAGTCCATTATCTGTTGTCTATGTTGTCCCGGTATGGATGTCTAAGTTGAGAATAATCAAAAGCGAGAAATCCAAATGCGAGCTTTCTCCTTAGACCTTTGTACAGGCGGCATAGAGGTACCCCTTTGTGAAACTTGGTTAAAGCATATGTATTGCGGTGATAATCCGGTAGTCCAAGCTAATTAGGACAAGGTGCGGACACTATTAGTACACTATGCATGAGGCTTGCAACTTATAAGATATAATTTACATGATGCATATGCTTTATTACTACCGTTGACAAAATTGTTTCATGTTTTCAAAAATCAAAGCTCTAGCACAAATATAGCAATCGATGCTTTTCCTTTATGAGGACCATTCTTTTACTTTCAATGTTGAGTCAGTTCACCTATTTCTCTCCACCTCAAGAAGCAAACACTTGTGTGAACTGTGCATTGATTCCTACATACTTGCTTATTGCACTTATTATATTACTCTATGTTGACAATATCCATGAGATATACATGTTACAAGTTGAAAGCAACCGCTGAAACTTAATCTTCTTTTGTGTTGCTTCAATACCTTTACTTTGAATTATTGCTTTATGAGTTAACTCTTATGCAAGACTTATTGATGCTTGTCTTGAAGTGCTATTCATGAAAAGTCTTTGCTTTATGATTCACCTGTTTACTCATGTCATTACCATTGTTTTGATCGCTGCATTCATTACATATGCTTTACAAATAGTATGATCAAGATTATGATGGCATGTCACTCCAGAAATTATCTTTGTTATCGTTTTACCTGCTCGGGACGAGCGCTTGGGGATGCTGATACGTCTCCAACGTATCGATAATTTCTTGTGTTCCATGCCACATTATTGATGTTATCTACATGTTTTATGCACACTTTATGTCATATTCGTGCATTTTCGGAACTAACCTATTAACAAGATGCCGAAGTGCCGTTGCTGTTTTCTGTTTTTGGTTTCAGAAATCCTAGTAAAGAAATATTCTCGGAATTGGACGAAATAAAAGCCCAGAGGCCTATTTTCTCACGAAGCTTCCGGAAGACCGAAGACGAGACGAAGAGGGGCCACGGGGTGGCCAAACCCTAGGGCGGCGGCCCCGCCGCGCCCGGCCTGGTGCGGGCCCCCGTGCCGCCTCTTGACTTGCCCTTCCGCCTACTTAAAGCCTCGTGCGAAACCCCCGTCAGAGCCACGATACGGAAAACCTGCGAGACGCCGTCGCCGCCGATCCCATCTCGGGGGATCCGGGAGATCGCCTCCGGCACCCTGCCGGAGAGGGGAATCATCTCCCGGAGGACTCTACACCGCCATGGTCGCCTCGGAGTGATGAGTGAGTAGTCTACCCCTGGACTATGGGTCCATAGCAGTAGCTAGATGGTTGTCTTCTCCCCATTGTGCTATCATTGTCGGATCTTGTGAGCTGCCTATCATGATCAAGATCATCTATATGTAATTCTATATGTTGCGTTTGTTGGGATCCGATGAATAGAGAATACTTGTTATGTTGATTATCAAAGTTATGCTTATGTGCTATTTATGATCTTGCATGCTCTCCGTTACTAGTAGATGCTCTGGCCAAGTAGATGCTTTTAACTCCAAGAGGGAGTACTTATGCTCGATAGTGGGTTCATGCCTGCATTGACACCTGGGACAGTGACAGAAAGTTCTAAGGTTGTGTTGTGCTGTTGCCACTAGGGATAAAACATTAGTGCTATGTTCAAGGATGTAGTCACTAGTTACATTACGCACCATACTTAATGCAATTGTCTGTTGCTTTGCAACTTAATACTGGAGGGGTTCGGATGATAACTGAAGGTGGACTTTTTAGGCATAGATGCAATTGGATGGCGGTCTATGTACTTTGTCGTAATGCCCAATTAAATCTCACTATACTCATCATGATATGTATGTGCATTGTCATGCTCTCTTTATTTGTCAATTGCCCAATGTAATTTGTTCACCCAACATGCTGTTCGTCTTATGGGAGAGACACCTCTAGTGAACTGTGGACCCCGGTCCAATTCTCTTTACTGAAATACAATCTACTGCAATACTTGTTTTACTTTTTTCTCTGCAAACAATCATCTTCCACACAATACGGTTAATCCTTTGTTACAGCAAGCCGGTGAGATTGACAACCTCACTGTTTCGTTGGGGCAAAGTACTTTGGTTGTGTTGTGCAGGTTCCACGTTGGCGCCGGAATCTCGGTGTTGCGCCGCACTACATCCCACCGCCATCAACCTTCAACGTGCTTCTTGGCTCCTCCTGGTTCGATAAACCTTGGTTTCTTTCTGAGGGAAAACTTGCTGCTGTGCGCATCATACCTTCCTCTTGGGGTTGCCCAACGAACGTGTGAAATACACACTTCCTTCGGTGTGAGGCCCGGTATAAGGTCTAGCCAATCATGTTCCTCCGCTACCTCGAACACCCACCCTTTGTTGCATGCCCCGACCCTGGGTCCACGTCGGTCCCATTATTCCTGTAGATTTCAAGGTGGACCCCGACCACGACAACAGTGCTGGGCTCTACCATACACTCCTACGCCGGTAGCTGCAACCCATCCTAGACCGCAATACCGTGGGGACTTAGGACTCCCCAGCCTCACCATCTTGCTCCTTCGGGCGACAAGTGTACTACGGACTATGCCGTGGGGACTTAGGACTCCCCAGCCTCACCAGCTTGCCCCCTTGGATTACAAGTGTACTACGGTAAAGCGCATCCGTTGATGAACGAGAGGTGGAAACACTTTTGACTACTCCGTCCCACTCCGGATCTTATGGTTAACACGGGTATTACGGCACAAGAATCACTGGCGACATTTGTTGTTTAATCCTAGATGGATATAAACCCGTGCAATGGAACCTCCACCATATCAACACAATCCATGGTTCCATTGCCCACCACATAATCATATTCATAGTTATGAAAATAGTGGTTTTGATTTTTATGCAATAGTGATAACCATAATACTTTGCAAGTAATTTGATAGAAATACTCAAATGGCATGAGCAAGTGATGAACTTGCCTGAACACTGCAAAGTTTTGCAGTTGGAAGGTGTGGACTGACCCTTGTCCTCTGTTTCTGAAAAATAGCATCATTGTCCGATAAGGGCAATGGTTAAAGAGGCAATTATGCATGATTCCATTTTTAGGGTTTGTTCCCCCTTCCGATGTCGTTATTATTTCATGTAAGAGGTTAATACTAAGAATAATTTGGGGATACTTGATTTAAAGTAAAATACAACCTTGAAATGTTGTCAAGGTGTTTTTAAAGTCCAAATGCATTAATGGACTTATTTTCATTATTGAAAATAATTTGTGTGATTTAAATCATTATTTAAATCATCAAATTAAGACTTATTCTTCTTTGTCTTCAAAAATTCTCTTTGATATTTTATTTAGATAGAGAATTTTATGCTGATTAATTTTCATATTTTTACTTATTTTTTTAGAGCTGTATTTTATTTTATAAAATTCTTGGAAATTCTTATTTAAATGGGTATTTTGGAAATGTCCAAACTACCCCTCGGACCCACCTGTCAGGTGGCCGAGCTGGTTAGGTTGGACCAGCCCAGTGGGCTCGGTCCAACCGACCCGGTCGCTGTCGTTCCCCTCACTCTCGAACCCTAATCCCCTACTCGCTCGGCGACGCGCGCGTCGCCGCCCCCTTGCCGAATTGTTCCGGCCGACTCCGGCCATCGCCGCCGGCGAGATGCGGCGCATCTGATCCGCCGTTCGACGGCGCTTCAGATCCACCACGATCGTGCCGCCGCTTCCTCGACGCGTCCCCATCGCCTGCTGCTCCGTGGTGTCTGCGGCGAGTTCGTGCCGCCCGACGCTCCTGGTGCCGAGGCCGTGTGCCTCGCCGTGCCTGCGCTGGAGCCTCCGTGCTTCGGCGACCGCCTGGCGCCATGGCGGCTGCCGTGGCCAGGGCCGCCGTACCGCCATGGTGACGCCGTAGTGCTCCGCTCCAGGTATGTGCGCCGCCATCCTTTTCCTTCTTCCTTCTCTACTGCTAGTTCATCCTCCTCTCCTGTTCTCTTCTCCCTTGCGTCTGGCTCGACTACTGGCCTCATTCCCCATGTGGAGATGTTGGCCGTGCCGATGCGCTGCTGCGGCTTGCTAGCTTGTGCGCCTGCTGCTATGCTGTGTGACTGTGCTGCTGCTGTGCATCTGCCATGGTTCTAGCTTGCTGTGCTGTGCTGTTCTTGCTCAATTGCTTACTGTTGCAACTCATGAACTATTGCTTATGAGCACGCTGTGGTGCTCTGTGTAATTTTAGTGACTCCTGCTGATTCTCTGTATAATATTCCTTTCCTGTATATGCCATGGATTGCCCTTGGCTTGATCATTCTGTGATGATCCTTGCCTTTGGCAAGTGCCAGTGCTCCAGATGTGCTATTGTATGTGCTCTAATTCCTGGACATGCTCAATTGAGCCTAACTGTTGCATTAACAACTCCATCACTTGATGGAGTGCTTCTGGATACAATTATAAAGCTCTATTCACTTATCTGTGATGCAATTGTTCAATTATATGGTTAATTTAATTATCTGGGCCTTGTGATGATACTATGCTTGGCTATAGTGATCTGTAGCAAAAGTAAGTGATGCTTTGATGATCAATTGATCATTACTTGCTTGTGAGCAAGTGTGTGCTCCTCTCTGTGACTCACTGGTGTTCACCAGTGCTGTTTGTGCTTCATACAGGCTTAACCTGGTGTGTACTGTTGTTGGCTTAAGCAACTGCTGTTGCTTGCAGTGATCCATTGGATCACTGCAAAGCCCTGGTGCTTTGATTTGTTTGTTTAGTTCACTTATCTGTATTTGCCTGAATTATACTGAAGTGGATAAGTGATGTGAGCTGCTTTGCAGTTGTGATCATCCAATTAATTATGACAGGGCTAGATGGATGCCAACACTCAGTTGTGTACCCTAGCCCTCTACTGAATCCAAATGGATAATGATGTGTGGGTTCTTGTGCTGGCTGTAGGTTGAGGTAGTCCTGGCAGCACTGTGATGCTGTCAAGGGTAGCTCCCTTCTTCTGTGGCTTGCTCTAGTTGGTAATTGCTTGCTGGATTTGAACAACTGCTCACTGGCTTGATCCAATACTGGACTTCCAGTGGCTTTTGATGTTGAGAAATTATATAGACAAAGATTTGTCTATAGTCTGATGGCCTAGCTAGCTGTAGGTGCTTAGTGTGTGGGTTAGGCTAACTATGAATTCATTCTTGGCTGGATTCCTTTAGTTATGCACTGATTTGCATAACTGATGTTCCCATAGGATGATTACCTAGTGGTCTTACCCATATTTGCTTGCACCAAATGGCTTTGTAGCCAGATGATGACACAAACAGGGTATTCTACCCTTCTGTGCTCCTGTGATGCATTGTATGCTTATTTATGAGCAAAACTTGGTTTTGCTCAGGTTGATTTGGTTTATACCTCACTCCAGCTCCTAGATTGTTTGTTGGTGTAGAGGATTTCTTCAGTGTTGAGCTTGTGCTTGCCCTGCTCCTCCTGGCAATCTTGTGGTGTTTGATTTGGTTCAGTGGTGAGTTTGGACAGATTGAACAGCACTGGCTGTTCTTCTTGTTCTAGCTGTTCTTGGTGTTCTTGGTGACTTACCCTGTTGCTTGTCGATGGCTGAACAAGTGACAAGGGTTTTGGCTGTGAAAAGTATTTATATGACCAGCCATTGCATCTCTGGTCGACAGCACCACCTTCCCCTTTGGTGACTCACTGTGGTGTGTGTGTTGCACACATGCCACAGGCTTTGTGTTGAGCATGCACACATGCAGTGTGAGCCCTGTGTGTGTGTGTGTGCACCTGATACTCTGAACTTGGCTTGGAGATGATCAGCAGCTGATCCATATCCCCAATTTTTTTCCATTCTTTCTAACCTGCCAAGTGGCTAGGCTTAATTCTTGTCTTGCTTTGTTTTGTGCAGGGAATCAACAATTGATCAAAGTGGATATGGAGTTCATCCAATCCAAGATCAAGTGAAGATGATCTTGTAATATTTAGGATAGGATCCATCCTTGTACTTTTTCTTTTTTATTTTCTTTTATTTTTCAATTTCACCAATTCTTGTAATGTGTTGTAAAATCCCTTTATTTTCATTATGAATAATGTAAAGACAATGTATCTTGTGTGTTAATCAATAAAGCTCAAGGTTTTCTCTAATGAGCTTGTCTTATTGTTTAAATTATTCATAATGTGCTTTATGTATTTTTTTACTTAATGAATTTCCTCACAATTCAACTATTTAGGGTAATTATTTAATATTAGAGTTTGAAATTCATAATCAACTTTGGTTTGAATTCAACCATGCTACTTAATTTAGAATTCAATCATGCAACTTATGTTTGATGCAAACTTCCCCCTCTCTTCTCAAAACCCTTATTTAGTTAGAGAAGAGCAAGTTTGTCGCACTCTCGAAACCCTAACCCTGTAAGGTGTCGAGAGAGAAACTTGTTCCCCTGCAGTTTTTGTTAAAAAGCGCGAAATTTCCCCAGAATTTACTATGCAATGCACATCCCTTTCTAAAATCTACCCCTCGATCGTCTCTAAACCTGGGACATTACAATATGTTATATGATGTTTCTCATAAATGTCACATTTCATAGGGCTCTGTCGTTTTCACGATGTTGCATACATTGGTTTTCTATGTTAAATATCCTGCAATTAGTTTTCTTAACAATTTATTGCACGTACAATTTTGATATAGGGTGTCTACAATGTTGCAACATTTTTTCACTCTTTTGACGGACCATGTAAAAAAAATATTGCGGCAACATTGCATTTAGGCATAACGTATCACACGCAGGAATTTGATTTTGTTAAACATAGTGATGAGTCCCCGGGCGAAAGCTCGTCCCTGGTAGTCGGACATGACCGACGACGGCAACGCCTGTGGATGTCGTGTGCTTCTTGAAGTTGTCGTCGTGGTGGTTCTCTCGCTCCTCCAACCGAGATCTTCGAGGGAAACCCTAGATCCCACATGGTTGGGCGAGGGCGGCACCCTGGTGTCGTTTTCCTCTTGAGGCCTCGCCTTGGATGTCCACCGAACGGGGGGACTAGTGGAATGCGTTGGTTTATTGACGACGACGATTTTGAGTCAATGGCTAGGCGGTGCGCGACCTTGGGGCGGTGAAGATGCTAGCCTCTAACGTGTTGCATTGAGGTGTTAGAGTGTTGGCCTTGATCGCTCGGGCGACTTGATCGTCGACTCATGGGGGTGTTCGGGCTCGGGACCGGAGTCAATGTTAGAGTTGCGACAAAGTATCCATCTCTTTTATCATTATAATAACACTAGTCGAATGCCCGTGCTTCGCCACGGTAAGTTTTGATCATATTGAAACACCATGTTGCATGGAGGTGAGTATGCCCTGAATTTTCTTGAAACTTAGGCTTAATGGATAAGGATTGAAGATTGCCCACGTTATTTTCTCCAAAAGAATTTTAGATAAATTATACCATAATAGTGTATAGCAACATGTAATAGTCTTTTTATATGCAATCATGTTTTAACACGTAATTTTGTCTTCAATATTTACTTAGATAAATAGTTGTATGTTGCTATAAGAATCAACTCATAGTTATATCCTAATCTCTCTAAAATAATTTTATATCATTATCATAGTGAAAATGCAAATGACTAAGACATGGAGACAAAGGTATTGATCAAAACATTAATATAACACACAATGTCCCAAGGGTTGTGTTGACACGATACGGCGCATGAATCCTCATATCACAAGATGGCTTAATGGTTGGGTTCACATATACATCACTAATGTGATGAGTCTGCATGTTGGCCCTTTAAGTTTTGGCTTTTTGGTAATAAGTTTTAGCTCGGTCATGTCGGTTGCATACACATGACTTTGCTAAAAAATTACACTCAGATAGGTCATCACCCAAACATCACTAACACACTCCTCCGCCCCAATAAACCCTATCTTCCCTGCAACTTCCCTCAAACTATTCTATCGTTGTTGTAACTGCAACCACTTTCAAGATAGCCACCATCTCTTGGCTCAAATCCCTCACTTTTCGCACGACCTTTCGTGTCTAGTATGTATACCACGTTTCCACTGCATGTAACCCCTCTCTCCCTCCCCCTCTCCCTCCATCCCTCCCTCTCTCTCCGCTCCCTCTCTCTCCTCCCTCCCTCCCTCCTCCCTCTCCCTCCCTCCTCTCTCTCTCTCTCTCTCTCTCTCTCTCTCTCTCTCCCTCTCTCTCCCTCTCTCCCTCCCCCTCCCTCCCTCTCTCTCTCTCTCTCTCTCTCTCTCTCTCTCTCTCTCTCTCTCTCTCCGGATACACCACTCTCCCTCAACTCCATTTTTTAAAAAAACTCCATCTAAAAAGATCCATCTCAAAGCCACTTTGCCATTTGATCAATTGTGGAGAAGCTATCTTTCGTGTCCGAGTCACGAGAGGGAGAGGTGAACCAGCAAAGTGGTTCTTAATGACATGGGCACATGGCTGCACACCCAGCTTGACCACGACCTGTACGCCAAGTCGCCAATGCAGCCTAGCTAGACGAGCCAGTACATGACCGGCAAACCCAATACTGGGCATACACAACCGTTGAAACCCAATACCCAATCCTATTGTGTCTCCCTTAATCCGTCTCATCGCTCTCCATGAGCTTAACCCGCAAAACTGACACTCTGCACCATCTTCATACATGCATGGACAAACACCACCTCGTCGTGCCACTTCATACATGCAGTGGCATGTTGTTTTCCAAGAGAGGATTAAGAGGTAACTAAGGGGTGGCATTTGTTTGTAATTTCTTCGATGTGTGACACCAGGCATACACAATTTTCACTTTAATAATAAAGATTGCTAGGTTTGAAAAACAAACAAACATAGTGATGAGCTGAGTCATTGTGGCAGCCCGACTGACTCGCTCCACGCCCCTGACCGGAGCGAGTGACGAGCAGCCCAGCCCAGCCACGCAAACCCTCCGCGCGACGCTCGCCCACGGATCACCGGACCTTCACTCGCGTCGTCAGAAATCCAATCCGAAAAATATCCAGACCCCGCCGGGAAAGAGCATTTGCCATGCTATCCCCTCGCATCATCCGGCCCCAGCCGCGCCACGGCACGGCCTCCGCCGGCTCCTCCTCCTCGCGGCGCCACATGGTGGACGCCGCCAGCGCGCGCGGCGGCGTGCCCGAGTGGGAGGTCGGCCTCCCCTCGGCCGCCGAGCTGACGCCGGTCTCGCAGCCGCTCATCCCGCCGGCGCTCGCCGCGGCCTTCGGGCTCGGCCCCGCGGACGCGTTCCCACCCCCCGTCGACGCCCGCTTCCTCCACGACTCCCCGACCTCCCACCTCTCCTCCTCCCGGTTCGACGACGACGACGACGACGAGGAGGGGGAGGGCGAGACCGAGGACGCCGCCACCGGCGGGAAGAAGGCGCGGATGGTGTGGACGCCCTCGCTGCACCACCGCTTCGTCGAGGCCGTCGAGCGCCTCGGCGAGAAGGGCGCCGTGCCCAAGGCCATCGTGCGCCTCATGAACGTCGACGGCCTCACGCGCGAGAACGTCGCCAGCCACCTCCAGAAGTACCGCCTCTACCTCAAGCGCTCGCGCGCCCACGGCGCCGGCGCCACCGCCACCGCCACGCAGCCGCCTCAGATGCCGCCGCCGTCGCCGCCCTACTTTCCGCGCTTCGCCGCGCAACCGCCTCGGGACGGTTACTGCCCATTTGTTTCGTACGAGAAGCTCCGGTGCGACTAAGCAGTAAGCTCTATGCTCTGCGATTTTTTTGCCTTTGGAAGAAATCGTATCGAATTTTGTTTCCAGTACATAAGGTGAGAACCACTTCACTGTAACAGATTCGAAATTTTGAACACAACATCTCGTTGGCCTAAACAATGGAATTCTCAACTGAACACAAAACGTAAATATGTTAGGCTGTGCTTATTGATTAGTTTACACATTTTCTTTGGTTACACTTCTGATACTCTGTGGGCAATTTGTTTACTAGATTATTATAAAGAATCAGACAGCTTTAGCATGTCTTTCTTTGTTGGCTACTTCTATGTGACTCATTATTGTTGGAGTCAGAAGTTCTTATCAATACATGTACAAATTTAGAAGAAACTATGTTCAGTAATGTGGTTGCGCTGACATCTTATGCCCATAGCATCTTACTCTTCAGAGCATTTCAGTTTATTGAGGGAACTTGTGCTGCCTTGTTGCAATAATTAGCTGTGATTGGTTGTTGGAGTATTCCGGTACAGTATTTTGATATATGGTTTGGTACCTGACTACCTGCGAGGAGTACTTGGCAGTTGCGACCTTTGTACCAGTTCTTTCTTCAAATAAATTGGTCATTTCGTTGAGGAATTGACTATCTGTGAAGCGGTCAATCCTTGATGGGGAATTGATTCATTTTTACAATGATGTACACTCTTTCACTGAATTAACATGCATAGGCTGTGGTTTGGGCTTTGTGACTAAATCTGAATCTAGTTCTAATATATTCCACATTCAGGGACACCTTGGTTCAAAGGATTTTCGAATAAATTTTGTAGGATTTCAATCCATAGGAATTTTTCCTATATAGTCCATTTGGTTTAAAGGAACGAACCCTACAAAATTCCTATGAATTGCTTTCCAACACCATAATCCCATAGGACACAAGCGCCTCAGGACACATCAAACCGGAACGGTTACCGCGCATTTGTGCCCTACGAGTAGCTCGGATGCGATTTCAATGCTCCGTGATATTTTCCAATTGGAGGTCGTATCAAATTTTGTTTCCCATAGAAAAGGTGAGAATCACTTTACTGTAACAGATTCAAAATTTTCAACGTGATCCCTCGTTCGGAAAAAAGAAGGAAAAATGGAATTTTCAATACATGTGCCGTGAAAAGGCAGCTGGGTGGAAACATTCCAGGAATAGGTACACTTCAGTTTGATACGACACCAAACCAACTGAATCCTAAACATAAAGCTGTTAGGCTATGCTTGCTGATTAGTTTACACTTCTAATACTGCACTTCTGTTGGCACTTTGTTTACTAGATTATATTCTAAAGAAACCAACTTTGGCATGTCAATATGTCATGCTTCTGTATGTGTTAGCTACTTTTCATGTTTCCCACACATGATTCATTGTTGTTGGAATCAAAAGGTTTATACGTATACATGGAAAATTTTAGTAGAAACTATTTCAGTGTGCAGCTGGGCTGATAACGGAAGCGACTTTATGTCCAGAGCATCTTACTCTTAGAGCATTTTTTAAGGGACTCTTTGAGCATTTCAGTTCTTTGTGGGAAATTCTGTATTGCTGCAATAATTAGCTGTGATAGGTTGTTGGAGTATTTCAGATTTTCCTTTGCTGAAGTAGATTATTTGGATGTATGGCCAGAACCTGGTAGGAGCACTTGGCAGTTGCCACCTCTGCACCAATTTTTGTTGAACAAATTGATCATTTATATGAGGAATTTGACTCTTTCTGAACCTTGCCAATTTGGAATTAATTGCTCTTTACAATGGTCTACACACTTTCACTGAATTAACATGCATAGACTGTGGCTTGAGGTTTGTGACTAAATCTGAATCTGGTAGTACTATTTTCCACATTTATGGTGGTAGGGAAGGCATGACGTCTAACCTTAATTGTTCCCCAGCAGTTTAGTACCTTAAATTTCCCCTAATTTTTGTTGCCACTTAGCTACAGGATACTGGGAGAAAATGCTAAGGCTCAGAGCTAAGTAAAAAAAAGATGCATCTTCTGTCATGAAAATAAATCACCTGTTCTCCAAACTTTCACTAGGATCACATGATGTGCTTTCGATGGATTATGGTTGCTCATGGAAGATACTTGGCTATGATGTTTCGAAACATAACAAATAAAGTATGACAATGCTTCTTAAACCCAAGAATCATTTGGGTTGCCTTCATATTTCAAGTTTTCGTGTGACTTCCAGCCGTTTAAAGACCATTCTCTAAATGTAATTATGACTTTAAAAGATAGGTAGCTAGTAAAATTCTGTAGCGAAGGAATTGTAATTTGTTCTCCGAGAGATTAGTTGACGCAGCTCATAGGCTGATACTCAGTCTGGTTAATCTATTGTAATTTCTTTCATGTTAATGGGGTGCGGCTAGTTAACTTCGAACAACTATCATCCTCCCGCAGGCTGGTTGACGTACTGGACGGTTTGCAGCCCTGAAAGTCTGGTGATTGGAACTGAATATTGTGACGGCAGACTAAGAAACAGATACTGTATCAGTCAGGACGAACTTAAGGAAGATAAGCTATTTATAAATTTGAGCCGTACGTGGAAGAGTACAATTAGTACCAGCTGTCTACAAGCTATAGTAGTCAAGGCGAATGTGAGGAGCAATTGATTTTATAGGATCCAAAGGTGTGTTACGGATGATGACTTTCGGTTCACGTAAGTACAAATTACTTACGGTCAGGTGGTTACAACTATGGATACACGAACGAAGATAGGACGCCTCGCACCGCTCCTGCGCGTCGCTCCCGCGGGCGACGCCAGGGGCGAACCCTAGCACGCGCGCGCCTCGACCTCCCCCCTCCCTCCTCCTCCACCGCCGCCGGCGAGGGCCGCCGGGTAAAGCCCGCGCGGTGCTGGCGGCGGCGGGACCTTCTTTACCAGCGCGCAGGGGCCCTGCGCGAGGCAGGCGCGGTCGGCGGCGGTGCTCCTAGGGGCTTGCGGAGCTCGGTCCGGCGGCGACGGTGAGGCTTTGCGGCGGCTGTTCTCGGCGGAGGTGCGGGCTGACACAGGGTATGGCCGAGGGCGACGGTGGAGGAGGCTGCTGGCGGCGGCGGCCCGGGTTTGGGCCAGGCGGGCCCCGATCTGGGCCAGGCGGGTCACGTCCAGGGCTAGGAGGGCCGTGGAGGTGGCCAGCGCCGGCAAGGCTCTTCCCAGGTTGCACCGCCGCTGGTGCCAGACCTGGGCCAGGCGGGCCCAGATCCGGCGGTCCTCGGCAGTACGGCTGCGCGGTCCATCTTCTGTCCGGGAGAGCCGAGGTGAGGTTCTTGCTCGAGCTCGGCGGCGAGTTCTTCGATGCCGACAAAGTGTCCGGCTTGACCGGCGGCATGGCGGCGTCGACAACGGCGCGGCTCTGTCCCCGGGCGTCGTGGCGAGGGCGCTTCTTGGCGGCAGTGCGCGGTCTCGGCCAAGGCCGTTTTGCGAGGAGTGAGTGTAAGGGTACATTGCCCCTATGTGTAGTTTTGGTAATTAATGACAACCCCTATGGACTAATGTTTTCATTGAGTTTATATGAAGGAATATTCCATAGGTACTACTTGCTCTCCATGTGTTGGATTCAAGTATGGATGCCATGAAGATAAAGGCATACCTTGAGTATTGGCATCAAGATCATCGGTATGAAGATATATATGTGATATGATCGAGAAGAAGAAATGAAGATGGAGTTCTTATGTGGAACTCAATATTAGCCATGCTCTATCTTAAGTGAGTATGTGAAGATACAAGGTTGAGTTGGGCAAGTTCAAGATGAGCATCTCAAGTGAATCACATGCTTGAAGCTTGCCGTCCATTTGGTGATAATGGACTTGTGAAGATGTGCATCAATGGAGCTTTCCCATCATAGTGTATGGGGGAATATTTGTGAGTCTTCACAAAGCAACATTGATCAAGTGAGGCATTCCGGCTTGTGTAGAGCTTGAAGAGTTATCATCAAGATCAAGCGGGATGCGCAAGGCAAAGGTATGACCTTGATAGGTTTTCCTTTTACCGGTCTCAAGGTGGTTGATGGGAGACCGGATTATAGGATAGATGGCCGCACTATTAAGAGGGGCTTTCGGTTGGGTAACTTGATCACATCGTCTTAGGGAGCTCAATCCTTTGCATACTTTGCATATCCTTATTGCTTCTTGGTGTTTCTATGTGTAAGGTTCTTGAGCTTGTTGCTAGCTTTACAACAAGCCCAAGTTCATCGAAAACGGAGTTCGCATGCATCTTCTATTGCGTTTTCGAGGTTGGGCGATTTTACCGGTTATTCATGATATAAGATTCTACCTTTTATATTCATGATAAAATCCCCTCCTACAAACTTGTGTGTTTTCACTTTCTATTTGATAGCATTTGTTGTTATCTTCCAAACAAAATTGGTTTCACTCGAATCGGAATTCGGGAGCATTAGTTATTAAAGAAAAAGGAATAAGGAAAAGAGGAAAAAGAAGAGGGGCAGCCGGTTGGCGGCCGGTCCGCCGGGCCACACGCCGGCCCACCCGGGGCAGCCGGTTGGCGACCGGCCAACCGGCCCAGGCGCCGGTCCGCATCTCCCCAGCCCGGCAGCCTCCCCGGCCCGACCGGAATCCCCACCGGGCCGCCTCCCCGCCGAACGGCCCACGCGGCCTGGCGCCCCCGCGCGGCGTGAGCAAATCGCCTCCCAGTGCGCGCGCTGTTGCCGCCCGGTTGCTGGGCCGGCCCGACCAGGCTGCCGACCGGGCTCCTCAGCGCCCAGGCCGGTCGGCCGGCCTGGCAACCGGCTGGGCACTTTTTTTCTGCCCGTTTTTTATGCGTTTTTCACCCTGTTTTCTCCCCAACGGTTATTTCTTCCTCCCCCACTATAAATACATTTCTCCCACCTTGAGACAAGTAGTTCTTCCCATTCTCTCACCTCCATTGTTCCATTTTGAAGAACTTGCTCTCCCCTTTGATTCCTCCAACCATTCTTGCTCATTCTTGAGGATTTGAGAGAGGAGATCTAGATCTACACTTCCACCAAACCGTTTCTTCTCTAAGTGAGGGAATCTCTTGGGATCTAGATCTTGGAGTCTTTGGTTGACTTTCCCCTTGTTCTTCCTCTCCAATCTCATCCTAGCATTCGTTGCTTTGGTGGGATTTGAGTGTGAAGGACTTGAACACCTCCGGTGTTCTTGCTTTGCATCATTGCATAGTGTTGAGCTCTCCACCACGATTTGTTCGAGTGAGAGACCGTGAGCTTGTTACTCTTGGAGGGTGACCTCCTAGTTGGCTTGGTTGGTGTCCCGGTGATCTCTTCGTGGAAGATTGTGAAGGGGCCCGGGCTTCTCCTTCGTGGAGCTTGTGAAGTGGTTGTGGAGCTTGCCATCTCCGGAGCGGAGGAAAAGCTAACCATAAGGAAAGGGCCATTATCCTTCGTGGGTGTGGTTCGGAGAATAGGGTGAGCCTTCGTGGCGCGGGAATCCTTCGTGGGACCTCCACTCCTCCAAACGTGACGTACCTTGTTGCAAAGCAAGGGAACACGGGAATACATCCTCGTCTCCGCGTGCCTCGGTTATTTCTATACCCGAGCTCTCTTTCCTTGTGATAGCCATCGTGCTTGAAGTACATATATCTTGCTATCACTTGTGCTACATATATCTTGTGCCTATCTTGCTTAGCTCTAGTTGCTATTGTTACACTTAGTTGAGCTTAGCATATTTAGGGTTTGTGCTTGTAAACTAAACGATAGTTTAATTCCGCATTCTTACAAGACAAATTCGCAAGAGTTTGTAATTGCCTATTCACCCCCCCTCTAGGCGACATCTCGATCTTTCAATTGGTATCAGAGCAAGGTCTCTCCTTGTTTTAGGCTTCACCGCCTTGAGAGTAAAGATGTCGGCTAGTATAGTGCACAATGACACAATTGTCTTTAATGGCACAAATTATCTTTTGTGGCGAAATTGCTTGCTTTGTAATCTTCGGACCTTGTGTCCACATATAGAGCAATTTCTAGATGTAGGTTTTTCTCCTCCGATGGATCCTCAAAATCTATCTTTAGAGGATGAGAAAAACTTACATCTTGAAGCTCTAGTATCTAATGAGCTTTTATTCTCCTTGAGACTCGATTTTCGTAGGTTCTTGATATATATAAAGCGAAAATCGTCTCATGAGATGTGGATCAAGCTTAAGGAAATGTTTGGTGGATCCACCTCTCAATTGGTCGGTGGTGACTCCGAGGAGCTCTCTTCCCCTTCACATCATGAAGAGCTCCAAGTTGCTTCCACCTCCGGTCGTGATGAGTTATCATCTTCTTCCACTTCACCAACGTGTAGCAAGACACGAGGTAATGATATGGTGAGTGGTGAGGAAAATTGCAATGTTGATATTGTGCTCAATAGTGATGATTCTTCATCTCTATCCCATTGTAATGCTTCCTCTTTGGACTTAAACACATCTAGCATTGAAAATAACCTACATGCTTGTGTTGATAGTCCTTGCATATCATGTGTAAATTGCTTACATAGATCTCATGATGATATGCTTACCTTGTCTTGCTCCCATAATCAAAATGCTTATATTTCCTCTAGTTGTTTGTTGACTAACAATGTAGAGGAAACCAAACACTCTATGGATCAAGACATGTTTTCAAATGAGGATTCAAGAATATCTTCATCTTCATCCTCCGGTATGCACATGTGCCTTATGGCAAATGGATCAAAGGTATCTCCTACTTTGACTCCTAACACATCCTCTAATGATGAGAATGATGATGATGATAATGATGAAGAATATAATACCTTGGTGCATAATATGGCAATAGTATATGCTTCTCTTCATGGTAATAATGAAGCTCGTGCTAATCTCGAACACTCTATGGATACCTTGAATAAATATAGGGAAACCATAGTGGAGTTGGAGTCCCATGTTGAAAATGAGGAAATGAGATTCACTCTCCTCAAGCATGAGCTAAAAGATGAGAAGCATACTAATTTTATGCTTACACAAAAAATTGAATCCTATATGCATGAAAATGAGAAAACTATTGTTGATGCTTGTGCTACTAACTCTAATTCTTGTGAAGCATCTACCTTAGAGGAGAATGTTGAGCTAAGGGCTCAACTTGAGTTGCTAACTAGCAATTATAGGGAATTGGAAGAAAGTCATAAAAAGCTCTCAAGCTCTCATGATGATCTTCTAATTTCCTATGATGGGCTAAAATTAGCTCATGAGGCAAGTATCACTAAGGTAACATCTTGTGAGCCTCATATGGATGTTAGCACAATCTCTACTACAAATGCTATATTGCCATGTGCTAGTCCTTGTAATCCATCTAGTCAAACTAGTGATACACCTTGTGTTGGATTACTCACTTTGCCTTGTTGCTCTAACAATGAAGCTTCTACTTCCTCTAGTACTTGTATTTCTACTAACCATGTAGAGGAAATAAAAGAGCTCGAGGCCCAAGTTCTTTCTTTGAAGAAAGACTTAGAAAAGCGTCATGGAGGGAAATCCGCACTTGACAAGATGCTAAGTGTGCAACAATCCCCCAATGACAAGAGTGGACTTGGATTCAACTCCAATAACAAGAACAAGTCCAAGAGCAAGAGCAACAAGAAGAAGGGCCAAGATAAAGTCAATGATCCGGCCAAGTTGGTTTGCTTCAAGTGCAAGGTTGAAGGGCATCATGTTAGATCATGCCCATTGAAGAAGAAGAAGCACTTGAGTGAGAAACAACAAGGGAAACGGCCACAAGGTCAAGGTCAAGCTCATGCTCGACCTCAAGTTGAAGATAGGCCACTTCCCAAGAAGAATCAAGATAATTTTCCCAAGAGAAGAAATCAATAAAGAAGAGAAAGGGGAACACTTGCTACTTATGCCGTGAGAAGGGGCACTTTGCTTCTTCTTGCTTAGGTGGTACCTTATCTAACCCTATAATTGTTGATGATGATTATTCTCTAGGGAAGGATAAGGATGGCAATGTGTTTGCTAAGTTTGTTGGAACTCAAAGTGGTTTCAAGAAAAGAACCATTTGGGTTGCCAAGCCTATTGTGACTAACCTCTTAGGACCCAACTTGGTTGGGGACCAACAATCTCAAACTTGATCAATAGGTACAAGTGGAGGGCATTGGAGACTTGGCTACTTCATGAAGAATTAAGGGATCTTCATATATTATATTTTGACCAAGCCAAGTCGTATGGATTATCATCTATATCTTATATCCAATGTTCCTCTTTGCGGTAACTTATACTTCAACTCGTCATATTTATTGTAAGTTACTTGCCCCTTTTGCATGTTTGGTTTTGTATCAAATATGTGTGTGTATGTGTTGTGTCTTACTTACCTATCTTGTGTATTCAAGTATGTTTGTTTGACTCATCATATACTTGTGTATTGTTGTGAGCCTAATGCATCTTGATGACATCTTATTTGGCTCTCTTTGAGTGATTAATGGAACATCCCATTTTGGGGGAGTGATATGCTTTGTGCATCTCTCTTTCTTTAAAATGTGTGTACATGGGTACCACCACTTAGTATTGATATTACAAGATTATCTAGTCACTATGTGGTGTGTCATACTCATGAGAAATTCAAATTCTAAATATCCATTAATCATCTCTAGTCGAATTTTAGTTGCCTCTTGTTTAGAAGAAATGTTTTATCACATTATGGGGGAGTAATATGTTTTGTACATATCACAAGTCTAGAAAATGTGAACATATGAGGTTATGCCACTTAGAGTTGATGCTCTTAATTATCTTGTTCCTAGGTGGCATGTTTGCTCAAACAAGCTCCACTCCTAATAAAAATCTTTTATTACTCATCTTGTGGGTTCTTGTTTGAATAAGAAATTCTTGGTGCGGTTTTTCCTCAAATACATATCTCTATATCTTATTTGGGACACCGTTTGCTTCAAGTTATTCTAATCATTGCCGTGCGTGATTGTTTGACTAGTTGAAGCTATCAAGAATCTTCATCCGTGCATAGTGCTTAATTCTATATACTTATCCTATGCCTTTTATTGTGAAATTGATCCTTACTATCCTTGTTGATATACCACCGGAAGTTAATTCCAATATTCTCATTGTCTTTGACAATTGATAACCTTGTATGTGGTTGAACTTATGGATCATCTTCACCTTGGATTGTTTCTTATTTGCCTTATTTTATTTCCAAGAAATCTTTGTTGCTCCCATGTGTCTTCCTTGTCCCTTTGAAAAATCTTTTGATAAATTCTCTTGATTCATATCAAGTGTTTATTTTGGAAGACAAACCTTTCTTTACGGTACATTGTGCCATTGTGAAAAGTGTAGAGGGTTTGGTTTATTTGTTCGAACCTTGCTCCTTTGGGAGTTTTGCTATCTCATTCCTTCTTCTATGAGTTATTTGGTGAATGAGATAAATCTTTGAGCATGTTTGCTTTATTTCATCCTTTATGCTCAATGGTTTCTTCTTAGTTCACTTGTTGAACTTTGTTGAACAAATCGTTTGTGATTTGCTTCTTAGATATAATTTGGACAACAAATTTGTTTTGTGACACCTCTATGCCTTATTTAATTCTTTTGGTGTTTTGTCCAAAGTATATCTTTCTTGGATCTTTAAAAGTTTTGGTGCATGCTTATATGTAATTTGTTTATACTTGTAGCATGCTTGCTTTCTTTTGATCCATTATGTAGGATATACTCCATCAAATCCTAAATGGCTAAGATGTGCATGAAATTCAAATTTCATCTAAATATGCACATGTTTATATGGAGTGTGTCCTATATATTGTGGTTAGTCTAACCATGTTGGACCCAATAAGTTTGGGGACCAAGATGTACTTGAATGATGTTTTAGGTACATTGGAGATGCAATGGAGGCTTGTCTCATCTATAAGGAAGGTGTTGTCACCATATGAGAATTGGAGTCAAGCTAGGATGTTCGATGAACTCTTATCTACTACATCAAGCCATTGCTATCTCGGTAACAAGTATCTTGTTCATGCATTCTCATATAGCATCCAACCTCTTGTAGGTTGTATCTTGGCATGAAATTATTTATTTTGAAAATATTGCAGTTCTTGAAAAACCCTTTTTAAAATAAAACTTCTTATTGAACATTTGAGTAATTTGAGAAGATGTATATGATAGGTTATATATATATATATATATCATATTTTATGATTCACCTATCACAAATATGCCCTCTAGCAATTTATTGCATATCAATTCCTCAAAGAGCTCTTGTGTGCAATATTGATGAATTTGTGAAATAAATCCGTATTTGTGATACTTGTTGCCTTTCTCAAAACATTCCAACTAGCTTTACTTCCCTTATTGTTAGTTGTGATGTTTTTGAGATTTTATTTGGTTGAAGTTCATTCATATACCATAAGTGAAAAGTGGAGCCATAGGCTATATATGCTTTTAAGCAAACATCCTTTGGTATATGTTATTACTTCATCTTGGATATCATATCTTATCTATTTTGTTAACCTCTTGTGTGTGCATGTTTCTTTATGGATCATTTGTCCACTTTAGAAACTTATATACATAAGAGTGCTAACCCATCACCTTGATATCTTTGTTCTTTGCCGACCATCTTTTATCCTTTGTTTCTTAGTAGTGTTGGTAAAGGAGATTTATGAGTGCTTGGCTTATTTGTTTTCCTTCTTGCACTCATATCTCGTAATTATTGGACTAAAGTTGTTTTTGATAAGCATATTCTCTTTATCTTAGTTGCGTTCTAAATGATATATAGGGAGTGAGGATTCCATGTTTGTGCATATTGTATTCAAATGCAAACATTTTAAATTGTGCACGAACCTTGGGGAGCTTTCTTATTTTTATTTAGAGCACTATATCTCTCTTATCATGATATCTTTGTTTGTCCAATTGGATCTTTGATTGCTCGCCTTATTTGTTGAAGCTCACTTCACCATGTTATCTTTATGCAATCTTTGATCCTCAATATAGTTTGAATTCCTTCTAGTATTCATCATTGGATATGTGCATTTGATTCCACTCAAATTATGAGAAGTGCACACCTTGGGGAGGAACTCACATTATATTGGCCTTCTAAATTTTTCACCCATTTTGACAATCGATGCCAATGGGGGAGAAGTTTAGAGGGTTTAAGGGAACGGTTTTATACTTAAGTTTGGTTTGTGCTTAAGTGTTTTGCCTCTCATGCATTCCATATTTATATGTCTTGCATGGTTGTATATATATAGTAGAAATTGTCCCAAAGGTTAATCTTGACAATGTATGCAATGAATTCATGTTCATCACACGTGCATGCATTGTGGGGGAGTTTTCACTATATATATTGGTTCTACTCACATCTCTCGCATTTGTTGTAGTTGTGTGAGTAGAGCCGGTTTTGATATGGGCTAGTAGCTTTGTGTTACTTGACCATATCAAATACAACCTCTTGTATACAACTTATTCTCGGATAAGTTGAGTACTTGTTTCTAATATTCATTATATAAACCCTCTTATTGTGGTTGTCATCAATTACCAAAATGGGGGAGATTGTAAGGGTACATTGCCCCTATGTGTGGTTTTGGTAATTAATGACAACCCCTATGGACTAATGTTTTCATTGAGTTTATATGAAGGAATATTCCATAGGTACTACTTGCTCTCCATGTGTTGGATTCAAGTATGGATGCCATGAAGATAAAGGCATACCTTCAGTATTGGCATCAAGATCATCGGTATGAAGATATATATGTGATATGATCGAGAAGAAGAAATGAAGATGGAGTTCTTATGTGGAACTCAATATTAGCCATGCTCTATCTTAAGTGAGTATGTGAAGATACAAGGTTGAGTTGGGCAAGTTCAAGATGAGCATCTCAAGTGAATCACATGCTTGAAGCTTGCCGTCCATTTGGTGATAATGGACTTGTGAAGATGTGCATCAATGGAGCTTTCCCATCATAGTGTATGGGGGAGTATTTGTGAGTCTTCACAAAGCAACATTGATCAAGTGAGGCATTCCGGCTTGTGTAGAGCTTGAAGAGTTATCATCAAGATCAAGCGGGATGCGCAAGGCAAAGGTATGACCTTGATAGGTTTTCCTTTTACCGGTCTCAAGGTGGTTGATGGGAGACCGGATTATAGGATAGATAGCCGCACTATTAAGAGGGGCTTTCGGTTGGGTAACTTGATCACATCGTCTTAGGGAGCTCAATCCTTTGCATACTTTGCATATCCTTATTGCTTCTTGGTGTTTCTATGTGTAAGGTTCTTGAGCTTGTTGCTAGCTTTACAACAAGCCCAAGTTCATCGAAAACGGAGTTCGCATGCATCTTCTATTGCGTTTTCGAGGTTGGGCGATTTTACCGGTTATTCATGATATAAGGTTCTACCTTTTATATTCATGATAAAATCCCCTCCTACAGACTTGTGTGTTTTCACTTTCTATTTGATAGCATTTGTTGTTATCTTCCAAACAAAATTGGTTTCACTCGAATCGGAATTCGGGAGCATTAGTTATTAAAGAAAAAGGAGAAAAGAAGAAAAAGAGGAAAAGAAGAGGGCAGCCGATTGGCGGCCGTCCGCCGGGCCACGCCGGCCCACCGGGGCAGCCGGTTGGCGACCGGCCAACCGCCCAGCGCCGGTCCGCATCTGGCCGGCAGCCTCCCGGCCCGACCGGAATCCCACCGGCCGCCTCGCCGAACGGCCCACGCGGCGCGCCCGCGCGGCGTGAGCAAATCGCCGCCCAGTGCGCGCTGCTGCCGCCGGTTGTGGGCCGGCCCGTCCAGCTGCCGGGCTCCTCAGCGCCAGGGTCGGCGGCCGGCAACCGGTGGGCACTTTTTCTGCCCGTTTTTTATGCGTTTTACTGTTTTCTCCCCAACGGTTATTTCTTCCTCCCCCACTATAAATACCTTTCTCCCACCTTGAGACAAGTAGTTCTTCCCATTCTCTCACCTCCATTGTTCCATTTTGAAGAACTTGCTCTCCCCTTTGATTCCTCCAACCATTCTTGCTCATTCTTGAGGATTTGAGAGAGGAGATCTAGATCTACACTTCCACCAAACCGTTTCTTCTCTAAGTGAGGGAATCTCTTGGGATCTAGATCTTGGAGTCTTTGGTTGACTTTCCCCCTTGTTCTTCCTCTCCAATCTCATCCTAGCATTCGTTGCTTTGGTGGGATTTGAGTGTGAAGGATTTGAACACCTCCGGTGTTCTTGCTTTGCATCATTGCATAGTGTTGAGCTCTCCACCACGATTTGTTTGAGTGAGAGACCGTGAGCTTGTTACTCTTGGAGGGTGACCTCCTAGTTGGCTTGGTTGGTGTCCCGGTGATCTCTTCGTGGAAGATTGTGAAGGGGCCCGGGCTTCTCCTTCGTGGAGCTTGTGAAGTGGTTGTGGAGCTTGCCATCTCGGGAGCGGAGGAAAAGCTAACCATAAGGAAAGGGCCATTATCCTTCGTGGGTGTGGTTCGGAGAATAGGGTGAGCCTTCGTGGCGCGGGGAATCCTTCGTGGGACCTCCACTCCTCCAAACGTGACGTACCTTGTTGCAAAGCAAGGGAACACGGGAATACATCCTCGTCTCCGCGTGCCTCGGTTATTTCTATACCCGAGCTCTCTTTCCTTGTGATAGCCATCGTGCTTGAAGTACATATATCTTGCTATCACTTGTGCTACATATATCTTGTGCCTATCTTGCTTAGCTCTAGTTGCTATTGTTACACTTAGTTGAGCTTAGCATATTTAGGGTTTGTGCTTGTAAACTAAACGATAGTTTAATTCCGCATTCTTACAAGACAAATCCGCAAGAGTTTGTAATTGCCTATTCATCCCCCCCCTCTAGGCGACATCTCGATCTTTCAGTGAGGTTGCGGCGACGCCGCTCATGGTGTCTGGCTAGCACGTGGCGGTTCGATGGTGGCGAGGGTTGGTCCGGCCCGGTGCTGCAGGTGGATGGCGACGGTGACCTAGGCGTAGCAGTGTGGTGGCATGGCTAATGGGCGTGATCGAGGCCTGGCAGGCGGCCGGGCCTGATTTAGGCCACATTGACCGTGCTACTGCGTCCGGAAGGTGGGCACCTCGGGTGTCGGAGGGTGGATCCCCTCCCTTGGGCTGCCGTGTGCTTTGATGGCTGCTGTCAATGGTGCCTTCCTACCCTGCCCAATTCGAGTTGCGGTGTGCTGGTTAATCCATGGGCTCAAATTCGTGGGGATGCCGGGGCGGCGGCCCTGGAAGGTGGACTGCGCGGTTGGCTCTTCGGCGGGCAACGCGGCGGCGGTGGTGGTCTATCTCTTCGGTCATGAGGATGGCGTGGAGCGGACGGTGGGGGATCCTGGTGTTGGCGGCGCTTCGGCCTCGGCAACCCCCAGATCGTGTTTGGGATGCCCAACTTAGGGACTGCGAGCGGCTGAGTTAGCGGGCGTGGTGTGTGGATGCTTCCGGGTGAAAGCTCAGCGCCTCGGCGCCAACGACGGTGGCGCCTGCGGGTATTGCAACCCTCTTGGGGCGTCGTTGTGGGTATCCGCCCTGCGGTACGGCTCCGGGTGAAAACCCTTGACCTCGTGGTCTCGACGGCGGCGGCGCAATGCGTCGTTTTCCCTCTTGGGGGCGTCGTTGTGGAGCCCCGTTTTGACTCGGTCTCGTGCAACTTTGGGGTCTCTGTGTTCTTTTTTGTTTTTCTTTGATCTGCTTTGTAAGAGGTTCTCCTCTCCACCTTGTATCGGTTCGGCCGTTGCGGCTTTATTTATAAAGCGGGGCGAAAGCCTATTTCGAGGTGGTTACAACTATGTGGCAATGTTGGCATGTCATATCATATTTATACGAGAAACCAAAATTTGTAGAAAACGGTTCTCCCTTTTTTCAGTCTCTAATATGTATTTTTTAAAACAGGGACAAAAACTTTGTTCCATCCATCAATTAAGAAAAAACTGTCCAATTAATTAACGAAAAAATCGGATAAAAATGACAACAACAATAGCAGTCTGTAATAAGTTTTTTAAACAGGAACAAAAGCTTTATCTCATCTACTAATTAAGAAAAAATATCTGATCAACAAGGCTAAGCCCATAGAAAACCCAAAAACAACTAAACACAAACTCAAAACTCTCGGCAGTATGTGTAAAGGACTTTGGCATGTTACCAGAAAATAATGAGAGAAGTCCACTTTACCCCTCAGACTTGTCTTAAGGTTCAGTTTGCAACTCTAAATTTTAATTTGGTTCAAGTTTCAACCTTATACTTTACAAAAATACACCCCTTTCACTGTTTTTATTGCAACCTCTGCGGGTTCTTTTTCATGTACAACAAATCAAGCCTAAGTTAAAATATAACAGTATCTATATGTACCTTCTCATACATGCATGCTAGGGCTGGTATACAAAATCAACAAATGTGTTCTTAGTCAGCAAGAGCATCATCCTTTCTCGTACCTCGCATGTGAGATCTCAATACATGTACGAGTGCGTTTAGTTAAAATACAGCAGAAACCCCGCTGATGTGTCTATAAACTTGGTTTAAACCAGTCAGATAATGAAAGTGATGTCTTCCAAACGGTTTTTAAAGTTTAGAGGTGAAACTTGAACCAAATAAGAGTTAAGGAATGTATACTGAACTTTAGGATAAATTTAGGGTGGTAAATTGAACTTCACGATGTTTGAGTTGGCCAAAACGACAGTGAAAACTTGTAGAGTTTTTATAGAGTTCAGGTAGCTTGTTTTTTTCTTTAATTTCTTGATGCGTTGCATCTTTACCCCATAACTATGGGTTCCCCCTTCTTTAATGCATTAAGCAGATCGTCTACTTTTCGTCGTAAAATAAAATCGACGGTGGTGACAATGAATAAAAACTATCTTGCACATGAAGGCTATAAAGTCGTACCTATTTTATCCAGGCTAAATTTGTGTCCACTACTTCGATGAATGCCATCTATGTGAGTCAGATGTTGGCTGAGTTGACTTGGCATGTACCTCTATTAAAAATATGTTGGCTGAGTTGACTTGGCATGTACCTCTGTTGAAAATATGGATCCTTCGCATACTCTCTTCGTCCACAAATAAGCGTACCCATGGGATTTTCAAGAAAAAATATGAAGTGTAGTGAAAAAGATATCGGAAAGATGCATCTGTCCTCTTTAATTCTTTCGCCTCCAATGACCTAAGTGTATGTAGAAAATAAGAAAAATAAGTGTTTAATATTATTAGGTTTGATTTCCATGCGATAAGGGAGAAGCAATTTTTTGGGAGTGGTGTTTTGGAACATGGGAGCATATGCTCCCTCTATTTTGAAATTCATCTTACACATATTTTGAATTTCAAAAAAATTGAAACGAAAAATTCGCACGTACATCTTCACGTGCTACGCGCTCACAAAATTGTTTCATAAAAAATGGACTTGTCATGTGACGTGTGCAAAAAAGACAAAACTCAGTCCTAAAAATAATGCCTTTTACAAGATAATTTTTTTTTCTTTTTTAACGAATGCACATTTATTATGAAGATGTACATGTAGAATTTTTTGTCAAAATTTTTTGACAACTCAAAATATAATTTGTTTGTATAGGGAGCATACGCACCCGGAAGCCGAATTAAATTTTCGCAATTTTTGCTACTTTAAAATATATTAGAAAGATAGAAATACATTCTTTTATGAACAAAGTTTAAAACTAGATATCCACTTATTTAAGGAACGGAGAAAGTAGATGAAAGAAGTATAGTCATCCTGCTCCCTCCCTTGGATCTAAACCTTCGGCATTTATTACTGATCGAGAAGTAGTAGTAATCCTCTTTCACCTTGTATCTTATCGTCGTAACTCTCATAGATAGAGGCTATAATTTAATCAAAATCTCTGACATCTAGTACTCTCTCCGTATCAGTTTATTAGTCTTTCCCGTATCCCTAAGTCGCCAATTTGATATATATAATTTAAATTATATAATATAAAAATTATATCATTAGAAAATAGAACATCTAAACTTTCTAATGATATAACTTTTATAATATATAAATAATGCTAACTTGATCAAATTTGTGACTTAGGGGTACGCGCACGCCTAATAAACTGTGAGAGAGGGAGTATTATGGACAATGACAGTATGCACCCGTAAAACAAGGATTTATACTTGTTGTAGCATCATATGGCTCCATGGTCGCGAGGAGTATCATGCATATGATACTAGTGCACGTTACTATTTTCATAAAGCATAGTATCATGTAATAGTATCATATATTACATATATTTAATGATTTATAGAATCTCAATACAAAAGTGTGTGCAAGATTTGTTTAACATTAATTTTTCTAGTTCTAAGTGTTAGTATGATACATTGTCTACCTATGATACCACTATCATCTCTTTCATCATTAATTGGTGTGATACATCAGCTTTTTACATGCATGTAGTGCATGATACTAACTATGATGCTCCTATTGTGAGTAGTCTTAAGATAATATCATAGTATTATCATATTTAATGCTTTGTAGAATCTCAATATAAATTTGTGTACATGATGTGTTTATCATTAAGTTTTCTAGTTTTACGTGCTATGATACGGTATCATATTATGATACTACCTTCGTTTCAAAGAATAAGGCGCACGCGTATCTCAAGACGAACTTTGACCATAAAAATTGAGTAACATTATATTATATGTAATTAGTATCATTGGATTCGTATTGAAAAACACTTATTAACGATATTAATTTCATACAAACAATCTTTATCTATTTGAAGTAATTCTTAGTCAAACAAAAACAAGTAAAACGAGGACACCTTATTCCTTAAAACGGAAGTAGTATCTCACCTCATTAATTGATACCATGCATGATACTATACTTACTACTATTGTGGCTAGTCTCTTAGATAGAGGTGTCATAAATAGTTGGCAGAGTTTCAGATAGTTAGTTGTCCGATCTCCATCACCATGTACTGCTATCTAATAAGTACCTGATTTAATTTTCTCTCGAGTTGAATACTCCACCGGAATTCGGTGCCGACTATGTTCTGTCGTCCCATTCTCCTCAACACATTACACGACATACTAGAGCCCACAGAAATGCTTCCCAAATCACAGCGCACCACCAAGGAGAAAAGAAGCAACAGAAAAAGTCAGAAGCTAACAAATGTTTAATACGCGAGCAGATCAGAATGATTGGCTTGAGCGGGCTGTACGCGCATATCTGCATCTGCAGCTGCTGAAGGCTGAAGATCGTCAACTGCATGCGATGCAAGCCTGACGGCAGAGTTGAATAGTGGCCGCGATGCTGGCGTGCGATGGCCACGAAACGCGGTGAGCGGGCGGGCGAAAGTGCCGTCTTGACGAGCGCACTATTTATTCCAAGCGCGGGAAACAGGCGGTGGTGCGCATTGACCAGACTAGCGAGAGTGAGAGGGTGGTGACGACGGCCATGGAAAGCTACAGCTTTGAAAATATTTAGTATTTATTTGGCTCACAGGATTAGTACTGCCCCATTTCGGTTTACAGGTCTAGCGACGAACATCTTTAGGTTAGGCATGTCGAGCCGGCCCGACACAAATCGGTCGCGAAAACTGACCGCTTGCGTCCCTTTCTATCGATATGAATGGTCTAAATCGGCCGCGTGTCCGTTTGCGTCTGGGATGTCCTTGGCGGCCTCACGTATAAAAAAGATAAATATTTTTTTTATTCATTAGAGCACATAATTTACATAATTACAAAAATACAGAAAAAAACTTAGAAACTAAAAAGGGCTAGCAATGAATGCAAAAACTAGCCATGGACTATTGCTTGTCCTCGCTGACCAGGTCGATGAGCTTCGGCATCCGCCATGGTAGCTGGTAAACCGGCGGTGGAGGAGGAAAGGGAGCGGTGACGACAGCCACGGATCCCAGGCCGGCGATGGAGCAGGAGCCGGCGTGTGCGCGTGGGTGTGTTTCAGCATGGCGGAGGAGTCGCCGGCCTCCCCTGCGCCAACGAAGATTCACGAAGCTAGACGGTGAGGCCATCCCACATAGCGAGCTAGTCGAGCTCGCTATTGGATGGTAATGGCCTCCTCCTCGCTGATTTCCAGCGGCTGGGTCTCTGGTTCCCATGCCAGGCCGCCTTCGTCATGGTTGTTGTCTCCACCTACGATGTGGCCATCGTCCTCGTCCTCGGCATGGTCCTCGTCGTCCTCCTCGTCGACGGCGAGCTCGTGGTTGAAGAATTCTACGTCGCTGAGGTATCCCCCGCTCAACGACGCAGGTAGAACTACCACGTCCCGAACAAGATCCAGTTGTACGAGGTCAACGCGAACGCAGGATCGTCGCGCATATCCGGCGGCAAGATGGCTCAGCGGCGCCGGACGTCGTGGCGGCACTCTCGTTCCTCACGTGGCACAGGAGGGACCGACACACGGCTTGAGTTCAGATACTAGCCTCCTCCCGGCAAGCCTGCATCCCCCCATGGCACCAGCCTCCTCCTGTGATGCGGCTTCTTGCGGGAACCCGAGCCGCCGACCTCGTGGTCATTATTCGCCTTGCAATATGACCAGCCCTTTCCCATGGCGTAGATGGGTAAAATCGTGTAGCGTATATGGAGTTAACTGTATCGTCTATTTTGGCATCAAGAAGTGCAGCGACAGAAATAGTTTCTCCATCCAAAACCCTAAACAAAATTTCTTAGACTTCGACCCCAGATTTTCAAACGAGTTCGGCCGCTATAATTTACAAACTTTTGCAAAAGAGGAACTAAACGTTCCTATAACACTACATAAACCTAACCCGGGATCTATACTACATCGTCAGGACTTGGAGCAGCGTCAACGTCATCGGCGGCAGAGCTTCAGTCGTCGTTGTTATCAGTGTCCTCATCGGAGAAGTCCGACTCATTGTTCGAGTAGTCTACAATCACGTAGCTGTGTCGCACCATCTTCGAGCGGATGGACGTACTCTTGGCCCTCAAATGCCATGTTCCTCCTCTTCAACGGCGACACGGGTACACTTGGCCTTCTCACACACGTCGGTGACGACCGTCGTGAGGGAGTTGCGCCAGGCCATGGCGAGGTGACCTGCCTCCCGAGCGGTGTTGTCCTCATCATCCGTGCTCGAGTCGAGCTCGATCGACGGCACGCGGGGAGGAAGCTGCGCGACACAAGTGTAGGGTATGTGCCCCTATGTGTGGTTTTGGTAATTAATGACATATGGACTAATGTTTTCATTGAGTTTATATGAAGGAATATTCCATAGGTACTACTTGTATTCCATGTGTTGGATTCAAGTATGGATGCCATGAAGATAAAGATATACCTTGTGTATTGGCATCAAGATCATCGATTTGAAGATATATATGTGATATGATCAGGAAGAAGAAATGAGGATAGAGTTCTTATGTGGAACTCAATATTAGCCATGCTCTAGCTTATGTGATAAGCAATGAATGATCAAGATCCTGAGAGCTTGATTCCAAGTGAAGAATTCAAGTTATGACTCTAAGTCGGTGTCATGGTAGTCTCATAAGTTGAGCTATGCATGATTGACTAAGATTTAGAGCATGCAAACAAATGAAGAATTCTTTATACACCTCAAGATTGTATGATAGCGTATGAGAAGATACAAGATTGACCAATACAAAGAGTGAAGAATAGATTCAAGTTTGGTCAACACATGAAGCATGAAGAATGTGCCACGTGAAGTCGTGGTATGGTAAGCCTTGTCAATTATGCTTCATGAACTAACCCATCATATATGTGCCCTTGTGTTGTCTATGTGGGTTAGGTATCTTTCCATGGGCATGCATCAAAAGTGAGATCTCATATAGCCCATGAGAGGATGACGACAAGTGGTGATCGTCATCAAGGTTGAGTTGGGCAAGTTCAAGATTAGCATCTCAAGTGGATCACATGCTTGAAGCTTGCAGTCCATTTGGTGATAATGGACATGTGAAGATGTGCATCAGTGGAGCTTTCTCATCATAGTGTATGGGGAGCATTTGTGAGTCTTCACGAAGCAACAATGATCAAGTGAGGCATTCCGGCTTGAGTGGAGCTTGAAGAGTTATCATCAAGATCAAGCGGGATGCGCAAGGCAAACCTGATAGGTTTTCCTTTGGTTTCAAGGTGGTTGTTGGGAGACCAGGTTATAGGATACATGCCGCACTATCAAGAGGGGCTTTCGATTGGGTAACTTGATCATCGTCTTAGGGAGCTCAACCTTTGCATGCTTTGCATTCATAAATCTTGTTGCTTCTTGGTGTTTCTCTATGTGAGGTTCTTGAGCTTGTTTCTAGCTTTACAACAAGCCCAAGTTCATCAAAAAATCCATATGCATCTTCTATTGCGGTTTCGAGCTTGGACGTTTTACCGTGTCTCTTTTATAGATCGGTCAAATTATTCATCTTGTGGTTTTTACTCCGTGGGTGGACAATGATATTTCTATGTATAAAGTTGTAGGGCTTGTTGTTCTGATTCCAACATGCCCAAGATCATCGAAATCGGAGTCCGGGCGCAAAAGTTATCATGGTTTTCGTAAAACATGTTTTCATGATTGGCCCGGTGCCTCGCCAGATGACCGGTGTCCCGGATGGCTTCAACCGGCCCCTGGACTGGTGCCAACCGGGGCATGTCCAGTATGTCACGAGAAGAACCGGTCGTGGTCCGGTCCCAGCCCGGTCGGGACCGGCCCGGTCCCAGTCATCCCGTCGGACGCTCTCACGCCAGGCTCCCGGTGCCTGGCCCAGTCGGACCAGCTCTCATGCTAGGCATCCCGGTGCCTGGCCCGGTCGACCATCTCTCATGCTAGGAGTGACCAGGCTGCACGAAAAACTCCCAGATCTGCCCCAAGCTGTCATATTTCGTTTGGCTATAAAAGGGGCTTCTTCCCCAACAGTTTTCTAGGGTTCTTGAGCATGTTTTTACCACCATTGTTGAACCTCTTGAGCTTGCTTCCTCTCCCTTCACTCCCATGATTCTTGCTCATTCTTGAGGGATCTAAGAGAGGAGATCTCTACAACCTCCACCAATCCATTTCTCCTCTAAGTGAGGGGAACTCTTGGGATCTAGATCTTTGAGTCATTTGTTGATTTCCTCCTTTATTCTTCCTCTCTAATCTCATCCTAGCATTTGTTGCTTTGGTGGGATTTGAGTGTGAAGGATTTGAACACCTCTAGTGTTCTTGCGTTGCAGTGTGATGACCCACAAGTATAGGGGGTGTATCGTAGTATCTTCGATAAGTAAGAATGTCGATCCCAACGAGGAGCAGAAGGTGTTGACAAGTAGTTTCGATGAAGGATTCACTGTAAATGCTCACAAACAAGTATTCGGGGGGTTTTGATGTAAGATAGATAATAAAGTACGAGTAAGTAAAGTGCGAGAGAAATAATTGCAGCGAGTGGCCCAATCCTTTTTAGCACAAAGGACAAGCCGGTTTGTTTACTTATAATGACCAAACGTTCTTGGACACACGGGATTTTAGTCTAGTGCTTTCGCTACATACGGCTGATTAATCTTCATTGTTTTGATAAGTGTTGTGTGGGTGAACCTATGCTAATGTACCGCCCTTCCTAGGACTAATACATACTTGTGATTATACCCCTTGCAAGCATCGCAACTACAAGAAAGTAATTAAGATAAATCTAACCACAACTTAAACTCGAGATCCTGCGATCCCTCCTGCATCGATATACCAACGGGGCTTAGGTTTCTGCTCCGGCAACCCCGCAATTAGCAAACGAATACAAGATGCATTCCCCTAGGCCCATAAATGGTGAAGTATCATGTAGTCGACGTTCACATGACACCACTAGAAGAATAACACCACAACTTAAATATCATAACATTGAATATTACTCAACCATAATTCACTACTAACATTTAGACTTCACCCATGTCCTCAAGAACTAAACGAACTACTCACGAGACATCATATGGAACATGATCAGAGGTGATATGATAATGAATAACAATCTGAACATAAACTTGGTTCAATGGTTTCACTCAATAGCATCAACAACAAGTAGGAATAGATACGGGAGAGTTTCCCCTATCAAACAATCAAGATCAAACCCAAATTGCTACAGCGGTGACGATGTCCAGCGGTGGTGATGGCGGTGATGATGATGAAGATGATGGTGATGGTGATGGAGATGATGTCCAGCTCGATGACGGTGACGATGGCGTTCCCCTCGGAGGGAATTTCCCCGGCGGATTCCTGCCCGCCGGAGAGCTCTTTCTCTCTGGTGTTCTCCGCCCCGCGAGGGCGGCTGTAACCTTCGTGAGGTTTCCTCGTGGCTTAGGTCTTCGGGACGAAGAGTTTCGCGAAAAAGGAGGCGAAAGGGGCTGTGTGGGCCCCGAGACACATGGTGGCGCCAGCCGCCATGGGCAGCGCCGCCTATGGTGCAGGCCCATGGGGTCAACTGGCTCTCCTTAGCTCTCGTCATCGGAAAAATAGGATTTTTGGTAAAATTCCCTTCCAATGATCTCCCGAAATATTGCATCCCGACGGTGCTTTTTACAGCAGAATCCTGGCTCCGTGCGCAATCTCCAAATAATCATGAAACATGCAAAATAGATGAAATAACATAAGTATTGTGTCCCAATATGAAATATATCAATGAATAACAACAAATTATGATATAAAATAGTGATGCAAATTGACGTATCAACTCCCCCAAGCTTAGACTTCGCTTGTCCCCGAACTGAGCTCAGTAAACAAGACCACATGTTTATAGAGTGAAGAGTCGATAAATAAAATACGGACAAGAAGCATCATATTCATTCACACAAGACATTATAGTAGACAACTTCCTCACACAACTCAACTTGAAACAAGTATAAGGTAATCACAAATAGAGATGCATAAGAAATCATAATTGGTGATGGCAAACTTTGTTCTTGGTCAAAGAACAGTTAACAGATTATATTTACCTATTGAGCAGCGCTCTCATATTAAAGCTTATGTGGCTCATCTTGCATACTCAATCATAATGATCATAGATAACTTTCGAAGCTATATTCATTCAGGTAAAACTTGTACTAAACAAGAAAGAATAAAAACATGATGAAGCAAATCACAATATAATAATTTGATCACAACAACTCAAATGCTTGCTTGAGATGGAAGGAAATAGGTTTACTGACTCAACATAAAGTAAAAGACAGGCCCTTCGCAGAGGGAAGCAGTGATTAAATCATGTGCTAGAGCTTTTTCAGTTTTGAAATCATATAGAGATGATAAAAGTAACATTTTGAGAGTGTTTGTTGTGTCAACGACTGGTAGCGGTACTCTAACCCCCTTGCCAGACAACCTTCAAAGAGCGGCTCCCATTTATTTTGTATGGCACTCCTTCCAACCTTTTCTTTCACAAACCATGGCTAACCGAATCCTTCGGGTGCCGTCCATCAATCTCATACCATGAAGGAGTGCCTTTTTATTTAGCTTTATTATGATGACACTCCCCCCAACCTTTGCTTACACAAGCCATGGCTAACCGAATCCTTCGGGTGCCGTCCATCAATCACATACCATGGAGGAGTGTCTATTTAGATTAATTAATTTGGGACGGGAATCCCATTGCCGGCTCTTTTTGCAAAGTTATTGGATAAGTGGATGAAGCCACTAGTCCATTGGTGAAAGTTGCCCAACAAGATTGAAAGATAAAACACCACATACTTCCTCATGAGCTATAAAACATTGACACAAATAAGGAGTAATAAAGTTTTGAATTGTTTAAAGGTAGCACATGAAGTATTTACTGGAATGGCGAAAAATACCATGTAGTAGGTAGGTATTGTGGACACAAATGGCATAGGTTTGGGTTAAGGTTCGGATGCACGAGAAGTATTCCCTCTCGGTACAGGTCTTTGGCTAGCAAGGTTAAATAGCAAGCATAAGAGTTGAGGGAAACAAACAAATATACATGTGATAGAAACAATCATGCATCTTACTTGTAGCACAAATAGTTTTAACTTCAGAATACTAAGCTAAGGAACTGATAAGAAAGATAATAACATCTTCTACATGTTTCTCTATGCTTCTTGAATTCAAAGTTTTGTTGCTATTGACCATTGCTAAGTTTGCCAAAACCAAATAGATTTACTTAATGCTCCCAAAGTGGTACCAATACTTAATAACAAGATAAATCATATAGTATAAATTGCAAACTAAAATAAGGTGTACAATATGTAGATGATAAGACTTCTCATTAATATTCCATAACGATAACTCACACCAAGGGATACATAGACAAACTAAAGGAGAGATACTTCCACACTGCAACCCATCTTATACGATAACTTCCCTACTCATGATATGACACTACTTGACAATAAAAGTAAAAGGTAGTGATAATGTGATACCGCGGCACTCCCCCAAGCTTGGAACAAACCAAGGGGATGCCAATACCGATGATGAATTACTCCTGCGGCGATGGTGGTGATGAACTCCCGTCATCAAACTTCCAAGGAAGAGGCTCTCCATCGAGAAACGACATCTTGGTCTCGGAATCCTGAAACTAGCAGCACGGCTTATGTATTTAAACCTGTTTTCATACTCACAGTTCTGATTTGAACGTCATAGAGTTGTGCTTGGAGCTTGTTGGTGGTGTCGTGAAGTGAGAGGATGTCGCCCCAAAGCTTTGCAGTTTCCTTCTCATGTTCAGCAATGAGTTCGGACACAATCCTGTGGAAGATATCCACCTCACGCTCAGCCATCTTCTTGTATTTGAAAACCTCTTGTTCTAGCTTCTCCATCCTGTCTTCCAAGCTTCCTTCTCCTTTCGGACCCTGGACATCCTTGATCTGCAGTTCTCCTTCAACGAGCAGCAACTCCTTGGGGTGCATCCTCAGCTCCTCCATGTACAAGTTGCCAACATCCTTGCAGGAGCTGTCTTTCGGAGTTTCGACGAAGACATGATGGCTCTAGATTCGAAGCAAATCAGCAAACGGCTCGAAACAAAACACGTCGAGAACTCGATATACGGACCTCCAGTGCTGGGGATTATATAGCAAATTTTTACGACAAACGGAAAGTACAGATTGAACCGACAGTCGGAAAGGGGCGACGGCCAAACCATAGGGCGGCGGGCCCAGCCAGCCGCCGCCTATGGTGCCACGCCCTCGTGCGTCCTTTCCTCCGTTTCGAACTCGTAATTTTTCATATTTTCCAAAAACAGCGAAAATATTGTTCGGAAAGTAAATTGCGTACTTTTCATTACCAGTACTGTTACCTATTCAAAGTCGAGTTCTGGGGACTGTCAATTTGTCCTTTGATGAAAGCCTCCGGTGTTTCCACTTGAATAATATCAACATCAACATTATAAGAATCACCCGAGATATAATGCTTGAGTCTTTGCCCATTCACCACTTGCGTAGCATTGCCTTGGAGAGAGCTAATTTTAATTGCTCCTGAACGATACACCTCCTCAACAACATATGGTCCTTCCCATTTTGAGAGTAATTTCCCTGCAAAAAGTCTAAGACGAGACCGATACAATAGGACTTTGTCCCCAACATTAAATTCTTTTTTAATAATCCTTCTATCATGCCACTTCTTAACTTTCTCTTTAAAGAGTTTAGCATTTTCATAAGCCTCACTTCTCCATTCATCAAGTGAACTTAATTGCAACAACCTTTTATTACCGGCTAGTTTAGGATCTTTATTTAGTTCTCTAACAGCCCAATAAGCTTTGTGCTCTAATTCTAAAGGTAAATGACAAGCTTTTCCATAAACCATTTTATAAGGTGACATTCCCATGGGGTTTTTATAAGCAGTTCTATAAGCCCATAGTGCATCCTTCAATTTACTAGCCCAATTCTTTCTAGATTTATTAACGGTCTTTCCCAAAATAGATTTAATTTCCCTATTTGATAATTCTACTTGACCACTAGTTTGAGGGTGATAAGCGGAAGCAATTCTATGATTAATTCCATACCTAGCAAGAGTTTTTCTAAAACCTCCATGAATAAAATGAGAACCTCCATCAGTCATAATATATCTAGGTACTCCAAATCTAGGAAAAATAATATCTAAAAGCATTCTTAAAGAGGTCTCACCATCAGCACTTTTTGTAGGTATGGCTTCCACCCATTTAGTAACATAATCAACAACAACAAGTATATGAGTGTTACCTTCTGAAGAGGGAAAAGGTCCCATAAAGTCAAATCCCCAACAATCGAATGGTTCAATAACAAGAGTATAATTCATAGGCATTTCATTACGTCTGGAGATATTACCAACCCTTTGACATTCATCACAAGATAAAATAAACTTCCTTGCATCTTTGAAGAGAGTTGGCCAATAAAAACCTGATTTTAGAACCTTTGCGCGGTTCTATCTCCGGCGTGATGTCCTCCATAAGCACTACCATGACATTTACTCAATATCTCTTGTTGTTCATATTCGGGAACACATCTTCGCAGAATACCATCCACTCCTTCTTTATATAAGTGTGGGTCATCCCAAAATAATGCCTCAAGTCATAAAAGAATTTCCTCCTTTGCTGAGCTGAAAAGGTTGGAGGCAAGTACTTGGATACAATAAAGTTAGCATAATCAGCATACCAAGGGCTATCTCGCGAGTTCACCTTTATTACAGCCAATTGTTCATTTGGAAAACTATCATTAACAGGAACAGGATCATAAGCGATATTTTCCAATCTAGATAAATTATCAACAACAGGATTATCAGCACCTTTTCTATCTATAATATGTAAATCAAATTCTTGCAAAAGAAGTACCCATCTAATAAGCCTCGGCTTAGCATCTTTCTTTGTCATAAGGTATCTAATTGCAGCATGATCAGTATGAATCGTAACTTTTGAATCAACAATATAAGATCTAAATTTATCACAAGCAAAGACTACAGCTAACAATTCTTTTTCAGTAGTAGCATAATTTCTTTGAGCAGCATCAAGAGTCTTGCTAGCATAATGAATAACATTTAATTTTTTATCTATTCGCTGTCCAAGAACAGCGCCTACAGCAAAATCACTAGCATCACACATAATTTCAAATGGTAAGTTCCAATCGGGAGGTTCAACTATAGGAGCATTGTTAAGGCTTTCTTTAGAGTATCAAAAGCTTCCTTACAATCATCATCAAAAACAAAAGGTACATCTTTTTGAAGAAGATTAGTAAGAGGCTTTGAAATCTTGGAGAAATCTTTAATAAATCTCCTATAAAACCCAGCATGACCAAGAACACTACGAATACCTTTAACATCCCTCGGATAGGGCATCTTCTCAATTGCTTCAACTTTAGCTCTATCAACTTCAATACCTCTCTCGGAAATTTTATGTCCCAATACAATTCCTTCATTAACCATAAAGTGGCATTTCTCCCAATTAAGGACAAGGTTAGTTTCTTCACATCTCTGCAAAACTTTATCAAGGTTCCATAAGCAATTATCGAAAGAATTACCATAGACAAGAGAAATCATCCATGAATACCTCTACAATACTCGCAAAAGCCATGAAAAATAGCAGACATGCATCTTTGAAAAGTAGCGGGAGCATTACATAAACCAAAAGGCATACGCCTATAAGCATAAGTTCCATAGGGACAAGTGAAAGTGGTTTTCTCTTGATCTTTAGCTTTAACAACAATTTGTGAAAACCCAGAATAACCATCAAGAAAGCAAAAATGAGTATTTTTAGACAATCTTTCTAGCATTTGATCAATAAATGGTAAAGGGTAATGATCTTTCTTTGTAACTTTATTAACTTTTCGAAAATCAATGCACATTCTATACCCTACCACTACTCTTTGGGGAATGAGCTCATCATTATCATTAGGCACAACAGTCATTCCTCCTTTCTTAGGAACACAATGCACAGGACTAACCCATCTACTATCAGCAATAGGATATATAATACCAGCTTCAAGAAGTCGTAATACCTCATTTCTTACCACATCCTTCATCTTGGGAATTAGACGACGCTGAGGTTCAACAACAGGCTTCGCATCATCTTCCATATTAATGGCGTGTTGGCAAATAGAGGGAGAAATCCCCTTCAAGTCATCAAGAGTATAGCCAATAGCACCTCGGTGTTTCTTCAATATTTGCAATAATCTTTCTTCTTCGAACTCTGTAAGTTTAGAACTAATAATAACAGGATATATTTTCTTATCATCAATATGAGCATATTTGAGATTATCAGGCAAAGGCTTTAAATCAAAAACAGGATCTTCCTTTGGTGGCGGCGTTGTACCCAAATCTTCCACTGGTAAATCATGCTTGAGAATAGGTTGACGAAGAAATATCTCCTCAAGCTCATCTCTTTCTTTCCTGAAAACACCACACTCTCGCTATTCTCCAAATGTTGCTGCAAAGGATTATTAGGACAAGAACATAGATGCACACTGCTCCATTTTAAAATCATCACTAGGCAAATCAGCTTTATAAGGGGTTTTAGTAAATTTAGAGAAATTAAACTCATAAGATTCACCAGCAAATTTAGTCAAAACTTTCTCTTTCTTGCAATCTATAATAGCTCCACAAGTATTTAGAAAAGGTCTTCCAAAAATGATAGGACAATAATCACTAGCAGCAGAACCAAGTACCAAAAAGTCAGCAGGATATTTAATCTTACCACATAGAACTTCCACATCTCGAACAATACCAATTGGAGAAATAGTTTCTCTATTAGCCAGCTGAATAACCACATCAATATCTTCAAGTTCACAAGAACCAATTTCGTGCATATCCCCGTGTAAAGCTCATAAGGAATAGCACTAACACTTGCACCAATATCACATAAACCATAATAGCAATGATCACCAATTCTAACAGATAGCATAGGAACACTAACTTGTTTGGTTTATTAGGATGTGAAACAATATTAGAAGCATCTTCACGGAAAATAATATGACCATCCTCTATGTTTTCAGTCACAAGATCTTTAACTATTGCAACAGCAGGTTCAACTTTTATTTGTTCTTCAGGTTCTATAGGTTTCTTTTCACTTTTATGAACCGCACTATTTATAACAGTACTCCTTCATTTTAGCAGGGAAAGGAGTTTTTTCAATATAAGCTTCAGGGATAACACGATCAACAGTTTCAACTACAACACATTTATTAATAGACGAATCAATTTTATCCTTATACGGTTCATGATACTTATCAAAATTCTTCTTAGGCAATTCATAATGAGAAGCAAAAGCTTTATAAAGATTTGCAACAAGAATCAAGACCATATGTAGCACTCATATTACGAAATTTATCAGTATCCATAAAAGCTTCAATGCATTTATAATCATAAATTATACCCGATTCTCTATCCTTGTCGTTCTCCCATCCTTCAGTATTTTCTTGGATCCGATCAAGAAGGTCCCTTTTAAACTCTTCTTTGTTGCGTGTAAATGATCCAGAACAAGAAGTATCCAGCAAGGTCTTGTCTTGAAAAGAAAGTCTTGCATAGAAATTATCAATAATAACATTACCGGGAAACTCATGAATGGGGCATTTGAGCATTAAAGACTTCAATCTCCCCAAGCTTGGGCAATACTTTCTCCATCATGAGGCCAGAAATTATATATGCGATTCCGATCTTTGTGAATCTCACTCGGAGGATAGAACTTGGAATAAAACCGGGGCACAATATCATCCCATTCAAGAGAATCCCCATTATCCAGTAATTTATACCAATGCGCCGCTTTACCAGACAGCGATAAAGAGAATAGTTTCTTCCTCACTTCATTCATAGCAATACCGCACATTTGAATAACCCGCATAATTCATGCAAAAACAGTAAATGATCTCCAGGATGGACAGTTCCATCCCCTTCATAGCGGTTATCCATAACACGTTCAATAATTTTCATAGGTATTTTATATGGTATCTCTTCCTCACCTGGCGCCTCATCCACTACCGTTGCAGTAGTAGTAGATTTCCCAAATAGAAACCGAAGAGAAGATCTCTCCATAATGACTTATAGCAGCAGGCAGAAATAAAATCAGCACAAACAGTAAAGGTTTTCCTTACCAATTCCACTTACCAATAGCGCTTCACTCCCCGGCAGGCGCCGGAAAATAGTCTTGATGACCCACAAGTATAGGGGGTGTATCGTAGTATCTTCGATAAGTAAGAATGTCGATCCCAACGAGGAGCAGAAGGTGTTGACAAGTAGTTTCGATGAAGGATTCACTGTAAATGCTCACAAACAAGTATTCGGGGGGTTTTGATGTAACAGATGAATAAAGTACGAGTAAGTAAAGTGCGAGAGAAATAATTGCAGCGAGTGGCCCAATCCTTTTTAGCACAAAGGACAAGCCGGTTTGTTTACTTATAATGACCAAACGTTCTCGAGGACACACGGGATTTTAGTCTAGTGCTTTCGCTACATACAGCTGATTAATCTTCATTGTTTTGATAAGTGTTGTGTGGGTGAACCTATGCTAATGTACCGCCCTTCCTAGGACTAATACATACTTGTGATTATACCCCTTGCAAGCATCCGCAACTACAAGAAAGTAATTAAGATAAATCTAACCACAGCCTTAAACTCTGAGATCCTGCGATCCCTCCTGCATCGATATACCAACGGGGGCTCAGGTTTCTGTCACCCGGCAACAATTAGCAACGAATACAAGATGCATTCCCCTAGGCCCATAAATGGTGAAGTATCATGTAGTCGACGTTCACATGACACCACTAGAAGAATAACACCACAACTTAAATATCATAACATTGAATATTACTCAACCATAATTCACTACTAACATTTAGACTTCACCCATGTCCTCAAGAACTAAACGAACTACTCACGAGACATCATATGGAACATGATCAGAGATATGATAATGAATAACAATCTGAACATAAACTTGGTTCAATGGTTTCACTCAATAGCATCAACAACAAGTAGGAATAGATACCGGGAGAGTTTCCCCTATCAAACAATCAAGATCAAACCCAAATTGCTACAGCGGTGACGATGTCCAGCGGTGGTGATGGCGGTGATGATGATGAAGATGATGGTGATGGTGATGGAGATGATGTCCAGCTCGATGACGGTGACGATGGCGTCGATTTCCCCTCCGGGAGGGAATTTCCCCGGCGGATTCCTGCCCGCCGGAGGGCTCTTTTCTCTCTGGTGTTCTCCGCCCCGCAGAGGCGTGTAACCCTTCGTGAGGTTTCCTCCGTGGCTTAGGTCTTCGGGACGAAGAGTTTCGCGAAGAAAAGGAGGCGAAAGGGGTGTGTGGGCCCCAGGACCACATGGTGGCGCGGCCAGGCCATGGGCGCGCCGCCTATGATGCTGGGCCCACTAGGTCAGCTCTCCTACGGCTTTCCTCGTCATCTGGAAAATAGGATTTTTGGTAAAATTCCCTTCCGCAGCTGATCTCCCGAAATATTGCATCCGACGGTGCTTTCAGCGAGAATCCTGGCTCCGGTGCGCAATCTCCAAATAATCATGAAACATGCAAAATAGATGAAATAACATAAGTATTGTGTCCCAATATGAAATATATCAATGAATAACAACAAATTATGATATAAAATAGTGATGCAAATTGGACGTATCAGTGTTGAGCTCTCCACCACGATTAGTTCGAGTGAGAGACCGTGAGCTTGTTACTCTTGGAGGGAGACCTCCTAGTTGGCTTGGCGGTTGGTGCTCCGGTGATCTCTTCAAGGAATATTGTGAAGAGGCCCGGGCTTCTCCTTCGTGGAGCTTGTGAAGTGGTTTTGGAGCTTGCCATCTCCGGAGTGGAGGAAAAGCTAACCATAAGGAAAGGGCCATTATCCTTCGTGGGTTTGGCTCGGAGAATAGGGTGAGCCTTCGTGGCGTTGGGGAATCCTTCGTGGGACCTCCACTCCTCCAAACGTGACGTACCTTCTTGCAAAGGAAGGGAACACGGGAATACATCCTCGTCTCCGCGTGCCTCGGTTATTTCTATACCCGAGCTTACCTTCCTTGTGATAGCCATCGTGCTTAAAGTACATATATCTTGCTATCACTTGTGGTACATATATCTTGTGCCTATCTTGCTTAGCTCTAGTTGTTGTTGTTGCACTTAGGTGAGCCTAGCATATTTAGGGTTTGTGCTTGTAGAATAAACATAGTTTAATTCCGCATTCTTACAAGCCAAATCCGTAAGAGTTTTTAAACGCCTATTCACCCCCCCTCTAGGCGACATCTCGTCCTTTCAACTAGCATGATCACCCGACCCGAAGCCGAGGACAGCCCCGCCTCGCCGCCATGCGCGTGCGGGAGGATGCCTTATTCATTGGAATGGATGGACTATAAGTTTTATATTACAAAACATATATTGTTATATATGAGATATTTTCTAACAATGTAATTTTGGAGTTATATAATTTATATTATATAGTTAATTGACAATCTAAGTATACATGTTTTTTTCGAAATGGGGAAAATATCGCCCCAGCTTCTGCATCTAAGGGATGCACACGGATTTTTTATTAGATTATTCACAACACCTTACAAGAAGCAATACAAAAGATCAAAACTCGAAGCCACCTCGCTAAACCTACAGTGGGAAAAGGGTGACAATACACCAACTCACATCATCCAAAAAACCAAATGCCTTCCCAGGCCGCCCAATAGCAGATGAGAAGCACATCCAGTCAAGCAAACTCTCAACGCACGCCAACGCACACGCCACAGAAGCTGCTACCGCCGTCTTCCTCGACTCCATCTTCAAAAGGATCATCGCATTGACCTTGCCAGGCCTGCCATCGATGCCGCCACGGCGCCAGACGACACCACCATCCTACGCGCGTCCATCACACTGCGTCCGTCTCCGAGACACTGATGTCTACGTTCCCCCTCCTTTCCTGTAGACAGTGTTGGGCCTCCAAGAGCAGAGGTTTGTAGAACAACAGCAAGTTTTCCCTTAAGTGGATTACCCAAGGTTTATCGAACTCGGGGAGGAAGAGGTCAAAGATATCCCTCTCATGCAACCCCAACCACAAAGCAAGAAGTCTCTTGTGTCCCCAACACACCTAATAGGTGCACTAGTTCGGCGAAGAGATAGTGAAATACAGGTGGTATAAATAAGTATGAGCAGTAGTATGGCGCCAGAAAATAGCTTGCTGGCGTGTAGTTGATGGTGGTAGTATTGTTGACGTGGGAGTTGAAAATCTTTGTGGTGTAACTTTTCTTCGTTCCCCGGCAACGGCGCCAGAAAAAGAGCTTGATGGCGTGTATTTCACACGTTCGTTGGGCAACCCCAAGAGGAAGGTATGATGCGCACAGCAGCAAGTTTTCCCTCAGAAAAAACCAAGGTTTATCGAACCAGGAGGAGCCAAGAAGCACGTTGAAGGTTGATGGCGGCGGGATGTAGTGCGGCGCAACACCAGATTCCGGCGCCAACGTGGAACCTGCACAACACAACCAAAGTACTTTGCCCCAACGAAGATGAGGTTGTCAATCTCACCGGCTTGTTGTAACAAAGGATTAACCGTATTGTGTGGAAGATGATTGTTTGCGAGAAAACAGTAAACACAAGTATTGCAGTAGATTGTATTTCAGTAAAGAGAATTGGACCGGGGTCCACAGTTCACTAGAGGTGTCTCTCCCATAAGACGAACAGCATGTTGGGTGAACAAATTACAGTTGGGCAATTGACAAATAGAGAGGGCACCGCAATGCACATACATATCATGATGAGTATAGTGAGATTTAATTGGGCATTACGACAAAGTACATAGACCGCCATCCAACTGCATCTATGCCTAAAAAGTCCACCTTCGGGTTATCATCCGAACCCCCTCCAGTATTAAGTTGCAAAGCAACAGACAATTGCATTAAGTATGGTGCGTAATGTAATCAATAACTACATCCTTGAACATAGCATCAATGTTTTATCCCTAGTGGCAACAGCACAACACAACCTTAGAACTTTCTGTCACTGTCCCAGGTGTCAATGCAGGCATGAACCCACTATCGAGCATAAGTACTCCCTCTTGGAGTTAAAAGCATCTACTTGGCCAGAGCATCTACTAATAACGGAGAGCATGCAAGATCATAAATAGCACATAAGCATAACTTTGATAATCAACATAACAAGTATTCTCTATTCATCGGATCCCAACAAACGCAACATATAGAATTACATATAGATGATCTTGATCATGATAGGCAGCTCACAAGATCCGACAATGATAGCACAATGGGGAGAAGACAACCATCTAGCTACTGCTATGGACCCATAGTCCAGGGGTAGACTACTCACTCATCACTCCGGAGGCGACCATGGCGGTGTAGAGTCCTCAGGGAGATGATTCCCCTCTCCGGCAGGGTGCCGGAGGCGATCTCCTGAATCCCCGAGATGGGATCGGCGGCGGCGGCGCGTCTCGTAAGGTTTTCCGTATCGTGGCTCTCGGTACTGGGGGTTTCGTCACGGAGGCTTTAAGTAGGCGGAAGGGCAAGTCAAGAGGCGGCACGGGGCCCAGATGACAGGGCGGCGCGGCCAAGGGGGCGCGCCGCCCTAGGGTTTGGCTCCCCTGTGGCCCCTCTTCGTCTCGTCTTCGGACTTCTGGAAGCTTCGTGGAAAAATAGGCCCAGGGCTTTGATTTCGTCCAATTCCGAGTATTTCTTTACTAGGATTTCTGAAACCAAAAGCAGACGAATCGGGCACTTCGCATCTTGTTAATAGGTTAGTTCCGGAAAATGCACGAATATGACATAAAGTGTGCATAAAACATGTAGATAACATCAATAATGTGGCATGGAACACAAGAAATTATCGATACGTTGGAGACGTATCGGCATCCCCAAAGCTTAGTTACTGCTCGTCGAGCAGGTAAACGATAACAAAGATAATTTCTGAAGTGACATGCCATCATAATCTTGATCATACTATTTGTAAGCATATGTAATGAATGCAGCGATCAAAGCAATGGTAATGACATGAGTAAACAAGTGAATCATAAAGCAAAGACTTTTCATTAATAGTACTTCAAGACAAGCATCAATAAGTCTTGCATAAGAGTTAACTCATAAAGCAATAAATCAAAGTAAAGGTATTGAAGCAACACAAAAGAAGATTAAGTTTCAGCGGTTGCTTTCAACTTGTAACATGTATATCTCATGGATATTGTCAACATAGAGTAATATAATAAGTGCAATAAGCAAGTATGTAGGAATCAATGCACAGTTCACACAAGTGTTTGCTTCTTGAGGTGGAGAGAAATAGGTGAACTGACTCAACATTGAAAGTAAAAGAATGGTCCTCATAGAGGAAAAAGCATCGATTGCTATATTTGTGCTAGAGCTTTGATTTTTGAAAACATGAAACAATTTTGTCAACGGTAGTAATAAAGCATATGCATCATGTAAATTATATCTTATAAGTTGCAAGCCTCATGCATAGTGTACTATTAGTGCCCGCACCTTGTCCTAATTAGCTTGGACTACCTGGATTATCACCGCAATACATATGCTTTAACCAAGTTTCACAAAGGGTACCTCTATGCCGCCTGTACAAAGGTCTAAGGAGAAAGCTCGCATTTGGATTTCTCGCTTTTGATTATTCTCAACTTAGACATCCATACCGGGACAACATAGACAACAGATAATGGACTCCTCTTTTAATGCTTTAAGCATTTGACAACAATTAATTCTTTTCTCATTAGAGATTTGAGGATATTTGTCCAAAACTGAAACTTCCACCATGAATCATGGCTTTAGTTAGCGGCCCAATGTTCTTCTCTCACAATATGCATGCTCAAACCATTCAACTCAGTGTAGATCGCCCTTACTTCAGACAAGACGAACATGCATAGCAACTCACATGAAATTCAACAATGAGTTGATGGCGTTCCCCGGTAAACATGGTTATCGCACAACAAGCAACTTAATAAGAGATAAAGTGCATAATTACATATTCAATACCACAATAGTTTTTAAGGCTATTTGTCCCATGAGCTATATATTGCAAAGGTAAATGATGGAATTTTAAAGGTAGCACTCAAGCAATTTACTTTGGAATGGAAAATACCATGTAGTAGGTAGGTATGGTGGACACAAATGGCATAGTGGTTGGCTCAAGTATTTTGGATGCATGAGAAGTATTCCCTCTCGATACAAGGTTTAGGCTAGCAAGGTTATTTGAAACAAACACAAGGATGAACGGTGCAGCAAAACTCACATAAAAGACATATTGTAAACATTATAAGACTCTACACCGTCTTCCTTGTTGTTCAAACTCAATACTAGAAATTATCTAGACTTTAGAGAAACCAAATATGCAAACCAAATTTTAGCATGCTCTATGTATTTCTTCATTAATGGGTGCAAAGCATATGATGCAAGAGCTTAAACATGAGCACAACAATTGCCAAGCATCACATTACCCAAGACATTTATAGCAATTACTACATGTATCATTTTCCAATTCCAACCATATAACAATTTAACGAAGGAGAAACTTCGCCATGAATACTATGAGTAGAAACCAAGGACATATTTGTCCATATGCTACAGCGGAGCGTGTATCTCTCCCATAAAGTGAATGCTAGGATCCATTTTATTCAAACAAAACAAAAACAAAAACAAACCGACGCTCCAAGAAAAAGCACATAAGATGTGGCCGAATAAAAATATAGTTTCAGGGAGGAACCTGATAATTTGTCGATGAAGAAGGAGATGCCTTGGGCATCCCCAAGCTTAGACGCTTGAGTCTTCTTAATATATGCAGGGGTGAACCACCGGGGCATCCCCAAGCTTAGAGCTTTCACTCTCCTTGATCGTGTTGCATCATACTCCTCTCTTGATCCTTGAAAACTTCCTCCACACCAAACTCGAAACAACTCATTAGAGGGTTAGTGCACAATATAAATTGACATATTCAGAGGTGACACAATCATTCTTAACACTTCTGGACATTGCATAATGCTACTGGACATTAGTGGATCAAAGAATTCATCCAACATAGCGAAAGAGGCAATGCGAAATAAAAGGCAGAATCTGTCAAAACAGAACAGTTCGTATTGATGAATTTTAAAATGGCACCAGACTTGCTCAAACGAAAATGCTCAAATTGAATGAAAGTTGCGTACATATCTGAGGATCATGCTCGTAAATTGGCTTAATTTTCTGAGCTACCTACAGGGAGGTACCCAGATTCGTGACAGCAAAGAAATCTGGAACTGCAGTAATCCAAATCTAGTACTTACTTTTCTATCAACGGCTTAACTTGGCACAACAAAACATAAAACTAAGATAAGGAGAGGTTGCTACAGTAGTAAAAAACTTCCAAGACTCAAAATAAAAACCAAGTACTGTAGCAAAATAACACATGGGTTATCTCCCAAGAAGTTCTTTCTTTATAGCCATTAGGATGGGCTCAGCAGTTTTAATGATGCACTCGCAAGAAATAGTATTTGAAGCAAAAGAGAGCATCAAGAGGCAAATTCAAAACACATTTAAGTCTAAATGCTTCCTATGCATAGGAATCTTGTAAATAAACAAGTTCATGAAGAGCAAAGTAATAAGCATAGGAAGATAAAACAAGTGTAGCTTCAAAAATTTCAGCACATAGAGAGGTGTTTTAGTAACATGAAAATTTCTACAACCATATTTTCCTCTCTCATAATAATTTTCAGTAGCATCATGAGCAAACTCAACAATGTAACTATCACATAAAGCATTCTTATCATGAGTCTCATGCATAAAATTATTACTCTCCACGTAAGCATAATCAATTTTATTAGTTGTAGTGGGAGCAAATTCAACAAAGTGGCTATCATCATATATAGGAGGCATATTGTAATCATAAAAGAAAATTTTCTCCTCAATGCTTGGGGTACTAAAAAGATCATGCTCATCAGAGCCAGCTTCCCCAAGCTTAGAATTTTCCATAGCATTAGCAACAATGGTGTTCAAAGCATCCATAGTAATAACATTCCCATTAGCATGCATATAAAGTTCCATGGGTTTTTTAATTCTCTCTTCAAACACATCATGTCCTAATTCAAGATAAAGTTCATAAAGATCTCTCATATTTTTGTTGTTTTCCATTATGCTTAACTAGTAAAATAAAAACATGCATGATATTAAGTAAAGTAAAACAAGTAACTAATTTTTTTGTGTTTTTGATATGGCAAACAAGACGGTAAATAAAGTAAAACTAGCAACTAATTTTTTTGTGTTTTGTTTAGGTGCAACAAACAAAGTAGTAAATAAAATAGAGCAAGACAAAAACAAAGTAAAGAGATTGAGAAGTGGAGACTCCCCTTGCGGCGTGTCTTGATCTCCCAAACGGCGCGGAAAAAGAGCTGTTGACGTGGGAGTTGAAAATCTTTGTGGTGTAACTTTTCTTCGTTCCCCAACGGCGCCAGAAAAAGAGCTTGATGGCGTGTATTTCACACGTTCGTTGGGCAACCCCAAGAGGAAGGTATGATGCGCACACAGCAAGTTTTCCCTCAGAAAGAAACCAAGGTTTATCGAACCAGGAGGAGCCAAGAAGCACGTTGAAGGTTGATGGCGGCGGGATGTAGTGCGGCGCAACACCGAGATTCCGGCGTGGAACCTGCACAACACAACCAAAGTACTTTGCCCCAACGAAACAGTGAGGTTGTCAATCTCACCGGCTTGCTGTAACAAAGGATTAACCGTATTGTGTGGAAGATGATTGTTTGCAGAGAAAACAGTAAAACAAGTATTGGGTAGATTGTATTTCAGTAAAGAGAATTGGACCGGGGTCCACAGTTCACTAGAGGTGTCTCTCCCATAAGACGAACAGCATGTTGGGTGAACAAATTACAGTTGGGCAATTGACAAATAGAGAGGGCACCGCAATGCACATACATATCATGATGAGTATAGTGAGATTTAATTGGGCATTACGACAAAGTACATAGACCGCCATCCAACTGCATCTATGCCTAAAAAGTCCACCTTCAGGTTATCATCCGAACCCCCTCCAGTATTAAGTTGCAAAGCAACAGACAATTGCATTAAGTATGGTGCGTAATGTAATCAATAACTACATCCTTGAACATAGCATCAATGTTTTATCCCTAGTGGCAACAGCACACAAACCTTAGAACTTTAATCACTGTCCCAGTGTCAATGCAGGCATGAACCCACTATCGAGCATAAGTACTCCCTCTTGGAGTTAAAAGCATCTACTTGGCCAGAGCATCTACTAATAACGGAGAGCATGCAAGATCATAAATAGCACATAAGCATAACTTTGATAATCAACATAACAAGTATTCTCTATTCATCGGATCCCAACAAACGCAACATATAGAATTACATATAGATGATCTTGATCATGATAGGCAGCTCACAAGATCCGACAATGATAGCACAATGGGGAGAAGACAACCATCTAGCTACTGCTATGGACCCATAGTCCAGGTAGACTACTCACTCATCACTCCGGAGGCGACCATGGCGGTGTAGAGTCCTCCGGAGATGATTCCCCTCTCCGGCGAGGTGGGAGGCGATCTCTGGATCCCGAGATGGGATCGGCGGCGACGGCGTCTCGGTGGGTTTTCCGTATCGTGGCTCTCGTACTGGAGGTTTCGTCACGGAGGCTTTAAGTAGGCGGAAGGGCAAGTCAGAGCGGCACAGGGCCCCGGATGACAGGGCGCGGCCAGGGGCCGCGCCGCCCTAGGGTTTGGCTCCCGTGGCCCCTCTTCGTCTCGTCTTCGGACTTCGGAAGCTTCGTGGAAAAATAGGCCCCTGGGCTTTGATTTCGTCCAATTCCGAGAATATTTCTTTACTAGGATTTCGAAACCAAAAACAGCAAAACTGGCACTTCGGCATCTTGTTAATAGGTTAGTTCCAGAAAATGCACGAATATGACATAAAGTGTGCATAAAACATGTAGATAACATCAATAATATGGCATGGAACACAAGAAATTATCGATACGTTGGAGACGTATCAGTATTGCAGCAGTAGTAACGCAGTAAAACAGTAAACAAGCAGTGATAGCAGTATTTAGGAACAAGGCCTAGGGATTAGACTTTCACTAGTGGACACTCTCAACATTGATGACATAACAGAATAGATAAATGCATACTCTACACTTTTGTTGGATGATGAACACATTGCGTAGGATTACACGAACCCTCAATGCCGGAGTTAACAAGCTCCACAATAATGCTCATGTTTAAGTAACCTTTAGTGTAAGATAGATCAAAAGACTAAACCAAGTACTAGCATAGCATGCACACTGTCACCTTCATGCATATGTAGGAGGAATAGATCACATCAATATTATCATAGCAATAGTTAACTTCATAATCTACAAGAGATCATAATCATAGCATAAACCAAGTACTAACACGGTGCACACACTGTCACCTTTGCACACATGCGGGAGGAATAAAACTACTTTAATAACATTGCTAGAGTAGCACATAGATAAATTGTGATACGAACACATTGCAATCATAAAGAGATATAAATAAGCACCTCACTATGCCATTCAACAGTGAATAAGTATTCTGTGAAATATAGCCTAAGAGACCCACACGGTGCACACACTGTCACCTTTACACACGTGGGACAAGGAGTCTCCGGAGATCACATAAGTAAAACTCACTTGACTAGCATAATGACATCTAGATTACAAGCATCATCATATGAATCTCAATCATGTAAGGCAGCTCATGAGATTATTGTATTGAAGTACATAGGAGAGATGAACCACATAGCTACCGGTACAGCCCCGAGCCTCGATGGAGAACTACTCCCTCCTCATGGGAGCGGCGGTGATGAAGATGGCGGTGGAGATGGCAGCGGTGTCGATGGAGAAGCCTTCGGGGGCACTTCCCCGCCCGGCAGCGTGCCGGAACAGAGACTCCTGTCCCCCAGATCTTGGCTTCGCGATGGCGGCGGCTCTGGAAGGTTTCTGTGGGTTTCGTCCTTCGTATCAGGGTTTTCGCGACGGAGGCTTTAAATAGGCGAAGAGGCGGCGCAGGAGGGCTGACAGGGGGGCCACACCATAGGGCGGCGCGGCCCCCTTGCGCCCGGCCCTAGGGTTTGGTGGCCCTCTGCCCTCCTACGGCGGTTCTCGTGTGTTCGGATGGTTCGGGAAAAATAGGAACTGGGCGTTGATTTCGTCCGATTCCGAGAATATTTCGTTACTAGGATTTCTGAAACCAAAAACAGCAGGAACAGGCACTTGGCATCTTGTTAATAGGTTAGTTCCAGAAAATGCATAAATATGACATATAATGTGTATAAAACATGTAGGTATCATCAATAATGTGGCATGGAACATAAGAAATTATCGATACGTTGGAGACGTATCGCATCCCCAAGCTTAGTTCTGCTCGTCCCGAGCAGGTAAAACGATAACAAAGATAATTTCTTAAGTGACATGCCATCATAAACTTGATCATATTGTAAACATATGTAATGAATGCAGCGATCAAAACAATGGTAATGACATGAGTAAACACTGAATCATAAAGCAAAGACTTTTCATGAATAGTACTTTCAAAACAAGCATCAATAAGTCTTGCATAAGAGTTAACTCATAAAGCAATAATTCAAAGTAGAAGCATTGAAGCAACACAAAGGAAGATGAAGTTTCAGCGGTTGCTTTCAACTTATAACATGTATATCTCATGGATATTGTCAACATAGAGTAATATAACAAATGCAATATGCAAGTATGTAAGAATCAATGCACAGTTCACACAAATGTTTGCTTCTTGAGGTGGAGAGAAATAGGTGAACTGACTCAACAATAAAAGTAAAAGAATGGTCCTTCAAAGAGGAAAGCATCGATTGCTATATTTGTGCTAGAGCTTTTATTTTGAAAACATGAAACAATTTTGTCAACGGTAGTAATAAAGCATATGTATCATGTAAATTATATCTTACAAGTTGCAAGCCTCATGCATAGTATACTAATAGTGTCCGCACCTTGTCCTAATTAGCTTGGACTACCGGATCATCACAATGCACATGTTTTAACCAAGTGTCACAAAGGGGTACCTCTATGCCGCTGTACAAAGGTCTAAGGAGAAAGCTCGCATTGGATTTCTCGCTATTGATTATTCTCAACTTAGACATCCATACCGGGACAACATAGACAACAGATAATGGACTCCTCTTTTATGCATAAGCATGTAACAACAATTATTATTCTCACTGGAGATTGAGGATATGTGTCCAAAACTGAAACTTCCACCATGATTCATGGCTTTAGTTAGCGGCCCAATGTTCTTCTCTAACAATATGCATGCTTAACCATATGGTGGTAGATCTCCCTTACTTCAGACAAGACGAACATGCATAGCAACTCACATGATATTCAACAAAGAATAGTTGATGGCGTCCCCAGAAGCATGGTTATCGCGCAACAAGCAACTTAATAAGAGATAAAATGCATAAGTACATATTCAATACCACAATAGTTTTTAAGCTATTTGTCCCATGAGCTATATATTGTAAAGGTGATGATGGAATTTTAAAGGTAGCACTCAAGCAATTTACTTTGGAATGGCGGAGAAATACCATGTAGTAGGTAGGTATGGTGGACACAAATGGCATAGTGGTTGGCTCAAGGATTTTGGATGCATGAGAAGTATTCCCTCTCGATACAAGGTTTAGGCTAGCAAGGTTTATTTGAAACAAACACAAGGATGAACGGTGCAGCAAAACTCACATAAAAGACACATTGTAAACATTATAAGACTCTACACCGTCTTCCTTGTTGTTCAAAACTCAATACTAGATATTATCTAGACTCTAGAGAAACCAAATATGCAAACCAAATTAGCAAGCTCTAAGTGTTTCTTCATTAATGGGTGCAAAGTATATGATGCAAGAGCTTAAACATGAGCACAACAATTGCCAAGTATCAAATTATCCAAGACATTTTAGCAATTACTACATTTAGCATTTTCCAATTCCAACCATATAACAATTTAACGAAGAGGAAACTTCGCCATGAACATTAAAAGCTAAGAACACATGTGTTCATACGAACCAGCGGAGCGTGTCTCTCTCCCACACAAGGATGAACTTATTCAAACATAAACAAAAACAAAAGCAAACAGACGCTCCAAGTAAAGTACATAAGATGTGACGGAATAAAAATATAGTTTCAAGAGAAGGAACCTGATAATTTGTCGATGAAGAAGGGGATGCCTTGGGCATCCCCAAGCTTAGATGCTTGAGTCTTCTTAAAATATGCAGGGATGAACCACCGGGCATCCCCAAGCTTAGACTTTTCACTCTTCTTGATCATAGTATATCATCCTCCTCTCTTGACCCTTGAAAACTTCTTCCACACAAACTTTAAGCAAACTCATTAGAGGGTTAGTGCACAATCAAAAATTCACATGTTCAGAGGTGACACAATCATTCTTAACACTTCTGGACATTGCTCAAAGCTACTGGAGTTTAATGGAACAAAGAAATCCATCCCACATAGCAAAAGAAGCAATGCGAAATAAAAGGCAGAATCTGTCAAAACAGAACAGTCCGTAAAGACGAATTTTAAAATGGCACCAGACTTGCTCAAATGGAAAAACTCAAAACTAATGAAAGTTGCGTACATATCTGAGGATCACTCACGTAAATTGGCATAATTTTCTGAGTTACCTGCAGAGAATTAGACCCAGATTCGTGACAGACAGCAATGCTGTTTCTGCGCAGCAATCCAAATCTAGCATCAACTTTACCATAGAGACTTTACTTGGCACAAAAATGCAACAAAACTAAGATAAGGAGAGGTTGCTACAGTAGTAAACAACTTCCAAGACACAAATATAAAACAAAGTACTGTAGCAAAATAACACATGGGTTATCTCCCAAGAAGTTCTTTCTTTATAGCCATTAAGATGGGCTCAGCAATTTTAATGATGCACTCGCAAGAAATAGTATTTGAAGCAAAAGAGAGCATCAAGAAGCAAATTCAAAACACATTTAAGTCTAACATGCTTCCTATGCATAGGAATCTTGTAAATAAACAAGTTCATGAAGAGCAAAGTAACAAGCATAAGAAGATAAAACAAGTGTAGCTTCAAAATTTCAGCATATAGAGAGGTGTTTTAGTAACATGAAAATTTCTACAACCATATTTTCCTCTCTCATAATAACTTTCAGAGGCAACATGAGCAAACTCAACAATATAACTATCACATAAAGCATTCTTATCATGAGTCTCATGCACAAAATTATTACTCTCCACATAAGCATAATCAATTTTATTAGTTGTAGTGGGAGCAAATTCAACAAAGTAGCTATCAAATATAGGAGGCATATTGTAATCATAATCAAATTTCTCCTCCATAACAGGTGGTAACAAAAGACTACTATCATTATAATCATCATAAATAGGAGGCAAAGTATCATCAAAGTAAATTTTCTCCTCAATGCTTGGGGGACTAAAAATATCATGCTCATCAAAGCCAGCTTCCCCAAGCTTAGAATTTTCCATATCATTAGCAACAATGGTGTTCAAAGTATTCATGCTAATATGTTCCATGGGTTTTTTAATTTTCGGATCAAACCATCCATGTCTTAACTCAGGAAATAGAATAAGAAGCTCATTGTTGTCCATTATGCCAAACTAGTGTAAACAAGAAACAAAAAGATGGAATTGCAGGATCTAAAGGAAATAGCTTTGAGTACTTACAACGGCGAAAATAGCTTAGTAGCCGAGATCGGAGTGTGAGTACCTTTTACCTTTCCCCAACGGCAGCGGCGCGAATAGCTTGATGTCTACGTTCCCCTCCTTTCCTGTAGACAGTGTTGGGCCTCCAAGAGCGGGTTTGTAGAACAGCACAAGTTTTCCCTTAAGTGGATTACCCAAGGTTTATCGAACTCAGGGAGGAAGAGGTCAAAGATATCCCTCTCATGCAACCCTGCAACCACAAAGCAAGAAGTCTCTTGTGTCCCCAACACACCTAATAGGTGCACTAGTTCGGCGAAGAGATAGTGAAATACAGGTGGTATAAATAAGTATGAGCAGCAGTATGGCGCCAGAAAATAGCTTGCTGGCGTGTAGTTGATGGTGGTAGTATTGCAGCAGTAGTAACAGTAAAACAGTAAACAAGCAGTGATAGTAGTATTTAGGAACAAGGCCTAGGGATTAGACTTTCACTAGTGGACACTCTCAACATTGATCACATAACAGAATAGATAAATGCATACTCTACACTTTTGTTGGATGATGAACACATTGCGTAGGATTACACGAACCCTCAATGCCGGAGTTAACAAGCTCCACAATAATGCTCATGTTTAAGTAACCTTTAGTGTAAGATAGATCAAAAGACTAAACCAAGTACTAGCATAGCATGCACACTGTCACCTTCATGCATATGTAGGAGGAATAGATCACATCAATATTATCATAGCAATAGTTAACTTCATAATCTACAAGAGATCATAATCATAGCATAAACCAAGTACTAACACGGTGCACACACTGTCACCTTTGCACACATGCGGGAGGAATAAAACTACTTTAATAACATTGCTAGAGTAGCACATAGATAAATTGTGATACGAACACATTGCAATCATAAAGAGATATAAATAAGCACCTCACTATGCCATTCAACAGTGAATAAGTATTCTGTGAAATATAGCCTAAGAGACCCACACGGTGCACACACTGTCACCTTTACACACGTGGGACAAGGAGTCTCCGGAGATCACATAAGTAAAACTCACTTGACTAGCATAATGACATCTAGATTACAAGCATCATCATATGAATCTCAATCATGTAAGGCAGCTCATGAGATTATTGTATTGAAGTACATAGGAGAGAGATGAACCACATAGCTACCGGTACAGCCCCGAGCCTCGATGGAGAACTACTCCTCCTCATGGAGCAGCAGCGGTGATGAAGATGGCGGTGGAGATGGCAGCGGTGTCGATGGAGAAGCCTTCCGGGGGCACTTCCCCGCTCCGGCAGCGTGCCGGAACAGAGACTCTGTCCCCCAGATCTTGGCTTCGCGATGGCGGCGGCTGGGAAGGTTTCGTGGTTTCGTCCTCGTATCGGGGTTTCGCGACGGAGGCTTTAAATAGGCGAAGAGGCGGCGCGGAGGGGACAGGGACACCATAGGGTGGTGCGGCCCCCCTGGCCGCCGGCCTAGGGTTTGGTGGCCCTCTGCCCCCTGGCGGTTCTCGTGTGTTCTGGATGGTTCCGGGGAAAAATAGGAACTGGCGTTGATTTCGTCCGATTCCGAGAATATTTCGTTACTAGGATTTCGAAACCAAAAACAGGAAACAGGAACACTTCGGCATCTTGTTAATAGGTTAGTTCCGAAAATGCATAAATATGACATATAATGTGTATAAAACATGTAGGTATCATCAATAATGTGGCATGGAACATAAGAAATTATCGATACGTTGGAGACGTATCAGACACCACTGCACCATACCGCGGAGACTCGATGACGCCGACACAGCAAAGAACACCGCTCCACCTCAGCAGCACTACCATCCGTTGTCTGCTCCAAAACGATGCTCCCAACAGGTAAAACGGCGCTGCACGCCGCCACCGGATAGTGGGAGTATATAAAAATAGAAGGAGTGATTTATTGGTACATGGCACACCGTCCAGTCTTATAAAGTAACTACGAGCCTGTGCTATAACTAGCTCTTGTATGAAAGCTCTTTCTCTCATTTTCCATGTCTCTATCCTCTACATGTACAAATTTATCGTGTAAGCAGGCTATAATTCCACTCTTGTACTTGCTCTAAACCGGAATAGAGAGTACTAGTAGCCATTAGGATTAGAAAACGTGCATGTTCTTGGCTGACCTCACAACGTACTGGCACGCTCTTGCTTCCATTGACTGGCAACTTCCGTGAGTTGTGGCTTGTGACTTTGGCACTAAACTAGGGCCGGAAAGTGTTAGATTAGCTTCGAGCCATGTGAGTTAGACCGCTTCTTCTGAGTAGGTTATCTCTTTTGCGCTGTAGGTTCTTTAAGTAAGATCGGCTTGATATGTTTTCCTAACCGTTGAGCTAACCAATTTGTTTATGGCCTCTTTAGCTAGCTAAGCTACTGCTACGGAGCTGCATGCGGCGACTAAGATAAAGCGCGCCGCGTGTGGGTTCAGACTGTTCTTCGGTGCCATGCCAACACAAACGTAGATGGATTCAGCCACTTGGCAGAGGGATTCTGCCACTTGGCAGAGGGATTCTGAATGTCAATCCTGAATCTTTTGGATGGATCCAGGCTGAATTCATTCGGATGCATGGAGCGTTTCCTGATGACGAAGTGTTTACGGCAATTTGTTTCCATGAAGTGTAACAAGAGAGAGTATTTTTTACAAGAGTATTTTTGTCTCTCAAGAAAATTCCATATTTTTTGTCACTTACTTTCTCGGGCTGTGCTCCGGTGTCCCCCCCTGGCGAACGACGTTCAGGTGGTAAAAGTGCGTTTGGTTCGTGACCAGAAAATATGGATGATCCCATCCCAAAAGCCGAATATTTCTGAGAAAGGCTGGACCATATGATCCGTGAATTTCATGACTAATCTCACTAGCCGCCTGAGAATCCATGGCCGTCGACGCGACTCCGACACCTGCCACCGTCGTTTGTGTGGCTCCCCAGCTCAGCGGCGGCCACCATGTCACGGCGAGCGGTGGGCTTGCTTTCCGCGTGGCTCCCCAGCTCGACATCGGCGGCCTCCGGGCGCGGTAAGCGACGGGCTTGATTTTCAACGTGGCTCCCTAGCTCGGCGGCGGCGGCCTCCATGGCGTGGCGAGCAACGAGCTTGCTATGTCTGCGCCACACCCAGTCGAAGAAACGGCCTCGCTAAGTATGTGCGGGTAGTGACCTTGCTAGGCACGGGTAGGCGGCCGCCCGCTAGGTCCGGCCTCCACCACAAACGGAAAAGGACCCGTTAATTACATATTAACCGGTGTGTTAATGGCATATTTATATTTTTCTATTAATCGTTAATTAAACATATTTTATCCCATCCCATCCCGTACATGTTTGCTCATGAACCAAACACACATGTTAAGTCAACCCACGAAGGGGTATCAGCAGATCCTAGCCGTCTAAATAGAACAAAGTTTAGAGGGGGGGGGGGGCACCGGAGCAATAGCCTACTTTCTCCAAACCTATTCGATCTCATACCTGATCCGAAGGGGTTCTCGAGCTGACATGGCGTTGTTTTTGACTTAGCATGCGGTCAAATTTGGCATAGGCCTAGTTTATTCTTCCTCCTTATCATGGATATTTCATGTATAGTTGGTGAGTAGATCCTCGCCTCCTCGGACACTGCTCCTCTAGCATTGCTACGACAAGTGAGGGTGCTACAATACCTTATGGTGCACCTGAGCCATTGGATCACAGATGGAAGGATGAGATCTATTTGGACTGTACCCTAGTTATTATGGCGAACGATGACACTATATTGTGTACTAGTATAGTACATGTATTATGTAGTAGTAACTTTATTATCGAATTTGTGCCGCTTTATATCGAATGGTTTGGCAAAACTCCAAGGTTTCTGCCACCGAGGATCGTCAGAAGGAAGAAAACCCTAGCCACCACACTAGGGGAAGTATTTGTTAGGCGCTCTCTTTGGTCGTGCATTACTAGTTGAACCATATTTAGGTAGAGTATATATGGATGATGAGTCAAGTATTTTTCGCCAGCTCCCCCCTCCTTTGTGGCACACTCGCGACACATACACCCTGTGGTGTTAACGTGCATTTTCAGAACCTGGATACAACGAAACTGATTATCACTAAGTTACAAAAATGTCGGGAGGGAAGGGGGGTGTTCTAGATTGTTCATCTAAAACTTATCACTTTTGCACGTAAATACAAATACATGTATGTTCTAAATGCAAAAATTGTATTTGAATTTTTTAAGATCCAAAATACTGATTTTTAGCCTGCACATTAAACCGGGTTTCGCTGAACCTAGATGCCGTTGCCGTATTTCTACGTGTGGAGATAGAGACCAAACTATTCAACTCCGGTAGCTGAGAGCGCAAGACTTTGCATACCATCCAGCACACGATAAAAGAGCCGTGACGGCAAGAATTTCCTGCCTGATTCAACAATTCCCCACAAATTTCAAAGAATGAATAGTGTATTTGTACAATCTGTCTGACAACTTATACTACACTGGACACTGTCAGCAGCGTGAGACCGACACGCGGGCCGGCATGCCAGTCTCAAACCGCTGACAATAACCAAGAGGGGTTTTCTCCCTCCAAATTTCAAACTACAGTCTACACTAGAGTACTAAACGCGTGGAACACAACAGTAATACTACTACTCCTCCCGTTCTAACCTGAGCTAAACAACCCCCAAAAAATCAACTCTTCAAATCAATGCTTTGACAAACGAAGCCAAGAAAAATTAAAGAACAATGGTTTGGACATGATCGCCGTTGAACGGTTCAACGGATCGACGTGTGCCTGACGGAGCCGCGCCGCCGCTCCTCGTACCAGCAGATGCAGCTGAGCGCGACGAGCACCTCGACGATGGCCGCCTCCGCCTTCTCCTTGTCCGCCCAGCGCAGCGTCTGCAGCGCGTAGACGCGCGTCCCGCCGTCGAAGCGCCGCGTGCGGTCCATGGTCCGCTCCGCCTGCCACTGCACCGTGTGGTGCGCCATGGGGCCGAGCCACGCCATGATCCGCGCCACCGCCTCCTTCCACCCGTCCGCCAGCCCGGCGTCGAGCGGACCCGGGTCCCGCCACCAGTCGCGCAGCTTGGACCGCACCGCCGCCCGGAGCTTCCCGGGCAGCATCTCGTACATCTCCGCGCGCTCCGCGTTGGCCTCCTCCTGCCGGCCCTCGGCCTCCATCTGCAGCAGCTCCTCCGCCGACACGATCACGTTCGCGTACTGCTGCTCCAGCCCCGCGCCGCCGAGGGTGCTGGGCGGCGCGTCCAGGAGCTTGCGCCAGTCCACGCCGGGCTTGTGCCCCGACAGTGGCCTCAGCCCGATGATCGGGCAAGAATTGCTTAGGTGCTGCTGCATCGGCGGGTGGACCCGGGCCGGCGTCCCCAGCTCCCGCTCCCGTCGCGTGATCGGGCCCGACGACGCTCTCGCCTTCCCTGCCCGCGGGCTCAGCAGCTTGGACAGCCTGGCCTGGACGCTGTCGCCGGCGGTGCAGGGCATCGGCGGGGGCAGGCCGGGCACGTAGTGGCCGAAGACGGTGCAGATGCGGACGAACACGGCGCATGCGGCGCGCGCCATGAGACCGACGGCCTTCTCGTAGCTCTTGCTCCACAGGGACTCCTCCTTGAGCCGCCGCACCTTGAGCAGCTGCGTTTTGATCTCCTGGCGCAGCGAGTCCGCGCCGAACGTATCGCCTCCTCCTCCACCGGTCAAGAGGTGCGTGGGCGGGTCGGTTGTGAGCTTAGCCGGGATGGGCCCGCTGTGGCGGATCCAGCCGCGGGAGGTGAGCTTGCGCTCGTCGGCCTCCAGCTCGCCGAGCGCCTCCATCTCGGAGCAGAGCCTGGAGGTGGCCGCCACGAGGCGCTCCATCTTCTTGGCCTTGACCTTGAGCCCCTTGGCGACGAGCGGGTCGATCCGCGCGTCGTGCGCGCCGGCCTTGAGGCTGGCGTAGACGCCCCCGAAGTCGATCCCGCAGCGCAGGCCGAGCCGGGCCACGGCGGCGGCCGCGGCGTCGAGCGACAGGACCAGCTCGGCGCAGGCGAGGCGGAGCAGGAACGCCTGGTCGGTGGAGTTGAGGTAGGACACGCCCGAGGAGCGCATGGCGTCGGAGCGCAGCCGGGAGACCTCCTGCTCCGAGAGCGAGCGGTGCAGCGACAGCAGCCTGGACATGGCCGCCGCCGCCTCGAAGGCCAGGATCCCCAGGGAGGCCTGTGGCACCGCGGGGAGCCGGAAGTCCACCGGCAGCCACGAGGCCGCCAGTTTCTGCGCAACCATCGGTGGTTGCTCGGTAGTCCCACGTAACGGCAGCAGCTCGAGATGGATGGATCGGTCGGTCGGTTGTTGGCGGGATTCTGGTGAACGTACGTGAAGCTTGGATTGCTTTCGATCGTCTTGTTATATGAGGAGGAGCAGTGGACAATCAAGCCATGGATGAATGATTCGCGAGCTGGCTTCCTCGCCGGCTCGTCGACGCGCTTGCGGGTACGAGTTTGGTTGGGTTGGTTGGTATGGTCGTCACAAACTTTCTTATATACTGCAACTGCAAGTTTGGTAATCTGAAGGTCGGGGATGGCGATTGTGTGCGAGGGTTAAGTAGCAGTAGTAGAAGAAGAGCAGAGGGCAGCGTGCGTCGGGATGAGAAGGAGAAGACACGGTCGCCGGGTGGGAAAGCACAGCCGAAACGGTAGGCGCGGTACCTAGCTTGCCAGACAACGGAACGACCGTCTGTTGCGGCGTTTTGTTTTGTTTGATTTTCGAGTGTTCGTTCCGGGGTGGGGTGGGGCCACGTCCTCGCCTGTTATTTTATGCCGTAATCGGCCTGGCTCGGTCCGAGGTTACGGCCGCTGAGAGCTGCTTCAACCAATCCATGGGCTCGGGATCCATACTCTACCTATAGCATTTGTCGACAATAAAATTAAGGGTTTCTTCAGTGCGAGTCCTGGGATCATCACGGATTCGCGGGGGAATTGATCTCTTCCCGCGAAATTGCCCAGACATTTTCCAAGTAGGATCCATTCTAGTAGTATGCTATTTTGGGTTTTCGTCGTCGATGAAGCAAGGTTCAGGAATCGGGAACATGGCTGTATTCAGGCAATACTGCCCATACCCTTTGTGCAAAGATGCACCAAGCTAACATGGATCGTGCACATGGCCTTGTGACCATTCAGTGGCGTATTGTAGTACAAGGCCGGCATCTACATGCATGCATGCATGTGTACGTCTTACTTACCAACTAAGATACTGTTGTAAGATGGATGGTACTACTCAATCAAAAGATTCACCTCCACCAACTCGTTTTCTCTTGCACCAAAGACAGCCGCATACCTAGCACCTCCGTCACCTCCCTGGATATGCCCTTCCTGACATCGGGAGGGATGGAGAACCCGATCTAAACGTGAATTCTTAATAAAAAATAGTATTTTCATTAGATTAAGTTAGGTTTTAGTATCCTCTTCTTTTTCGCCTCCGTGTCAACGAAGATTGCTGCGACTATAATAAATAATCTTGGGTACTTCGTTCGACCACAAGATCTCCTTAATGATGGTGTTGGGAGACTAAATTTCTCTAGGTATAATCCTTTAGATTTTGCTTCGCTAGATCATTTTTAGATCTTTTCTCATGGTTGCGGTGAGTAGGATTGTCCTTGCAATATTTGTCCCGGCTGCTACGTCCTCAATAATGGTGATTCATGCTCTCGGTTCCCTAGCAATGTCGACCAAGCTATTCCGTTGCTTTTCCCTAACATACTCGTGTCGGTACTCTTACCGATGTTGATTGACTATTTCAGTGGGTGTGAGCGTGCACCTAGCCTTGGCATGGCTCAAATTAAAATTATGAAAAAACCTTCTTTGGTATTTACTAGATTGTGGTTTGGTATTACATTCGTCCGCCTCCAGGAAAGTAAAACATTGTGTCGTGGAAGAAAAAGTGTTTGAAAACCTCGAAAATTTGCTCTTTTTTATACTTTATTTTGTAATCGCGAGAAACAACTCGTATATATCTACCATGTATTGTTTAATACTATAAATATATATGGTATTGACCGTTGAAACAAAAACTCACATAATTCGATCCCCATACCCTCGACCAGTACCATCTCATAAGTATATATTTACTCAACGAGTGTACTAGGTAAGTAAGTAATTGAGTGGAGATTTCTGGCTCTCGAGCTCGAGTGATTCCGTTGTTTTTTCTTAGAAAATTATATTTATAAATAATATTGTTTTAGAAAAGAAATTTAGTTGTACTCAATGGTGTTTTAGACAAACGTGTTAAATCTCAGTTTCAAATACTTTATATTCTAAACTACACAAAAATTGACTAAAGTACGGATCCGAGTACGCTTAGTTTCAAAACTCAAATTAACCAAGCCTACTGTTTTTATTTTCATTTTCAGAGACGGTTTCATTTTCTCTGAAACCCGAATTATATTACATGCACTCAATATGTGTTGTTCCAACCAAGCATCAAAATCACTAATTAAGATTATACTATAGAGAGTGGTTAATATCGGCAGTCACGGGCCTGTTAGACTCGACGGATTATACTTAGTTTAGCTGGGTCACAGGTAGCTAGCCCGCAGTTTGTTGCTGGTTCTTCCAGCCACGGAAGTCAGAGCTCGAGTAATTGACATCACGAGCAGATGGGGCGATAAGATTGGACGGGATCGAATTTACTTCCAAGTCGTCGACAGCGTCGTTCGTCCCCGCCTCATGGCGGCCTGACACTGACGCTATCGCGCTAATATCCTCTCGTGACATTTATTGATCAACGACCCGGGGGTACCAGTTGGAATCTTCAGCTCCATACTGTCTCATTTCGAGCTCCAACTGGATACTGGGATTCAGTGAATCACGCAAAATTGGAGAACCGATACACCCTGCATTAATCTCCACCCCCTTGAGAGCCACGGCTGATTTGGTCCATTGTTCTACCGTTCGGTTCCTGCGGTAGTAGGCGTGCACGTGGACGTGAATTTTTGCTACATGGGTGCTTTCTTCGTTCTTGAATAAGTGTACATCTAGAAAAAACTACTATCTCCGCTCCGGTTTATAGGTTTTGCATGTATCCTAAATTGTTAGTTTGGTCAATATAATATCAATTATACAACATAAAATTTATATTATGAGAAAATAGAACATCCAAGATTTCTAATGATTTTATAATATATATCTTATGTTATCATTGTTAAATTTATGATCTAGGAATTTGCGCAAGCTCTATTAACTGAAACAGGGGGAGTAGACAATTTAGTTGTCTCTCATCTTTTAATTGAAGGAGAAGCATGATGATTGGTGGTTGAGGTGGAGGAGAGGAATGATAATTGGAGGATAGACTTGGATAATAATTACAAGGAATTGCATCAATTAACTACATTGGTATTGTAGATGTACACTTGTTTGGGACAAATTTTGAACTTAGAAGTACACTTATTTGAGGATGGAGGAAGTATGCATCCCATAAACCATAAAATTATCGTCATTTCAAGAATTAAATAACATTTGAATTTTCTTCAGAATGAAAGATAATTAAGTATTATATTCGTATAAAATTGTTTGGGCTCGAACCTAGAAGTACACTTATTTGAGGTTGACGCCGATATGCCCTTATCGGCTTCCAGGATGTCAACAGGATATGCTCGGCGTAGACGTGGCCGAAAGGATGTTGTCGGTGTGATTTAGGCCAACTTTATATGATCAATGCAACACGTCCGTGTTACCAATATTTAATCCATTAGGCACCATCATTTTCCGCCATTCCGCGTTGTTTCCTGACACCATTTGCCACCATTTCTCGCCACATTTTGCCGTGATTCCTCATCGTTTCCCACCAGATTCTTCCGCTACATTTTCCCACTATTTCTTGCCATGTCCCGCCACATTTTCCCACCATTTCTCGTTGTGTTCTCTATAAAAACATGCATCAATATGGTTTGATGCACTAGTGCTCATACCCCTCATGTTCGTGTCGGCAACTCTTTGTCAATGCGGTCAGCATCAAACAGCTCAGACACCGAGAAAGGGTCATCCCTAGATATGTCTGGTCTACCAATGGGGAATCTCTCTCATGACCATAACTGCAACAAGGGTGGACATCGAAGTAGACCTGACCTAGGCGCGGGCAGATGGTAAGCAGCACACATACCTCGGTACGTAACCGCTAGAACATCAGAACTCTAACTCGTCTGAGTGATGTTGACTGCGACGTTGTTTCCGTGATATCCTGAGCAGAATGAAGCGCTGATGCATGAAAAATGCATACATGAACTTTGTCCTATATCATATTAAATTCCCACATATTTGCAACATATATGATAACAATACCATGTTTTACATTGATTTATGGTGATTTACCAATGACCCCCTTTATTTGGTTTATAATCCAGCAGAATAGGAAAACCATGTTTTGCGTATTTTTCACTTTCAGGGACCTATACGGAGTCAAATTGACCTGGGATTTTTGGATCATCATTTTTCATCGGGAGAAACACAATGGACTTTTGAAGCACACCTGGAGAGGTCCGAAGGCCAAACGAGGCCAGGTGGTGCAGCCCAAAAGTCTGGCCGCGCCACCCACCTCCTTTCAGCCCTCGAGCGTCCGTTTGCCCTTCGCGAACCGACTTATTTTTCCCTAAAAACTCATATATATGGCCCCAAAGAGTTCTGGAGAAAAAAGCGCAGCAGAAAGACAGAAACACCAAAACGGAGGCTGCTGCAGAGAAGATTGGAGGGGGAAATCTCCACCTTTTCCAACGTCTTCATCATCATCACCGTGATCAAGAGGAAGTAGTCCACCTCTGGACTACGGGTTTGTGGCAGTAGCTTGATCTATTTCTCTCATGTTCTTCATAGTACTTAGTTTCATATGAGCTGCCTATCATGATTATGGCCATATTTGTAATACCTATATGGTGGATCCTTGTTCTATGCTATTGTTATATGAGAAATGATCTTATTATATTTGCGAGATGTATTGATAGATGCATATTATGTATCTCGTTCTTAAGTTTATGTTCTGATCCAACATCTATCCAAGAGTGTGTGTGAGGTGATGTGTGTGTTAGATGGAGTAGCAAGGTTTTAGTGATTGTATAGTGACAATATGTTCAAGAGCCATTATGGTTTTACCTTTCTTTTTCTACCTCACTAGGGATAAAGTGAATGCATGTGCTATGTTTTATCATGTGACGGTAATGATGATCTTGTTTGTTCAAGGTAGCATATTTGATATTCAAACTTCATGTCAAAGTACTTATTGTTATGCTCTGTTAATACTTAATACAAGATTGATGAAGTTTAATTCTTGTGGAGCATAAGAGAGGTGTGTTGCATCATCTCTATGTTAGGACGTGATGCCCCTATTAATTCTGATCTTACATACAATATTATTTGTACCTTCATATCTCATAGTGTTGACTGCCAAAACCCACCGGCGGGCAGCGGCCTTGTCAACACGGTAGAGCCGGGAAGAGCCTAGAGCTGCGGCTGGCTGAGACCCCTCCGAGCGACGGCCCGCAATGCTCTTCTGGTCACGCGCGATGCGAAGTGCAAGGCGTGCCACGACCTATACCGTCGGGAAGGTGATGGGGATGCCTCGCTTAGTTCTGCATGGCATACACGTAAACATTAAATCGAGCCTCGATCGGCTCTCAGGTTATCCTGTGAATCGGCTCAAAGAGCCGATCCACCCATGATTCGTGCGGGTGCACGAATACTTGGTGATCTTTGATCAAGATAAAGCTAATGAGATCTACGACGATTTAGGGTTTTCACCGCATAATCGGATCATCCTACTCACGATTGGGCCTCGCGCTCGCGCACGGTGGCCGTAAGCCGATCCTAGACAGGCCTAAAAACCAACACGAGGTTGATCATCGGACGTCCTGTCTAGGGCTAGCAAACTGCACCCTACACGCCGCTGGATCCTCCAACCCTTTGTAAGGCCTAACTATTGCAGATATTAAACTAATCCTTGATGAACAAGGAGCAATCGTAACGGATCAGATCTACTAAATAATGAACAAGCAGGTGCCGCCCCCACACCTGAGATAGGTGCGAGGCTAGACATGCAAGGGTTGCACTACGTAAGCATGCTTAAACGAAGAACAATGCTAACCCTAACACATCTATGATAACTACGTTGCCCGCCATCAAAGACGCCTACGGGCAACGCATGAACAACGTGGAGCTTGTGCTGCCTAGATCGCAAGATGCGATCTAGGCAGCATGTCGCCTACCTGATTGAAACCCTCGAGATGAAGGAGTTGGCGATGCGCCGAGATTGGTTTGTTTTGGGGTGAACGTTGTGTTGTTGTTTATTCCATAAACCCTAGATACATATTTATAGTCCAGGGGACTTTCTAATGTGGGAATATCCCACCGTGTGCGATACAAACTCTAAATCTCGATCTAAGATATAATCTACTATAATTAAAGATACACGGGCAAACTAGCCCAAATCCTCCGAGCAAGGCCGCTTCAGAGATCCTCCACGTGTAGTCTTCTAAGCCCATCTCTCTTACGGCCCACCTCTAGATTTGTCCAAAATCTGGTGATAACACATGCCCCCCTGGTTTTGGAAATAATTTTTCCAAAATCATTATGCCTTCCTTTGTCGGGTCATGTCGTGGCAGAGCAGAACTGTTGCAGTATCCGTTATCATTATGCCCCGTCTTCTCAGCTTCTTTGCAAAATTCGATAGCTCTGGCGTCATCCCCTTGGAAACTGTAATGACAATAAATTTCCACCAGGCTCCTCATTAATTAACTGTGCCGATCGATTAGCTTTCTTCATCCCCTTCCTCTTGTTCCAGCCATCGGCAGCCAAAAAACTCTCTTCTCCCCCAACTATGTCTTCCTCTTCCTCCTCCTTCTCAAACCTCTTCCCCCCATTCTCGCCGAAGAAGAACGAGGACAAGCCTCATTCCGAGGTGAACCCCCTCTCCTCCGATAACGAGAAGAAAGAAGGAGAAGTAGCGAAGGCCAAGACCTTCCCCTTCGCCAAGCTCCCGCCGAAGAAGCGCTCCCGCGTGTGGGCGGACAGCGAGGATGAAGATGACGACGAAGAAGAAGAGGAGGAGGAAGATGAATCTTCCTCTTCCGCCGGGTACCCGCCAACCAAGCGCTTCCGCTCCGGCGGACAGTGAAGACGATGATGATGACGAGAGGAAGCGGCTCCGGCCACGGGCGGGGTAGCGGCGACGAGGAGCTCCCGAGAGCAGCGCCGACGACATCGACGGCGGTGACGACGAGGACAGCGACTACTAGAATAGGACTAGTAGTAGCAGTGTGGGCACTAGATCCCTCTTTTGAGAGCCATCGGCTCTTTCCTGTAAAGCCGCTCCTCTGAATTAATGAAATTGTTCTTTTGATTCATCCTTCAATTGCCCCAATTTCATTCATTCCGCTTGTCATGTCAAAACCGATAGCAATGTATCGATTTTTTCTCTTTTGGACGCCCATGAAGCCGGACTCTCATGTCGATTAGCCCGTAGGCCAAGAACTTCTCAATTCCAGGTTGCGATTGGTATCTGACCATAATTTTTCGCAATCCCTTAGCCGATGACTACCCATCGGCTATTTTGAGAATCTAGTCCCTCTCCTTCTCTTGCAGCGACAGGACGGTCCAAACAAAAAACCGACGGCCTCCTATCCTGATTCAGAGGAGATCACAATGCAGGGCCAGTCGATGCGCCTCCCATCGGCTTTCCAAAAACAGAGCAGCCACCAGGCCAGCTGCCCCCCGAGTCTGAGTCGAAGCGAGAACAGTAATGGATCAGCCGAATGTGCCGCCTATGCAGAGTTAGCCGATTTCAACAAAATCGCTTCCCAAAGCAGAGAACCTTCAGGGTGAGCTGCCCCCCGAGTTTCTTCAGTCTACTTCGCGCCTTGCAGGTCAAATCGGCTCCTCCCCTGCACTGACCATCGATATCGATGTGAACTTTGAGCATATAAACAGCCGGTCCAGCTTTGCTTCTTAGTTCTGAAGTCGATGCCCCTGCATCGGCTGAATTTTTTTTTTATTTTGGCCGATTTTCTTAATCGGCCCCCAATGTTTCATTGCACGTATGTTCTCACATGTTTATCTGCACATGTTCATCTGATTATATGCCCCCCGAGCCGATACCTGCTGGACGCACGGCTTGTATAGATAGCCAGGGCACTGCACTTGCACGTCGGCTTCGCAAAAATCTACGCTGACTCTCGTCTGCCGACGTGGCCACTGCTCAGTAGATCGGTGCTGAACGCAAGCAGAACATGTGGTGAAGGTAATTTTGGCCGATTTCCGGAATCGGCCTCCATATCCATTTGAGCGCTGTCTGAAGGTTCCATAGCGTTCCTTCATAATTTTTGGGGCCGATCACAAGGATCAGCCTTGCCCGATTTGCTCATTGGTTTGATCTTGCTATTCGGTTAGGCTGGATAAAACCAACCCAACCTCTGACTTGATGCGCTTGCTGTCGTCCACCTTGAGTGTATCGCAAACTCGTGGAGCACTAAGCCCTGTCGGCAAGACGAGTACCATGTTTGTGCCAGCCGATGTCTCATCATCGGCTTTCCTTTGCTTGGGGCGCCACTCTTTTCTTTGTGGACGACCCTCTTCATCCAGGGTTCGCGAACTTTAGGCCAGATCAGGTCGTGCCTTCCTTAATGTATGTAGGTATAACCTTTCGGCTTCCTCCAGCCGCGTAACCGCTGAACCTGCTTTTGGGAACGGTTGAGTCCGTCGGGGCACCATCTTGGCCGGTGGTACTGTCTTCTTCTCCTTCTTGTCCCTCGTCTTGAATCCTCAAGATCTGCCCAACGAGGTGACTCAGCGCGTTGCTTTGTGGTGGGAGGCCCCTAGGCGCTCGAACACAGATACATTGGCTGCCTCCTTCCTCTTGGTTGCATTCTGGGCAATTGCCGATTGTGGGCAATCGGCTCATTCCTGAATCCCAGCAGTGTCCGAAGAAGGGGCAGTCCCAGTGCCTGGCGTTGTCATCTTGCTCCCTTGATTCTTCCTTGGCACGGCGCTCGTGCTCCTCCTCATCGCGATCATGCCGACGATGTCTTCCGGTTTCTGGCCGGACGATCTCTTTCATCATCATAGCTGGACCGCCGGCGTTGGTCATCTTGACTCATATTTGTTGAGGAGGTGATCGGAGAGGGGTCGCTGATATCTCATGTTTTCACTTCTCCCTCTGTGACGTAGCGCTTGCCATCATGATGGAGCCGATCGCGTGGAGCGGCCTCCTCTGTCCTTGCTGAGAGCAACCCTCATCTCCATCTTTGCCAGAGTGATTCCGGTCCTACCATGTTGATGCTGAACGAGGATCCTGGCTGGCAACCTTCAGGGTAGGCGAACTCTACCATGTTAACGGCGGGGAAGGGCTGGGTGTCTACCTTCATGGCGTACTGGTTGAAAATTAGACGCCCCTTCTCTATCGCCGCTTGTATGTGCTGACGCCACACCCTGCAGTCGTTGGTAGCATGGGAGAGCGAGTTGTGGAATTTGCAGTACGGTTTAGCTCTTGCGCCGTGGGGAATTTGAGACCTTCAGGAATCGTCAACTGTTTCTCCTTGAGCAGGAGGTCGAAGATTTGTTCAGTCTTGGTCACGTCAAAATCAAATCCCCTGGCGGCCCTGGTGGCTTTACCCATTTGCAGACACGGGGTTCCTCCCGAGTCCATTCAACGGCTGCTACCTCTTGGTCTCCCATAGGAACTTCGTCTTCCTCCGCATCGACCGGGACTCTGCGCTTGAACTTGTCTTGGTACAGGTCCGGGTGTGCTGTTCATATGCGATAGTTTCCATGCGCCAGCGAGGGATAATCTGCTTGGGAGGCCATGTCCTTGAGCTGTGTTGCAAGGCCCGCTACGCCAACTTTCTTTTTCAATTATACGAACCGAATAACATCGGTTCCTAAGATTCTTGAAGCGCTGGATGTACTCGTCACCGTTTCTCCGCGCTTCGACGTAGTTGTGCTAGATCGGCAATGCTAGACTCGGAAGCTTCGAATGGTATTGCATATGGGCTGTTCTTCCAATTGCTTCCAAGACTGGATGGAGTTTGCTGGCAAAGAGGTATACCATCCAAAAGCCGATCCCGTGGGGGACTGTGAAAAGAGCCTCACGCGTAGCTGATCCGACACTGAAGCCGGTCCTAGTTGCGCCAAATATCGGCCGATGTGCTCGATGGAGCTGGAGCCATCCGATCCACCGAATTTGGAGAAGTCGAGCCGATATTTAGGTGGCGCGGGATCATCTCGTACTCGTCGGGGTACGGCTTGGAATAGCCGGTTGCCTCCTTTTCGGCACCATGCCGAACTGGTCTCTCGGTATGGTACCGATCGATCCATTTGTCTTGGCTGCGGAGATGCACTCGAAGATTCGCCGGGTGGCGTTTAGCCAGCCATGTTTGCTTTTCCAGCTCTGGCCAACTGCCAGGAGCTGGGCTCGGGAGTTTCGTCGGGGTGGCGTGCTTGGTTAGCCACGTGCGCCTCAAGCTACGTTGCCGACGTTCCTCCTGTTTGCGCCGAAGTCCCCGACGTTGTGGCCTGTTTGAGAGTGGCCGGTTGCCACAATCTGGCACATACGTGCACGCATATCCTTGAGGGATCTCCTTGGGCGCCTCAGCCAAGAACTGGTAGTCACTAGGGTCACCACCGATCTTGTAGACGACGAATGCCGGTGTAGCCGGCACTTCAGGTGCTGCCAACGCATATGGCAGCGGTGGACGGGACTGGAGTGGCAACTCTCCTGATGCGTCCCGAGAGCTGGTCCTGACGGCGAGTACCGGTGGCTCATGATCTCCTGGATCACGCGCAGAGCGAGACGCTCAACACGTTGACCAAGTTTTCAGAGTGGCGGTGTAGCGGTGAGCCACCAAGTAGTTGATCTCTTGCCGCAGGCCCTGGTGCGTTCCTCCGACGGGGCAGAGAGATCTATCCCATCGAGTGCACCTTGTGGTGAGAATCCCTTCCATCTGATGCCATGGGTACGGGTTCTCGAAAAGAGCCGATGAGGTCGGCTTCGAGGGTGACCTTGATCTCGTCATATTTCTTCTTGAGCTCGGCAGTAGCTCCTCGTAGGTGACCGGCGTGCCGTCCGCCGCCATCTCGGATGTAGATGGCGATGTGGTTGATGTAGACGATTGTCCCACCGGGCGTGCGAGAATGTGTTGACTGCCAAAACCCACCGGCGGGCAGCGGCCTTGTCAACACGGTAGAGCGGGAAGAGCCTAGAGCTGCGGCTGGCTGAGACCCCTCCGAGCGACGGCCCGCAATGCTCTTGGTCACACGCGGCGATGCGAAGTGCAGGGCGTGCCACGGACCTATACCTGGTCGGGAAGGTGATGGGGATGCCTCGCTTAGTTCCTGGGCATACACGTAAACATTAAATCGAGCCTCGATCGGCTCTCGGGTTATCCTGTGAATCGGCTCAAAGAGCCGATCCACCCATGATTCGTACGGAGTACTTGGTGATCCCGCTTGATCAAGATAAAGCTAATGAGATCTACGACGATTTAGGGTTTTCACCGCATAATCGGATCATCCTACTCACGATTGGGCCTCGCGCTCACGGTGGCTAAGCCGATCCTAGACAGGGCCTAAAAACCAACACGAGGTTGATCATCGGAACGTCCTGTCTAGGGCTAGCAAACTGCACCCTACACGCCGCTGGATCCTCCAACCCTTTGTAAGGCCTAACTATTGCAGATATTAAACTAATCCTTGATGAACAAGGAGCAATCGTAACGGATCAGATCTACTAAATAATGAACAAGCAGGGTGCCGCCCCACACCGAGATAGGTGAGGGCGGCTAGACATGCAAGGGTTGCACTACGTAAGCATGCTTAAACGAAGAACAATGCTAACCCTAACACATCTATGATAACTACGTTGCCCGCCATCAAAGACGCTTCAGCACGGGCAACGCATGAACAACGTGGAGCTTGTGCTGCCTAGATCGCAAGATGCGATCTAGGCAGCATGTCGCTTACCTGATTGAAACCCTCGAGATGAAGGAGTTGGCGATGCGCGAGATTGGTTTGTTTTGGGGTGAACGTTGTGTTGTTGTTTATTCCATAAACCCTAGATACATATTTATAGTCCAGGGGACTTTCTAATGTGGGAATATCCCACCGTGTGCGATACAAACTCTAAATCTCGATCTAAGATATAATCTACTATAATTAAAGATACACGGGCAAACTAGCCCAAATCCTCCGAGCAAGGCCGCTTCAGAGATCCTCCACGTGTAGTCTTCTAAGCCCATCTCTCTTACGGCCCACCTCTAGATTTGTCCAAAATCTGGTGATAACACATAGATGAATTGCTTTTGTCCACCACAACTTTAGGAGAGAATAGTCAAGTGAAGCCATGAACCCGGGTCCACTTTTTATCATAAGAAACACCTTTATATTGCATTTACATTGTTTTCTATTTGTTGCACTATTTTATTCCGAAAATACAAAAATATTTACTTTTCTTATTTGCATCCAAAACACCAAAAACAATCAAGTCCTTTTACAGTTTTTTTTTACTTAGTTGCTTTGTCTAGTTTAGTTTACTACTTGTTTTATTACTACTTGTGTTATTTACTTATGCGAAACCTTGTGCTTGAAAACCACACGGTGGAGTTGGGGACACAAGGCATTTATTTTACTTGCAGGATTGCTTGAAGAAGAGAGAAGAGTATACTCTTTCATCCAGTTTCCCGAGAGTTCGATATAAACCATCGAGTCACCCTTGTGGGGAAAATACTTCGCTGACGCAACTCTCTGCACTTGAAGTCCCAACGCCATCAAGACATTTTTGGCGTTGCTAGTAGCCGTCCATCAAGAGTCATCCTCTATCAAAATTGCCGGGGAACTGGAAAGAGTTCATCACAGTGGTTGTTGCGCGAGAAGCTTCAAGCACTGCAAGAGATTTTCTGGTGCCGTTTCTCACCCAAGCTTGGGGAGGTAACATCACTGTGACTCTCCTATATCTTTTAGATTTTGCATCATATTTTATTTGTCTTGTTTTTAGTCTTTGTTTGCTTGTTTTTAGTTTTTGCTTGTTAGTTCTCATTCTTAAAAATTGAAAAACACATAAAAAGTAGTGTCAATTGTGATTAGCAACAGAAAAGAGTGAGAATGGCAACACAAGGGTGCAGCCATGTTGTCCACAATAACAAAGAGAAGAATAGCATAAATCCCATGATAATGGTTACTATCTATAGTAGTAGATTTGCTAATGGGAATACCAAAGCCGATGAGTTGCATGTTAAAAAAATTGATGAACTCTATGATAAAATTAAACCTATTGATATGGATCTTGGGGTGTTAAGGGTCAAATTATTTCCACACTCCCTTATAGGATTAGCTAAGACGTGGTATGAAAAGGTGCCTAAAAAGAAGAAGAAAATTATGGTTTAATTTAAGAGCTTCATTTTTAGAAAGATTTGAGAAATCCACTATTGAGCATCAAGCACTTATGCTTGATTTTAAGCAACTAGAGAAAGAAATCATTACTCAAGCTTGAAAAATATTTTTAAAATACACATGCAATTTGGAACATGGGCTAAGGGATTATATGCTTTTGAAAAGTTTCGACTATGGTTTAAATCAGCAGAGCAAGCATCTTTTAGATAAGGATTCTCATACACGCTTCCTCTTTAATACACCTTATGATGCTTTTACTATATTGGATGGAATGTTAGTAGAATAAAATATATACAAGAAAGAAGTGATCCTAGCTCACTTGGTTAGGGAAGTGGATGTAAAACCTAGCCACCCAGGTTCAAGTCCCCAGGGACGCGAATTTGGGTTCTTATTTTTTTAAGCAAAATCACTGTAGGGGCTTCTCCTACCGTATTCCTTTCAAAAAATATACAAAAGCATAAAAGAAGCAGGGATTAAGGATATGTGTATCCAAAAAAAACTATGAATTTGAAGAAACTACACCTTTAAATGTTATGGATGAAAAAGAAAATCTTATGCTTACCAATGATAAACGTATTGAAGGAGTTAAAATGCTTAGTGAAGCTAGAGAACCACTCTTGGATCCTGATAAATGTAGCTTGAATGAATTGATTGCTATACTAGAACTTTTTTCCTACAAATCCCACTATCAATGATAATCAAGCTGGTTTTGGTTCTTATATTACTAACTATGTTATAAAAGAAAAGATTTAGAGGTATAATAATGAGGCCATGATACCACCTAAGCTTGGGCATGTGTGGGTTCCCAAGATTGTAATATCTATTGACATGGAAACACACTATGCTATTCTTGATCTAGGATCTAGTGTTTCTGTTATCTCAAAAGAGCTATATGAATTACTCAACCTTAAAAATATGGAAAATGCTCAATTAATTTATTACTTGATGACGATTCAACCAAAAAGTCAATAGGAAAAGTAAAATATGTTATTGTTGAATTACATATGACATATGTACATGTTGATTTCATTGTTATGGACTGATGTTGCGCAGTTGCACACCATTGGGGAACCCCAAGAGGAACGTATGATGAGCACATAGCAAATTTTCTCTTAGTAAGAAACCAAGGTTTAATCAACCAGTAGGAGAAAGGAATGACTTCTGAAGGTGTTGCTAGCTGACTTGTGGCAGGGCGCACTACCGGCGTTAGCAACAATGTGGAACCTGCACATAACACAACTAAAATACTTTGCCCCAACTTACAGTGAGGTTGTCAATCTCACCGATTTTACTGAAAACAAAGAATTAACCGTATAGTGTGGAAAGAGATGTTTATTTGCAGTGGAATTAAAGAGAACAATGCTTGCAGTAGTAAACAGAACATGATGATTTTATCAGTGTAAAAGAAACAAACGGGTCCACTATTGGAGATATGCCCAAGAGGCAATAATAAAAGTGGTTATTATATATCTTTATGTTTATGATAAATGTTTATATACCATGCTATAATTGTATTAACCGAAACATTGATACATGTGTGTTATGTAAACAACAATGAGTCCCTAGTAAGCCTCTTAACTAGCTTGTTGATTAATAGATGATTAGTTTCATAATCATGAACATTGGATGTTATTAATAACAAGGTTATATCATTATATGAATGATGTAATGGACACACCCAATTAAGCGTAGCATAAGATCACGTCATTAAGTTATTTGCTATAAGCTTTCGATACATAGTTACCTAGTCCTTATGACCATGAGATCATGTAAATCACTTATACCGGAAGGTACTTTGATTACATCAACGCCACATGCGTAAATGGGTGGTTATAAAGGTGGGATTAAGTATCCGGAAAGTATGAGTTGAGGCATATGGATCAACAGTGGGATTTGTCCATCCCGATGACGGATAGATATACTCTGGGCCTCTCGGTGGAATGTCGTCTAATGTCTTGCAAGCATATGAATAAGTTCATAAGAGACCACATACCACGGTACGAGTAAAGAGTACTTGTCGGGAGACGAGGTTGAACAAGGTATAGAGTGATACCAATGATCAAACCTCGAACAAGTAAAATATCGTGACAAAGGGAATTGGTATCGTATGTGAATGGTTCATTCGATCACTAAGTCATCGTTGAATATGTGGGAGCCATTATGGATCTCCAGATCCCGCTATTGGTTATTGGTCGGAGAGAGATCTCAACCATGTCTACATAGTTCGCGAACCGTAGGGTGACACACTTAAGGTTTGATGTTGTAATAGTAGAACTTGAATATGGAATGGAGTTTGAAGTATTGTTCGAAGTCTCGGATGGGATCCAGACATCATGAGGAGTTCCGGAATGGTCGGAGAATAAGATTCATATATAGGAAGTCATATTCCAAGTTTGGAAATGATCCGGTGCATTTATGGAAGGTTCTAGAAGGTTCTAGAAAAGTCCGGAAGAAATCACTTTGGAAGGCGGAGTCCGGAGGGACTCCACCACCATGGCCGGCCAACCCTAAGAGGGGTGGAGTCCCAGTGGACTCCACCAGGGGGCGGCCACCCCCCCCACATGGAAGGGTGGGAATCCCACTTGGGTGGGAGTCCCACCTTGGGTAGGTTTCGCTACTACATGGAAGGTTTTGGGTTCGGGTCTTATTCGAAGACTTGTAATCCAACACTTGGGGTTCCACCTATATAATGAGGGGCATAGGGGAGGGTCGGCCACCACAAGCCACCTAGCTTGGCCGCACCCCATGGTGGTGGCCACCCTCCCAAACCCTAGCCGCCCCCTCCTCCACCTATCCCGCAACGCTTAACGAAGCTCCGCCGGAGTCTCCATCGCCACCGCCACCACGCCGTCGTGCTGCCGGATTCAAGGAGGAGCTACTACTTCCGCTGCCCGCTGGAAGGGAGAAGGACGTCGTCTTCATCAACACCGAACGTGTGACCGAGTACGGATGTGCTGCCCGATCGTGGCACCGTGATCAAGATCTTCTACGCGCTTTTGCAAGCGGCAAGTGATCGTCTACCGCAGCAACAGAGCCTCATCTTGTAGGCTTTGGAATTCTTCAAGGGTGAGTCTCGATCATCTCCTCGTTGCTCCGTCTTCTAGATTGCATCTTGGCTTGGATTGCGTTCTCGCGGTAGGAAATTTTTGTTTTCTATGCAACGAATCCCATTGGTATCAGAGCCGTGTCTATACATAGATGGTTGCACGAGTAGAACACAATGGTTTTGTGGGCGTTGATGCTTATGTTGTCTTTAGTTGCGTACTTTGCATCTTTGTGGCATAGTGGGATGAAGCGGCTCGGGCTAACTTTACATGACCGCGTTCATGAGATTTGCTCCACGCTCGACATGCAACTTGTATTGCATAAGTGGCTTTGCGGGTGTCTGTCTCTCCTACTATAGTGAAGATTCAATTTACTCTTCTATTGACAACACTAGTATCACCGTTGTGGTTCATGTTCGTAGGTAGATTGGATCTCACTCGAAAACCCTAAACCACGTAAAATATGCAAACCAAATTAGAGAACGTCTAACTTGTTTTTGCAGGGTTTGGTGATGTGATATGGCCATAATGTGATGATGACTATGTATGAGATGATCATTATTGTATTGTGGCAACCGGCAGGAGCCTTATGGTTGTTTTTAAATTTCATGTTGAGTAGTATTTCAAAGAAGTTGTAATAGTTGCTACATGGGAGAACAATCATGAAGACGGCGCCATTGACCTTGACGCTACGCCGACGATGATGGAGATCATGCCCGTTGATGATGGAGATCATGTCCATGCTTTGGAGATGAAGATCAAAGGCGCAAAGACAAAAGGGCCATATCATATCACATATGAAGCATGTGATGTTAATCCTTTCATGCATCTTATTTTGCTTAGATCGCGACGGTAGCATTATAAGATGATCCCTCTCACTAAAATATCAAGATAATAAAGTGTTCATCCTTAGTAGCACCGTTGCCAAGACTTGTCGTTTCGAAGCATCTCGTGATGATCGGGTGTGATAGACTCAACAAATGCATACAACGGGTGCAAGCCGTTTTGCACATGCGGATACTAAGGTGGCCTTGACGAGCCTATGTACAGACATGGGCTCGGAACACGTGATACCGAAAGGTAGAGCATGAATCATATGATTGATATGATGAACACTTTGAGTGTTCGCCATTGAAGTTACATCTTGTCTCGTGATGATCGGACTTGGTGTGATGGATTTGGTTCGTGTGATCACTAAGACAATTCGAGGGATATTGTTTTGAGTGGGAGTTCACCTAGTTTTTAATTATGTTGAATTAAAATTTGAACTCAATTTGTCATAAACTTAGTCTAAACTATTGCAAATATATGTTGTAGATATGGCGTCCCCAATCAATTTTAACCAGTTCCTAGAGAAAGAAAAGCTTAAGAGCAACGGTAGCAACTTCACCGACTGGTTCCGTCATGTGAGGATCTTCCTCAATGGCGGAAATCTGCAATATGTGCTTGATGCACCGCTAGGTGACCCTCCTGCAGAAACTGACACCGATGAAGTAAAGAATGTTTACGCGACTCGGAAAACTCGGTACTCTCAAGTTTAGTGTGCCATCTTGTGCGTCTGAAGCCGATCTTCAAAAGCGTTTTGAGCACCACGATCCACATGAGTTAGTCAATGAGTTGAAAACTATATTTGAAACTCATGCGGCCGTGGAATGCTTTGAAGCATCGAAACACTTCTTGATGATGGAAGAAGGCAGCTCCGTTAGTGAGCACATGCTCGCCATGACCGGGCATGCGAAGAAACTCAGTGACTTGGGAATAGTGATTCCTAACAGACCGGGATTAATCGTGTCCTTCAATCACGCCACCTAGTTACAAGAACTTTGTGATGAATTACAATATGCAGAACATGAACAAAGAGTTACGAACTCTTCGCCATGCTAAAATCTGCTGAGAGATTAAGAAAGAGCACCAAGTGTTGATGGTCAACAAGACCACTTTCAGAAGCAGGGCAAGTCTAAAGGCGAGAAACAAGAAGGGTGGCAAGAAAGCTGCCACGCCTCCGTGAAACCTAAGACTGGCCCTAAGCCTGATGCTGAGTGCTATTAAGGAGAAGGGACACTGGAAGCGTAATTTCACCAAGTATTTGGCGGATCGAAGAGCGGCCTTGTCAAGAAGAACAAAGGTATATCCGATATACATGTTATAGATGTTTATCTTACTAGTTCTCGTACTAGTACCTGGGTATTTGATACTGGTTCGGTTGCTCATATTTGTAACTCGAAACATGAACTAAAGAATAAACGAAGACTACTAAAGGATGAAGTGACGATGCACGTTGGAAATGGATCCAAAGTCGATGTGATCGTTGTCGGCACACTTCCTCTACATCTACCTTCGGGATTAGTTTTAAACCTCAATAATTGTTATTTTGTACCCGCGTTGAGCATGAACATTATATCTGGATCTTGTTTAATGCAAGACGGTTATTCATTCAAGTCTGAGAATAATAGTTGTTCTATTTTTATGAATAATATCTTTTATGGTCGAGCACCTGAAAAGAATGGTTTATTTCTGTTAGATCTCGATAGTAGTGATACACATATTCATAACATTGATGCTAAGCGAATTAAATTGAATGATAATTCTACTTATATGTGCACCGTCGTCTTGTCATATTGGAGTGAAACACATGAAGAAACTCCATACTGATGGATTACTTGAATCACTTGACTTTGAGTCACTTGATAGATGCGAAGCATGTCTAATGGGAAAAATGACTAAGACTCCATTCTCTGGTATTATGGAGCGAGCTACGGACTTATTGGAAATCATACATACCGATGTGTGCGGACCAATGAGTGTAGCCTCGCGCGGTGGTTATCGTTATGTTCTAACCTTCACAGATGATTTGAGTAGATATGGGTATATCTATTTAATGAAACATAAATCCGAAACTTTCGAGAAGTTTAAGGAATTTCAAAGTGAAGTAGAAAATCAACGTAACAAAAAGATTAAATTTCTACGATCCGATCGCGGAGGTGAATATCTGAGTTATGAGTTTGGCATGCATTTAAAGAAATGCGGAATACTTTCACAATTGACACCGCCGGGAACACCACAACGAAACGGTGTGTCCGAACGTCGTAATCGAACTCTCTTAGATATGGTTCGTTCTATGATGTCTCTTACTGATTTACCGTTATCATTTTGGAGTTATGCATTAGAGACAGCCGCATTCACTTTAAATAGAGCACCATCAAAATCCGTTGAAACGACACCGTATGAATTATGGTTTAATAAGAAACCTAAGTGTCGTTCCTTAAAGTTTGGGGTTGCGAAGCTATGTAAAAAAGTTACAACCGGACAAGCTAGAACCCAAAGCAGAGAAATGCGTCTTCATAGGATACCCTAAGGAAACTATAGGGTATACTTTCTATCACAGATCCGAATCTTTTGTTGCTAAGAACGGAACCTTTCTTGAGAAAGAATTTCTCACTAAAGAAGTGATTGGAAGAAAGTAGAACTCGATGAGATTGATGAATCTTCACTCATTGATCGAGTAGCGCAGACCGGAAGATGTTCCTGTGCCGCCACCGAACAGAGGAAGCTAATGATGATGATCATGAAACTTCGAACGAGACTACTGAACCTCGCAGATCGACAAGGGAACGTGCTACTCCTGATTGGTATGATCCTTGTCTAAATGTCATGATTGTGGACAACAATGATTAAGACCCTGCGACGTATGAAGAAGCGATGATGAGCCCAGATTCCAACAAATGGCAAGAAGCCATGAAATCCGAAATGGGATCCATGTACGATAACAAAGTGTGGACTTTGGTAGACTTACGATAGCCGCAAGGCTGTCGAGAATGAATGGATCTTCAAGAGAAAATAGATGCGATGGTAATATTATTGTCTATAAAGCTCGACTTGTCGCAAAGGGTTTCCGACAAATTCAAGGTGTTGACTACGATGAGACTTTCTCACTGTAGCGAAGCTAAAATCTGTGAGGATTTTGTTAGCAATAGCTGCATTTTTCGATTATGAGATTTGGCGGATGGATGTCAAAACGGCGTTCCTTAATGGAGACATTGAGGAAGAGTTGTATATGGTACAACCCAAGGTTTTGTCGATCCTAAAAATGCTGACAAAGTATGCAAATTTCAGCGTTCAATTTATGGTGAAGCAAGCATCAAGAAGTTGGAACCCTTTGATAAGGTGATCAAAGACTTCGGGTTTATACAGTGTCATGGAGAGGCATGTATTTACAAGAAAGTGAGTTTGAGCTCTGTAGCATTCCTGATATTATATGTAGATGACATATTATTGATTGGGAATGATATATAACTATTAAGCAGTGTAAAGGGTTATTTGAATAATAGTTTTTAAATGAAAGACCTTGGTGAAGCATCGTATATATTAGGCATCAAGATTTATAGAGATAGATCAAGACGTCTAATAGGGCTATCACAGAGTACATACTGGACAAGATTCTAAAGAAGTTTAGAATGGACGAAAGTAAGAAAGGATTCTTACCTATGTTACCGGGCAAAGTCTTGAGTAAGACTCAAGGTCCGGCTACGGAGAAAGAGAAAGGATGAGTCGGATCCCCTATGCCTCGGCAGTAGGCTCTATCATGTATGCCATGCTATGCACTAGACCAGATATAGCACATCTTATTAGTTTAACTAGCAGATATCAAAGTGATCCGGAATGGAACACTGGACAGCGGTCAAGAATATCCTGAAGTACTTGAAAAGAACTAAGGATATGTTTCTTTGTTATGGAGGTGACCAAGCGCTCGTTGTAACAAGTTACACCGATGCAAGTTGGAACAACGATCCCGATGACTCTAAGTCACGATGGGTACGTGTTTATATTGAATGGTGCTGCGATGGTGGGCAAGCTCGAAGCAGTGCACGGTGGCGAAGTCATCAACAGAATCGGAGTACATAGCGGCTTCGGAGGCTTCATCGAAGCGGTATGGATGAAGAGGTTCATTGTAGAGCTCGGTGTGGTTCCTAGTGCATTGGACCCATTAGTCATCTTGTGACAACATGGGTGCCATCGCCAATGCACAAGAACCAAGGTCACACAAGAGGCTGAAGCATATCAAGTTGCGTTATCATTCGATTCGCGAGTACATCGAAGATGGAGAAGTAAAGATTTGCAAAGTACACACTGATCTGAATGTAGCAGATCCGTTGACTAAAGCTCTCCCTAGGGCAAAGCATGACCAACACCGAATGCCATGGGTGTTAGGTACCTTACAATGTAATCTAGATTATTGACTCTAGTGCAAGTGGGAGACTGTTGGAGATATGCCCAGAGGCAATAATAAAAGTGGTTATTATATATCTTTATGTTTATGATAAATGTTTATATACCATGCTATAATTGTATTAACCGAAACATTGATACATGTGTGTTATGTAAACAACAATGAGTCCCTAGTAAGCCTCTTAACTAGCTTGTTGATTAATAGATGATTAGTTTCATAATCATGAACATTGGATGTTATTAATAACAAGGTTATATCATTATATGAATGATGTAATGGACACACCCAATTAAGCGTAGCATAAGATCACGTCATTAAGTTATTTGCTATAAGCTTTCGATACATAGTTACCTAGTCCTTATGACCATGAGATCATGTAAATCACTTATACAGGAAGGTACTTTGATTACATCAAACGCCTTTGCGTAAATGGGTGGTTATAAAGGTGGGATTAAGTATCCGAAAGTATGAGTTGAGGCATATGGATCAACAGTGGGATTTGTCCATCCCGATGACGGATAGATATACTCTGGGCCCTCTCGGTGGAATGTCGTCTAATGTCTTGCAAGCATATGAATAAGTTCATAAGAGACCACATACCACGGTACGAGTAAAGAGTACTTGTCGGAGACGAGGTTGAACAAGGTATAGAGTGATACCAATGATCAAACCTCGGACAAGTAAAATATCGCGTGACAAAGGAATTGGTATCGTATGTGAATGGTTCATTCGATCACTAAGTCATCGTTGAATATGTGGGAGCCATTATGGATCTCCAGATCCCGCTATTGGTTATTGGTCGGAGAGATCTCAACCATGTCTACATAGTTCGCGAACCGTAGGGTGACACACTTAAGGTTTGATGTTGTAATAGTAGAACTTGAATATGGAATGGAGTTTGAAGTATTGTTCGAAGTCTCGGATGGGATCCCAGACATCATGAGGAGTTCCGGAATGGTCCGGAGAATAAGATTCATATATAGGAAGTCATATTCCAAGTTTGGAAATGATCCGGTGCATTTATGGAAGGTTCTAGAAGGTTCTAGAAAAGTCCGGAAGAAATCACTTTGGAAGGCGGAGTCCGGAGGGACTCCACCACCATGGTCGGCCAAGAGAGGGAGTCCCAAGTGGACTCCGCCAGGGGCCCCACCCACATGGAAGGGTGGGAATCCCACTTGGGTGGGAGTCCGACCTTGGGTAGGTTTCCCTACTACATGGAAGGTTTTGGGTTCGGGTCTTATTCGAAGACTTGTAATCCAACACTTGGGGTTCCACCTATATAATGAGGGGCATAGGGGAGGGGGTCGGCCACCACAAGCCACCTAGCTTGGCCGCACCCCATAGTGGCCGGCCACCCCCTCTCCCAAACCCTAGCCGCCCCACCTCCTCCCCCTCGAAGCTTCGCCGGAGATCTCCATCGCCACCTCCACCACGCCGTCGTGCTGCCGGATTCAAGGAGGAGCTACTGCTTCCGCTGGAACGGGAGAAGGACGTCGTCTTCATCAACACGAACGTGTGACCAGTACGGAGGTGCTGCCCGATCGTGGCACCGTGATCAAGATCTTCTACGCGCTTTTGCAAGCGGCAAGTGATCGTCTACCGCAGCAACAAGAGCCTCATCTTGTAGGCTTTGGAATTCTTCAAGGGTGAGTCTCGATCATCTCCTCGTTGCTCCCGTCTTCTAGATTGCATCTTGGCTTGGATTGCGTTCTCGCGGTAGGAAATTTTTTGTTTTCTATGCAACGAATCCCTACATCCACAGTTCACTAGAGGTGTCTCTCCATAAAGATAAATTACATGTTGGGTGCACAAATTACAGCTGGGTAATTGACAGAATAAAGACCATACATGACAAGATGATTACTATGATTCATTTGGGCATTACAACATAATACATAGACCGTAATCCAACTGCGTCTATGACAAATAATCCACCTTCCGGTTAGCATCCGCACCCCTTTCAGTATTAAGTTGGAAGCAACATATTATCGCATTAAGCAAAGTGTGTAAAGTAAACAATAGAATTATCCTTAGACAAAGCATTTTTGTTTTCTCCCTAGTAGCAACAGCACATCTACAACCTTAGAAGTTATTGTAACTCTTCCAAATTACTAGAGGCATGAACCCACTATCGAGCATAAATACTCCCTCTTGGAGTTACAAGCATATACTTGGCCAAAGCATCTACTACCAACGGAGAGCATGCAAGATCACAAATAACATATGACAAGTATATAATCTATCTCAACCATAGTATTCAATATTCATCGGATCCTAGCAAACACAACATGTAGCATTACATAAAGATGATCTTGATCATGATAGACACCTCACAAGATCTTAGCATGAAGCATAAATTGGAGAAGACAACCATCTAGCTACTGCTATGGACCGTAGTCCAGAGATGAACTACTCACACATCACTTCGGAGGTGGGCATGGCGATGTAGAGGCCTCGGTGATGATCTCCCTCTCAGACTCCAAGAGGAACCAGAGTGACGGCGAAAGAGGCCCGGTGGGGGGTGCCCGGGGCCCACGGCGGGGCGGCGGGTGCGGGGTGGCGCCTCTTGGCTCCGGGTCTCTTTGTCTGTCAAATAGGAAGGCTAGTTTTGTTTTTTTTCACAACTTTTCCAACAAATACATGCAAGAAATACAAACAAGGAACTGACAATGTGGCATCTTGTCAATAGGTTAGTTCCGAAAAATGTATAAATGTGCAACGAGTGTATACAAAACATATAGAAATTGGTGTAAAACAAGCATGGAGCATCAAAAAATTATAGATACGTTTGCAACGTATCAACATCCTCAAGCTTAACTCTTGCTCGTCCTCGAGTAGGTACGTGATAACAAAAATATTTTTTGAGGTGACATGAAGCCAACACAATCTTGATCAAGTTATCGTAAAATCATTGTGAGCTGGGATCAAAGTACTCTAAACATAGACATGATAGATATAATTCTAACAATAGAACTTAGCAACTATGTTACAACATGAGAAGTAACTCAAACAAAGGATCATGAATAATTGTGAAGCAACTGTTTATTTTTGAGCATAGAGAAAACATAACAAAGTGGTACTCAGCTTGTCCTTTATGAAGTAGCAAAACATAAATGCTAGGACACCTTTAAAGTTCAAAGGGTGACTAGATACAAGTAATTTGAGAACAAGCAATAGCATAATCATGAATTAATCAATCAATAATAAATTTTGGGACTATGCACATTATACTTAGAATGACAACTATGCTCTCTTTATTGGTGCATAAAGTAAGAAGATGAAGACTCAACATACAAGTAAAAGAAAGGCCCTGCGCAGAGGGAATCAAGATTACTCATGTGCTAGAGCTTTTTATTTTGAATGCAATAGAGTTGTTGAAAATATATTTTGAGGGGTGTCCATGTCTATGTCAACGAATGGCATCAAATGATCTATCATTCTTTGATGTTTATGGTTTCAAGAGCGGCTCCCATAGAGAGAACAATGAAGTTCCTCTCCCCCTTCGTTTAAACAAGCTAAGTTCATGATTTCTCAAGCACATAGTGTTAGGAGATTTAGATTATTGGTTCAATTTATATTTAGTGGGTGGGCACCCGCGCCTGCTCTTTTGCAAAATTAAGAACTAGCACATTGTGCATGCTAGTCAAGGTGTGAAGCCATAATAAACATGAAAGAGATGATAAAGCATTCAACACTTCCTCATGAGCTAAAACAAAACACAAAACAGGTAATAATTTTTGAAGGTTTAAAGGTAGCACACAAGAAATTCACTTTGTAGTGGTGATGAAATACCACATATAGGTAGGTATGGTGGACACAATTGGCAAACTTTGGTTTTAAGGAGTTGGATGCACGAGTAGAGCTCGTACTCAGTACATGTGAAGGCTAGCAAAAGACTGGGAGCGACCAACTAAGAGAGCAATAATGGCCATAATCATGCATAGTGACAAAACATTATTAATCAAAGCATAAAGTGATATTACAAGTCAAAAACTAAATTATAATAGAGGCTTTAGGTGAATGATTTGTAGTCATAACATGATGTAAACATGTGCCAAGTCAACCCAATAAAACATCAAAGGAGAATACCACAATATTATGCTTTTTATGATGGAAACAACACATGATTCTTTCAATGGCACATTATGCACTCTCAGATATTTGAGACAAGTCATTCTACAACAATAACTACTAAGCATATGATTAAAATAACATCCAACATGACATGCCAAAGTCTATGCCACAAACTAAACAAGCTTCCTTTTGCATCACTATAAACATGAAACATTTTACTCGTCTCGAACACCAATCAATTTATTTGAAACAACTCTCATAGATAATAATCAATAAAGACCAGAGAGCTAATCATACCTAACTAAAGAAAACTGACAAGATCTAAACAAAATACGAATGGAAAACCAAGAACTAAACGCAGTAGTAGCAAAAAGAGAACACTCGCAGAACAATAGGAGTGAAAACTAGAGTGTTCTATGAAATTAAAGTGGAGTGTGTCATTCTCCAAAACAAATATGCTGGGATCCAACCATATGCTACAGCAAACAAAACAAAAGAAAACTAAAAACAAAAATAAAGACGCTCCAAGAACAACACATAGCATATGAAGCAATAAAAATATAGCGTCTAGAAAGATGACCTGATGCTTTGTTGATGGAGAGGTGATGCCTTGGGCACCCCAAGCTTTCACGCTTGTACCTCTTGGATATTTCTTGGGGTGACATTGTCATCCCCAAGCTTGAGCTTTTGTCCATTCTTCTCTCCCTACACTTAAAACTTCCTTCATACAAAACTTCACACAATTCTTGTTAGCAGCATTAGTGCAATCAAAATAAAAAATCCACTTGCGTTAAGTTCTAACATATATCAAACATCCATTAAAAAATTAGATACTGTAGAAACTTCTTCAAAAAGCTCTTCCTCAAAAAAAACTCAAAAAGAAAGAGATTAAGAGACAAATACAAATAGTGGCAGAAATCTATCAAAACAAAACAGCGGGTAAAGATCGATTTTTTTTGAAAATCATCTATTGCTCAGATCGAAAAAATGCTCAACTAACGAAAGTTAGATAATAACCTGGTACATATGCTCAAAAATTGGCAGCTCAAAATTACGTTCTGGCTACGAATTTTTATGGTGACAACACAGAATCTATTTCAGGACAGCAACTTCCCCAAATCTTACTTTCTTCCTATTAGAGGCTATTCTTGGCACAAAAACGAAATAAAAATGATAAGCATAGGTTATTACAGAGGTAATAACTTCCAAGGCTAAAAAAAGGTAAAAAAATACCGAAATAAACATGGGTGAAGAAGCATCAAGTATTATCAAGTGAAGAAGCATCAACATCATAACTTGTTCTAATAATAGAATCAGAAGGTGACTTATTTATTTTTCTAGGAAAGTGTTCCATACCTTTCTTGAGTGGGAATTGATATACAATAATCCCATCTCTCATATCAATAGAAGCACCAACAGTTATAAGAAACGGTCTTCCCAAAATAATTGGACAAGAAGCATTGCATTCAATATCTAAAACAACAAAATCAACGGGGAAAAAGTTATTATTAACCATAATGAGAACATTATTAATTCTCCCCAAAGGTTTCTTCTTAGCAACATCAGCAAGATGAATATTCAAATAACATTCTTTCAACGGTGGCAAATCAAGCATGTCATAGATTTTTCTAGGCATAACAGAAATGCTCGCACCAAGATCACATAAAGCATTTCAATCGAAGTCATATACTTTAATCTTAATGATGGGCTCCCAGCCATCTTCTAACCTTCTAGGAATAGATGCTTCACGTTTTAATTTCTCTTCTCTAATTTTCATGAAAGCATTTATAATCTGTTTCGTGACAGCCATATTTATAGCACTAGCATTAGGACTTCTAGCAAGATCTTGTAAGAACTTAATTACTTCAGAGATATTGCAATCATCAAAATCAAAGTCATTATTATCAAAGGAAAAAGGACTATTGTCTCCCATACTCTGAAAAAATTCAGCACTCTTGTCAGAAACAGTTTTAGTGGTTCTAGGACATTTTGTAGAAGGAGTGGGGACTTTTCCTACACCAATTATTTTACCATTAATAGTAGGAGGTTTGCTAGCATTTGAGACTTTAGTATTACTAGTGGTGGTAACGGTACAAACTTTAGTCAAATTATTATTTCTAGCAATTTCATCTTCTATTTCCCACCTAGCATGCAATTCCGCCAACATCCTAATATTGTTATCAATTCTAACTTGAATGTCATTCAAAGTTTTGCTTTCTTTAATATCATGAGGCATAACCTTTAGTTTAAGAAATTCAACATCAAGAGCAAGGCTATAAACTTTAGAAGCAAGAACATCAATTTTGCCAAATTTTTCCTCAATAGATTTATTAAAAGCAGTTTGTTTACCAATAAAGTCCTTAAGCATGACTTCAAGATCAGAAGGTGCACTTCTATTGTTGCTACAGGAATTACCATAAGCATTACCATTATTAGAAGGATATGGCCAATAATTGTTACTACCAAAGTTACTCCTATAAGCACTGTTGAAATTGTTGTTTTTAATGAAGTTCACATCAACATGCTCTTCTTGAGCAACCAAAGAAGCTAACGGAATATTATTTGGATCAACATGAGCTTTACCATTAACAAGCATAGACATAATGGTATCAATCTTGTCACTCAAGGAGGAGGTTTCTTCAACAGAATTTACCTTCTTACCTTGTGGAGCTCTCTCGGTGTGTCATTCAGAATAATTTATCATCATATCGTCAAGGAGTTTTGTTGTAGCCCCCAAAGTAATGAACATAAAGGTACCTCCAACAGCTGAATCCAGAAAGTTTCTTGAAGAAAAATTCAGTCCTGCATAAAATGTTTGGATGATCATCCAAGTAGTCATGAGTGGGACAATTCTTTACCAAAAATTTCATTCTTTCCCAAGCTTGAGCAACATGTTCATTATCAAATTGTATAAATTTCATTATGTCACTTCTCAAGGATATAATCTTAGCAGGAGGATAATATTTTCCAATGAAATCATCTTTGCATTACTAGGCAAAGATAGCAACCAATTTTTAGCTCTCCCTCTCAAAGAGAAAGGAAACAATTTCAGTTTAATAATGTCACCATCTACATCCTTATACTTTTGCATCTCATAAAGTTCAACAAAATTATTAAGGTGAGAAGCAGCATCATCAATACTAACACCAGAAAATTGCTCTTTCATAACAAGATTTAACAAAGCTGGTTTAATTTCATAGAAAGATGCTTCAAGAGCAGGTGGAGCAATAGGTGTAAAAATAAAATCATTGTTGTTTGTGCTAGTAAAGTCACATAACTTAGTGTTTTCAGGAGTACCCATTTGAGCAAAATTAAACAGAGCAACATAAATAAAAGTTATAATAGAAACTATTTTTGTTTGTTTTTGATATATTGAAGCAAACAAGATAAAGTAAAATAAACTAAGCAATACAATAACAAAGTAATGAGATTGGAGATGAGAGACTCCCCTTGCAGAAATTCTCTTTCTCACCAACAACGGCGCCAGAAAAAGAGCTTGATGAGCGCAGATTGCACACCGTACCGTTGGGAAACCCCAAGAGGAAGGTATGATGAGCACAAGTAGCAAGTTTTCCCTCAGTAAGAAACCAAGGTTTAATTGACCAGTAGTAGAAAGGTGTGACTTCTGAAGGTGTTGCTAGCTGACTTGTGGCAGGGCACACTACCGGCATCAGCAACAACGTGGAACCTGCACACAACACAACCAAAATACTTTGCCCCAACTTACAGTGAGGTTGTCAATCTCACCGGTTTTGCTAAAAACAAAGGATTAACCGTATAGTGTGGAAAGAGATGTTTGTTTGCAGTGGAATTAAAGAGAACAATGCTTGCAGTAAGTAAACAGAATAGGATGATTTTATCGGTGTAAAAGAAAGGACCAGGGTCCACAGTTCACTAGAGGAGTCTCTCCATAAAGATAAATAACATGTTGGGTGAACAAATTACAGCTGGGCAATTGACAGAATAAATACCATACATGACAAGATGATTACTATGAGATTCGTTTCGACATTACAACATAATACATAGACCGTAATCTAACTACATCTATGACTAATAATACACCTACAGGTTATCGTGCGAACCCCTTCCAGTATTAAGTTGCAAGCAACAGATTATCACATTAAGCAATGTGTGTAAAGTAAACAATAGAATAATTCTTAGACAAAATATTGTTGTTTTCTCCCTAGTAGCAACAACACATCTACAATCTTAGAAGTTATTGTCACTCTTCCAGAAAACTAGAGGCATGAACCCACTATCGAGCATAAATACTCCCTCTTGGAGTCACAAGCATTTAATTGGCCAAAACAACTACTAGCAACGGAGAGCATGCAAGATCACAAATAACATATGATAAGTATCTAATCGATCTCAACATAGTATTCAATATTCATCGGATCCCAGCAAACACAACATGTAGCATTACATAAAGGTGATCCTTGATCATGATAGGCATCTCACAAGATCTAAACATGAGACACAAATTGGAGAAGACAACCATCTAGCTAATGCTATGGACCCGTCGTCCAGGGATGAACTACTCAGGCATCACTTCGGAGGCGGGCATGGCGATGTAGAGGCCTCCGATGATGATCTCCCTCCGGCAGGGTGCGGGAAGAGCTTCAGAACCCTCCCGAGCTAGGGTCGGCGATGGCGGCCGCGACGGAACTTTTCGTGGATGGAGGTACGGGTATTTAGGTTTTTCCCGAGATCGTGAATAAATAGGCGGAAGGGCGAGGTCGGTAGACGCCTGGTGGGCCCACACCACCCCATCGCGCGGCCAGGGGCTGGGCCTTGCCAAGGGCTGGTGTGGCCACCCTGTGGCGCCCCTTCGTCTCTCATATGGACTCTGTCTTCGTTACGGTAAAATATGAACTTCGGCTTTTGTTTCGTCCAATTTCAAGAATATTTCCTGTACAACTTTTCTGAAATACAAAACAGCAGAAAACAGGGAAGTGGCACTATGGCATCTTGTCAATAGGTTAGTGCCGGAAAACGTATAAAAGTGCAATGAAATGTAAGCAACATATATAAATTAGTGTAAAACAAGCATGGAGCATCAAAATTATAGATACGTTTGCAACGTATCAACCGCCTTGAGAATAAAGATGTCAGCTAGGGGATTAGTACATATGACACTTTTTTATTCGATGGCATAAATTTTTATGTTTGGAAAATTCGCATGTTTAGTCATTTTCGGGACATTGGCCCTCATATGGAGCAAATTGTAGATATAGGTTTTTATCCTCCTATGGATTCCCAAAATCTATCTTTAGAGGATGAGAAAATTTTATATCTCAATGCTCAAGCTTCTAATGTTCTTATTAATGCTTTGAGCGATGTAGGTCTTTTTCCATTCTTGCCTTTTTGAAGCCCTCATGAGTTATGGACAAAGCTTCATGATAAATATGACGGGTCAAATATTATTAAGGATGATTGCATTGTTTTCACTTCCGGCCGTGATGAGTTCTCATCTTCATCCACTTCACCAATGTGTGGCAAGACACAAGGTAATGATATGGTGAATGGTGATGAAAATTGCAATGTTGTTATTGAGCTTAATACTATTGATGTTTCTTTATCTCTTTCTCATTGCAAATATTTTCTCTTTGGACATAAACGCATCTAGCACTATAAATCATCTACATCCTTATGTTGATAGTACTTGCATATCATGTGTAAGTTTCTCGAATAATTATCATGATGATATGCTTGCTATGTCTTTTTGACATGATAATAATGCTTCTATTTCCTCTAGTTGGTGTGTGTCTCACAATGTAGAGGAAACCGATGTTTCTATTGGTCAAGACAAGATCTTGAGTGGAGCTTCAAGTAAATCTTGATCATCATCTCACGGTTCTCATATATGCCTTATGGCCAAGGACTCCACGATATCTCCTATCATGGAACCTAATATTTCTCGTGTTGATAAGGATGAGGATGATTATGAAGAAGATGATTGGGTTGCCTCTTTACGTGATAAGGGTAAGATGTATATAGTGTTCTTCGAAAAGATAAAATTGCTTGCTCTCACTTCTTTGAAATCTTGAATATTTCTATTAAGATCCAAAAACTTATTTGGATGCGTGAGAACACCATTGGTAAAATGAGTGCTCTTGAACATGAGTAAGCCGATCAATTGGCATCCCTGAAGAATGAACTTGAAGAAGAACAACCCACAAGGAAGCTCTTAAGGATACGTTTTCTCTAGAATTGTCTAGAGAAAAGGAAAATCGTGATGGAGCTCTTATTCATATAATATTAGCATTATTAGGAAGTGCCTTTCAATACGAATCCAATGATATTTATTACATATAATATAATCAAGATTTTTTTCTCCATTTTGATGGTCAAAGTTCATCTTGAAATACGTTTACGCCTTATTATTTGAAAAGAAGGTTGTAGCATATACTATGATGTAGGGGAAAAAATGGCAGAACTACATTGAAACAAAAGCATTTCATGATTATATAGTACTAAAACCGGAAATAGCTGGCGGAACATGACCGTAGGCGCACCCGTTTATCCGAAACTTGAAAAATTCCATTTAAAAGTTTTAAAATCGCAATCAATTTTTGTATGTACATATTATATTGATACTAGTCGTGCCAATTCTCAAGAAAAATATGATTTTATGTGACCTACATAAAAATAATAAAATGTGCAAATGACTAATGATTGTATTTGTATTGTTTAAAGAAATACAAATTTCAATTTTCTATTTTTCATGTGCCACATATAATCGTATTTTCACTGGAGAATTGCATGAGTAAGTATCAATATAATATGTACATGCAAAAATATTTTTCCAAAACCTTTAAATAGCATTTTTTGATTTTTTTTATAATAGGTGCGTATACGCCCATGTCCACCAAATCCAAGTAGTAAAACACTAAAACTCCATTAAATCTAACTAAGTGCTTCTTGTTGTTTTCTCACCAAAAAAAAATCGCCCGTTCAATGCTTCATGTCAAGCTCTGCCCGTTGGCAAAAACTGGCAGAGTTACATTGAAACAAAACTATGCCATGGCCCACCTAGCTCAAAAGCATTTCACGATTATATAGTACTTAAACAGGAAATAGCTAATGAAACATGGGTGTAGGTGCACCTGTTTATCCAAATATACATCGTTGACCACTGTATCTAGCTCTTGGTGAAGAAGAGGTCCAAGCTGCTATAGTCGTCCTACGTGAAGCTGTCGACCGATAGAGTGGTTGTAGATGAAGCATATAATGAAGCGAGCAATTTCTCCAAGACATTTTCGAAAACCTCATTGTCCCTCGCTCCTAAGCGGTTGTGCACGCAACTGCCGTGATGGATTAGGCCTTGAAGCATCGCAACAAGCGAACTTACATGCTTAGATCGGCTCGATCATGGTGAGGCATGGCGAGCAGTGTGAGAGTTTGCATGTTATTCATCTCTTTTGTCAAGTTACTAAAAGTCCCTTAAGTTTAACTCACTGCATTTTGTTGTTTTCTCACCAATTTTTTTCGTCCGCTCAATGTTTCATGTCAAGCTATGCCGCTAGCAAAAATATATGTCAATATCGAGACCCAAATATACTTCCTTGCCGCTGGATCTAGCTCATGGTGAAGAAGAGGTGAGGTCCAAGCAGCTATAGTAGGCCTGCGTGAAGCTGTCCGACCGATAGTGTGGTTGTAGATGAAGCATATAATGAAGAGACATTTCCCAAAACCTAATTGTCCCTCTCTCCTAGGTTGTGCACGTAGTTGCCAGGATGGGTTAGGCCTTGAAGCATTGCAACAAGCGAACTTACATGCTTAGATCGGCTCGATCATGGTGAGGTGTGGCGAGCAGTGTGAGAGTTTGCATGTTGCTCATCTCTTTTCTCAAGTTACAAGGAGCAGTAGAAAAGCCCAAACTTTTTCTGCATTCCCCCAAAAACAAATGGACATTGAGATTTTCATGATTAAATTGGCTTTTCTCCATAGTTTCTGACAGAAATCAAGATTGTTTTAATCATGAGTAAAAGTATACTTTCTGCTATAAAATTTGATGTAATTTTAGAGTTGGGATCAAGGATATGTCCATTTTTTTCTCTCACGATATTACTACAATGTCTCCTTTTCTCTATGAAAGCAAGACACACAAGCACATGAGTAGTTATTTCCTTGTGAAAAACCAAATTGGGATTGCAAAAGAATATTCTGAGAAAAATTACTCGAATAGATTGAAACTTAAAACTAGGATGTCTAGTTTGAAACGAGGGAGTACTGTGTGCTGACTGACGTCTTCGTGCATTCTCTCGAGTGACAACTGACAACAAAGAAAAGTGCATGCCCTGTTTACACCATCTTTGGTGGTTACAATTGCAGGTTAAATGACTGGAAATTTGGAACTCCGACAACAAAGCGGTACGTGACAAATGTCACATGTCGTAAAGGGGCAAAAATTTCATCGGATCCACACTCGGGGAGTCCTCGGTTCCTCGATTTGACCCGACTTTCCGTAGCAAGCTAGGCAATGTGGCGTGCAGGGGCAGAGAAGAAGAGGAAGACTGATGAGAACTCGGGAAGCTGCTGGTGTACATGTGGCCATGGCCATGAGTGCTGAGCCCGACGTGCATTGCATGGCTGATGCCGACGGCGATGGCTCCCGTCGACCGGTCGTACGGCCAGACCGGTCACTCACTCAAACCCAGACTCCGTGTGGGGCCCCTCCCGCCGGGTCGTTGACGCGATTGATAGAGAGTAGCGGCGTGTCTCTTCTAGCTTTGGGCATTCGTACGTAGCTTCGTAGTAGGACAACATTATATACAGTGGAAAACTTTGTGAGTTTGCCGTATCTCTTTTGCCAAATGCAAGAAAGTACAGTTAGCTACCGCCTTTGATCCGATGTGCGAGACTTCTTTGAACAAGATGACTCTTTGCCAAACTCTGAACCGCTTGTTGTTTCTTGGATTAAAAGTTCTATGGCTCTTTGGAGTTAAGCGATCTTGGTTGGCTTAGCTAAGTTTTAGCCCAAGGTAGGTCAAAAAGACAGAGACACACCCATTTGTTGGCTATTTCAGTTAGATCAGGCTTATTCAAAATTCGAAAAAAGGGTCACATCTATTTATTTATTTTAAACTTAAGGTCAAAGATCCGGATTTAACTTAATAAACAAGATAAAAAATAGCTTACAAACAAATGAAAAATTACAAAGAACACACTTGACTTCAATCACACCTATTTAAGATGGCTGAACTCAACAATGTCAGATCCTCTGAAATAATTCTAGGCCCCTCTAGGTAAAAAAAGAACCAGATAGGTCACGCCATTTTAAATAGCCGAAGTCTATGAAAACTGGCCAAACCACCTGACATGTCATGTACTTCGGTTAAACCAACTAAGATGGCGTAACTAAAAAAGATCATAGAAGTTTTAAAGTTTTTCAAGTGTTTCAGAGTTTGGATAGAAAAAAGCTTTAAAGGGCGACGTAAAAGCTTTCCCTAAAGTACGTAGCCTGAGGCCATGCACTATGTGGTATCGGTTCAAAGAAAAATATGTCAAATTTAGGAATCGGTGGTGTTTAACTGCTATGTTACGATTGGCTTTTTCTGTTGGAAATTTCTCTTCTCATTATCCTCTCTATGTCACGTGGGACATGCTTGCATGTTCATTCCTTTGAACCGAACCAACAAGTTGGTTCGCTTTTTATGTCAAAGCATTTGGTGCCATGCTCCACTACGTGTAGAACCGGTTCAAAATCCAAAATAAATCACTTTTAACACACATAGTGGATGGTCTAAACAACACCAAAGTGTGTTCTTGATTGGCCAATGGTGAGGACGAGCCTGTACCAGTAGTCAGCAAGAGATAACCATTGGCTCAGCGTGACTGCGTGAACTCTCCCTAGCTAATACGTTGGAAGCAGGCATTAAGTCGATCTCGGAAGATGCTTCATCAAATTACCCAAGGTCAAAGGTATAGAGGGAAAAAAAAACTTTGTGCGGGTTGAAACAGTCGCCGTAGACAAATGGCTGTACTTAGGTTAAAGAAGAAGTTGGTGCAAATCGTTCGCGTAATATCGGATGTGAACACTGCCACATTTGACACTTCACAGGCCATCGTACTATTTAAATGCCCTCCGTGAGCCATGTGCACATTTTGCTATCCTTGCCGTATTTATATATTGCTGTCGACGTGTGCGAACACTCTTATTTGCACAGTTTTGTAGTGTGTTCGTCTTACGTATGGCCAGTTGTATATTAATCCATTCTGTGCTAATGCGTCCAAATGAAAAAGGACACGCCGCTCGTTTAATAATCGTGGATGGCCTTGTGGCGATGGTCACTTTATGGTGTACCTAAAATACTTCTGATGTCCTAAAATGTGACACTTATGTTGATTCGCTGGCTTTGGTCCATAATTGCTTTGTTCATGTGTAGATTATTGATACCGGTAAGTCTTTTTAAGCTTATGTTGAGTACATAATCGACCATATAGGTAAGTCTTTTTATGAACATATCGGTTTGTCCATAAGTTCGAATTGGTGTAAAATTTTATCATCTCGGTCTTTGACAGTTTTATTGAGTGTTCCACATTTACTTTTATTAGTAGTATAACTCTTGGCTCTGATATCATATCAAATTTTGTTGAATTATAGGTACCGAATTATTCAACAAAAAGTCCAAACCGCGGACATGTTTTGCCGATAAATAAATGAATCAACATTGCCAGGGTTATACTATTAATAGAAGTAAATGTGGCAGGGTTAATTAGGTGTTGGTGACATGGGTATACCCTTCGGGTACCCATTATTGGTATACCTGGATCGGCTCGGCCCAATATGGAGAAGGCCCAAAAAGAGAAGAAGTAGTCAACTAGGACTCTTGTAAAACCTAGGCTTGATATATAAAGCTAGCCGGGCACCAAGAGGCAGAGAGAATATAGACAACATAGCTCCGCCTACGGCGGCACCATAACATCTATGATCATATCTTTGGATTGCTAGCGACGCGTAGGGATCCTCCACCGAGGGGACCCGAAGCTGCGTCGTGTGCCTAATCTCGCCCCCGGAATCTCCATCGTCGCTCTCTCCCGAAACCCAAGTCTACAATACGTAGGCATTGCCGAGGTGTTCCCTCGTCAGTTGGTCCTAGAAACTTTATTTTTTTTTCAGAAAAAAAGCATCACCGTTGATGCCTTGTGTGTCCCAGATCCCATCGTGCGCACATCCTTTATTATTCATAATGGTCAAATAGAATGCGTTGATTGTTTATTCAAGTTAGGTCTTGTCTCTTGGAGTATGATATACATTGATGCTTAATAACCGTGTCATGTAATAACATGTCTACTCCATTCGAATTACTTGCGCAGATTTGTCTATATACTCAAGTATATATATGCATATTTAGATATATTTAGATAAATTTGAGACATCTGATTCCGATACTGTGGAAGTGGTCTTTTGGCACCAGGGATCATATGCTCCCGGTTTTATATCTCGTTTTAAATCACTTTTAAAATGTTGAAAAATTCGGATACAAAATTTAATGGGTACATCTCGAAATTCTACACTCTCACAAAGTCGTTCCATGAAAAACCGATATTTTTAGTGTCATGTATAAAAAGATGAATTTTGGTTAAAAAAATGTTGCCTACGTGACTTTTTTTTTTTGCCTTTTTCACACAAGTCACAAAAATGTCATTTTTTCGCAAAACCTGATGTGCACATGTTGAACATCGATATGTAAACATGAAAAGTTTCGTTCGAATTTCTTTAACATTTTCCGAATTGCTCCTATGTTCCGAATTGAATTTTATGGAAACATCGATAGTCTCGTATGAACGTTCAGCCGCAGAGCGTACCCAGCTTCAACCCCGGTAGGGGTACGATTCCACAAGTGAAACATGAAGCCGCAGCCACTATCACGATTAGTCGATTAGCGTCCTGCGTCAAATCAACTAATCTGGTCTCAGCGGTGGAGGACAAAATAGGTGTATGACGACAGGGAGAACGTAGTACTTGCATGATTGATGTTAACATTTGCGCGTGTGTACCCGCGTATCGAGCAAGCAGCGAAGACGAACCCGGTTTTCCTTTGCCATCTCCGTTGAAGCAACATAAGAAACTCGCAGGAACTCGGAGTGCGGTGATTATAGCTGAGTAGTAAACGGCCGGCGTCGCGGTCGATGAGGGGTACGAGTAGGACGGGGTGCATAGTTTCTCGGCATGTACGTGTACCCTACCGGTGACATAGAGGTCTCTTAGTTTGGAGCTTCTGATGATCCGTAGCACACTGGCACCCAGTGCAAGTCAAAGACGAGTCCTAGTTCAGACCGGAAGGTACGCGAGCAGACAGGTACTGCAAGGCGCACATCACGGGGACGATATGGCGCGAGGGACTAGACAAATGAAGGAAGCCGCGTGAGTGAGCAGGAGAATCGTGACAGACAGAGACGGCGCGAATACTGGCTACTTTGCTCGTTGTGAAGTTGTCAAGCACCAAAAGGTCCAAAACATGATACGCACGAGCTCAAACAAGCACTCAAGTTTGCACCAAGCTGGTAGAGACTACGATTGCTCGCGAAATACGTAGGAGTATATATAGTTGGATCTCAGAAAATTTCAAACAAAAAAATTGCACTTAGATGATGCACGTATGTACGTGTGTGTGTTTTTTTTATACTCAAATTTAAAAGTATGTAGTTTAGACAAAAATAACAAATTTTAGATAAACAATATGAAGGAAACTCACCCCTTACGAAAGTTTTGTAACATAAAGATCACGACAACTATGTAACTTACTACCAGAGTAAGTTTAATCGGTTTTCGCTGAACCCAGATTCTAAAAGTTTCCTTTATATTGCTCGACGCTTGCTCAAATCACAAGGTGAGACCAAGAGGCCTTTCCTCTGTGGCGTGCCTTCCTGGTCTTGGTCAGGTACAAGCAACTCCACTTGAACAGGAGATGTCAAGTTGTCACGGTGGAATTTGCCGACCTTTAGATCATATATGCTTACAACAATCCGTAATGCAGTCATTTCAGAGAACTTGACACGAGCTCAAGAGATGAAGTGCAGCAGAAAACAAGAACATATAAACACTTCAAGGATAAAGTACAACAAAACTAGAAAATTATCAATGCAACTACCTGAAAATAGTTTCTCAAGGTTAATGCTCGGCTATTATTAGGTGTGTCACCGACATCAGCAACATTCTTTACCCTTTTGTTCCAAAGAAATGAATTTAGGAACACGTGCATATTCCTTACTATTTTAGATGGCTAGTAATAGTAATATCCAGCAGCCAAGATAAAGAAAAAGTTATAAAAAACGATGGACATAAAGTATATTAACTTGTGAAATAAAAGGTGTAAAAGTTTCACCCAGGAGTACTGAAAATGAAGAGAAGGCCTTACCTTAAAATTCTTGTCAAGAACAATCGATCAACTAATAGTTGTAAATATTATTCAAGTGCAAGTGTTTGTCAACAATGATAGTCCATTTTGAACCATCAAAACTGCAAATACAAAAACATTAGTTGCTACCACATATTATATTGGCCCCTATATGCAAACTGACAATTGAGGGAAAGAAATTATTATGATGCGCATAATGCATGGCATGTGAGGTATTGAAAGAATTCTAGTACTCCCTCCAATTCATGATAAATCTTGAGGTTTTACTAAGGGGGTAGTGTAAATTTGAACTAAGACACTTATTATGGATCGGCGGGAGTACAGAAAATTTCCATGGCTGCAATTAATTTGTGGTGGCCAGGCTTGATTCATGAGCAACAAGGAGATCTTGCATTTTTAGAAAAATGGCATGGCAATATCTATACAATGAGAATTCAGAATGACAATCTCTTGTTAAGTAATAATCACCAATTTCAAAATGAAGTATATGCAACTACACAGGTTAAAAGAATAGCTGCAATCAAATAACTAAGAGCAATTATCGGGTGATGTAGAGAGCTTTCCAAAAAAAAAAACTCTTATATGTATTGAAAACATCTCAACAATCACCTTTAGTTCATCAATTGCTTGTTAATCATAGGAACATATATACATGCGTCGGAGCAGTATTCCAACACCATCTACATGATGGTACCAACTATTCTAGGTAAATCCTTCCCTAGTTTGTGGTAGAACATGATGTTTTTCCATACTATTCGCGGTGCCGGTGGATGTAGGTCTAACTTGTATGCCTAAATTTCCATTAATGAGATGAGAATGTCACCCTCCCAAGCTTCATTACCAACCCTTTTGCAGTACAATGCATCCTAGCCCTTCTCTGCATTAGAATGACAAATCTTTGCTCAAATGCCCCAACATGAGGAATTCTTAGAGGGTTGAGGAACCTTCAAATTACAATATTGCTCCACAACTGATTCCCCCCTCCCACCCTCTCTCTCTCTCTCTCTCTCTCCATCCATTTCTTCCCCAACAAGGCCCCCATCATTCTTTCCATGGAACTTTCATGGCCAAGCCTCCCCTTGCCCAGGTGCCCCTTTCCCTGAGCTCCCTTTGGTCGAGGTCTTCCCTAGACGAGCGCCCGTTACCAGCAATAGGGTTGGGTCCACTGACCTCCACCTTGGAGGCAGACTGGCAGGGTCTCTCGGACGGATTGGACCCCAAATAGTAAGCGACGACGGTTGTGGAGGAGCTAGGAGAATTCAAAGTCCTCGACGAAGTGACTAAGCTTAAAGAGGACAACTTTGGAGGTGAAAAGGGGCGTGGCCCAAGATGCGAAGAGGAGCTCACAAAGGGCATCATCGGCGGGGTGCCCCACCGGTGCAAGGAGGGCACGCGGTGCAAGGAGGGCACGCCGAGGGCATGAAAGCATGTCGTCGGCTGCGCAAACGTGATGTTTGGGAGGGGCTACGGACACGAGATTTTACCTTTGACGGCGGAGCACGCTCTATCAATCTAAATTGTTGAGTTGCACAACATACAACAGATCAGGTTGACGAGAGCTATTAGATTACATTTTTTGGGCAGTGTACATTTTATGGCGTGCGTTTAGAGAGAAAATGTGTAGATGATTGGAGGAAAACAAAAGCAAAACAACAAAACTACGCCATGCCATGTGATGTGCGTTGTATGTGGGGCCGGCCCATTAGGCCAGATTTCCCCTTTTTAAATTTTTAAATTGTTTCCTTGTCCTTTGTTTCTTTATTATCTGCTCTTTATTTTCCTTTTTGCATTTTTAAAGTATAAAACATTTCCAGAAATATTTTTTAAAGTTGAAACAATTTTAAAACATAAACTTTTTTAAAATTTGACCTCTTTTTTCAAAAGCTGAACATCTTTTACATATAAGCCTTTTAAGTTTTAAAACCTGAACATTTTGCGAAAAAACGAAGAAATACTGGAAGAAAAGCCACAAAAGAAAATGTCTTACAGAAGAAAAAAAACAGAAAACCTGAACTGACAAATAAAACCGGCTCCAAAACTGAGAAAACTGGGCCTGGCCCAAGATCTCCCGGGGTGCGCAGTACGGTGTTTGCCCGCGGTACGCGGCACATAAGATTTCGCGCTCTGCCCAGCCACGCAATCGCGCAGTCCACTTCCACTCTCCCAGTCCGAGGCCCACCACGATCATCTTTCTTGCTTCCCAAGACGAAGACCCAAACCCAATACACAAAGCCGGAAAAGCCCTTTCTCGCTTCCTCTTCCTCCTCACACAACTCGCCAGAGCCAAACCCGATTCCACCACCAGAGACTCGCCGCAGCCGCCGCCATCGCCATCGCCCCCGGTGCCGCCGGCGTCAAGTTCCGAGGGAGGGCGTCCCGCTTGCGGCCACCATCCAGCGGTCTCCGTCCCGCCCGCAGAGGCGCCGCGCCTGCCTCGAGACAGACGACCCGCGCGCCTAGGGTTTCCGCCGTCGCCGCGACCGCCGCCGGAGACAGAATCAGAGCGAGATGGTACGTGCGCTGTTTTTTTTATCTGTTTATATATTTGATCCATAACCGAGCCTAATTAACCGCTGGTTCGGCAGGCCGGAAGACTACTTGCGAACCTCCTCGTCATGGGCGGCACCGTCCTGGGCAGAGCGGTGGTGCAGGCCTATCGCCAGGCCATCGTCAGTGAGTGCTCTCTCCTCTCCCTCCTCCTCCGCTGTTGCTTTCTGTTAAGGTTGCCCCTGACAATGTGAATCCCTGGCCGTGTTTGATTGCTCCTTATTGGTGGGGATGGTAATTGGCAGTAATAACTAGAGGACTTTGCACCGCTTTCTAGATGACTAGATAACTAGGTTGAACATGTAGTGCCCCTCTGCCGTCCAAAGTTGAGTGCTGGTTTAATGATGGTAATAGGCATTGTATTGCTTTACTGTAGGCTTAATTGGCATATATTCTGGAATGCTGCGCTGTTGAAATGTGAATAAACGATGCTAAGAAGTTTGTTATTTGATAATCATGTGTTGCTATCCATTATATATTTATTTCTGTCAACTATGGTATGTAGCACTTGGTATCATCTGATGTACATAGAGGTTTCATTTAGCAGTGTTGATAATCATTTGGTTAATTTTTTATTAATCAACACTTGATTCGGCTTTGGTTCATTGGACCTTTTTTTGGAACTGTTTCTTGTGAAATTTATGCATTCCATACAAGACAAAGTTTAATCATTTAGATATACATATGTCATTCAGTAGTTTAGGATCTCCTTGGTAATTTTTGGTTATCACTGGTGTGTACTGAATTGGCCATATCCTACCATGACACAGTTCTGACACATTTGTAAACACTAGCTTTGATATTGGTTCTTATTTCGGTTGCTTAGATGCAGGGAAACATCTGGCTGTCCAGTTGCCCATGCATCATGCACTTTTCTCAATGTGACTAATCGTTCATGATTTTTTCTTATAGATGCAAATACTTCTGGAGCTGCCCAGGAGGTTGTGAATGGTATTCGAAAGGCTAGCAAGGCCATCACTGAGCAAGAAGCCCGGCAAATATTAGGTGTCAGTGAAAAGACAAGTTGGGAGGAGATCCTGAAGGTGTGTGCGTGTGTGACAATAGAAGCTGATTTTTTTTTATCTTCTATCAACTTTTATTTATTCTATATGATATCTGCATGAATTAAGGCTTTTCTCCATGGGCTTGAAGAAATTAAGATTGTTTTTATAGCACATATACAGCAATCTGCTTCATCTTAAAACTGATGTTAAATAGCAGAAGTGTTAAACAATGTTAACCTCATGTGTGTTGCCTTTTAATTTGCTCTGTATCAACATCGCAGTTAAGATTGTTAGAACAACATGTATAACCAACCATTTGCTTTACACGCAAATTGATGGTAGCGCATGCACAGGCTTCAGCTTAAAATGTGATGTTGAATCGTGGGCGTATTAAATAATCCCAGCATCATGTAGGCTCATTTTATTTGCTCTGTATGAACATTGCATAGTTAAGATTGTTAGAACTACAGGTATACTGGTATAGTCATTTTCTATACACACAAACTGATGCTAGATTTCTCCCTATTGAATATTCTGCAGAAGTACGATACAATGTTCGAGAAGAACGCCAAGAGCGGAAGCTTTTATCTCCAGTCGAAGGTTCATCGAGCGAAAGAATGTCTGGAATCCATTTATCATGAAAAGCCTGACATCACAAACTGAGACATGGCCTAGGTTCCACTTGATCTAATCGACCGATTTGTGGGTGTGGCCGGAGATGGCCGTTCTATCTCAGTTTTGTTGGTGCATCAGGTTAAATGGCTGTAACAGGAGGCTGTTCTGTTTGACTTGAATAATATATTCAGAAAAAAGAAACACAATTTAATTCTATTTTTAGCTGCAGCGTCTTGTTTGCTTGCAAACTCAGATGTCAAATTCTTGGTATCATTGTGATCACTTGATTCTTGTACCGGCTTGTGTTTTGGATTTGATTTACCAGTTTGTTCATTCGCTCGTAATTCTGAAGCAGGATTACGAGTTAGTAACTGTCCCAAAAACTACAACTTGCGCTGAATTGGGGGGAAATGTGCACATGAAGTTTGAGCTGTAACGGAGACAATAAGAAGATAGAAGCTCTGTTGTTAATATCATTCCAAATATATGATCTGAAGAATTTGTAATTTTTTTGCAATTGATTTTTTTTTTCCTTATCAACACTATGCATTGTTCCCAGAAGATTAGTCGATCAATATACATGAAGTAACAGTAATCAGGAAGAAACAACACTCTGCTGACTTGCAAGGGCAGAATGGGCATATTTCAGGTAGAGATTGCTACTGCTCTGGCCTCTGCCTGTTACTCTAACCACAAGGGCATCAGTCCCCGCTTCACGGTTCAGGGTTCTGTCATCTTATTCTACGGAGTACATCACTTGTTCGCACTCCCAACTATATAATCGGTGTTGAACATTACCATGGCCTTCAAAACATAAAACGAAACACTAAAGGGAATATAAGTTAAAAAATGAAAGGCTTCAAAATTTTGGTGATTCCTTGACTGAGATGGACTAACCACAGCGGTATATCATGATTTTGCTGGCCAGATTCTTCTCTACATATGCCGCATAGCATTCTACCCAAGTGGTTGGTCTGCACAATATACACATGGCTTGCTAAAATATTAGGGATTACTTCCTTCTGAGAAATCGATGTAGGACAGTAGGAGCTCGAGAAATGCGAGAACCTGGACCAATTCATTCGACATCTACCTACAATTTATACAAGACAGTACAAACTACATGACCAATCTGGAATTATTTTACACATGTGATGGGGGAATCACGGCAATCTTCCTTGCAACCTCCAACTTCCTCCTGGCTCGAGGACTGTTGGCTTTCAAACCTGGGAAGAGGAACCTAGTATGCCATGTTCGAGAATAATGCCAATGTCGTACTTCTATACCTGGTTGTACGTAGAAGCGCCAAAGAATGCCAACGCATGGTGACGAGTGCTTCTAGCGATTACCATACTATGATACCATTTCTAAAAATTCAAATTGTCAATTTTTCTGTGTGGCTTGCTAATTAAAATAGGATTTGAACGGCCGACTGCTTGGCGAAGCGTGGGTGGTCAAATTGCGGTTTATGCCCTCTTTGTAAGCAACATGCGGAATCCTTTGACTACCTTTTTGTTCATTGCCGCTACACTACTCGCATTTGGAGCTCCGTCATGGAATGGTTGGAAATAACCGATAGCAACCAACTTCTCCGAGTGGTAGGAGATCATGGCGGGGGGCTTCGTCCAAAACCGCAAGGGCATGGCATCCGTCATCCTCCTTATCGCTTGGGAGGGTGGAACGAGCGTAATGATAGGATCTTTTGTAATAAGAGAGATCTGTTGTTTGTTGTCCACTTGTCCTAGATAGGATTAAGAGAGAGGCACTCCTTTGGGTTCTTGCGGGTGCCAAAAGTTTGGATCACCTCATTCAGGGAGAGTAATCCCTTGTATTGTATTATATTGTATACATGTACTTCATGTAAACCTTCTTCTTAATCAATAAATTCGGCAAACCTTTTACCTCCGTTTCAAAAAAAAAAGATAGAAGTGTCAAAAATCTCTTGTACAATAAATTTGTAAATGCTCACAAGATATCCGCTTGCAAAACCTAGAATTTGTTGAACTAAATTCTGAATACACGCTGACCAAAAGAGCTGGGAAGGTCCTGGACACTCGGAGCCAGATTTGCTAGCTGAACTAAATTACAAGCACTTCCTCAGGGAAATATAAATAATTCAACAGTAGGAGTCTAAATTAATTGAGGATCTGGGTATTTCTCGGCACTTCCTCGCACGTGTGGGTCTGGGTATGCATATTTTAAGTCTCTAAATTCAACAGATTTTTTTTGTGTAACCGAAAATATAAATAATTTCATATTAAAATTTTACACATTTGTAGGTTACATCATTTACTATGTCCAGATTTATTTTTAAATTTTTAAAAACAAATATGTATGATTTTTCAGTTTTTTTTAAACACCAGGAGCACTTGTGCCTTAGAGCCAAAGACCCTTTTTGCTAGTTTTACTTGTTATATTGGATATTAAGATAGCTCACTTTGTTGGTAAAGTATATCTCAACTTCGCCACCGAATTCGCCTCCCCGCAAAATCGGCAAGGATTCTCTGACTTTACCTCTCTAACATTTTTCTGAATTTGAGTTATTGAAATGGGGAGGACACCATACGGAGACCCGGCTAACAATGACCCGAAGTCAAGACATGCAAAGTCAGAGAATCACGCTCGCCACAAAAACCGTATTACAATCATTTCATTTTTCATGTTTTGGACAAGTTAGTTGTCACTTCCTTACCGAGATTTATATGCATTTGAGAGGCCCTAAATTGGCACCGGGGATGTCTTTGGATTGTAGCATTTTCGTAGAAATTTTGAATGGTTTAAATTCACATAGTACCTATTTAGATCATTCAAAATTTGAAGGCTTCCATTTTCAGCCTTGTAGTATTTCATAGATATCTGTAGCACAGTCAAAATGCCACTCCACTCCATGTTTCTTCAAGGCTCTACTCTCCCATTTAGGTCGTGCTGTGGGTATGTTTATCTAGTGTGCAACTGTGCATCATCTGTAAACGCTTGCAGCATACTGAAACCATGGGTGTACCGCAGCGTGTACAGACGTTGGATCCGCTGAAAAAAAAAACGATGGTCACCGGTCACTTCACTGCCCCCGTTGTGGTACAGAGTCGACAAGTGCCACTCCAGTGCTCAACACGTAGCGAGTGCATGCACTGTTCACCTCCGTCCTGCGACCGTCAGTATATGCGTGCCAGAGGTTTCCCACGCCGAGCGACGTCGCCGCCGCCGAGATCCGGTGGTCACGCAGCGGCAGGCGGCGGATCTCGGCGCGGGCGGGCAGGCACGCTTTTCTTTTCCCCAGGTTCACCTCCCCTCTCGCCCCCACCAACGTGGCCACGCCAGCACCCAACCACCGGCCGCCTTCCTCCACGCAAAAGGCCCCATCGCTGCTCCACACTCCACGCGTCCCCTCCTCCCACGACCGACCAACCTCCCACTGATTGCGACCCCCCGCACCACGTGTCCCTCCCCCTCCACTCCCCACCTCCTACCCCAACCCACCGCCATGCGGGCCACGGCGCACCCCGGTCCCCACCATCCACACCCACGTCGCCGCACCAGACGTCCAGCTCTTATTACCCGTAATAATTTAATGACACGATATTTCCTTCCTTCCGGGCGGCCCAGGAGACAGCGGCCATGTGGTGCGGGGCATCAATAAATAACCTGTCGAAGCGGACAGGCCTCGCGGCGTGGCGCCACGTGTGCGCTGCCCGTCCTCGCCGTTAACGTCAACCGCCTGCCGGGCCCCGCCACGGGAGACGCGTGTCGAGATCTCCTCGCCGGCCGCACCCCACGCGTCCTCATCTGCCGGACTCGGACGGTGGGCGACGTCTGGTAGTAGCTATCGCGCCGCGCGCTGGCTGGCCGCCATGACGGCGACGCGCACCCGCCTCCTCCCCTTCTTCTACCTCCTCTCCCTTCGTTTCCGGGGTTCGTTTCGGCCCCGCGCTTGCTTCTCCTGCTGCCCCAGCCTAGCTCGTCGAATGCGCTGCTGTGCTCGCGTGTGAATCGTGCTTTCCGTGGCGTAGAGGCTGCTACTTGGGCTCTAACCTTCCCATGGCCGAGATCTGCTGCCAGGAAGCCAAGTCCCCGCCGGCCACCGTGGCCACGGCCTCGGCCTCGGCCGCCGCCGCCGCGGCTGCCGTAGCGTCGTCCGTGATGGACAGGCGCCGACGCAGGCTGGAGATGAAGCGCTTCCGCCTCGCCACCGACCTCGAGGAGTCCGCCGCGGAGTACGCGCGCGCGGGCAAGCGCCAGCGGCTCCAGCGCACGGCGTCCGGCTCGCCCCCCTGTCCCGGCGCCGCCGCGCCGGCCGAGGCCGAGACCGTGGACCCCGACCGCTGCCCGAGGTACGGGGTCTCCTCCGTCTGCGGCCGCCGGCGCGAGATGGAGGACGCCGTCTCCGTCAGGCCGGACTTCCTGTCCGGCTCCTCCGGCAGCAGGTCCTACTTCTTCGGCGTCTTCGACGGCCACGGCTGCTCGCACGTACGTCCTACCCAGCCTACTCCGCAATTTCGAATTCTGTACAGCGAAGTGTTCGTGTGCTGATTCCGGAGTTCCCTTCTGCTGCTACCTCAGGTGGCCACGACGTGCCAGGACCTGATGCACGAAGCGGTGGCGGAGGAGCACGAGAAGGCGGCGGCGGCGGCGGGGTCCGGCGACGAGGAGATCCCCTGGAAGGAGGTGATGGAGAGGAGCTTCGCGCGTCTGGACGAGCGCGCCGCGAGCTGGGCCACCAGCCGCAGCAGCGAGGAGCCCGCCTGCCGCTGCGAGCAGAAGATGCCCTCGCGGTGCGACCACGTGGGGTCCACCGCCGTCGTCGCCGTCGTCAGCCCCACCCACCTCGTCGTCGGCAACGCAGGCGACTCACGCGCCGTGCTCTCCCGGGCCGGTGCGCCCGTCGCGCTCTCCGTCGACCACAAGGTACGCGTCAACCACGGCGTCCTCTGTGTTTGGACTTGAATTATAGCCCGTGACCTTACCGTTGTATGAACTGTGGATCTTGTCAGCCTGACCGGCCGGACGAGCTGGAGCGCATCCAGGCGGCGGGCGGCCGCGTGATCTACTGGGACGGCGCGCGGGTGCTCGGCGTCCTCGCCATGTCTCGTGCCATAGGTGAGTTCAAGTTCGCTCTCCTCGTCGACAGGGAATTTGTTCTACCTCTTGTGGATCCGATCTAACTGAACAACTTGCACGCGCGCAGGCGACGGTTACCTGAAGCCGTTCGTGACGGCGGAGCCGGAGGTGACGGTGACGGAGCGCAGCGACGCCGACGAGTGCCTGATCCTGGCCAGCGACGGGCTGTGGGACGTGGTGACCAACGAGATGGCGTGCGACGTCGTCCGGGCCTGCTTCCGGAGCAACGGCCCGCCGGAACCCGCGAGCGGCGAGGGAACCTCGTCGTCGGGGAAGGCGGTGAGCAGGGCGGAGTCCGACAAGGCGTGCTCCGACGCGGCCATGCTGCTGGCGAAGCTGGCGCTGGCGCGGCGGAGCGCCGACAACGTGAGCGTGGTCGTCGTGGATCTGCGCCGGGGGCTGTGATGATTCATTCCTGGAGCGAAATTCACGCTCCATGATTGCGTTTCATTATCTTTTTTTAATGTGGCAAAGCTAATTCCGTTCTTCATTTTTGAATTTGCTCTGTTACCTTGATCTAGCAGTATTTAGCTCCAGTATTAAAAACCCAGCTGGTCAGCTACGATATTGTGATCGTACTCGTAAGATAGAGAATCCGATACGCAGATCTGTAGCCTTCGTTATAAAATTGATCTTATTAGCTGACTACAACCATCAGACTAAATTAACACGATAAGTTGGAATTTGGTCCATCGTCAACGATGGAATCATCATCACCTATAGCTGGCCACTCATGTCTACTGCTCCTGACGACGCGCTTATCGGGAAGTTATTCGGTTACCACCGTGCTATGATCAAAACAGAAAAGATCTGCCGCGGGCGGGCACACCGCAGGCATTTTTTCAGTGGAGAACTCTACAACAAAAGCGTGCTGATAAAGCCGCCGATGGAATGATCGATGCCGGGCGCTCTACGTGTAGAAAGCGAGCTCTCCCTTTCGTCCTCCTCCGTATGCGTTTCTGTTGGGGGAAGCCAGGTGGACGGAGGAGAGGAGCGTGGCGAGAAAAGCGGAAAAGTCTCCACCGAGCCCACGTACAGTACTACGTCGGAGCAGCTGAATTATTGGGCTGCGCCCACCGGTGCGGTGCGCCTATGGCTGCTCTGCACGCGTCGACGGGTAACGTGGCGTGGATGACTGTTTGCTGACTCGATACACGCTAGTTTATTGTTCAGATTCCTCCTCGCATGCTACCGGTCGATGATCCTCGTCGCCCGCCCGCGGCCGCCCCATGCGCGCGAAGGGCGGGCTACACAAACAAATATCGGCGTTGGCGTGACCGTGATGGCACGGCGCACGGCGGGAGTGAGTGCTGTGCCGGGGACGCAAGCAAGAAGGTTCCGAGGAAGTGGCGGGTACGATACCTCGGCGTCGGCGTGGTGGAGTCGACACGAAAGGCCGCGCACCGCCGTCAGCTGGATCTCGCAGTGGAACACATTCCCACGATGATCCATGAACAGTCAGGAGCCACGATGGGACAGCACTACATCAGGGCCGCGACCGCGATGCGACGGCGGTAGGGGAGGAAATGGAGCTCCAATCGTGAGTGCAGTTCTCGGAGGCGGCAGCGCCTCAGTGGTGCATGGCTTTTGTTGCTTCAGATCATCTGAATCTGTGAGATGGTGGTGGTGGACTTGCAGGCCTACGCCTACACAGCACAATAACTCGTTTTTGGGCGATCTGTTTTTTTAGTAACATCTGTTGATCCAGGCACCAGATCGTACCTTCTCTTTTGGGGTTGACTTCGAGTTAATTAACAATTTCCAGTCCCAGAGTCGGAGATTGTACTCGTCAACGTTAGAGGGAAGAAGCAACAGCGAAAAAACACATCGGATAATCTTTCCTCTGTGTCGCTCTATCTTGGAAAGATAAGAGTTCACCTAGTCCACCATTTTAATTTTTTTTTTCGAAAAGAGGGAAAATCGCCCCAGCTTGGATGCACACGGCTTTTTATTAGATTTTATTAGATTATTCGCAAACCTTACAAGAAGCAATACAAAAAATCAACCTCGAAGCCACCTCACTGGGATGAAGGGGTGACAATACGTGGCTTGTCATAAGCAAATGTCTTCCTAAACGCTTGGCGGTGAAAGCACATCCGGTCAAGCAGACTCTCTGCATGCCACGCACACGCCTGAAGTTGCTACCGCCGTCTTCCTCGACTCCATCTTCAAGAGATCATCGCATTAACCTTGCAAGACTGTGTCGATGCCACCATGGCGCGAGGCAGCTCCGCCATCCTGCACGCATACATCATCCCGCATCTTTCGTCGATACCACTGCAGCACCATGCCACCGAGCCTCCTCGCCAACAATGTGGTAGATGAATACCACTCACGACATCCGCCAACATCCGTACTGCTCCAAAACGATGCCCCAAGAGGTAGAAAGACGAGGCGCGCCATCGTCCGTCCGGGAGACCGGACCCTAGGGGTTTCCCCGACGCACAAGTGAGAAGCATGCGATGACGATGCCTTCAAGAAGGTATCGGCGCGACACGTCGCCATCGTCACCAGAGGAGCACGGTTTTCACGGCAGCCGCGCATCCCCAACTCGCCGAGTGTAGTGCCAAGACGGGCAAAGATGGCGCCTTCGACAAGGTAACGACGTCGGCCAGCGCCGCCATCATCCGCCAAGACCGAGGTCGAGGCTCGGTTTTCACCGCCATGACACCCCGGACTAGATCACCATTGCCCGAAACTTGTGTGAGATCCCATGATCCCACACGGGACTACCCATTGTCAGACCACCTCCGACGAAGAAGATGACCACCACCACCATGCCGGCTGCCCCAGGTTTCCTCATGACGCGAGGATGCCCACGAACGCCTCCGTGCCGAGGAGGCAGAGCCACGACAGGCAGATCGTCACCCGCCTCGGCCCAAACGGACCAAGACTGGACCCGATCCATGCCACCGCCGCCGCCCGCCGCCTGCAGATCGACGCCATAGCCGTCGCCTCCCTGCGCCGCCGCGTCAAGGAGAGGCCGGGCAGACGCCGCCGACGTGTCCTCCAGGTCGTGGGGTCGAGAGGATAGGCCGCCGCCACCTCGAGGGCTTTGCCCGACAGCGCTCCCGGAGACGGGGGCCATGAATTATAGGGGGGTGTATCATAGTATCTTCGATAAGTAAGAATGTCGATCCCAACGAGGAGGAGAGGTGTTGACAAGCAGTTTCGATGAAGGATTCACTTGTAAATGCTCACACACAAGTATTGAGGGGTTTTGATGTAGATGAATAAAGTACGAGTAAGTAAAGTGCGAGTAACAATTGCAGTGGCCCAATCCTTTTTAGCGCAAAGGACAAGCCGGTTTGTTTACTTATAATGACAAAACGTTCACACACACGGGATTTTAGTCTAGTGCTTTCGCTACATACGGCTAATTAATCTTTATTGTTTTGATAAGTGTTGTGTGGGTGAACCTATGCTAATGTACCGCCCTTCCTAGGACTAATCATACTTGTGATTATACCCCTTGCAAGCATCCGCAACTACAAGAAAGTAATTAAGATAAATCTAACCACAGCCTTAAACTGAGAGATCCCTCCTGCCCTTCAACGATCGACCAGGTCACCTCAGGGTTGTCAAGCGAGTACAAGATGCATTCCCCTGCCCTAAAAAAGATGTCGTGTTTTTCACACCACTAGAAGAATAACACCACAACTTAAATATCATAACATTGAATATTACTCAACCATACTTCACTACTAACATTTAGACTTCACCCATGTCCTCAAGAACTAAACGAACTACTCACGAGACATCATATGGAACATGATCGAGGTGATATGATGATGAATAACAATCTGAACATAAACCTTGGTTCAACGGTTTCACTCAATAGCATCAATAACTAGTAGAAATCAACAGGGAGAGTTTCCCCTATCAAACAATCAAGATCAAACCCAAATTGTTACAGCGGCGACGATGGCGGTGAGACGATGATGATGATGATGATGATGATGATGATGATGATGATGGAGATGATGTCCAACTCGATCGCGGTGACGATGGCGTCGATTTCCCCCTCAGGAATTTCCCGGCGGATCTCAGCCTGGGGAGAGCTCTTTTCTCTACGGTGTTCTCCGCCTCGCAGGGCGGCTGCTCTTCGCGACGTATCCCCTGGAGCTTAGGTTTCGGGACGACGTTCGCGAAGAAAAGGCGAGAGGGGCTGTGGGCCCCCTCCTCACAGAAGCGCCGCGCCTTGGGCCGCCGGCCTATGAGGCCCACCTCGGGTCCCCTCGCTCCCCCTTCGGCTCCCTTCGTCATCGGAAAAATAGGATTTTCGTATAATTTCCTTCAAGCTGTTGATCTTAGAAATATTGCGACGACGCTTTTCCAGAATCCGACTCCGGTGCGCGATCCTCCAATAATCATGAATCATGCAAAATAGATGAAATAACATAAGTATCATCTCCAAATATGAAATATATCAATGAATAACGGCAAATTATGATATAAAATAGTGATGCAAATTGGACGTATCAACTCCCCCAAGCTTAGACTTCGCTTGTCCCAAGCGAAACCTAAACGGGACCACATGTTTATGGAGTGAAGAGTCGATAAATAAAATACGGACAAGAAGCATCATATTCATTCACACAAGACATTCTAGTAAACAACTTCCTCATATAATTCAACTTGAAACAAGTATAAGGTAATCACAAATAAAGGTGCATAAGAAATCATAGTTGGTGATGGTTCTTGGTCAAAGAACAGTTAACAGGTTATACTTATCTATCGAGCAGCGCTCTTATGTTAAAGTTTGTATGGCACAACTTGCATACTCAATCATAATAATCTCCTCATGATCATTGATAACTTTCAAAGCTATATTCATTCAGATAAAACTTGTACTAAACAAGGAAGAGTAAAAGACATGATGAAGTAAATCGCAATATAATGGTTTGATCACAACAACTCAAATGCTTGCTTAAGATGGAGGAAATAGGTTTACTTGACTCAACATAAAGTAAAAGTAAAAGGCCTTCGCGAGAGGAGCAGGGATTAAATCGTGTGCTAGAGCTTTTTCGAGTTTGAAATCATATAAAGAGAATGAAAGTAACATTTTGAGAGGTGTTTGTTGTTGTCAACGAGTGGTAGCGGTACTCTACCCCCTTGCCAGACAAACCTCCAAAGAGCGGCTCCCATTTTATTTTCATTTTTGTGTGGCACTCCTTCCAACCTTTCTTTCATAATCCATGGCTAACCGAATCCTCGGGTGCCCGCCAACAATCTCATACCATGAAGGAGTGCCTTTTATTTTAGTTTTATTATGATGACACTCCCCCAACCTTTGCTTACACAAGCCATGGCTAACCGAATCCTTCGGGTGCCGTCCATCAATCTCATACCATGGAGGAGTGTCTATTTAGGTTAATTAATTTGGGACTGGGAATCCCATTGCCAGCTCTTTTTGCAAAATTATTGGATAAGCGGATGAAGCCACTAGTCCATTGGTGAAAGTTGTCAAGAGATGAAAGATAAAACCACACATACTTCCTCATGAGCTATAAAACATTGACACAAATAAGAGATAGTAAATTTTGAATTATTTAAAGGTAGCACACGAAGTATTTACTTGGAATTGCAGGAAGTACCATGTAGTAGGTAGTTATGGTGGACACAAATGGCGTAGGTTTGGGTTGAGGTTTGGATGCTGAGAAGTATTCCCTCTCAGTACAGGTTTTGGCTAGCAAGGTTAATTAGCAAGCATAGAGTCGGGAAACAAACAAATATACATGTGATAAAACAATCATGCATCTTCCTTGTAAGCACAAATTTTATCGAATAATAAGCTATGAGCTAACAAGAAGAAGATAATGAAACAACTACATGTATTTCTCTTTCTACTTAAACCTCAAAGTGTTGTTGCTATTGACCAATGCTAAGTTTGCCAAAACCAAATGAATTTATTCAATGCTCCCAAAAGTGATACCAATACTAATAACAAGATTAATCATATAATAAGGATTGCAAACTAAAATAAGATGTGTAATATGTAAATGATAAGAATTCTCATTAATATTCCATAACGATAACTCACACCAAGGGATACATAGACAACCAACTAAAGGAGAGATACTTCCACACTGCAACCCATCTTATATGATAACTTCCCTACTCATGATATGACACTACTTGATAGTAAAAAGTAAAAAGGTAGTGATGATGTGATACGCGGCACTCCCCAAGCTTGGAACAAACCAAGGGTATGCCAATACCGATGATGGATTACTCCTTCAGCGATGGTGGTGATGAATTCCCATCATCAGATTTCCAAGGAAGAGGCTCTCCATCAACAAACGACATCTTGGTCTCAGGAATCCTTAAACTAGCGGCATAGCTTATGCGTTTAAACCTGTTTTCATACTCACAGTTTTGATTCCAAATGTCATAGAGTTGAGCTTGGAGTTGGTTGGTGGTGTCATGAAGTGAGAGGATGTCGCCCCATAGCTTTGCAGTCTCCTTCTCGTGTGCATCGATAAGTTCAGACACAATCTTGTGGAAGATGTCCACCTCCCGCTCAGCCATCTTCTTGTAGTTGAAGACCTCTTGTTCTAGCTTCTCCATCCTGTCTTCCAAGCTTCCTTCTCCTTTAGGACCCTGGACATCTTTAACCTGCAGCTCTCCATCAACGAGCAGTGATGCGCGTGGTTGACGTATTGTCTTTCCGTTCGACACGCGTCCGTTGGGAACCCCAAGAGGAAGGTGTGATGCGTACAGCGGCAAGTTTCCCTCATAAACCAAGGTTTATCGAACCAGTAGAGTCAGAAGCACGTGAAGGTTGATGGCGGCGAGATGTAGTGCGGCGCAACACAGGATTTCGGCGCCAACGTGGAACTGCACAACACAAACCAAGTACTTTGCCCCAGCGAAGCAGCGAGGTTGTCAATCTCGACTATGCAACAAAGGATTAGATGTATAGTGTGGAAGATGATTGTTTTGCGAGAAAGCAGGGAACGAGTATTGCAGTAGATTGTATTTCGGTATAGAGAATGGACCAGGGTCCCACAGTTCACTAGAGTGTCTCTCCCATAAGATAAATAGCATGTTGGGTGAACAAATTACGGTTGGGCAATTGACAAATAGAGAGGGCATGACCATGCACATACATATTATGATGAGTATAGTGAGATTTAATTGGGCATTACGACAAAGTACATAGACCGCTATCCATGCATCTATGCCTAAAGTCCACCCAGGTTATCATCCAGAACCCCTTCCAGTATTAAGTTGCTAACAACGAGACACTTGCATTAACTATGCGTAATGTAATCAATAACTACATCCTCGGACATAGCATCAATGTTTATCCCTAGTGGCAACAACACATCCATAACCTTAGAGATTTCTGTCACTCCCCAAATTCACGGAACATGAACCACTATCGAGCATAAATACCCCCTCTTGGAGTTACTAGCAAAAACTTGGCCAGAGCCTCTACTAATAACGGAGAGCATGCAAGATCATAAACAACACATAGACATAAATTGATAATCAACATAACATAGTATTCTCTATTCATCGAGATCCCAACAAACACAACATAGCATTACGGGATAGATGATCTTGATCATGTTGGCAGCTCACAAGACCCGACAATTAAGCACAATGAGGAGAAGACAACCATCTAGCAGGGTGGCGACCATGGTGGCGTAGAGTCCTCCGGGAGATGATTCCCCTCTCCGGCAGTCCAGGGGTAGACTACTCACACATCACTCCGGAGGCGACCATGGTGGCGTAGAGTCCTCGGGAGATGATTCCCTCTCGGCGGGTGCGGCGATCTCCTGAATCCCGAGATGGGATTGGCGGCGGCTCTCAGAGGTTTTCCGTATCGTGGCTCTGTGTTGGTTTCATGTAATATCCCAGGTAATGGGGTTACAAAAATAGAGGAAACAGATGTGTGCCTTGCATTCATGCATAGAAAATCGGGAATTTTCAACGCTTTAAAGTAAAACAGTCCTGATACTTGAAGTTTCACTTGACCTTGGTGGAATTGAAGTAGCTCATCAAGTCAACCTCAATGTGATTGTGTTAAAACCTTGTTTTGGGTAGAGATGATTTGATCTAAGGGGTTAGATCAAATGGAACTAAAAATCAACACAACAACACTTTACTCAATGATCAATTACTTGATCTTATAAAAGATTATAATATGGTAAACCTGGTCCTAACATATGAACACCAATTCAATTGCAAATCAAGTAACAATAATTGGAGAAACCATTCTTGACTTCTCTTTTCCATGTCTTAAACTAATCCATGATCCTACCATGAACCTCATGGTATTCATTTTACTTTAATCTTGGAAACAAGACAAGGAGATCCAATCAAGGAATATAATTCTTCTCTATTCCAAAATATTATGCATAAAACCTAGAGAGGTGAGAGTTCTATTATAATTATTAGAGACGCAATAACAAACCCTGAGCTAAATCTTGGATATACATCCAAGTATTCCAATCATCATCTTTAAGAGAAACCCTAGGATCTTATTCAAGATATTTCCTAGAGAGAGAATCCATTTATGTTAACCATAGATATTGGTGACTACATCACTATCTTTGGAGAATAACCTCAGGTCAGCATTGAAGTCCTTCCCAAATGAGAGAGCCCATTCAAATCAATTCTAGCTCTACCTATTAATGAATAAAGGACAATCTTTGAACTAAAGTATTAGGTTGTAAACCATTTCCCTTGGAGTGGTGAGATAACCTAATATCACATGAAATAATACCATATCCATGAATTGATAGAGTAAGGAAGAGATTAATCCAATTAAGTTAGACAAATGGAATCTTAGCCTAGATACCTAAAGAGATCTTGTGAGTACACCATAAACCCTAGAATGAACCATTCCTTTATAAGAGAGCCCAAGCTAAGGTGTTACACTCAAGAAAGTTAAAGCCAACACTTGAATGTGAGGGAGAGAACTATCCATATACCCAGATGATAATATCAACATTATTTAAGTGGAATCCTAACAGAATATCTCCGGCATTCTCCTGGGATATAATCTATAGAGACAACCATAGCCATGTCCATCCAAGAAACTGTAAGGAAGATGTTATGCTTAGTTGCTCAAGACAACACTTAATCTTGGGAGTGAGAAACCTAATTAATGAGAGGTACCTTAGGAAGCCAAACCTTGATCATTATAGGTTGTGTAGTGATCATAAACCCTAAGAACTTGAAGTAGAAGATATAAGTTCATAAGTAAAGCTTAGAGTTAAAGCCTATAATATATATGGTGAGAAACCATACATCCATGTGACCAAAGTTAACTATAAAAAGAACTATAACTAGTGTAGTTACTTTAATGATAAATTGGGGATAATAATAGAAGTTAATTAGAAGAAAATAAAACCAATTCTCAGATCCTTAATAACTAAAGGAGCACAGGAAGTATTAAGCAAGTAACCATTTATTATGCATTGGGGAGAGCAAACCTAGCCAATGCAACATGGTGTCATCTCATATCTACAACCTAGCATTATATCTCAACCCTAGTTTGTGCATCACATGGGGATTGCTAGTATAATCCTAAAACCATGCTTAAGCTCAGATATGAGCAAGGGAACTATTTAACCAACTCTGAAATGAAACAAGATAGCAATTTAACATATCTCACAAGCCATGCCTATGTGGGTGCAACTAACTAGTGTTTCCATATAAATAGAAGTCTCATGAGAGAAATGAGATCCACCTTAATCATATTAAACTAAGGGTTTAAAAGATGACAATAATACTTTAAAATAATCTTAAACAATTCTCCAAATCAATAACCACCATGAGCACATGAAATAATGTTATGAGATCATATGCTCAAATAAGAAACTAGATATTAAGCTATGCCTTGTAAATTGTTTAGTGCAATGTAACAAAAGATAAATATAAAAACTTGACTATCAATTGGTACTTAGAAGAACCTCTTGAGAAATTGTTTGGATCACCTAAATTGATGTTGGCAATTAGGACTATATAATTGCCATTTTCAATCTCTATTAACATTTAATAAACAAGGGTGTCACTACACATATGAAATATTTTAAAGCTCTTATATTTACAATAGTATCTTTGTAAACTCCAAAGGGATTCACACATTTAAAATCCTGCAAAACAAAAGGGAAATGCAAACCAGAATTAAATAGAAAATACAAACCAGAAAATAAAATAAGAGAAAAGAAAAAGAGAGAAGAGAGGTGATTACCTGAACAGGCCGCAGAAGCCCAGCAGTAGCCTGCAGAAGCAGCCCAGCAACTCGGCCAAACCACAGCCCAACAGGCCAACTCGTACCCTTTCGTTTAAAGAAAAAAGCGAGGGCGAACTGTCCTCATCCCTTTCCCCGTGCATGGTGGCGCGACGCGTGGCCGTCTTCACCTCGTCGTTGTCGACCTGCCTCGTCAGAGAGCATGATGAGCGTGCCTCGAGCCCTATAAGTACCCTGGTCGGCCAATTAGCTGTTTTCCCTCTTTCCTCTCAATTCCATCCATCACACGAGCACAGCCCCCTTCGATCTCCCTTACCGGACGAGGCATCAGAGCCAATCTAAGCACACAGGCGTGACGGCCGTCCTCTCGACAAGCTCAGCCCACGGAAGGAATCGAGCTGGGGCCGAGATCAATCGACGCCATCGTCTTCTCAGGTGGCGTTGACAGCGTACGGCACGCGAGTTGGGAACCCCAGTGGAAGGTGTGATGCGTACGGCGAAGGTTCAGTTAGAAACCAAGGTTTGTCGAACCAGTAGGAGTCAAGAAGCACGTTGAAGGTTGATGGCGGCGAGATGTAGTGCGGCGCAACACCGAGAACGTGGAACCTGCACAACACAAACCAAGTACTTTGCTAGCAACAACGAGGTTGTCAATCTCACCGACTTTGCTGTAACAAAGGATTAGATGTATAGTGTGGAAGATGATTGTTTGCAGAAAAAGTAGAACGAGTATTGCGGTAGGCGTATTTCGGTATAGAGGTGGACCGGGGTCACGGTTCACTAGAGGTGTCTCTCCCAAGATAAATAGCATGTTGGGTGAACAAATTACAGTTGGGCAATTGACAAATAGAGGGCATGACCATGCACATACATATTATGATGAGTATAGTGAGATTTAATTGGGCATTACGACAAAGTACATAGACCGCTATCCCGACATGCATCTATGCCTAAAAGTCCACCTTAGGTTATCATCAGAACCCCCTCCAGTATTCAGTTGCTAACAACAGACAATTGCATTAAGTATTGCGCGTAATGTAATCAGTAACTACATCCTCGAACATAGCACCAATGTTTTATCCCTAGTGGCAACGACACATCCATAATTTCTGTCACTTCCCAGTTCACGGAGACATGAACCCACTATCGAGCATAAATACTCCCTCTTGGAGTTACAAGCATCTACTTGGCGAGAGCATTTACTAGTAACGGAGAGCATGCAAGATCATAAACAACACATAGACATAACTTTGATAATCAACATAACAAGTATTCTCTATTCATAGGATCAACAAACGCAACATATAGAATTACAAATAGATGATCTTGATCATGTTCGGCAGCTCACAAGACCGACAATTAAGCACAATGGGAGAAGACAACCATCTAGCCTACGCTATGGACCCATAGTCCAGGGGTAGACTACTCACACATCCCGGAGGCGACCATGGCGTAGAGTCCTCCGGGAGATGATTCCCCTCTCGGCAAGTCTTGAGGAGTCTCTGAATCCCAGAGATGGGATTGGCGGCGGCGCGTCTCAGTGGTTTTATCGTGGCTCTCGTCTTGGGGGTTTCGCGACGAAGGCTATTTGTAGGCGGAAGGGCAGGTCAAGGGCGTCACGAGGGGCCCACACTACGAGGCGCGGCCAAGACCTGGGCAGCGCCGCCCTATGGATTGGCCACCTCGTGGCCCCCGTCTCCTCTTCGGTCTTACAGAGCTTACGTGGCAAAATAGGACCCTGGGCGTTGATTTGGCCAATTCAGAGAATATTTCTTTACTAGGATTTCTGAAACCAAAAACAGCGACAAACAGGGCACTTCGGCATCTTGTTAATAGGTTAGTTCCAGAAAAATGCACGAATATGACATAAAGTGTGCATAAAACATGTAGATATCATCAATAATGTGGCATGGAACATAAGAAATTATCGATACGTCGGAGACGTATCAGCATCCCCAAGCTTAGTTCCTGCTCGTCCCGAGCAGGTAAGCAACAAAGATAATTTCTGGAGTGACATGCCATCATAACCTTGATCATACTATTTGTAAAGCATATGTAGTGAATGCGACGATCAAAACAATGTATATGACATGAGTAAACAAGTGAATCATATAGCAGAGACTTTTCATGAATAGTACTTCAAGACAAGCATCAATAAGTCTTGTATAAGAGTTAACTCATAAAGCAATAATTCAAAGTAAAGCATTGAAGCAACACATAGGAAGATTAAGTTTCAGCGGTTGCTTTCAACTTATAACATGTATATCTCATGGATATTGTCAACATAGAGTAATATAGTAAGTGCAATATGCAAATATGTAGGAATCAATGCACGTTCACACAAGTGTTTGCTTCTGAGGTGGAGAGAAAAGAAGTGACTCAACATAAAAGTAAAGAATGGTCCTTCAAAGAGGAAAAGCATCGATTGCTATATTTGTGCTAGAGCTTTGATTTTGAAAACATATAGAGAGCAATAAAAGTAAAATTTTGAGAGGTGTTTGTTGTTGTCAACGAATGGTAGTGGGCACTCTAACCCCCTTGCCAGACAAACCTTCAAAGAGCGGCTCCCATTTTATTTTATTTTTGTGTGGCACTCCTTCCAACCTTTCTTTCACAAACCATGGCTAACCGAATCCTTCGGGTGCCTGCCAACAATCTCATACCATGAAGGAGTGCCCTTTTTATTTTAGTTTTATTATGATGACACTCCTCCCACCTTTGCTTTCTCAAGCCATGGCTAACCGAATCCTTCGGGTGCCGTCAATCAATCACATACCATGGAGGAGTGTATTTTTATTAATTAATTTGGGATGGGAATCCCATTGCCAGCTCTTTTTGCAAAATTATTGGATAGCGGATGAAGCCACTAGTCCATTGGTGAAAGTTGCCCAACAAGATTGAAAGATAAACACCACATACTTCCTCATGAGCTATAAAACATTGACACAAATCAGAGGTAATAAATTTTGAATTGTTTAAAGGTAGCACTCAAGCAATTTACTTTGGAATGGCGGAGAAATACCATGTAGTAGGTAGGTATGGTGGACACAAATGGCATAGTAGTTGGCTCAAGTATTTTGGATGCATGAAAGTATTCCCTCTCAATACAAGGTTTAGGCTAGCAAGGTTATTTGAAACAAACACAAGGATGAAGCGGGTGCAGCAAAACTCACATAAAGGCATATTGTAAACATTATAAGACTCTACACCGTCTTCCTTGTTGTTCAAACTCAATACTAGAAATTATCTAGACCTTAGAGAGACCAAATATGCAAACCAAATTTTAGCATGCTCTATGTATTTCTTCATTAATATATGCAAAGTATATGATGCAAGAGCTTAAACATGAGCACAACAATTGCCAAGTATCACATTATCCAAGACATTTTAGCAATTACTACATGTATCATTTTCCAATTCCAACCATATAACAATTTAATCGAAGAAGAAACTTCGCCATGAATAGTGAAAGCCTAAGGACATACTTGTCCATATGCTACTGCGGAGCGTCTCTCCCACAAAGTGTGCTAGGATCATTTTATTAAACAAAACAAAGAAACAAAAACAAGCCAGCGCTCCAAGTAAAGCACATAAGATGTGATGGAATAAAAATATAGTTTCAGGGGAACCTGATAATGTTGTCGATGAAGAAGGGGATGCCTTGGGCATCCCCAAGCTTAGAGCTTGAGTCTTCTTGATATATGTAGGGATGAACCAGGGGGGCATCCCCAAGCTAGAGCTTTCACTCTCCTTGATCATGTTGTATCATCTCCCTCTCTTGATCCTTGAAAACTTCCTCACAAACTTAGAACAATCATTAGAGGGTTGAGTGCACAATCAAAATATACATGTTCAGAGGTGACATAATCATTCTTAACACTTCTGGACATTGCACAAAGCTACTGAAAGTCAATGGAATCGAAATATCCATCGAACATAACAAAGCGGCAATGCGAAATAAGGCGAATCTATCAAAAACAGACAGTTCGTAAAGACGAATTTTATCGAGGCACCAGACTTGCTCAAATGAAAATTCTCAAATTTAATGAAAGTTGCGTACATATCCGAGGACCACTCACGTAAATTTGCATAATTTTCTGAGTTACCTCTGAGAATTTTGCCCAGATTCGTGACCGGCAAAGAATTTTTACTGCGCAGTAATCCAAATCTAGTATGAACTTTACTATCAACGACTTTACTTGGCACAATAAAACACTAAACCAAGATAAGGAGAGGTTGCTACAGTAGTAAAAAACTTCCAAGACACAAAATAAAACCAAAGTACTGTAGTAAAAACATGGGTTGTCTCCCATAGCGCTTTTCTTTAACGCCTTTCAGCTAGGCGCAGAAAGTGTGCATCAAGTATTATCAAGAGACGAAGTGTCAACATCATAATTTGTTCTAATAATAGAATCAAAAAGGTAACTTCATTCTCTTTCTAGGAAGTTCCATACCTTTCTTGAGAGGAAATTGATATTTTATATTACCTTCCTTCATATCAATGATAGCAACAGTTGAAGAAAAGGTCTTCCCAATATAATGGGGCAAGATGCATTGCATTCAATATCCAAGACAACAACAGGGACAAGGTTATTGTTAGCGGTAATGCGAACATTATCAACTTTCCCCAAAGGTCTATTTGTAGAATGATCAACAAGATTAATATCCAAATAACAATTTTTCAATGTGGCAAGTCAAGCATATTATAAATTTTCTTAGGCATAAAGAAATACTTGCACCAAGATCACATAAAGCATTACAATCAAAATCTTTAACCTTCATCTTAATGATGGGCTCCCAACCATCCTCTAGCTTTCTAGGAATAGAAGCTTTTCTAGTTTCTCTTCTCTAGCTTTTATGAGAGCATTTGTAATATGTTGCGTGAAAGCCAAATTTATAGCACTAGCATTAGGACTTTTAGCAAGCTTTTGTAAGAACTTTATAACTTCAGAGATGTGGCGATCATAAAAATTCAAACCATTATAATCTAAAGCAATGGGATCATCATCCCCAATGTTGGAAAAATTTCAGCAGTTTTATACGAGTTAATTTTAGGCAGTTTTCGCTTTGCATTAGAAGTGGAAACATTGCCAACACCAATTATTTTACCATTAATAGTAGGAGGTGCAGCAACTTGTGTAGCATTAGCATTACTAGTGGTGGTAATAGTCCAAACTTTAGCTATATTATCTTCTTTTTCATTTTCTTCTCTTTCCAACCTCACGCAATTCAGCCATCAATCTTATATTCTCATTAATTCTAACTTGGATGGCATTTACTGTAGTAACAATTTTATTATTAAGATTTTCATTAGGCATAACTTTTGATTTCAAGAGATCAACATCAGCAGCAAGACTATCGACTTTAGAAGCAAGTTATCAATTTTCCCAAGCTTTTCTTCAACAGTTTTAAAGCAGGTTGTGTACTAATAAATTCTTTAAGCATGGCTTCAGAGGGTGTGTTCCTATTATTGTTGTAAGAATTCCCATAAGAATTACCATAGCCGTTGCCATTATTGTAAGGATATGGCCTATAGTTGTTACTAGAATTGTTCCGGTAAGCATTGTTGTTGAAATTATTATTTTTAATGAAGTTGACATCAACATGTTCTTCTTGTGCAACCAATGAAGCTAACGGAACATTAGTAGGATCAACATTTGTCCTATCATTCACAAGCATAGACATAATAGCATCAATCTTATCACTCAAGGAAGAGGTTTCTTAATTTACCTTCTTACCTTGTGGACTCTTTGTGTGCCATTCAGAGTAATTGATCATCATATTATCAAGAAGCTTTGTTGCCTCACCAAGAGTGATGGACATAAAGGTACCTCAGCAGCTGAATCCAATAGGTTCAGCGAAGAAAAATTCAGTCCTGCATAAAGGTTTGGATGATCATCCAAGTAGTCAGTCCATGGGTTGGGCAATTTTTAACCAAAGATTTCATTCTTTCCCATGCTTGTGCAACATGCTCAGTATCCAATTGTTTAAAATTCATTATGCTACTCCTCAAAGATATAATTTTAGCAGGGGATAATATCTACCAATAAAAGCATCCTTGCATTTAGTCCATGAATCAATACTATTCTTAGGCAGAGATAGCAACCAATCTTTAGCTCTTCCTCTTAATGAGAAGGGAACAATTTTAATTTTATAATGTCACCATCTACATCTTTAAATTTTGGATTTCACACAATTCAACAAAATTATTAAGATGGGCAGCAGCATCATCAGAACTAACACCAGAAAATTGCTCTCGCATAACAAGATTCAGTAAAGCAGGTTTAATTTCAAAGAATTCTGCTGTAGTAGATGGTGGAGCAATAGGTGTGCATAAGAAATCATTATTATTTGTGGTTGTGAAGTCACACAACTTAGTATTTTAGGAGTACCCATTTTAGCAACAGTAAATAAAGCAAACTAGATAAAGTAAATGCAAGTGACTAATTTTTTTGTGTTTTTGATATAGCAAACAAGATAGCAAATAAAGTAAAACTAGCAACTATTTTTTTTGTATTTTGATATAGTGCAGCAAACAAAGTAGTAAATAAAACTAAGCAAGACAAAGACAAAGTAAAGAGATTGGGATGTGGAGACTCCCTTGCAGCGTGTCTTGATCTCCCCGGCAACGGCGCCAGAAATTTAGCTTGACACGCGTACAGCACGCGACCGTTGGGAACCCCAAGTGGAAGGTGTGATGCGTACAGTAAGTTTCCCTCGGTTAGAAACCAAGGTTTATCGAACCAGTAGGAGTCAAGAAGCACGTTGAAGGTTGATGGCGGCGAGATGTAGTGCGGCGCAACACGGGGGAACGTGGAACCTGCACAACACAAACCAAGTACTTTGCTCCAACGAAACAGTGAGGTTGTCAATCTCACCGGCTTGCTGTAACAAAGGATTAGATGTATGTGTGGAAGATGATTGTTTGGAAAACAGTAGAATGAGTATTGCAGTAGATTGTATTTCAGTATAGAGAATTGGAGCAGGGGTTCACTAGAGGTGTCTCCCATAAGATAAATAGCATGTTGGGTGAACAAATTACAGTTGGGCAATTGACAAATAGAGGGCATGACCATGCACATACATATTATGATGAGTATAGTGAGATTTAATTGGGCATTACGACCAAAGTACATAGACCGCTATCAAGCATGCATCTATGCCTAAAAAGTCCACCTTCGGGTTATCATCAGAACCCCCTCCGATATTAAGTTGCTAACAACGAGACAATTGCATTAAGTATTGCGCGTAATGTAATGGTAACTACATCCTCGAACATAGCACCAATGTTTTATCCCTAGTGGCAACGACATCCATAATCTTAAGTTACTCTTCCCAGATTCACGGGAGACATGAACCCTTCTCAGGCATAAATCTCCCTCTTGGAGTTACAAGCATCTACTGGCAGGAGAATTTACTAGTACGGAGAGCATGCAAGATCATAAACAACACATAGACATAACTTTGATAATCAACATAACAAGTATTCTCTATTCATCGGATCCCAACAAACGCAACATATAGTGAGATAGATGATCTTGATCATGTTCGGCAGCTCAAAGACCGACAATTAAGCACAATGGGAGAAGACAACCATCTAGCTCCTGCTATGGACCCATAGTCCGGGGGTAGACTACTCACACATCACTCCGGAGGCGACCATGGCGGCGTGAGTCCTCAGGAGATGATTCCCCTCTTGGGAGCGATCTCTGAATCCCCGATATGGGATTGGCGGCGGCGGCGTCTCGGTGGGTTTTCGTATGGTGGCTCTCGATGCGGGGTTTTGAAGAAGGCTATTTGTGGCGAAGGGGCAGGTCAAGGCGTCTGAGGGGCCCACATTACAGGTCGGCGCGTCAAGACACAGGCGCGCCATGGTTTAACGTGGCCACCTCGGTCTTACGGAAGCTTCGTGGCAAAATAGGACCCTGGGCGTTGATTTAGTTGAGAATATTTCTTTACTAGGATTTACGAAACCAAAAACAGCAGAAAACAACACTTTGACATCTTGTTAATAGGTTAGTTCCGGAAAATACGAATATGACATAAAGTGTGCATAAACATGTAGATATATCAATAATGTGGCATGGAACATAAGAAATTATCGTCACGTCGGAGGCATATCGGGCACTCAATTCACGAACGACCACCCCGAGCATCGTCGACCACACCAACACAACCAGGGTATAAATGCGCATCTTTAGAGCTATTATTTGCATAGTCTCATAGCCTGTAGCTCGTCGTAGCTAGCTCACCGGAGTTGCTCCGTCGCGGGCATAATCTCCGGCGATGCTCCGGCGACCCCCTCGAGTAGCCGTCACCACCAATCGATTCCGCGCGTCACAGGGGTTCGTTTGAAGCCAACCGCGCGTCCCGGGGTGCACTAAATCGGCGGCGCCACCCTCAACTGGCCGCCGGCGTCAAGCCGCCGGCGAGTGGGTGACGTGGCCGTGGCCCTCCCCATGTTGACTTGGTCTTTGCCTGCATGACTCGTAAGGCACGTGTCTGCGTCTGTGGGTACAAACCCAACCGGTACAATTAGTAATTACAGTTATTTCAATATTCCTGAAAATAGTAGAAACTTTAAAAATTCATATCTAATTCAGTTTAGCTCGGAAAAATATAAATAAGATATTAAAATTCTTAGAAAAGAAAACTCTATCAATAAAAATATAATATGAAATTTTTATTTTTAAAATTCAATTATTTAATACTTGTTATTTAAGCTTTTAATTTTAATTCTAAATTCACTTAAATTCAATAATTAATAAAATTTCTAAAAGTAATTAAAAACCAGTAAATAAATAAAGAAAACATTAAGACTAATTTTCTTTATTTGTTATTTTATTAAATCATTATTAGAAAGATTTAAACCCTAATTAATAATTACCTTAATTATTAATTGTTTAAAAATAATAAAATGCCAAATTCAATATTATTTTTATTCCCTAGTTATTAATAACTTCAACTTTAAATTGAAGTTATTAATCATAGAACTACATGGTAAATAGCAAACCCTAATTCCATATTGAATGATAGTACAACCCTATCATTTCATGTGTAATTCTAGAACCCTAATCCAAATTGGAACTCTAGCTCCACTAATTCTTTTGAACCCTAATTTACTTCTAAAACCCAAACCCTAGATCCTCTCATATAATCATGGTGTTCTAATTTTCATACATAGAATCATAATAGCAATTACATACTTGCCATGCCACATAAAATTGTAGGAGCCCTATTATCAATAATTGGTAGTCCATGTAGGCATACCTATCCAACCTAGATGATCAAATAGGACCAACCCTAGTTCCTATACTTAGAGGCAACAACTTTAAATATCCATATTTATCATCACACCAATGTGATGAACCTTAGGAGCAATCATACCAAATCTTGAGCATTCCATAACCATACTCCACTAAACCTTATTAGTGTTGGATACTTATCCACCATCTTATTTAGGAGCCAAATACTCCTTACTTAATAGAACCAATAATAAAACCTAAACCACCTCAACCCTAAATGATATACTTCTTATTGCTTAAGAAGTATGTTCTTCAAAAATTATTCTTTTAAAGAAAATAAGGAATCATCATCAACCCTGCTTATAAGAACCTATCAACCCTAGCTAGCTATCACCAACAAGATGAAACCACCATGATAGCAACCATGTATAATTAATTACTTAAGTTGCTTATGCTTAAATAAAACCAATCAAGCCTAGTAGCTGATAAATCCAACCATGTTGATCCATTTTATACTTACTCCAGGAACTACTTGGAAACCAGAATAAACTATAGCAAACCACAAACCCAATTGTCATACTTGTTCTTTATCAAAGAACATGTTCTTCAAAAGTTATTCTTTTTTGAAGTATATGATAATCATTAACCATGCCATATAGTGTTAAAACTAACCAATGTTCTTTACTTGTTAACAATGGAAACCTGTAATTCTATTTATGATCAATTGATTACTATGCCTTATTATCTACCTGTTTATAATACCAAGTAATCACACCTGAATAAGAACCTTGTTGTGAATCACTCTAAAAGTGCAACACACCCTAAACCAATCACTACCACTCACTAATCCTAAATCATCCGGGTTAGGTCACGCTTAGAGCATTGCATCATACTTATGCATTGTGCATCCTTGCCGATCTTTTAAACATCGTCCCTTACCGGACGATAATGCTATTTCAAATTTGGAGTTATTGCGTATCGAAGACCTTGCCTGCATAAACTTTCTTGCGGTCAAGAAAGGCAAGTTCATCACCCCTTTACATGTCATTTAAGTATTTACATCAAATTACTTGCAAAAATACTATGATTATCGCCTATTTGCGCAAAAACTAGAAACCACTACTTTCATAACTATGAATATGACTATGTGGTGGGCAATGGAACCATGGATTGTGTTGATATGGTGGAGGTTCCATTGCAAGGGTTTATATCCATCTAGGATTAAACAGCAAATGTAGGTGATTCTTATCTTAGTAATACTGTATTAACCATAGAATAGAATTGGAGGCGGGAGTAGTCAAAAGTGTTTCCACCTCTAGTTCATCAAACGGATGAGCTTTACCGTAGTACACTTGTAATCCAAAGAGGCAGCTGGTGAGGCTGGGAGTCTAATTGGCGTATCGTGATACACTTAGCTACATGAAGGGCAAGATGGTGAAATTTGAGGAGTCCCTAAGTCCCCACGGTATGTGATCTATATGGTTCTTCTGTGAAGGAGTTTGGTTCGATCCCAGGCTGTCGTCGTGGTCGGGCCACCCTGAAATATATGGGAATAATGGGACCGGCGAGGACCCGGGGTCGGGTCGGGGCATGCAGCAAAGGGTGGGTGTTCGAGGCGGACGAACATGATTGGCTAGACCTTATCCGGGGCCTCACACCATAGGAAGTGTGGAGAGAGAACATGACTCGGTTGGCACCAAGGTTTAGATCTCTTATGGGTAAACAACACACCTACAGTGTAAGAACGTGACTGTCACTCCTGTTCGGGACATGGAGCTAACGACAGCGGCCCGGAAAGGAGCTCCATGAAGTTCTAGTAAACCGGTGAAGAATGACGGACATAATTCTTCTGAATAAAAGCAACCTTTTGAAGAAATGGTTATGAAAACCTGCATTGGTATTAGACTGTCTGGTCTAATGCTGTAGGTAGCCAGTGCATTAAACACCTCTTTCACCATAATGAACTTGTTGAGTACGCTCGTACTCATCCATCTTTGAATCCCCCAATATGGAGGCATCGGAGGGAGGATCTACGGTGCAACTCGAAGACCGGAGTCGGCAACTACTTCAAGAGACAGAACCCTGTCAGAGGAGTCAGCCACATCCAACCAGGAGAAAACCTAGTTTAGCCATAGAAGAGAACTAGCTTCCTAAGCCACAGCTCCCTAATTAGCTGAATCTATTCATAGCCTCTATAGCTAGTCAAATCCTCTCCACAAATAGAGTTCGTGATAGGATTAGACTACGGGTCGTTCTTATTCTTCTGGAGTTTACCTCATTGTAAAGTAGAAGGTTATATGATCTTATGTGATCTGTGTGTAATTCTATAGACATGCCTTGGACCCATATGTTTGTTGTACCACTGCGGCGATATAATAATGGTAAGGCAGGGTGTTTCATTGAGTATTCTATCAGAACATACACCATGCCGGTGGTATCTTGAGGTCACGAGTTGGTATCGGAGGCAAATGCTTTGACCTAGGATTAAAACCCTTTAAAAAAGAGACCTATAGGATTGGTAGTGTGGTATCTATAGGAAGTTGTCTTAGTCAAACCAAATACTTCTTTTGACTTGAGATGGATATTCACTTGAGAATAATCACGACACACTTGAGTCAACATTTCTTACCTAGCTTACCAAGATAAAGTAAAGTTAAGCTAATCCCCAAATATGTAGTATACCATTAAGTCCTTAAAACTAGATAGGTAGATCGGTTGGTATACAATATATGGTAGTCCAAAGAGAGGATACAACCATAAGGAAGATATCCTATTGGAAGATGTGTACCAACACATGTTATGGTAAAGTAAGAATTGTTTAGATGTGCAATAAGAGTAATACCAAATAATGAAGATAGGTGTACAAGAAAAATATCCTATTAGAAGGTGTAAACCAATACAAGTAGTGGGTAAGTAAATTATCCAAACTTGTAAAACAACTGATAGTAAGGGATGAATATAAGTTATATGAGGTAGTATAGACATGATAGATAAATCATTAAAGCAAGAAGAAGATAGAAATAATATATATGCCGCTTACATAGTAAGTTTCTAATCATATATGATTCACACAAATCATTATGTGATGAGCAAAACATCATAAACATTAGGAGAACAATAAGAAGCGAGTTGTTCAATAATAGTGCAAGATTTAGGAATATGGGAAGTGTATAAGCATCATGACCATATGCTTATAGTAGAAGCACTAGAAGTATAGGAATGATATCCTAGTAAATATGTATTCAGAGTAACCATATTAGTAGTGGTATCATACAAAATTAGTCCTCAATAGCACTTACCTTATGGTATAATAATTTGTTAGTGCTTTCAAAGAAATTACTTAACCATCCTAAACCACTTTGTTTCAAGTTTATCACATTGCAAATGTGCAATTACAGTAAATGTTGAGATAAATAGTAAAATCCCCATATTCGAGCTATTATCACGATATAAACCTATCTATGTGGTGTTTTATACTACACATCTCGATGTTTAGAGATGTATTACTCAACTATTATAATCAGGTCTATGATGGTGTGTATTATATGCACAAAGCTGAATTCTTGGATTTTATTGGATTGTCATTGTTTGACTAGATCCATACATGAAGTTTGACTTTGATAAGCAAAATGCATGTTGCAATATCCAGCTCTTACTTGATACACTATGAATCTAGAGGGTAATATTAAAACGTGTGAGGAAGTGACGAATTCTAAAGATTCAGAAGACTAGATGAAGGTTCATCGGAGAAAGGAAGCAAAGTTGTGGGAAGTAGCCACAATACTCTGAAGATAATACCAATCCAAAATTCATGCTTAACCTCAAGAGGATTACTTTAGTACATAAGAAGCATGAAGGTGAAATCTGGGGGTGAAGCTGAAGCAGATCCATAGTCCACATAAGAAGAGAGGGAATGCATGGAAGTAAACTTAAATACTATAATCATGAGGTAACCATTAGTGGTTTTCTTGCAACAATAAACCTCGAAAAAGGAAGACATATGAAACCACAGCAGATATAAGAAGACCACCAGTTGATATGAGAATACCACAATTATGTTATGGATCAATATTTGGAAGATAAGAGTGAAGATATCTCGTCAATTGAGTGATTCTATGATGATCTATTTTAGGATAACAAATAACTACAATTGGTATCAAGTAGTCCACCATTGGATTATTTGTATAGAAGGCCATGAACAAATAAAACTTTGTGGCAAATAACAATGATATAATCATTAGGTCGGAAAAGTTACATTGAATATCTTTCAAATTGGTGGATACTACAAATATTCTTCCCAGCGAAGACCTTAAAGAAGAACAAGTATAGTTAGACCTAGACCAATATTTTAATCATAAGTCCAATAGTTGGAAAGAAAAGAGTTGAACATGAAAACTCTGGGGGTAGAGTAAAGATTGAGTTGGATGTACACTAACTCAATACTTTAAGCTAGATAGAAAGAAGATGCAGGAAGCTGAGAGGAAGTTGATCTTATTTTTATAAGATTAATGAACACTACTGAAGGATGCGGACAGAAGCCGAGGTCTATACCTCAAGGGAGTAAGAAGTGGACTATAACTTGAGGAAGTGAGTAGTATTTACTCAGATAGCTCAAGTAAGTTAAGCATAAAGAAGTTGGAAGACGAAGAAAATACCATATACCAAATACAGCTCAAGAAGGCCAAAGACCGAAGGAAATTGAACATACCAATATCAAAAGACTAATAGAATGATTCCTTTCATGGAACCTAAGTAACAAAATAGTTATAAGTATCAACTATAAACCATGATTGGATAGGACAGCAATCTAATCCATTGCTAGGAAAATAAACCATCCACGACCATTCATATTAAGTACCCTTCTTGAGTACCGATATTGCACGCACGGTAGTAAGGGAGAAAACAAAGACCTATTTATCAATTAGGAGTTTATTATCAAATTAGTCTTCAAATAGGACTAGCAGCATCAGAATAAGTCCCAATCATTAAATCTTCAATGGGAAGAAATAAAAGAATCAAAGTAAGAACCATGGTTCAGAGACAAATCCTAATGGATTCCAGGAAGAATCTGGACAAGGGATATATTCAATTATATTTAGTGAGATCAATACGGAGTTCGAGAAAGGTCGTAGTCTGCACAAGTCAGGTCCACATTCCAGAAACGTGAGAGAGTTCAAACTTCGAGGACGAAGTTTAGTTTAAGGGGTAGAGACTGTAATCTAGGGTTATGGGGTTAAAAATAGAGGAAACGGATGTGTGCATTGCATTCATACGCATAGAAAATCTGGGAATTTTCGCGCTTTAAAATAAAACAGTCACATTAACTGAAGTTTCACTTGACCTTGGTGGAATTGAAGTAGCTCATCAAGTCAAGTGCTATAAACCTCAATGTGACCTTTTCTAAAACCTTGTTTTGGGTAGAGATGATTTGATCTAAGGGGTTAGATCAAATGGAACAAAAACCAACACAATAACACATTAATCAATGATCAATTACTTGATCTTATAAAAGATTATAATATGGTAATCCTGGACCTAACATATGAACACCAATTCAATTGGAAATCAAGTAACAATAATGGAGAACCCATTCTTCACTTATCTTCTCCATGTCTTAAACTAATCCTTGATCCTACCATGAACCTCATGGTATTCATTTTACTCCATTCTTGGAAACAAGACAAGGAGATCCAATCAAGGAATATAATTCTTCTCTATTCCAAAATATTATGCATCAAACCTAGAGAGGTGAGAGTTCTATTATAATTATTAGAGACGCAATAACAAACCCTGAGCTAAATCTTGGATATACATCCAAGTATTCCAATCATCATCTTTAAGAGAAACCCTAGGATCTTATTCAAGATATTTCCTAGAGAGAGAATCCATTTATGTTAACCATAGATATTGGTGACTACATCACTATCTTTGGAGAATAACCTCAGGTCAGCATTGAAGTCCTTCCCAAATGAGAGAGCCCATTCAAATCAATTCTAGCTCTACCTATTAATGAATAAAGGACAATCTTTGAACTAAAGTATTAGGTTGTAAACCATTTCCCTTGGAGTGGTGACATAACCTAATATCACATGAAATAATACCATATCCATGAATTGATAGAGTAAGAAAGAGATTAATCCAATTAAGTTAGACAAATGGAATCTTTAGCCTAGATACCTAAAGAGATCTTGTGGAGTACACCATAAACCCTAGAATGAACCATTCCTTTATAAGAGAGCCCAAGGTGTTACACTCAAGAAAGTTAAGCCAACACTTGAATGTGAGGAGAGAACTATCCATATACCCAGATGATAATATCAACATTATTTAAGTGGAATCCTAACAGAATATCTCCGGCATTCTCCTGGGATATAATCTATAGAGACAACCATAGCCATGTCCATCCAAGAAACTGTAAGGAAGATATTATGCTTAGTTGCTCAGGACAACACTTAATCTTGGGAGTGAGAAACCTAATTAATGAGAGGTACCTTAGGAAGCGAAACCTTGATCATTATAGGTTGTGTAGTGATCATAAACCCTAAGAACTTGAAGTAGAAGATATAAGTTCATAAGTAAAGCTTAGAGTTAAAGCCTATAATATATATGGTGAGAAACCATACATCCATGTGACCAAAGTTAACTATAAAAAGAACTATAACTAGTGTAGTTACTTTAATGATAAATTGGGGATAATAATAGAAGTTAATTAGAAGAAAATAAAACCAATTCTCAGATCCTTAATAACTAAAGGAGCACAGGAAGTATTAAGCAAGTAACCATTTATTATGCATTGGGGAGAGCAAACCTAGACAATGCAACAGTCATCTCATATCTATAACCTAGCATTATATCTCAACCCTAGTTTGTGCATCACATGGGGATTGCTAGTATAATCCTAAAACCATGCTTAAGCTCAGATATGAGCAAGGGAACTATTTAACCAACTCTGAAATGAAACAAGATAGCAATTTAACATATCTCACAAGCCATGCCTATGTGGTGCAACTAACTAGTGTTTCCATATAAATAGAAGTCTCATGAGAGAAATGAGATCCACCTTAATCATATTAAACTAAGGGTTTAAAAGATGACAATAATACTTTAAAATAATCTTAAACAATTCTCCAAATCAATAACCACCATGAGCACATGAAATAATGTTATGAGATCATATGCTCAAATAAGAAACTAGATATTAAGCTATGCCTTGTAAATTGTTTAGTGCAATGTAACAAAAGATAAATATAAAAACTTGACTATCAATAGGTACTTAGAAGAACCTCTTGAGAAATTGTTTGGATCACCTAAATTGATGTTGGCAATTAGGACTATATAATTGCCATTTTCAATCTCTATTAACATTTAATAAACAAGGGTGTCACTACACATATGAAATATTTTAAAGCTCTTATATTTACAATAGTATCTTTGTAAACTCCAAAAGGATCCACACATTTAAAATCCGCAAAACAAAAGGGAAATGCAAACCAGAATTAAATAGAAAAATACAAACAGAAAATAAAAATAGAGAAAAGAAAAAGAAAGAGGTGATTACGAGCAGGGCCGCGAAGCAATGAGTAGCTGCCCCGAAGCGGCCAACCAACTCGGCCAAACCCGGCCAACGGGCCAGCTCATTGCCTTTGGTTTAAAAAGAAAAAAGCCGGGAGCCAGACTCAGTCCTCAGCCATACCCCTAGTGCATGGTGGCCAGCGCGGCGCGTGGCCATCTTCCCTCGTCGGCCTTCGGCCTGCTCCTCGTCAGGAGCATGACGGCGTGCCTCGAGAGCCCTATAAATTACCCTGATCGTGAGTCCAGCTCTTGTTTTCCTCTTTCTCTCAATTCCCATCGTGCCGAAACACGGCCCCGCCAGTCTCCCTTACCGCCGGCGAACGAGGCCTCCCCGAGCCAATCTAAGCACACCAGCGTGACGGCCGTCCTCGACAAGCTCAGCCCACGGAAGGAATCGAGCTGAGGTGCCCGAGATCGACGCCGACGCCATCGTCTTCTCCGACACCGGCAGCTACGAATTCCGGCGAACCTGACCACCCCGAGCATCGTCGACCACACCAACACAACCAGGGTATAAATGCGCATCTTTAGAGCTATTATTTGCATAGTCTCATAGCCTGTAGCTCGTCGTAGCTAGCTCACCGGAGTTGCTCCGCCGCGGGCATAATCTCCGGCGATGCTCCGGCGACCCCCTTGAGTACCCGTCACCACCAATCGATTCCGCGCGTCACAGGGGTTCGTTTGAAGCCAACCGCGCGTCCCGGGGTGCACTAAATCGGCGGCGCCACCCTCAACTGGCCGCCGGCGTCAAGCCGCCGGCGAGTGGGTGACGTGGCCGTGGCCCTCCCCATGTTGACTTGGTCTTTGCCTGCGTGGCAAACGACCCAGTCAAGGGCCCCACGTGTCTGCGTCTGTGGGTACAAACCCAACCGGTACAATTAGTAATTACAGTTATTTCAATATTCCTGAAAATAGTAGAAACTTTAAAAATTCATATCTAATTCAGTTTAGCTCGGAAAAATATAAATAAGATATTAAAAAGAAAAACTCTATCCAATAAAATATAATATGAAATTTTTATTTTATAAAAATTCAATTATTTAATACTTGTTATTTAAGCTTTTAATTTTAATTCTAAATTCACTTAAATTCAATAATTAATAAAAATTTCTAAAAGTAATTAAAAACCAGTAAATAAATAAAGAAAACATTAAGACTAATTTTCTTTATTTGTTATTTTGTTAAATCATTATTAAAGAAATTTAAACCCTGATTAATAATTACCCTAATTATTAATTGTTTAAAAATAATAAAATGCCAAATTCAATATTATTTTTATTCCCAAGTTATTAATAACTTCAACTTTAAATTGAAGTTATTAATCATAGAACTACATGGTAAATAGCAAACCCTAATTTCATATTGAATGATAGTACAACCCTATCATTTCATGTGTAATTCTAGAACCCTAATCCAAATTGGAACTCTAGCTCCACTAATTCTTTTGAACCCTAATTTACTTCTAAAACCCAAACCCTAGATCCTCTCATATAATCATGGTGTTCTAATTTTCATACATAGAATCATAATAGCAATTACATACTTGCCATGCCACATAAAATTGTAGGAGCCCTATTATCAATAATTGGTAGTCCATGTAGGCATACCTATCCAACCTAGATGATCAAATAGGACCAACCCTAGTTCCTATACTTAGAGGCAACAACTTTAAATATCCATATTTATCATCACACCAATGTGATGAACCTTAGGAGCAATCATACCAAATCTTGAGCATTCCATAACCATACTCCACTAAACCTTATTAGTGTTGGATACTTATCCACCATCCTATTTAGGAGCCAAATACTCCTTACTTAATAGAACCAATAATAAAACCTAAACCACCTCAACCCTAAATGATATACTTCTTATTGCTTAAGAAGTATGTTCTTCAAAAGTTATTCTTTTAAAGAAAATAAGGAATCATCATCAACCCTGCTTATAAGAACCTATCAACCCTAGCTAGCTATCACCAACACGATGAAACCACCATGATAGCAACCATGTATAATTAATTACTTAAGTTGCTTATGCTTAAATAAAACCAATCAAGCCTAGTAGCTGATAAATCCAACCATGTTGTGATCCATTTTATACTTACTCCAGGAACTACTTGGAAACCAGAATAAACTATAGCAAACCACAAACCCAATTGTCATACTTGTTCTTTATCAAAATTTATTTCTTCAAAAGTTATTCTTTTGAAGTATATGATAATTAATCATTAACCATGCCATATAGTGTTAAAACTAACCACTGTTCTTTACTTGTTAACATTATGCCAATTATCATTCTCTGTGTGCTCAATTGATTACTATGCCTTATTATCTACCCGTTTATATTACCAAGTAATCACACCTAAATAAGAACCTTGTTGTGAATCACTCTAAAAGTGCAACACACCCTAAACCAATCACTACCACTCACTAATCCTAAATCATCGGGGTTAGGACACGCTTAGAACGATTGCATCTCATACTTATGCATTATTGCATCCTTGCCAATCTTTTAAACATCGTCCTTACCGGACTATAATGCTATTTCAGAATTTGGAGTTATTGCGTATCGAAGACCTTGCCTGCATAATCTTGCAGTCAAGAAAGGCAAGTTCATCACTTGCCCATGTCATTTGAGTATTTCTATCAAATTACTTGCAAAGTACTATGATTATCACTATTGCATAAAACCAAAACCACTACTTTCATAACTATGAATATGACTATGTAACTATGAGATACGTCTCTCACGTATCGATAATTTCTTATGTTCCATGCCACCATTATTGATGATATCTACATGTTTATGCACTTTATATGTCATATTTATGCGTTTTCCGAACTAACCTATTGACGGGTCACTGAAGGGCAGAGTTGCTGTTTTCTGCTTTGTTTGGTTTCAGAAATCCTAGTAAGGAAATATTCTCGGAATCGGACGAAATCCGCCTTGGGTCATATTTTCCACGAAGCTTCAGAACACCCGGGAAGGAAGGACCGAGTTGGGCCCACGGGGGCCCCAGGGAGGGTGGCAGTAGCCCGGCCTGGGTGTGGCCCCCGCGCCCCCTATCTCCCCACCGCCACCCTGTCGCCCCTCCCGTGCCGCCTCTTCGCCTATATAAAAAGGTCGTCGACCCTAAAACCACAGACGGAAAAGCCACGATGCAGAAACCTTCCCGAGCCACCCGCCATCGCGAAGCCAAGATGCAGGGGACAAGAGTCTCTGTTCCGTGTGCCGGGAAAGGGAAGTGCCCCCGGAAGGCTCCTCCATGAGGAGGGAGTATTCATCACCGTTGTTGTCTCCCATGAGGAGGGAGTAGTTCTCCATGAAGGCTCAGAGGTTAGGTAGCTATGTGGTTAATCTCTCTCTATGTACTTCAATACAATGATCTCATGAGCTGCCTTACATGATTGAGATTCATACTGGAGTTTTTATATCACTATTAATATATTGCTACTCTAGTGATGTTATTAAAGTACTCTATTCCTCCTGCATGATGTAATGTGGACAGTGTGTGTGCATCATGTAGTACTTGGCATAGTTTATGATTGTGATCTCTTGTAGATTATGAAGTTAACTATTACTATGATGGAATTGATGTGATCTATTTGGTTATGTTGATCTATCTTGCATCTTAGGTTATTTAAACATGAATATCGAATATTGTGGAGCTTGTTAACTCCGGCGTGAGGTGTCATGTAATCCTACACAATTAGTGGTGTTCATCATCCAACAAGAGGGTGTAGGGTCTAGC